>OZ005661.1:97365890-98073390 GCA_963930645.1 Salticus scenicus
GGTGTTCACATATATTTGGTTAAATTTTAATTGAATTTTTAAATAAAATAAAATCTAATGATAAATGAATGCATTATGCCAATAAAAAAAATAATTAAATTTTAAGTGAGATATTATATTAACGTAATTTGTTCTTAAGCACTTGGAAAAAGAATTATTTTAAATGTCGTTAAAAATTACACAATTTTAATTATACATACGACCTACACTATTTATTAACATAAAACAATAACACACATCATTCAGAAATCTAAATTGTATATCTTTTATATCTAAATCATAAATAAATGTTTATCTTTTTGAATAGAAAAGTACTTTATTTTATGGGATAAAAAGAAAATAAAAGAAATAATATCTAACGGAAATTCTGACATTAAACGTAATTATAAAAAAAAAGTGTTCTCAAATAGTCATAAAAAAAGAAAACTCATTGTCAGAATTTATATTATTGCAACACCGGATATAATTTATTTTAAATTACCCAATATTAATGATTTCAGTTCATAACGGTCATTTTCTCTAGTCAAACGGTCGCTTGGCGTAAAAATTGGCGATTAAAAGGTTAATACAATTATAAACCTTCATTACAAATTCAAAAATTAACATTAGTTTAATATCTAAAACAAAGAACTGAAGTTGGCTTTCATTTTGGCGAAAATAATGATAATGCAGTCATATGACTTCCCTTCCAGATGGTTCTCCCGTGCGATCGAAAAGAGCAGACCCACAGTTTTTGCTTTTTTCACGGTTTAGTAAAGACGTAGTATTTTTCGCTGGCCTCTCTCTCTCCCTTGTTCCTCGGAATTTTCTGGAGTTTGATTCCTGAACAATATTTTTTAAATACGAACCTGTATGGATTAATGATGTGAATCCTTTTAACAAATATAATAAACGTGTGTTAAATTTTCAAGACTTGAAATTTTTTGTTTAGCGGCACAACACTCCAAGGAACAACAAGATGAATTGATTCAAAGAAATCATTTGTCGGTGATGGATTTCAATACTACAGGGGGGGAGGGGGGCAAAACGTAATTTCACAAAATCCTTCATTTCTCAAACAAAAAAACAGATATCCGTAAAATATAGCTAATAGAAATGTCTAAAAATAGGTTTCTGGAATTTTTGAAATTCGGTCCTCAAGGGGGGCGGGGGGGCAAAACCTGATTTCACATGCGTAAAACGTGATTTCGCATAATCCTATATATCTGAAACAAAAAAAAAAATAGATAAACGTGAAATTTTTGCTCTAAAATATAGCTAATGCAACTATCTAAAAACCTATTTCTGGAATTTTAGAAATTCAGCCCCCAGGTGGGGCAGCAAGGGGGGGGGGGGGGCTATGGAGCAAAAACAAATAGAAATACAGTTAGGCTGTTCATAATTGGTACAGATAGGTTTTAAAGGCCTGCAAGTCGAATGGGGATATTTTCGATTGTGTAAAGTTATTAGGAGGGTTATTTATGTAAAGTTATTGATTGTGTAAAGTTATTAGGAGCCCCTCCTCCCCTAAAGTTATTAGGAGGGGCAAGAAGGGGGGAGGGGAGGGGGGGAATAAAAATAGTGTCAGATCGTTCAAATTTGGTACATAGAGGTTTTCGATACTTACAAATCGATTGCGGATATTTTTGAATTTGTGAAATTATTAGGAGGGGCCGGTAGGGGCGGGGCGGTAAGGGGGGGGTATTGGGCAAATACAAATATAAATACAGTTAGGCCGTTCAAAATTAGTACAGATAGGTTTAAGCGGCCTGCAAGTCGAATGGGGATATTTTCGATTGTGTAAAGTTATTACGAGAGGCGAGAAGGAGGGGAGGGGAGGGGGGGGGCAAAAAAATAAAAATAGTGTCAGATCGTTGAAAATTGGTACATAGAGGTTTCCGATACTTGCAAATCGATTGCGGATGTTTTTGAATTTGTAAAATTATTAGGAGGGGCGGGTAGGGTGTGGGGCGGTAAGGGGGGGCTATGGGGCAAAAACAAATAGAAATACAGTTAGGCCGTTCAAAATTGGTACAGATAGGTTTAAGAGGCCTGCAAGTCGAATGGGGATATTTTCGATTGTGTAAAAGTATTAGGAGGGGCGAGAAGGAGGGGAGGGGAGGGGGGCAAAAAAATAAAAATAGTGTCAGATCGTTCAAAATTGGTACATAGAGGTTTTCGATACTTACAAATCGATTGCGGATGATTTTGAATTTGTAAAATTATTAGGATGGGGCGGGTATAGGGGGTTGGGGCGGTAAGGGGGGCTATGGGGTAAAAGCAAATAGAAATACAGTTAGGCCGTTCAAAATTGGTACAGATAGGTTTAAGAGGCCTGCAAGTCGAATGGGGATATTTTCGATTCTGTAAAGTTATTAGGAGGGGCGAGAAGGGGGGGAGAGGAGGGGGGAGCAAAACGTAATTTCACAAAATCCTTCATTTCTCAAACAAAAAAAACAGATACCGTAAAATTTTTGCTTTAAAATATAGCTAATAGAAATGTCTAAAAATAGGTTTCTGGAATTTTTGAAATTCGGTCCCCAAGGGGGGCGGGGGGGGGGGGGGCAAAACGTGATTTCACATGCGTAAAACGTGATTTCGCATAATCCTATATATCTCAAACAAAAAAAATAGATAAACGTGAAATTTTTGCTCTAAAATATAGCTAATGCAACTATCTAAAAACCTATTTCTGGAATTTTAGAAATTCAGCCCCCAGGTGGGGCAGCAAGGGGGGGGGGCTATGGAGCAAAAACAAATAGAAATACAGTTAGGCTGTTCAAAATTGGTACAGATAGGTTTTAAAGGCCTGCAAGTCGAATGCGGATATTTTCGATTGTGTAAAGTTATTAGGAGGGGCAAGAAGGGGGGAGGGGAGGGGGGGATAAAAACAGTGTCAGATCGTTCAAATTTGGTACATAGATGTTTTCGATACTTACAAATCGATTGCGGATATTTTTGAATTTGTGAAATTATTAGGAGGGGCGGGTAGGGGGTGGGGCGGTAAGGGGAGGGCTATGGGGCAAATACAAATAGAAATACAGTTAGGCCGTTCAAAATTAGTACAGATAGGATTAAGAGGCCTGCAAGTCGAATGGGGATATTTACGATTGTGTAAAGTTATTAGGAGGGGCAAGAAGGGGGGAGGGGGGGGGGCAAAAAAATAAAAATAGTGTCAGATCGTTCAAAATTGGTACATAGAGGTTTTCGATACTTACAAATCGATTGCGGATGATTTTGAATTTGTAAAATTATTAGGAGGGGCGGCTACGGTGTGGGGCGGTAAGGGGGGGCTATGGGGCAAAAACAAATAGAAATACAGTTAGGCCGTTCAAAATTGGTACAGATAGGTTTAAGAGGCCTGCAAGTCGAATGGGGATATTTTCGATTGTGTAAAGTTATTAGGAGGGGCGAGAAGGAGATAAGGGGAGGGGGGGGGCAAAAAATAAAGATAGTGTCAGATTGTTCAAAATTGGTATATAGAGGTTTTCGATACTTACAAATCGATTGCGGATGATTTTGAATTTGTAAAATTATTAGGAGGTGCAGGTAGGGGGTGGGGCGGTAAGGGGGGCTATGGGGTAAAAACAAATAGAAATACAGTTAGGCCGTTCAAAATTGGTACAGATAGGTTTAAGAGGCCTGCAAGTCGAATGGGGATATTTTCGATTGTGTAAAGTTATTAGGAGGGGCGAGAAGGATGGGGAGGGGAGGGGAGGGCAGGGGCAAAAAAATAAAAGTAGTAACAGATTGTTGAAAATTGGTACATAGAGGTTTTCGATACTTACAAATCGATTGCGGATGATTTTGAATTTGTAAAATTACTAGGAGGGGCGGGTAGGGCGGTAGGCCTGTAAGGGGGGCTATGGGGCAAAAACAAATAGAAATACAGTTACGCCATTGAAAATTGGTACAGATATGTTTTAGAGGCCTGCAAATCGAATGGGGATATTTTTGAAAGTGCAAAGTTATTAGAAGGGCCGGGGAGGGGGGACAGAAGGGCAAAAAATATAGAGTTAGATCATTCAAATTTGGTACATCGAGGTTTTCGATACCTACAAATCGATTGCGGATATTTTTGAATTTTTAAAATTATTGGGAGGGGCGGGAAAGGGGGGAGGAAGTGGGAGGGTAAAAAATAAAAATAGAGATAGATCGTTCAAAACTGGTGCATAGAGGTTTTTGATACTTCTAAGACGGAAAGATTCTAAGACGGAAAGAAGCCGCTCACCACTATGCAGTGGTTTTGAGCGTTTTTAACCTTTGGAGAGGGGCTCCAAAGCCACTGTGGAGATTCAGAAGAGCCCGTCTCCAAAGGTTAAGCCTCCCCCGTTGTTTATTGCAAAGCAAATAACAACAACAACAAAAAAAAATTACAAAGGTCGCCAGAGCAGAGCTCTCCCGCGACAAAAGGCGACAAAGTTGCATGAAAGTGAAGAGGACCGGAGCTAAGTGGAAGTCTAATTACAAATTCATTCAGGTAATGTACAAATTTCACAGTCTTTATACAATGTTCTCGCAGTCTTTATATCAAGCCCAAACACCCTAAGAACAATGTTGGTTAGCAACATCATGCGCAGGATGATTGCTTTCCAAGAGCACTTCAGTGGAATTCTGTAGCTTCAGACATGACCAGTATTCGCCATGTAGGAGAGGAGGAAAAATTAAGGAAAGATAGAGAAGGAATTTAGTTTGTTGAATTTGATAAATCTTGAAGGAAGGTATAGATGCGCTTTAAATTGAGCCGTAGGGGCTTTCTAGTTATTATATTGTTCAGCCAGGTTGCTGGTCTAGGGTTAGGGTTCCTTAAATGGTAAGGTATTGTAAGTTGACAGTGAAAGTAGTAATGTTGTGCAGTCCCCTCCTCACCGCATGAGCATAAGGGTGATCGTCGGCAATGAAATCTGTGGAGGTATTTGGGGAAGGGGCCATGACCTGACAGAAAGGCAGAGATTTCTGGAGAGAGGTCCCAAATATTGAGTGAGACATTTGGTATTAGCTCGTGAGTGTATCTCCCTTTTGGAGACACACTCCAGAGACTCTGCCAGTCATTAATTAGTTTTTGATTTAGGTGATATTTTATGTAGGAAGGGGGAGCTGGGAGTGAATAGGCTATGTCACTAGATTCTGTTGCTGATTTTGCAAGAGAGTCCGCTAGTTCATTTCTGACGACCCCCTTATGGGCAGAAACGTGTGCCATGGAGATTTTAGTTTTTAATTTTGAGAGCTTTATTTTAATTTCAATTACTTGTGGGTGTCTGCTTTTGTGGCGAGCTATGGCCTGCAGGCTCGAGAGGCTGTCACTGAAGATTGAGATTTGATTATAGTCTGGAGAGTTATTTTCTGACCACTCAACTGCCTTCAGAATGGCAAAGAACTCAGCCTGAAAGACCGAATTGTGGTCTGCGAGCCTGCCTGCCCACTGATGGAGAACTTTGTTATTGTTTAAAACGCAGAGTGCAGCTCCCACTCCATGATCGGTTTTGGAGCCATCAGTGTAGATCGCCAGTTGAGCAGACGGGGAGAAGCTGTTTTTTGCACAATTTATGAAAAGGGAAGCAGCATCCTGAGCTGGGTGTATTTGCCAGCTGTTAGAAAGCTGTAGGACATGAATATTAGGGAGGAGAGTGTCTGTGAGAATGGAATTATTTAATTGCAGGACGTTAGTTTTGTTAAAGTTGTATTTTAATTGGAGGTGAGCATGTGGAATACCAGTGATGACTGTGAGGGCATCAGTAGAGATTGTTTTGTAACCTCTAGAGATTTGGACCAAAAACATTCTCTGTATTGAGTTAAGTTTATTCGACGCTACTTTGGTGAGGTTGCCCCCCCAAATGCCAGCGCCGTAGGTTAGGATCTTTTCTATTACTATTTTATACCAGGTTTTTAGGAAGAAGGTGGATATACCCCACCTCTTCCCTGCCATTTTTGCTGAATTGTGGAAGATTTTAGAAATTTTTATTTTTAGGTCTTGTATGTGTGCCAGCCAGTTTAGGTTTCTATCTATTGTGATTCCCAATATTTTTAGTTGTGAAACATGACGGACACTGACGCCATCGATCCTCATCACTGGGTTCCGTTTAAGGAGTCTTGGGAAGGAGAAGGTTAATGCTTGCGTTTTCGAGGGTGAGAGTGTTAGATCTGATTCTATTAATAGGGAGCTGAAGAGGGAGAGGGCAGCCTGGGCCTGTTCCTCCAGAACTTTTCTCATTAAACCCGAGAGAATCACAGAGAAGTCATCAGCATATGCGAGGGTTTTAAAACCCTCTGAGTTCATTTTTAGAAGAATTTTGTTGGCCACCAAGTTCCAGAGGATCGGGCCTAGGCACGATCCCTGGGGGCAGCCCTTAGATTGTGGAAAAACACTGTAGTTAGGGCCCCAGTTAATCAAGATTTTCCTGTTGGAGAGGTAAGAGCTGATGACTCCCGCAAGATTTCCCGGGCAGTTCAGTGTTTGTAGAGTGTGTAGGATGTGTGGCCATTCGATGTTGTCGAAAGCCCCTTTAATGTCAAGTGAAATAAGAGTGGTGTACTTTCCAGACTGAAAGTTAAGAGCGCAGGAGTTTAAAATTTGCTGCAAAGCGAGTTCACATGATCTGCCCTCTCTGAACCCGAATTGGTTGGGGTGTAGAAGATTATTGGATTCCAGGTAGAAATTTAGTCTATTGACAATGAGCTTTTCTAGTAATTTGCCTATTGTTGGGAGCAGGCAGATCGGTCGATAGGAGGAGGGTTCAGAGGGTTCAGAGGTTTTTGATACTTGCAAATCGATTGCGGATATTTTCGAATTTGTAAAATTATTAGGGCGCTAAGTTGATAAAAAAATGCTATGCAATAGCTTTACCGCGGCAGTCCCCGAGTGCCTCACGTATTTTTTAATTCAAAATTCTGTACGGATTTAACTGGAAAAAAAAAATCAGTTCGCGTCTGGCATTGTTTACAGATTAGTAAGCATTGGCGAACACTGAAAAAAAATGCGCCAAGAACCCTGGTAAATTTCCTAACCAAATAAATCTTTTTATCCTTTCGGAAGTGCTTTTTTTAATTAAATCTTTAAATGAGTCTTTTAAATGCCTTTCAGAATCTTATTATAGAACTTAAATCACAAAAAATAACGCATTAATTTATCTTAGATTTTATTTTATTTAAAAATTCAATTAAAATTTAACTAAATATATGTGAACACCTTCACAACGACATTATTTCATTATTTAAAACATGAAAATCTGACATTGACAGATTTTAATTTAGTGCCAGAGGCCTACTGCTAAACTTGTTAATATCGACAAATTCTTCTTTAGTTAATTCGTGACGATCTAAATTTCATGATAAAGTTTTCATTAAATCAAACCAATGTGTTTCAGCTGCAGATACTGTAACAAATAACGTTGGAACTCCAAACTGTCTTATAGCCGCAAAACAGCGTTTTTTCTCTTTTTCCCAATGAGGGGGAGTTGTGCCTTGGGGGGACTCATGTCAAAGGTGTGCCTTAGGGGGGGACTCATGTCAAAGTTGTACCTTAGGGGAGACTCATGTCAAAGTTGGGCCTTGGGGGGACTCATGTCAAAGTTGGGCCTGGGGGGGGACTCATGTCAAAGTTGGGCCTTGGGGGGACTCATGTCAAAGTTGGGCCTTGGGGGGACTCATGTCAAAGTTGTACCTTGGGGGGGGGCTCATGTCAAAGTTGTACCTGGGGGGGGACTCATGTCAAAGTTGTGCCTTGGGGGGACTTCATTCAATAAATCCCCATTCAATAAACCGACTGAAATAGGCCCTCAGCACTATTAAGAGTGACGTATAAAAATTCGACAACGCTGTACCGACTGAAATAGGCCTCTAGCACTAATAAAGTGTTTTATTATCAAACAGTTGTAATAACATTTCGCACAATTCAGCTCTTGAGCTTCGGAACCGACCCATCTCTTCTACAAATTTTAATCCATTTTCTCCTTTTTGCTTCATCAGCTGGAAACGTAAAGAATCAAAATTTATCACGAGAAAGATTAGTGAAATTGACGGTTGCGCAATCGCCCATATTTCACACAAAAAATTATCTGAAAATATGTATAAAAACTATCACGCACAATTCCCACTCTACAAGAGAATGTAGTTATGGTAACCTTTGAGCGTAAGAATGGCGGATGCGTCAGCTCTCTATATAGGAGTCTTAATCCATACATCCAACGGACAACTCACGCCATCTAGGTAGAAAAGTTGTCGAAAGATTTGGTTAAAAATTAATTAAGAAAGAACTAATTAATTTACAACTTTCATTTATAGATAAAAACCTATCGAATAAAGACCTACCGAATGTACATACAAAATTTCATTAAAATAGATTAAGCCGTTTTGGAGGAGTATGGTAACAAACACTGTGACACGAGAATTTTATATATTAGATTATTGCCAAGAGTAGGACTGGGCTTTATATCGATGTAAATTAAAATATTGATTTAACGCTAATATCGTTTATCCGATTTAAATATTTCATCTTCCGTAAAATATCGATGCAGAAACACCCGAACACGCGAACGTATGATTCCAGGCTAAACCGAATGAATAAAGTTGGAATAATGCCAAGTAACTATTCATTATTCATTCAAAGGGATTTCGGTTTAGTCTAAAGCATGCGTCGTCATAGACAGCTAAATCATGAAAACCCCGATTGAATATAGTTGGAATAATGCCATATATTCATTCAAAAAGATTCCGGTTTAAGCATGCGCAGTCATACAGAGCTAAATCATGAAGATTGAAGTGTCGTTTCGATTTAGTATTACGCAGGCGCATTAGGAAAAAGAGAATATCGGTTTAAGATCATTCTTTAGAGCCAAAACAAAACGCGTGTGCACTAGCAAAATGAAAACCGATTCTGATGCAAAAGCTTTCCGTTTAAGACGTTAAGTTTGACTAGTTGAAATGGGATTTATTCATTCATTCAAAATTCGTTTGATTATTGGAGATTTATTTTATCAATATTAGTATTTTATTCTGCTATTTTTTGTTATAGTTCCAGTTCCTATAATTTAAAAATAAGAAACCCCAGTTTCTGTTTATTAAATAAGTGAATTAACTATTCTTTATGAAATATTTTTTCATTAAATTAATTAATTTCAGTACAGAGTATGACATTGTCATATTGTCAAAAATAAATTAATTTAAACAACAGCGTTATCTAAGTTATGATTATTCTAATGTTTAAATATCTAATTTTTATTTATTTCGAAGTCAGTTATTAACAGCATATAGTATGGATATTTAAAAATAATTTTAAATACGGGGAAAGTTGATGCTTTTTTTTTTTTTTTTTTTCCCCTTCCAATGCACTAAATTGTTGTTCTTTCTATCAATTTTATTTTCTATACTGAGTTATAGTTATTTAAATCTTTTTGCATTTTGTAGTATTTGATGTAATTTAATCTAAAATAAGTAAAAATTTTAAATCTTCGATAAAAAGAAAATCTCGTATTGATTTTTAAGAAATTGTATTTTAGAAAATTTTAATTAAGAATTATATTTATTAGGGGATACAAGGCACTATAGAAATTTAATATCATGTATGAAGTTCTACTAATTAGAAATTTTCTGCTGATTGCCATTTTGCAATTCATTCGTATGTAAGTGGGGAATATAAAAATTTTAATGGATTAAAAAGTAATAAGAAATAATAAATTTCAGAATTTATTAATTAATTAAAATAATAATAATAATAAATTGAGGTATTTTTAAATGTTCTGAAGATTACTCACAAAAGTCACGTCACGAGTCAATGTGAAATTCTATAACTTGTGGTAAAAGAATACTGCGCTATCCGCGTTTGTAATGATCGATAGATGGCGCTTTCCCAACTGCATTTGTTAGTAAATATAATAGCCACACGTGTATTTATTATTGTTCTTTCTTGTTGTTCTATCATTGTTTCAGCGTGAAAGCTATCAGTGGTGTGATAATTTCACTTTAGCCTACCAGAGGGCGAGCATTTCATTACAATCGCGGATATTAATTATACTGTTTTGCGATGTGTAAATTTTGAACGGTGGAAAATAATGAATAATTTTATAATAATTAGTATAAACATTATATCTTTATCAGAAGTCTGATTTTTTCAAAGGTCTTATTTTAGTAAAAAAAATAAATTTCTGTGATTAAGATAATAATTTCTAGAAAAAAATTTAATTTGGTTAAACTAAAATAATTTTTCTATGGTCCATTGTTGATTTTTGCGTTTGTATTCATTATAAGAAAGTACTTGTAAAAATTTTTAACTTCTGGCTTTCAATGGATTTACACGTTTTGAGGAGTCTAGAGAACGTTTTGACCACTTTTGGTAACACTGCATTAAATCGATATATCCTTATATCGGTATTTTATATGAACGATATATCGATTTAAGAAATGTCAACATCGCCCAGCACTAGCCAGGAGTATTTACGAGTTATTTATTTTTTTTTTCTATAGGAAAATAAATACATTTACTTAAACGTGAAGAATAAAAAATAGTAAAAAAATAAATTATGCATCTTACAAAAATTGACGTCATTATCACTTTAAGATTTCTATACACGTTGATAACATAATACGCAAGCGAATTGATGACGTCACTGGTCGTCTGTGGAAGCAAGAAAAAGATTTCTTATGTTAATCGCCTATTGGATTTTTTGTAAAAAAAATTAAAAACCGAGGAAAATTATTTCCCAATTTTAATCCCCATATTTGGGTATCGATATGTATTCGTTATCGTGTGCGTGCGTTAGATTAACTTGTTTTTGCTGTAAAATTGATGAAATTTGAAATTTAAATTTGAAAACTATCACAATACATATTCAACTAATATACTAATTAACAGGAAAATGATAAATATTCGATCATAACTTGAAGCCAAATTTGCTTTCAGATCTCTAAATAAAGTGTCTGATATAAGATACTCATATGTTGCATGGGAATAGATTCCATATCTGTCATCCTTGGCGGAAAAAAAATATCGCCAAATTATCTGTCGAACATATTTAATTCCTCTCAAAAATCATGGTTATTTTAACAACTTCTATTAAGAGAGTAATGAATAATATGAAACAATATTTCGTAAAATACACATTACGAAAATATACATCTAGCATGTATATTTTCGTGTTACTTTTTTGATCGCCAAAAAAAAAAAAAAAAAGACGCCATGGACGACAGAGTTTTGAAATTTAAAATTAAAATTTTGTCAATTTGACAGCAAAATAACTTAATCTAACACATGCATACGATAACTAATACATATCTATACCCAAATACGGGGATTAAAATCGGAAAATAGTTTTCCTCGATTATTAATAATTTTTTACAAAAAATGCAATGAGCGATTAACATAGGAAATCTTTTTTTTTTTTTTTTTTTTCATCCACGGACGGTCAGTGATGTCACACTTCGCTTGCGTATAACCACGGAGTAATATTTACTCCGTGCGTATAGCAAAATAACATACATTATTCAACAGAAAATTTAAAAAACATGGTATATAAAAATTTCTTTTTTTCTTAAAGTTATTTACTTTCCGAACATACACTATGTAAGGATAGTATACGCCAGCGAACTGTGACGTCACTGACAGGCGGTAGGGCACAGCAAAAGATATCCTATGTTAATTGTCCATTGGAATTTTTTTAAAAATCATAGAAAATTAAGGAAAATTATTTCCCGATTTTTATCCCCATATTTGGGTATAATCATAAATTAGTTATCATGCACATGTGTTAGATTAAGTTACTTTGCTGTCAAAATGACAAAATTGTAATTTTAAATTTCAAAAGTCTGTCGTCCTTAAAATTTTGTATTTGACGATCAAAAATGTAATACGAATATGTCAGATGTATATTTCGTACATATTATGAAAATATACATGCCCGATATATATTTTCGTACTATGTATTGTATGAAATATTTTTTCATATTATTGATATACTCTTGCTATACGTTGTTAAAATAACCATGATATTTAAAAGGAATTAAATGTTTTCGCGAGATAATTTGGCGAACATTTTATTTCTGCTAAGGACGGCAGATACGAATCAAATCTACTCCGCTGCAACATATATGTATCTTATAGTATCCAGATGGCTTACTTTATATCAGATACTTTATTTAGACTATTGAAAACAAATTTAACTTCAAATTATTATAGAATATTTACCATTTACCATTTTCCTTTTAATTAGTATATTAGTTGGATATTTATTGTGTAAATAACACCCTTTGAAAATAAATGGTTATGTTTATTCCATTCGAAAATGTAAGTTTGCCATCTTGTTTCTAGAGTTTCAAAATTTAAAATTAAAATTTTATCAATTTTACAGCAAAAATCCGCGTTAGTAATGATCGATAGATGGCGCTTTCTCAACTGAAGTTGTTAGTAAATATAATAGTTACGTGTATTTTTTATTGTTCTTTCTCCGCCATTACATCATGGAAAATCGATTGCATAATAGGATGCAATGAAAATTATTGCGTTTTATTATTTAATAATTCCACTGCATTTTAACTGCATCTATAAGTTATCTTACAACAAAGGTACATTAAAAAATAAATAAATAAAAATAAAGGTACAACTATAGAGTTGGTCCATAACTGAAACTGGTGATTTTTCTTTGGCACCGTTTTGAACGATAACGATGCCTTTCTGAATTCTTTGCAACACAATACGCTTTTGTTTACGCTTGGAATCCATCGCAACCATTTGCAAAAACGGCATTTTGCCATAATCACCAAAGAAAAATCACCGAATGCACTTGTGGACCAATACTATAGTTGTTCCATGACATCCACGAAATGTGATCGTTTGGCTTTTGCTCGTTAGCGAAGGAAACGATCAGCTTTATCCAAAATATTTTATAATTAAAACAAAATTAAACGTATTATTACTTGTGAAATCCCCAGGTGTGAAATGTTTCGAACAAACAGTCATTCTTAACGATACTTCTTTCCCAATTCGTAAACGTCTAATCCATCCAGACTTTCTACTAACTAAAGCTTTATTTCCATTAGCGGAGGCAAAAAGAATAAAAATTTGTCATTTGGAAACAAATGTAAGCTTAATTCCGGAGATCCATTGGAGATACACTGTGGCACACAGCAGCATGTGTTTTCTTTTTAGCCGGATTTATTCATCCTATCGTATATACAGCAGCAGCAAGCAATGCCGTTTCGACGAAAGCGTGAAAGCTATCCGTTCAGTGGTATTATTATTTCACCTTAGCCCACCAGAGGGCGAGCATTTTATTACAATCGCGGATAGCTCAATCTAAAACATGTACAGTCGGTAACAGAAGTGTCCGAACACTAGCAAAAATTCCTATGTAAAAAAAGTATACTTCATACGGTTTTATAAAATAAATCCTTGTCGAATTCTGTTCTTAGTCAGTCTGCGAACACGATTCGATAAGGATTTATTTAACGAAACCGTATGAAGTGTACGTTTTTTACATAGGAATTTTTGCTAGTGTTTGGACACTTTTGTTACCGACTGTAGACAATAACTTATATATAACTATACCTAAATATGGGGATTAAAACCGGAAGATAATTTCCCTTCAATTTTAAAATATGTAATGGGCGATTAACATAGGAAATCTTTTGTTTGGCCCCACTGACTGCCAGTGACGTCATCACTTCGCTTGCGTATTGTAATAATGAAAATATTCGACTGTGAGATTTTGATGTAGCTGTACGTTTTAAAATCTTTTTATTATTCATTGATGGTTTTTGTGATGTACGCATGTGTGCGTGTGTAAATGAACATGAAAACGTCTAAACATCTGTTTTCGAATGAGCTGGAAGTTGGTAGGTATTATTATCCACCATTAAACAAATTGTATAGATTTTGATGAGTAATGAGATTTTTAGATCTTTTACAGGGACAGAGAATAATTCTTTATCATTAAACTCTATGAACTCAAATTATTTAAAGTGCAATCGCCTCTGAATGCCTTGTAAAATTGAGATGAAAAATGAAAGATATGTTATAGGTCATCATGCCACGAACTATAAAGATTTCCATGAGTTTGAGACCTGTAATTCTTTTACAGTACCATAAAGAGTCTTTTTTTTTTTTATCATTATGGACAACGAACTCAAATTAATTAAAATACGGCGGATATGAAATGGC
This sequence comes from Salticus scenicus, assembly GCA_963930645.1. NCBI lineage: Eukaryota > Metazoa > Arthropoda > Arachnida > Araneae > Salticidae > Salticus > Salticus scenicus. Next base: position 97,380,016 of record OZ005661.1, read on the forward strand.
TAATCGAATTCAGATAAAAGATGGAAGGAATGTTATAGATCACTGTCGTTCGATTTGTATAGATTTTGATCAGCATATTCTTATAGATTTTTACTTTTTCTTCCTATTTATATGGTAGAGGAAATATTTTGGTGTCAAATTTTCGAAACTGAGTTTTTTTTATATTTACACGTTTTTACATTCATTGAATTAAAAAATTATGTTTTTAACTGTTGATTTATGTATGCATTGCGTGTATATATGAGTGTGTCTATTATCATCATATCACACGAACAAATTGTAGCAGCAAATCTAAATTTTTTGTTCTATATTTGCATCATACAGTGATGCTGTACTAAATTTTTCGTAGAGGTCAATCAAGTGGTTCGTGTACAGGAGTTCGTGTATTCCGAGATAATTCAAATACATATCTGTATGGGCAAAATTTTTGGAAAGTACAATGAATTATCTATAGGATGCCCTAAGCAAAATCGAATAAACATGTTTTTATATATGCATAAAAGCATGTTTGTGTAGATCGTGGTATGGAAAGTATTCAACATTCGTTTACAGGGTTACCCAAAGTATTTTTATACATTATATATAAAATTTGCTGGAAATGTATTTTAGGCTGTGTTATGTGTTTTTTTATATAGGACTAAATTTAAGTACATAATGAGATATGCATGTAGTTTATGGACAATATACACTATCTACCAATAAGTATTTGGACACTTTCGAATTTTGACGTTTTGTCAAATATCTATAAAAATTCTTTAGGAATTATCTTGGAACTTTGGGAGTATAAAGAACATGATGCGTCTCATATTTTTCAACAAAAGGTTTGTCCTGCAAAGGAAAAACGGACCAGTAAAAAATTAAACAGAAATTAAAATGTTTTGGATCAGTCTGGTACAAAGTATTGTTTGAAAGGCGTTCTCGCTGTAGCACGTGATTATGGGGATTTTTCTAATTATTTGTATAAAATTTTATGAGGCTACCACATATATTTAGGGAGATATAACACATCCTTTAAAAGAAATCTCACAAAAATTGCCCCTTTTATAACTATAACACCTAGGGTATTAGACCCAGTGCAAAACCATTTTCAGGAATCTTCGCCTACTACATTTGCCATTAAAATTATAAGGGGCTTTACTCACATTTTTATTTTGATTCAACCAATGCCGAACGATAATGCAGTGTTCGCTGATTATAAATCAATATTAATAAAAACCCCTATCATCCACCTCATTTTTTTTTTAAACATTTGTACTTTTGTTTGGACGCAACGTTTCACATGTTGTATCACAGCGGGGGACATGTATGCAAGGTAAAACTCAAAATACAATTTTTGTAAGCGCTCATATCGATTAACGTATAGTTGCTTTTCTATACCCAGATACCACTTTCATTATTTTTATTTCTGTATTTATTAATAAGCCTGAAAATTTTAAGCATCTATCTTCTTATAAAAGAAAATATGTTGTTCTATGTAAATAACTTGTGTTTTTTATTCAAACGAATAAGATACATATCTGTAACGTGAAAAAGTCTTCTTATATATCTATACATAATGGCAAAATACCGCTGATGCGCTCATTTGCACTCACTTATCTATCAGCGTTATGTTCAAATCACGAATGCTAAAAACATGTCGTTTGGATAGTTGGTTTATTTCATGATTTAGGGACTCACTATAAACGGATTTAACGAAATTTAATCCTTACGAGGTTAAAAAGGAAAGTCAGAGTTCTTTAACCAACCTTGTATTGATTTCTTTCTCTAACAACTCACCAATCTGACTGTTTGTCACAACACTTCTAGGCTTGTTTCTCAGTCATATATCAATCTAATGGCGTTAGTAACATTTTATGGAAGTCACAAACCCTACGTTGTGTGGTTCCATCTTTTTAGCTGAGTGAAGTCTTATTGATACAATCGAGACATAACTACCATGATCCAAGTCTTTAATGTTTACATTTCTTGCGTGGATGTAGCGGCAAATGAAAGGGATTAGAAGCAGTTATACTTGAAAATTTTAACTGACAGGATTAACAATTTTACAAAAAAATAGTTCCTTTAATCTGACCAAATGGTTGGTAAGCCGAAAATGAACTGGTTAGAATTGTAGCCGTTATATTCAGTGACATATAAGTTCCCCATCATACTATAAGTAGAAGAATTTTTGGTATTCGAGAAAATTTTTGACCTGGATATTTTTTTGTTATTTTACGTGTCTCCAGGTGTGAGAAAACCAAAAACAACAAAATCGATATTGTCCATCAGTAAATTGTCAGTTTGTTAGTGTGTTATTTCGTTAAGTTGTCAGTTAGTGTGTTAGTTTGTTACTGTGTGTACATGATATCTACAAATAAACGGGGAGAAGTCGGAGCAATTTTAAAATATTACTTATTATACTGCGAAATTCCGTATTTGTTTTCAGTATTTTAATTCAAAACATCGTACGTTATTTGATGTTTATCTATTTCTTAACATGCCAAAATAAGACACTTTTTAACATATATAATCATTTTGAGGTATATTTTCTTAGTGTAGATGTCAAACTATTTTAAAAACTAGTATGTTGTGGCCACCACAAGACTTTCTTCTATATTTTCCTATGCAAATTCACTCAGTAACAATATTAAAAAAAAAAAAAAAAGAAAAGAAAAAAAAACGATTTTTTTTCAAAGTTTTTTTTCTTTAAAAAAAAAAAAAAAAAAAAAAAAAAAATTGTTTTAAATTATCACATATTTATAGTTCAACCATTCGTTTTAAAGGTATTGACGAGACCTTTCGAAAGAAACTCATTTTGAAAATTTATCCCCCCCGGGGGGTACTCCCCCCCCCAGGGGGGAAGCGATGTCCCCACAGGCACAATTTTTTTTCCTAATTAACTACTACTATTATCAATAATTCATATTAATTTTACAATCACAGGTTAAGAATAACTCTCATTATGTACATTTATACGAAATTTTATCATCCTATACTGCCATGTTAAAAATTTAGAAAAAATACGATCACAGCGCCACCTGTTGAGCGATTGACCCCCAAATCTAATCAGCACCAATTTATGTCAGGGGCCAACTAAATACCAAGTTTGGTTAATTTTCGTTGAAAAAAAAAAAAAAAAATACGATTTTTTTTCTAAGTTTTTTTTTTTTTTTTGTTAAAAGTAAAAAAAATCGATAACTTTGTTTTAAATTATCACATATTTACAGTTCAACCATTCGTTTTAAAGGTATTGACGAGACCTTTCGAAAGATACCCATCTTGAAAATTTACTCCCCTCGAGGGGGGACTTTCCCCCCAGGGGGGGGGGCGAGGTTCCTACACATACAAAAAAATTTTCCCAGTTGACTATCTCTATTATAAATAATTCTTGTAAATTTCATAATGATTACTAAAAAATAATTCTCTTTATGCACATTTATACAAAATTTTGTCCTATATCACCATGTTAAAAATTTAGAAAAAGCGGGATGGCAACGCAACCTGTAAAACAATTTTTACCAAAAGTTGATAGGCACTAATTTATGTCAAGGTGCAACTACATACCAGTTTGTATGAAATTCTGTGCAGTAGTTCCTGATGTACAGTTGCCACAAAATTTTGTCACACACACACACAGACAGACTGACAAACAGACATTTTCTAAAAATGGTCAAATCGTGTTCTGCAGCTCTCAAAACATGTAAACCCATCAAAAACCCGAGGTCGAAAATTTTTACGAATCCAATTCTTTCTTCTATTGAATATAGAAGAAAGTAATATAATTTAGGATACTAGCTTGAGCATAACTAACTATGAAAAAATTATTTTGAAATCTTCCTATATTATTGGAAATTTATTTATTTTTTTTTTTTTTAACATGGCAGAATAGGGTAAAATTTCGCATATGTGGATATCCATTATGTGGAATAATATCCATTATGTGAAATAATCCATCATGTGGAATATTTTAATCGCAAAGATATTAGACCTTCTTAATCGTTTGTCCTGAGTGAGTGAGTGTCCGATTTATCATCGCCCAGCCCACACCCCTGGACCTAGAAGTATGAAATTTTGTGACAATGTTCCTTCTAAATAGACAATAAGACTTCTTCACACACCATAAATTTAAAGCCAGCACAACCGGTTTCGAAAGGACGTACCCTTCCTTCATCAGGTGCAAAAAACACGTGCTACTGCCTTGGAGGCTTTTGCCTCCAAGGCAGTAAATTAATAATCGTAAGTTAATAATCGTTAATTAATTTTTTAATAATCGTTATAATCATTTTTTAATAATCGTTATGAAATTTAAAAGATTTTTTTATAACAGAGATAGTCAACTATGAAAAAAAAAATGTGTATGTTGGAGCCTCACCTCCCTCCTCGAGAGGAGTAAATTTTCATGATGGGTATCTTTCAAAAGAGCTCACCAATACCTTTAAAACGAATGATCGAATGATCGATAATTTAAAATAAAGTTATGGATTTTTTTTTTTTTTTTTTTTTTTGTATATTTAGTGTTATACTACTTCTCTAATATGGAAATCGTCTGCATTATCATGGAAGATAATTTTAAATAATAATTTTAATAAATTATTTTTATTGGGTGAATTTGTATAGGAAAATATAGAAGAAAGTTATATACTAGTTTTTTCCCAAGAGAAATAATCTTACCTTCCTTACTAATATGTGTACCAAATGGAACGGTGGGTGGCATACAAGGTAGGTCATTACAGCCTGCAACCCTGTCGAGTAATCTGCAGAAATTCATTTCTCTTAACATGAATATAATACACGCTAAGAGAACAAATACATCATGGGAAACTAAGCATATTTCACCAACACTAGGTTGTAAAATCATAAGAAAATCTAATATTTTTGTGATATTAAAGCAAAAATTTCTAAATAATTATCGGAAAAGGCTATTCTGGTGACAAATTCGATAATCTAATCTAATACATCACGATAAAATGTATTTAAAACTTTATTTATTATTTACTTATTTATTTTCTTAAATAAAAGTAATTTATAAAAAAGGTTGCAAAATGATATAAACACTGATCGAAATTACAACTAAACGAGCATAAAAACTGGTCAGAAATATTGAATATAACTCCGAACCGAATTATGAAAATTAATTTAGCATATAAACGTGCTTCACAGGCTTGGGAACTGTCAAACGAGTCCGCAAACTGAGTTTTAAGAGTATGGGTTAGAACTCCTACATAGATAGACTGACGCATCCGCCATTTTCTAGCCCACAAGACCGGCTGACGATTTATTATTGGTGGTTTTCCGGCAATAAATTGCACGAATAAATCCAGAAAAGGGCACCGCCTGTTTATATTTTCTTTTAATCCAGGCAGAAGGAAAATGTGGATTATAAATTGCAGATGTAACTCGTGGATACCCGGAGCAGGAGCACAACTTTGTACCGTAAGATTTCTCTTATTTTCAAATTATTTCATTTTATTTTCAAAGTTGTTAGACAAATTTAATATGAATGTACTGTTTTTTTTAAGTTATTACTTTAAAATCTTTTAAAATTAAATTTAATATTACATTTCTTCTAACGTGAAGGGGTTGCAGTTTTGAGAATGTTGGCGATGTTCTTAAAATTGCCAACTTGTTTGTTTCGTGATAAGAAGTTCCCCAGACAGCACATCGCCTCCCCAGGATATCTTCAAGATGTGTTCTGGATGAAAAGGCATCCCAGAAACGTCCTTAAGATGTACTGTGGATAAGTTAACCCTAACTGTGCTGTTAGGGTCTAGCTCACTTGATATGTATAGAAGTTTAAAGGCGATAGCAACGCTAATCAGGTAACCTAGCTTTTTCTACCGCCAACACTTTCCCAGACGGGTTAGAAAATGGTAGACACTGCGCCAGCTCTTATCATATAGGAGTCTTAGTATGGGTCGTAAACGCTTTAAGCGGTTTTGAGAAAGACAAAATTGTGCCTTATGAGCAAGAACATTCAGCAAGAGCTATCACAAAAAATTAAAATGATCCTCAGGTGTAATATTGAATTTTATTCGATTACAAGAAGATTATGGAGTGAAGAAAGCTCCGGGATGACCACCAAAGCTATCGAAAAGTGAAAAAAGAGCCATTATAAAAATAATGAGATATGGGGGAACAAATTTAGGTGAATGTATGAGAGATCAAGCGACAGCGGTGTCGGAAAGCACTTTGTCCTGAGTAGCAGATAGCTCAAAGATGCTGAAATACAAGAAAAGAAAATCCTAACCACGGATGACTAAAACGTACCAGCAGAATCGTCTGGATTGGGCGTAAGGTCATATGTACTGGAAGTTAGAATATGAAAAAATAATATTTTCCGATAAAAAAAAAATAAAAGTATTTGGGTGGGTGGACCTGATGATTTTTCTTGTTGATGGCAAATCTTCACAAACAACCTGAAACGTTTTGAAAACAGCATTAAAGTAAAGTGTCACGCACGGTTTGGGCAGCGTTTGGATTTCGTGGTAAAATGCACATTGTGTTTCTCTCTGGCAGAATGAATGTAATAACTTACCAAGATCTACAGTCGGCAGCAAAAGTATCCGAGCACCTTGTCAAATAATGTTCTTAGACTGACTAAGAACATGATTCGACAAGGATTTATTTAACAAAGCAGTATTAAGTGTACTTATTTTAGACAGGGATTATTACTAGTACTCGGATATTTTTGCTGCCGACTGTATTTGAAATAAGCTTATTGCCTATTGCCGAGGAAATTGGCGGACCTTTCTGGATAATCCAATACGACAATGCATCCATCCACACGTCAAATAGCATGTGGGATTGGTTCTTAATTAATGGTGTACATGTAATTTCATGGCCATCTGTTTCTCCTGATTGAAACCCGATGGAAAACGTTTGAAGACTACTCGTTAGAGCAGTTTATGCGAATGGAAAACAATATGTCACAATTTCAGAATTAAAAGCTTCTATCATCTCTCACCGGAAAAAATCGACCAAACTACATTAAAAGGCTTTGTCTGCTCTATACCTGACCGCGTTTTTATATTAATTAGAAAAATCTGGTGTACACCCTGGCTACTACAATCAATCCATATTTTTGGTCCATGTTCATATCATTATGCAAGACTTCAAAATGGAAAAATATAGTTTTTTTTTGTATAAAAATATTTGCTTGAATTATATTTTGTTATAAAATAAAAATATTTGTTCTATTTCTAACATTGACAAGTATTAAGTTTGTTTTGTAGCATTGTTTTCCTTTTTGTACTTGAAAAACTTTGTGCTGATATCATTTTGAAACCTATTGTATGACAACGAGTTTTTCTAGGAAAAGTTGGTAGAAGTGCGACATAGATGCTACATACATTCAGGAAAGAAATGACAGTCATAAGCTTGACACTTTCTGTTAAAATTATAGTAAACTTTTGCTTCATTTTCAGACAAATAATTTTTCATCGGTGACCTTGTACATAGTTACCGATTTCTACTGATTAAAGAAAATAAATAATTCTCATGAGTTAAAATAATATAGATAGTTTACTGTCGTAACTATTTTTTTATTTATTTTGTTAACGTCTATCTCAGTAATACAGAATTTTACAAAAAATATCAACTGAGATATTCGTGGAAATATATTGTGTTTATTTAATGACACTGAATTTCTGAAAACATATTGCGTAGCAAATTTTGCTTAAATAATAAAACTAAATAAAGAAAAAAGAAAAAAAAAAACAACTTATGTCATTCTTTTACAGAGAAATATATGCATTTTATTTTGAACAATAATATTAAATTATGTTTAGATAAAAGCCTAATACTTTATGAAATGCATGTTGATATTGTAAATAAGTAAAACTTATTAAATGATTCAATGCAGTAGTTTTATTAATATTCATATATTTTAATCACTACACTGTTTATTAATATAAACATCATTTTGTATATTATTTTACTCATGTTATCTAATTAACACGAATGCTTGTAAACATAGATTAATAATGCAATTAAGTTTTACATATAAACAACACAGATACTTTGTTTTATGTATTTTTTCTTAAATAAATTGAAATATCTTGTTTAAATTATGCTGTATTTTGTTTTATAATGTGTTAATAAGATTTTCTTTTCTTTGTTTATACCTTTGTATATTTTTGTTTCTTTAGAGGCGTGATATGTTTTCTTAATTATCCCTTTCTTTATTTAAAGTATCATTAAACAGCATGCTTCAGTAAATTCGAATAATTAATTTTATTTTCTGTAAGGAAAAAAAATGAAAACACTTGCTATTAAGACATGAATATCAAATTGCATATTTTTACTTTATTTATTTGTTTATTTTTTTTTTCGGCGTAAGAAATAATATTAAGATATCTATCTATACATATAATAAAATAAGATATTTTTGTGTCATTGCGTATGTATATCCATAGCTTTTTAGGAAAACGGCTGATAGCAGAGCTACACACATTTGCATGGAGGTTCATAATAACATCTCCTGATGCACCTCGAAGCCCGATTTTCGAATTTTTGATTAGTTTTTTTTTTAATAATTTAATTAAAATGTGAAAATAATAACCTTCCAATTTCTGATAAATTAGCCATTTAAATTTTATCCATAATTTAACATAGGTGTAGTAATATACTATATAAATCTATCATCCCCCTGTTATCGTGCAAATATTTTTTATGCCAAAAAAAGCTTTGAAATCAACCATTAAGTGATATTAAAATATATATATATATATATATATTTGAAACTGTATCTGGAGTTTTTCATTCACCTTTAGTAAATAAATTATTCATACATTTTATTTGCTAAAATATTCGTGTGTATTCCCGTGTGTATTCACTCAGGGAAAGACGGGCATATTTTGGTAAAATCGCCGTCTTTTCCCAAGTGAAAAGGAATCACTTTTTTCTCCCCAATGATCAATCTATATATTATTACTATACCTATGTAAATTAATTATTGCCAATTTTTTTCGACAGAATTAAAAAAAAAGTACATTTACTTAAAATGAGGAAAATAAATTAGAAATATCAGTCGTATCGTTACAAATAAGGTGCCAAATGAAAAGGGCGATTTTTGTAAATCCAACGAGTTAAACAGCTTTTCGATCGGACAATTAGATTTTTTAAAAATTAACTAAAGTATGAATTTTAGGGGGCAACAGCAGAAGATTGTATGGAAACCGTTTGGAGGAAAAAAAACATCTGTTACTCATTAAGTCACATGTTTTTGAAGTGGGATTAACAGTTTCTGTTTTTTTTTTTTTTTTCTTTTTTTCCAATTTTCTCTCACGAACACAAAAATATAATATACAGCCTGTACAACACAAGGCCAACTTGCAGTTCAAATTTCATCAATACTGGTTAATAAAAAAAGTTTTTTTTTTTTTTTTTTTTTTCCTTTCAAATAAAATTTTATTCTAACTTCGAAAAGATTTATGTGATACAATATATTAAGAATTTGGGTTTTAAAAGTTTTTTTTCTTTTTTAATAGATTATTTAAACTCTATGAACCATATATTTATTTTATCAGTTTTATTAATAGATCCTGCTGGGTGATTTTTTAAATTTTGGTGTTGAAGTATACCGAAAGTTTTTCGGCAAGAACTTTAATATAGCAACAGCCATTTTAATCTAAGTACCGCATCAAAAAAAAAAAAAAAAAAAAAAAAAAAAAAAAAAGAAGAAAGAAAATATATATATAAAATGTATTACAAAAAAGAAAAAGAAAATATTAAACCTAAGTACTAAAACCTAAGTGATTATTTTTATAGAAAGTTTACAGAAAAAATGCAGTTTTAGCAAGCACTATTTTAAACCTAAAAACCATTAAAAGTATAAACAGAATAGGAAGGATTCTTATATATAAATGAAAAGGTGTCTGTTAAAATTATTAGCAAAATAGTCTTCCCTTTTAAAAACATTTAAAAATACCTCAAAGTCCTTTAAAGAGCAGCACTACTATATACTTCCACGCGCTAATCGCGATCATCAGGTTGGGAAACTGTTGCTTCACTGACCATCTTTGTCACTGGATTCTTCATTTTCCTCATCGGCGATGACGTCATCTATCTGCTGTTTCTTATTAATCAGCTGTTGCCATTTCTTTGGTATTGCGCTGTGCTCTTTTTCGTTAATAGCAGAGTTAGATGTCAGAATTTCAAGTGATTCACGTTTTAAGGCATAATTGTGGGAGCTATAATGCACGATTTTAATGGTGGTTATGGTATTAAGATTTATTGGGTTATTGATATGAGTACGGGAAAAAGCGATGGAGGTTCCGTTCTTTTAAGTCATTAATGTGTTCGATTTCGCGGTCTTTTATTTTTCTTTTTGTCATACCGATATAGCAAGCTTTAGTATTATTATTTTCAAATTTGAAGTCGATTTTATAGATGCCTGAGGTTTCTTTAGGGTCTATTAAGTCTTTTTCATTACGTATATGTTGATATACAGTGGCCGCCGCTTATCAAAATCATATTCGTTCTCAGCCAAAGTGATTTTATAAAGCGGTTGATTTTTATATGCGGCTAACGTTACTGCACTCAAGAAAAATGTATTACTTCCCTGAATTTGGTAAGGAATTTCAAAAGGTATCAAATAATTCAATTAAAAAACAGTGTTAATTAATATTTGTCAGATAATTAATTAATTGTTACTTCAAAATAAGTAAATTAAACACATCCCAAGTTCCGATATGCCTTTCTTTGAGAAAAATCATCATTACTTTGCCAAAAGTCCACACTTTTCTTTTAAATTTAAAATCATTCCGTTTAAAACTCTCGCTTCTTAGTTATTTCAGAATAAGAACTAGAAACTCACTTTTAATAATTAAAAATTAAAAAATATATATATCACATGCGAACCAAATCAAATTTGTAACTTTTTACCGTGCTTTGAAGAATACATTCCTTGAAATTATTACAAAAACAAGTGATAGGGCGTGTTTAATTTATAGGTATGCTTTAAATGTAAACTTTTCGACAAAGAGAGATAACAGAGAGATTGTTGAATTTTACTTTTCTAGTCACAGTGTAAATAAAAATTTGTTCAGCGTGTATAAATGGCATTTTTGCTGCTGAAGAAATTTTGTTTTGAGTTTATTAACCGGCGATGTTGATTTTATTAAGCGACGGTTTTAAAACTGGTTTGTATTGATTTGATTCCGGTCCTCGCAATTTGATCAGATTAAGCGGCTGATTTTATTAACCAGTGATTTTATTAAGCGGCGGTTACTGTATATTTCAATTTGGTTTTATGAGAATGTTTATGCCATGGTGGGAGCTTTCATGCTTTATTATATTTGCTATACTGTTGCAGAATGGAATGGAGGGAGTTTATTCAGGTTTTACTCTTTGGGCGTTGTTAATTATATTTAGGGATTTTATGCGTTTTTTATAGAGTTTTAGAACAAGTGAAGCACTATAACCGGCACGTTGAGGGATGTTTTCTATAAATTTAATTTCAAGGTTTAAGTGGGTTTTTTTAGTACATATTAATATAGCGTGATTTATATATGAACGTAGAGTGGCAATTTATATTGAAAAGGAGTTGTACATTTATTGTTGATGATTTCTCTAGTGTTGGTTGGTTTGCGATACACGGCAGTGTTGAAAGTGTTATCATTATTTTTAATGATTTTGACGTCTAAGAAGTTTATGCTATTATTAGATTTTATTTCTAAGGTAAATTTAATATTTTTGTCTAAGTTATTTAATTCATTTAGGAGGTTTCGAGCGCCGATGTGAGCGGGGATGACTGCAAAAACGTCATCATCATATCGGAACCAGATTTTACAGTTTTTTATTAAGTCATGTGCAGAATTCTCGAGGTGACGAAGTTTAATTTCGGCAATAACACCCGATATGAGCGAGCCCTTCGGCACGCCCTTTGTTTGTTTATAAATGCTATTGCTGAAAACAAAATACGAATTATTTAATAAAAGGTTATTAGCTCTGATTAACGTTTCTCTTATTTTATTATTACCGTAATTTTCAATAATTTTATCCTGGATAATATTAATAATTTCATTTAAGTCTATGGAGGGATATGTCTTTGACACCAACGTTAACGAGGGTGTCACTAAAAGCGATATTTAGGTTCTGGATAGTTTTAATAATGGCTTCGGTTGAATTTGAACTAGAGTTTGAGGGGGGGGGGGGAGAAGAGCTTCATAGATATTTTTCATAAAAACTTCCAGATTATAAATAGGGCCTTCAGATTTATTTAATATAGGTCTAAGGGTGGGAAGGATTTTGTGATCTTTATATTTGTCAAAAAGGCGTGGGATAATGGGAGCATGATTATTAAGTTTAGGGGGGGGGGGGGTGATCATTGGGCCAGGTTCCAGATTTTATTAGGGATTTCGTTTTATCGGCAAGTTTTTTAAGCGGGTTTATATCAATTTTGTTCACTTGAAGTTTATTAATAGTTTCAGACATCATATCATTATATTGGTTTCTATCAAAGATGGTGATTTTACTAGTTTTGTGAGTCAATAAACAAGTAATGTCGCGATTTTTTTTTAAATCATTAAGGCAATGAATATCAGATTTATCGTTATGAATATTACAGTTAAGTTTCTCAAGTAATTTAATAGCGGTGTTTCTAATATATGAACGCTTTTGAGGGAGGATATAGGCTAAAGCAGTTCCTATATGCGCGACAGTATCTTTAGATACTATATAGTACCTTTGGACCGAATCCACAATCTTCACGTTAGTAGAATAACACTCAAAACAAATGAGTTGGGCGACAGAGAAACGTTTTGCATTTACGTTTCTGTCTCCAGAGTCGTTCATTTAAAAAAAAAAATATATATATATATATATAATTTAATTAATTTAAAAAAAGCTAAACAAAAATTCAAAAATCGATGATCGAGGTGTACCAGAAGAGATCATAGCAGACATCCATTTAAAAGACTGCGGCCCTGCTATCACACGTTTGGCTACAATGAGATGGACAGACACATATATCTTCACACAGACACATATATCTTCTTTTATTATATGTATAGATTTATTTTAAATTAAATCTCTTGCAAAAATTATTACAAATGATTTTGCTAAATTGGTTTTGAATAAAATCAGTCTAATGTTATATGAATACAAAATCAAAATTAAAAAACAAATAATAAAATAAATTTATTTTCAAGAACTTCTTTCACACAGAGGGAAAATATATACCTCCTTAATCTACAACAAATAAGTAGTAATTTTCTAAATCCCTAAACAAGAAATATAGATTTAGGAGCTATGCGTATAGATACGCCAATAATCTGAATAGACGAAATGATCGAGAATTTCTAGTCTATACATTTCTAGATAACGAAACTATATTATGAATATTATGAATCCTTTGCATTGCGATTTTTCTAGAATTTCGATTTTTCTAGAACTGGATCATAAACCAAGATTATACTTGCTAAAACTCGCCTCTTGTATTCGCATTTATTCGCAGAGATTTTTAAATAAGTTAGACCTCGATAATATTGGCAAACGCTCTAGAATTCTAATAGGGATTTCTAGAACTCGCTTTTAAAGGGGACTAGAACTATTTTTACTAGAATCAGGATTTCGATTTTCGATGTCAGTTACAAAATTTTTTCTCAGTGCAGCAAATGTATTTTAAAAATCTATGAAAAATAAAAATATCATGAAAATAGATAGAAGTTGAATAAAATTGAGTAATAGATATTTTTCTACATACCGCTTGCACAAAAGATCAATTTTAAATTTCAAAAAGTTATTCTTTCAATGATACTAGATACCAAGGACGCTAGATTAATAACAGATATTTTATCAGAAAAGCTGAATTGAACATTGGAGATTAGAAATGCCATTTTAAAAATGTCTTGCGAATTTTTTTTATATAAATGAATGATTTTCTGTTGTAGCAGTGCAAGGGAAGGTAGTGTGACTTCCACGTTAGATAATTGTTTGCATTTATATTTGATTAAAATGGCTCTGTTTGTTGTTTATGTTTAAATTATTAAAAAAATCGTTGTAACCTAAAAAAAAAAAAAAAAAGGAATAAAGACTTTTTTTCCTTAAAAAAAAAACACGTTGAGCGCTATGTCAGCCATCGGCGGCTGGCAGTGTCAAATATGATATAAATCCGCGACAACCATCGGTGATTGACAGTGTAAAATATGATATAAAACTAAAAATGTTACATTGTTTTAAGTAATTATTGAAATTTTATTTAAAATTTACTTAATTTTTATTTATTACAGGAAGAATCATTATGAAATTTTAATGGATTTTATTCAGAATTCGTGCGGCGCTTAACGTGTTAAGTAAATGTATGAAATACTCTACAAAACCGAATTTGAATTAGTAAAAGAGGATTTTTTTAAAAATTGTTTTTACATATAAAGCCACGCGGTAACTTTGTTTCATTCCTTAGCAACGGTTACTATAAAATTTTTTTGAAATTTCTTTGGTGCAGCTTTAGTATAGAACCCCCTTTGAGGTTTTTATTTTTTATGTTATTTTGGTGATAGTTCGAAATATTTATAGAAATTACACAAAAGTAAAGATCTTGGCAAGAAACGTCTAAGCTATTTCGATGCCTAATTTCAAATTTCGCCAAGGAGTCCTATACTAAAGCTGTCCTATTTCTTTAGCACGAATTTTTTCAATTGTTTTTAAAATATTTTTTTAACTTGATGTGAAAATGAAGAAAGAAAAAAAGGTTTTGAACACACAAAAAATTATAAAATTTTGTCTTGTCTCCCATTTTAAATAAAAGAAAGTTGTTACACTATCATTTTCTTTTGATATAAAAATAAATATATTTCCTTTTATGTAGGAAAAAAAACACCCCCTTTTTTTTATTATTTTTAAGGTTAAATAGGGGGTTTATTTAATATCTTTTGAATTAATTATCCGATTGAACTAAAAAATACGGTGTTAGCCAGAGTTTTTCTGATCAATAAGTGTAAAAATTTTCGAAGCGACCAGTTGAGTGGTGTAGCTTTGTATAGCAAATTAAAACCTAAAATATTACATATATATGATTGATTTAAAGTGGGGTACTGAAAATTTTCACAACGCTAGAATTACTGATTGAAAGAATAGTACTGTTGTACTTAAAAAAAAGAAAAAAAAAAAAAGATAATAATAATAATTAAAAAAATAAATAAATACATAAATAAATAAATAATTCTCATTGCGTGAATTTATACAAAATTTTGTCTTATAATGCCATATTAAAGTTTTTCGAAAAAAAAAAAAAAAAATCGAAACTGATTATTATTAATTATTCTTTCTTTTCTTTTCTTTCTCTTTTTTTTTCTAACAGACGAAATAAAAACAGAAAAAACGATTTTGATGCAATTCTGGCAGAAGTAGAATTTAGTTTAGTACGGAGGACTATTAGATTCTTTTTTTCTTTTCTTTTCTTTTCTTTAAATTATAACACCGCTTTCAAATTATTCAATTATATTTTCGATAAATTTTCGATTTCGATAAATCTCCAACTATCGTAAAACTGGTATCGTAAAAATTCGTAGATTGAGATTAATAGTCCTCCGTCCTAATAAATAACATAAAACACTCTTGAATGGAAATAATCAGACCATACAATATGCAAATGTGGCTCACATCCATGTTTTGTAAGCAATAAACGTATACTCTAAAGTATTAAGCATGCAGAAAATTTTAAAATGAAATTTTGTAATATTTAAAAGACTAAAAATCATAAAATAGAAAAATATTTTGAATTAAAACATTCTACAGCACATGCAACTAAGGTATTTATTCTGTATCTCCTGGTTACAAGATACGTTTAAGATATAACGTTTAGAATGAATCCTCAAATCATACCGTTGCACATTTTATTACTGAACAACCTCTCTTCTTAAAAAAAAAAAAAAAAAAAAAAAAAAATCTGTATTGAAACGTAGTGAAAATTTTTCTAATCAAAATGAAATGCAGTTTCATGATTCTGTTAAGTTTTATTCTCCTTAGACCACTTGAAAAAAAATTTCTATTAAAACTACATCGAGTGGAAAAAATTCATAAAATACTGTATACTCTACCATTTGAAAGTATTTAATATGTATATATATATATATATATATATATATTAAATTTGTGCAGTCGTGACTAAAAACCTATAACATTTTTGCAAGCAAGACAGTGAAAAAAATTTCAATGTCAGTTTTATATCAACAAACTTTATTACGTTCGTTGAATATATAAAACAAGAATTCTAAAATGCAGATTTATTATTTACATTTGATGAGAAGCAATGGGTAATATAATGTCAAAGGCATCACTAGATAGAATTATCATAATGAGTATAAAAGCCGATATAAACGTGACTGAAAATTTAATAATATTTTGACAAGAGTAACAGTAAAGCGAAGTGACATGAAAAATTCAGATCAGTTAGTTATTTTAGTAAAAAATATGTGAAATCAGAAATGGCATATTACATATTCAAAATTAAAGTAAAGAAAACGTTTTGAATGTGATTTTAAATTCAATATTTTTAAATCTTATATTTCTTAAACGGTTTCTTATTTCCTATTATTTTGATACTTCTAATTTTTCCCTTTTCTTATGTAATAAAATATAACTATGCAATAGGGATTCGAATTTTTTTCCATGACTATTATTATTAAAAGAATATTATTATTTCAAATTAATATTATAAGCTTTGTTCTTAGTTTTTGTTTCATAACACAATCAATATTTCTACGATGCAGGATTTTCTTTATAAAGATTAAGATCTAAGTCTAAAATAGTTGTATATTACACTTTGAACAAAATAGAGCCAACCGCTAAAAGGTGAAATGTTTTACTATCTAAAGAGTGAATTTTTTTACACTCCATTAACATTGATACATTAAGAAAAGAAAAAAAAAATATATATATATATATACTATATATATCCCTTATATTATTAAAATCTGTACGCGTGTGTGTGTGTGTCTGTGAGTCTGTGAGAAACGGCTTGACGCAGCTAAGGCTCCGCCGCTAAAGGTCGCACGGACTTCGAACAGGTACCGTCGGACAGAGAATTTATCGCAGATCAGGGTTATCTAATTTGCTAAACGATGCGACCCTAATTAGCGGAGATATTAATTAAAACGTTGACCATTGTCTACTGAAAAATGACCCAGAATTCATGATTAAATGCTTAAAAGCGACATTTTTACGGAAAAAGTGGAAAATAAATTAGAAATATCAGTCGCATCGTTACAATCAAGATACCATTGGAAAAGGGCTTTTTTCTCTCAATCCGATGGTTTAAACGGCTTATCGATCGGACAATTAGATTTTTTTAAATTAACTAAACTATAAAAAAATGTTGGCAACGAATCACAAGAATGTTATTCTTGCAGACATTAAGTCTACAGCAGTCTTCAACGGAAACACATCTGGTATTTATTGAGGTCATGTGTTTCGTAGTGCGAATAAAAATTACAATTTTCTATTTTCTTCAATTTTTCAAATTTTACACATTTTATTTAGTATATAATATTTACACCACAAAACAAACTTGCATTTCAAATTTTATTGATTTTCGTCAATAAACAAAAGATTTACATTTTAATTGCAAATTAAATTTTATGTTTACACGCCGGACATTTTTGCAATATTCTAATACGCGTATTTCAATTTCTAATTACGATTGATTTATTTTTTATACATCATACGAAAGATATTTTAAAGTTCTTTTACATAATTCAAAGTTTTCAACAGATTTACACGTTTTGAGGTCTCCTGAATCAGTGTTCTTTCATGGCGCTGTAATATTTTCAAATTTCAATATTTCAATTTCTAATTATGATTAAATTATTTTTAATGCATCATTCGAAAGATATTTTAAAGTTCTTTTAAATTATCGAAAGTTTTCACCAGAATTACACGTTTTGAGGTATCCTGAATCAGTTTTCTTTTATGGTGCTGTATTATTTTCAAATTTCAATATTTCAATTTCTAATTATGATTAAATTTTTTTTAATACATCATTCGAAAGATATTTTAAAGTTCTTTTATATTATCGAAAGTTTTCACCAGATTTACACGTTTTGAGGTGTCCTGAATTAGTTTTCTTTGTATCTCAGCTACTAATTAAAATAATTTCATAAGTAATACATGATTAGAAAGCGTTTTTGAATTGGAATGGAACAGTGGAATACAGAAATTTCTACCGACAGATGGCGCTGTATTATTTTCAAATTTCAATTTCTAATTATGATTAAATTATTTTTAATACATCATTCGAAAGATATTTTAAAGTTCTTTTAAATTATCGAAAGTTTTCACCAGATTTAAACGTTTTAAGGTGTCCTGATTACGTTTTCTTTTGCATCTCAGCTCATTGAGTTAGACCGTTCAAAATTGGTATACGTAGGTTAATTAGGAGGGGCTGAAAGGGTGGGGAAGAGATAGGCGTGCACCGCGCGCGTATCCCCTAACTTGTGCGCGCAGCGCGCACGGAACTGCGCGGCCGAAGGCAGTGGGGACCAGGTCCGACTTTTTAAGCGATGAGAAATGATATTTTTCATTTTCTTTTCTTAAGAATAAAAATTTGATTTGAGAAGGAGTATATGCGCGCAGCGCGCGTATACCTTCACACGTGCGTGCGCAGCGCGCATGGGTTTGCGCTGCCGAAGGCAGTGGGGACCCGGTGTGAGTTTTTAACCGATCAGAAATGATTTTTTTTTAGGAGGCACGAAGGGTCAGGGAAGAAATACGCGAGCGCAGCGCGTGTATCCGTGAACTTGTGCGTGCGCAGCGCGCACGTGACTGCGCTGCCGAAGGCAGTGGGGACCCGGTCCGACTTTGTACCCGATGAGAAAGGATTTTTTAAATTTTCTTTTCTTAAGAATAAAAATATGACTTCAGGAGGAATATGTGCGCGCAGCGCACTTATACCTTTACACGTGCGCGCGCATGGGTCTGCGCTGCCGAAGGCAGTGGGGACCCGGTGCGAGTTTTTACCCGATCAGAAATGATTTTTTTAGGGGGCACGAAAGGTCAGGGAAGGTGTACGCGCGCGCAGCGCGTACATCCCTTAAGTTGTGCGCACGCAGCGCGCACGGGACTGCGCTTCCGAAGGCAGTGGGGACACGGGCCGACTTTTTACCCAATCAGAAATGATTTTTTTAAATTTCTTTTCTTAACACTAAAAGTTACTTTTTGTTTCTGTTACTGTTAGTTTTCTTTTCTTAAGAATAAAAATATGACTCCAGAAGGAATATGTGCGCGCTGCGCACGTATACCTTCACACGTGCGCGCGCATGGGTCTGCGCTGCCGAAGGCAGTGGGGACCCGGTGCGAGTTTTTACCCGATCAGAAATGATTTTTTTTGGGGGCACGAAAGGTCAGGGAAGGTATACGCGCGCGCAGCGCGTGTATCCCTTAAGTTGTGCGCGCGCAGCGCGCATGGGACTGCGCTGCCGAAGGCAGTGGGGACCCGGGCCGACTTTTTACCCAATCAGAAATGATTTTTTTTTAAATTTCTTTTCTTAACACTAAAAATTACTGTTAGTGATTCATTAGTTTTAGTGATTCATTTGAAAATACTGACCCGCTAGCGGGCGAAGCCAGCTAGTACACTGCTAAAAATGGTTTCTTAAAAATGAGATATATTGTCTCAAAATAGCTCAGAAATAATATATACTTAAATTTGAGAAACAATGTACTTATATTTGAGTATACTGACATGCTCAAAATGGGGGTTGACCGATAAGAATCCAAATATCCCCATGTTTCACATGTCAATACACTTAAAAATGAGTATAAAAATAACGTGAAAATTGAAACGCCTCAAAACTTTGGCTTATTTAAAACATAAGGGGGGATAAAAAGGCAAGACAGCAAGATTATCAGGTTTAATTTTATCATCAATGGAATGTGTAGAATTATAAGTTGGCCTACTGAACTTTTTGAGAGCTTTATCAATTATAGAGGGTCTAAAACCTCTTTTAATAGCAACATACTTTAAATAATTGAGTTCTTCTTTAAGAGAAGAAGTATCAAAACAAATTTTAAGGGCGCTTTATAAAAGGTGCAATTTTTTGTTTAGCCGGATGATTAGAGAGAGCATGGGGAGGGTTAGAAACAGAGAACGGTTTCCTGTACACAGAGGTTTTAAAAGAGGAATCGTACGTAGGAACTAAAACATCAAGAAAGGAAAGTTGATTACAATTTTCTAACTCGAAGGTAAACTGAATATGGGAATCAATAGCATTAGCAATATTAAGAATGGCAAAAACATCAAACGGAATTTCAACAAGAATGAAAGTGTCATCTACGTAACGTAACCACCATTTTAAATTTAACATCTTTAATAATTTTTCCTTAAAATAATGCATCATATAGATATCGGCAAGAATAGGAGATAAAGGATTACCCATACTTAAACCATCACACTCTTTATAAAATTTGTTATTAAATTCAAAAGTAGTTTGGGAAACACAGAGATTAGTTAGATTGACAAATTCTTTTATTTCAATGTCAGAATAATGAAATTCGCGTAACCTTTTTTCTAAACAATTAAGCGCACCTTCAGTGGGGACGTTAGTAAATAGACTTCACATCAAGAGATAACATTGAGCAATCTACAGGATTCAGATTATTTAACTTCATAACAAAATCATAGGAATTTTTTATAGTATGACTATTAGTGCTGCATAAAGGAGAAAAAATATACGCTAAAAATTTAGAGAGGGGATAAGTAGCAATACCAATATTCGAAACAATAGGTCTGAGGGGAACATTATTTTTATGAACTTTAGGTAAAGCATAAAAACGAGCACAAATTGCTGAAGAAGGGGAAACCGAGAATTTGGTATTGTCATGAAGAACGATGGAATTTTTAACAGCTTTTTGAACAGAGCTTAGAAGAGATTTAGTTTGGTTTTTTTGGTTTTAATTTCTTTCTATTAACTTGAAAGTACTATATAAGAAAAGGATATATTTACGAATAAACGCCAGTCAATCAAACTATGAGATTTACGGTTTGCAAAAGATCAACATGCTTCCCACAGCATTGCATGTTAAATTTATTGAACATTGACAGAGGTAATATTTACACAGAACATATGACACAGACCTGAGGAGAGTCCCCATAAAAGATTATTTATAAGCTAATACTAGTGGATCTGCAGATCAGGAGCCTCAACGCCCTATTTGCATCACACATTATTCAGCAGATCGTTTTTATTTATTTCTTATTATATGATATATATATATATATTGATTCGACAGATTTGCTATATAAGCAGAAACGTTTCTGAGGGGGGCTTCCTCCCTCTCTCAACCCCCCGCTCTGCCTCTCTTTCTATAACGATATGTATATATATATATGTAATCCTAATAACTGATTGTCTTGTATTAATTTCCTGTAATTCATAAATACTTATACCAAATTTAATGCAAAATGATTACATAACATTTCAGAATTATTTTATGTAACCCTGTAAAATAATTACCAAATCTATGCATGCACATCTAAACTGAAAAACATTCTTTTAAAATTCTAATAAAATTTCGTTATATTTAACAAGGTGTAACCTTGTTAAAATACATGTTTAAGAAATACCGACTATAGACCGTAATAGTACGAAATTATTTTATGTATCTAAGAAAAGGAGCCACAGTAAAAATGGATACACCTATTTAATTAATAATAACTCATTAATATGTCAACCTAATTTGACATTATTTGGATGATTACAGTACGTCATCAGAATTCTTTTGTGCGGTACCATAAATAAATTATTTAGTCTATACATATCCTTTTTTAAAAGTAAACATGCTTTTATGCATCTTTATAATGTATGTTAATTTCATTATGTTGAATGCAGCATAAACGCTTTAAAGTGCGCTTAAATAAAAATTTGTTCATAGGCTCTAATATCACGAAATTATTTTGTGCGTGTCCGTAAACGAACCATAAACATTTCATGCACAAGTAAAAACATGTTCAGTTTATTCTAGATTTTTCATGAATAATTGTTCGAAATTTGACATAATTTGGCTGATTACGTTGCATTGTCAGAACACTTTTGTATGGTCCTTTACATTAATTAGCAAACCTTAGAGCACATATTTTCTGCACAAAACGTAAGTTTAAGCATCTCAGTAATGTACGCTAATTTAATTTTGATAATTACAAATCAATGATGTCAAAATGCGTTTAAACGAATTTCACCCCATATGCTGTAATGGTAAGAATTTTGACGTCTCCTGTACACAATCCATGTAAAATATCGACATAAAAAAGTTTACAACTATTTCTATACCGAGTCTGAACGTGTGTGCCAATTTGCAAGCCAATCGGAAGGTTTTTGCGGCCGCTATTGCGGTATATACAAATTCTGCCTATAGGTCGTAATGATATGAAAAAGTTTGGTGCATCCCTATACACGAACTAAAAAAGAAATACACGCCCGAAAACATACAGCTAAAATTCTGTGTGGCTCATAAATATGTGTACTGAATTGAAAGTCAACGATTTTTGCGGTCGCTATCGCAGTACGTAAAATTTTTTCCCTTAGACCATAATGATTAGAAAAACTTTGGCGTGTCACTGTACACGAACTACAAACGGAATACACATCTAAAGCTATACAGCTAATTCTGTTGGGCTCATAAATATGTGTACCAAATTGCAAGCAAATAGCGTGATTTTTGAGGCCGCTGTCGCGGTACATACAAATTCTTTACATAGGCCGTAATGATAAAAAAAAATTTGGCGTTTCCCTGTACACAAACTACTAATGAAATACACACCCAAAACTATACAGCTGACTCTTTAAGGCTCATAAACATGTATACCAAAATTCAAGTAAATAGTTTGTTTTTTTGCGGCCGCTGTCGCGTGTCAGACACACGAGCACACAGACAGAACCCAAAATATTTTTGAGTCTCAACAACTGACATTTCGGCAAAAATTGCAAACAATAGCTTGATTTTAGCGGTGACTATCGCGGTACATACAAATTCTTCCCATAGGGCACAGTGATAAGAAAAAAGTTTGTGTGTCCCTGTACACGAACTACAAATAGAATACACACCTAAAACTATAAAGATAATTCCATTGGGCTCATGAATATGTGTACCAAATTGCAAGTCAATAGCATGTTTTTTGCGGCCTCTATCGTTGAACATACAAATTCTTCCTATAGTGTGTAATAATAATAAAAACATTGGTGTGTCCCTGTACACGAGCTACAAAATGGAATACACACCCAAAACTTTACAGCTGATTTCGTGAGGCTCATGAACATGTGTACCGAATTTCAAGTCAATAGCGTTATTTTTGCGGACGCTATCGTGTGACAGACAGACAAACCAACAAACACACAGACAGAAACCAAAACCGTTTTGAGTCTCAACAGAGAGCCTTCACTGACATTTCCGCAATTAAATCTACAACATTTAAATCAACGCTGCATCTCATTTATGTGTATTTTCAGGTCAGGACAAAACTAGAAGTTATAATGTAAACGTTTTTTATTACAACGAGAAAGATGTACGGTTTAAAAAAAATACCATTTGGACAACTTGGGGCTCAGATTACCATAGAGATACGACAGTGTATATAAAACATGACTCGGAGTAGTATTTCACTAGGTTAAACAAAGGGAATCTAAGGACTTCTACATATTGTATTAGTAAGTCTATATGAATAGCATGTTTGATTAGAAATTTGTTTTTGGATTTCGCAAGTAGAAGCAGGTTTGTAGTTAAAGTTATTACTTTTCTTCGCTTTTTAAAATTTTTGCATTCATCAAAGTACAATTAAAAGATTCAGGGCAATGAGTCTCTTAATAAATAAAATTTATTTTCCTAATGTGTAAAGATCAAAATGTTTTTAGATCAAAATTACAAAAAGGTAGGGTTACGGGGATGAATGCCGATTGACTGCACTAGTGTCCTAGGCCTGATGGGGAGTGCCTTGGGGGTCTTTACAAGGGTTTCTAGCCCGTATTTACGCAAGTTTAAGAGAAATCCATTGAAAAATCCAAACGACTAGGACAACTAGTTCCGCCAGGGATTACGCCCGGCACCTCACGTCTACCAGCTTTAAGCGCAGAACCTCTCGGCCGCTGGTGGGCCACAAAAATTACACAAGAGGCTGAAGTTTTATGAAGAAAATTGTAAATTGTTTGCGAGATTTACTTTAATGGATATTTTTAGCAAAGTTTTAAGGCTACATTAGAATTCTGAAATAATTTGGTAAAGTTCAGTTTAGATAATTATGGTAAGCAATTTTCCACAATGCACTTGAGGAATCGAGACAATCAAAGTTTAAGCATGTTAACGGATCGCTAACATTATTTTATCTTAAACTCTTGTATGCCATAAACGTGCATCATATAGATAAATAAATAAATAATGTACAGCAACTACTGTAGGTCAGTCACCTATTATTGTGAAAAAAGTTTATATGGATACTCATAAACTACATATATGTGGTACATCTGTGTTATACCACAGATTATTATACAGATAGGACACTCCCGTACATTCTTCGGTAACCAAAATTTGACTGCAACGAACCTATTATCAACGGCTGTAAGTTTCTCGAGCTCTCCAGCTTACGCAATCGCTCGTCTTATTTTTATTGTATCTATATTCATATCGTAATATTAGTGCAACGTTAAACCCAACATCCAACCAACTAACCACTGTACTGATGTTTACGTTTGGCAACTTTGTTATTGTTTACGAACTTGATTGTCGAAAGCAATTTATTTTAAGAAGCAAGTACTAAATATTAAGCAAATAAATTTCGAAAATATACATAAATTTATAATATTTTCTAATTTTAAAGCATTTTGTATTATTTAAACCAAGCAATGTTAAATATTTAAGATTTCACACTGCTATTTCAGAGTTACAGCTTGTTATTTTAATCTGTACTTGAATAAGAATATGTTTGGCAAAATATGTTTAGCAAAATATATTTTAAAACATAATAAAAATTAATTTTATTTCTGAGAAGAATAGATGTGAATTCAAAAATCATAAAAAATGAAGAAAAAGAAAACTTCACATACTAACCTGCTACTAACTAATCGCGAAAGAGAAAAACAATGTTCGATCAAAGATGCTATTCATGTAGACTTCACACATGCAGTTTCCCTCTGTTGACACTAGTGGTGCTACTATATTTCCGTGGTTGCAACTATACCGCCCTATCTGTATAGTAATCTGTGGTGTTATACATACTATTATTTTTAGTTAAAAACTTATAAGCCATTTTCCTTTTTTTTTTTTTTTTTTTTTTATCTGTTAGTTTCAATGTAGTTATCGAACATATATTTGCATTTCTTTAATATGGGAAACATCAAATAATCGTGCAGATTAATGTTACATTGGAAAAACAAACATTTTTTATACACTAAATTAGTGTAAAAAAAAATACATTTTAAAACTGTAGAAATTTATAATATACATTCGTCAGCTTTTTCATGCTGTTTTATCATTTTTACAAACATTCATTTCCATTAAACATGAATTGAAATTTGTTTACATGTTGTGCTACATAATTATTTCGTATGTCTCATGTTACATGGATCGAAATCATTAAATTTTGTATTATGGAAAAATAATTATTTCTTAGAGAGTCTTATCTAACGCTTATTTCTAAACATCAGTATAAATAAAACTATGCGTGCTTTTTAATTAAAACTTTTATTACCAATTAAATTTTGCCTGAAATGTTAAGTTGCTTTATTGTTATTTTCAAAATGAATCTTGATACTTTCAGCAGAATAATAATGAATTTAAGTTTACTATCCTCTATGTAATTAACTTGTCTTTCTTTCTGAAATTGAGATGCTTTTATAATTATAGATTTTTGGAATTTTCATTTAATTTAATCTAACAGACTATCATAAACTGACAATCAAAATGTGAATTTAAAAATATTCAACATTACTATAGTACCATTTAAAAAGAAGTAAGATTGAATGTGTTAAACTGAATACTAAACAATTACACTAAAATAGTAAAAAGATGAAATATTTAAAATATTTTAATATATTTTATATAGTGAGAGAGAATACGGATGATTATAGTTCATTATAATGTGAATATTTAGGATTGTTTCCAATTTTTCGTCAAATTATTACTGAATATCACTATTTTTGCTTGATAATTTTGGCATCTGATCATAGGTTTTCCTTGCATTGCACAATATTGTAACATTGTATATATATATATATATAACAAAATACTAATATTAAAAAATACACATGCACACGAAAAGTAAATGAATTAATATAGATCTGTATTTTTTTTTTTACTTAAATTTATTGCAATGTACAAATACAGGTTGATTCAAAACTAGTGTGACCAATTGTAAAAGCATGTAACTATTTATGGTAAATTTTAATCACTTTACAACTAGTTTTATTTTAAAAGTGAGAAGTTTAAATGATCAATCTAGCTATTTTTATTAGTGGGAGTAAATTATGGCTTCAAAATTAGATTCTAAATCTCGAAACGAAATTTTAAAGCTTTTGAAGGATGATTACTCAAATTCTGTTATAAATAACGCATTTCAAAATCAGAAAAGACATTTTTCTAATGGATTAATATCTAAACTTCGAAAAGAAATAAAATTTGTCTGGCAATCAAAAGCTTCAGGATAAAAATACGGGCGAAAAGAAGTCCTTGGTGAAAAAGAAAAAAAAAAAAAAGCTGTAAAAACTTATCACTGTAGAAAATCCTCTGCCTCAAAAAACTTTAGCAAAGATACTACAAGTATCGCAATCGACAAACTGTCGTCAGAAAAAGAAAATTGGCTATAAAAAACTGAATTAACCAGTCTGTCATGAAGTAAGTGCAAAGACCATAGAAAAACGAAGAAATCGTTCTTGGCTTCTGTATTTAATGTTACGCAAAGGTAGATACAAAACATGGATAACTTCGGATGAAGCACTGTTTCATCTGTCATCCACAACTGGCAAAACGAAGATACAATATATTTCACGCGAATAGCGTCGCAAAGACGCAGCTGTTTTACAAAAGGCAAGTTTGACGTCAGGTGTTGTGGTATGGATGGGAATGTCCTCTCAAGGCTTAACAAAAACCCTTTTTTGCAGAACCAAAGGCTCAAATGGATGCTAAATACTATCAGAATAAAATTTTGCAGCACATGATCAAAGAAAGTAAACGTCTTTATCCTCAAGGAAACTTTGTTTTTCACCTAGATTCTACATCAAGTCATACAGCAAAATCCACTATAAAATGGCTGAAAGTTAATAAAATAAATTTTCTTACCCTGAAAAATGGCTACCATCATCTCCTGACTCTGCTCCTTGCGATTATTTTTTATGAGGATACTTAAAAAACAATTAAGTAGACTTAAAATAAGAGAACTTTAAAAGCTTCAAAAAGCAATCAAGGAGAAAGTTGGAAAAATACCAACAAAAATGGTCGAAAAATCTCTTTTGGCTTGACTTAAACGTTTACGTAAAATGTACTATGCTAAAGGAAAACACATTGAAAGTGTCATGAAAATAACTTAATTCAATAAAAATTTCTGATGCTTTCAGATTGGTCGCACTAATTTTAAATCAACCTGTATTCGATTTTATTTATTTATTATTTATTTATTTAGAACCTTACAGTTGGCTCTGTTAAAAAATAAAATGATACTTTAAAAAAAAAAATAAAGAACACGCTTTAATAGAAATGTGAAGTAAAAAGCGCAAAATATCTATCTTAGTATTAAAATGCAGGATAAGAGAAAATCGTGTGAGTGACGCACCATAATATTTAAATCTACTTAAATCTTTAATTAAAATAAAAGCGTGCTATAAAAAAAAAAAAAAAAGGTTTGCACTTTTTTATTTATTTATTTGATATAAGGAAAACTTTGCCCCTGGAACCTGCCCCTGAAGGTATAGGCGCCTAGAAACACTTGTATATAGTATTGTCATCGATAATGAAGTCGGTTGCAAAATTTCAGGTCAATCGGACTACCAGAAGTAACCGAAAATTGATTTCCAAGATTCCGTTATATATATTAACAGTTACATCATGTCAAATGAATAAAATTATACTTTTAAAAAATTAAAGAACACGCTTTTATTGAAATGTGAACTAAAAAGCACAAAATATCTATCTTTATAGTATTAAAATGCAGGGTAAGAAAAAACTGTGTGAGTGACACACCATATTACAGGGTGATTATAAAATAATTTAGAATTAAACAAAAATCATTTTTAAAAAATCTCCCCTGACTGGGCTCGAACGTTAGACCTTTAGGTTCATAGTCCGGAGCTTTACCTCACAGCCACAGCGTTCACGTAGGGAAAGCCTTTTTTTACAATATAGATTTTTTGTTTGCTCCCAGAGTAGTTACAAACATACATACAAACATACATACAGGTAAAGCTAATAAAAGCCTGTTTAAAAAAAAAAAAAAGATATCGCAATCCTAGACATTTAAACTCATCTATGTACAGAAATACTTTAACTAAAAAAGAAATAAAATGTACAACTGTATTCAAACTAAAGAAATGAAGTAAAAACAAAAGTGTTCATAAATTTATTGCGAGAGGCATGAAACTTACAATCTTCACCAACGCATTATATTAATTGCTTTTTTAATTACTTTCACGCCGAATAATTTTGAATAACTGCATATATAAATTTCTGTTTTATGCATCAAAGTGATGTTAATTGCGCAAATTTGTAATTCCCCACAACTGTGATATGTATGGTGATTAACTTAATTTTGGCTAAAAGGAATTGTACACGTTCATTAAAGAAAAAATTCTGTTACCAAATACATTACCAATTATGTTCGGAAATAAAAATTGCATCATTTTATGTGTATGGTGTTTATGATTTCAACAATCGAAATTTAATGAGACTTATTAAATGTTTAATAATATATTTCAATAATTTTGATAGGTGAAAAAAATAAGGACTATTTTTATATGTTTTTTTAAATTGATTTGATTTCTATATTGTATGAATGAGGAATGTATGTTTTTATGAAAAAACTTACACTAAGTTTTATATAAAATGTTTTTATCATCAAGTAATATAAATTTATCAAGTGTAATAAATATTACTAGCAAGATATCAAACTGATATAATACAATTGTAATTAACCATATAATTCTATTTCAAACAACAAAATTTAAACTTATAATGATATGTAACTACATTTACACACACACACACACACACACACACACACACATATACATATATATATATATATATATATATATATATATATATATATATAGATAGATAGATAGATAGATTTAGAGATACATGGTGTACCAAAAAAAAAAAAAAGTAAAATAAACCCGATTTAATTCTTCAGTGGGTATCGTATAATGCAAAAGTGTTCAAAAATAAGGTAGGAAGTATGACCATGTTTATAAAAAAAAAAAATTCCCTATAATATTCACAAAGACAAATTTTTATATGACACCTCTAGAAAAATATTCTTAATTAGAAATTTTTTCTCCACCCAACAAAACTTTTACTTAAAACGGATAACTCTAATTTTAAAATCAACAGAGTTGTGATACAGTGAAATACCTGACCTATACATATACTCCGTATAAATCAAAAAGCTATTTACTTGGTAAAAACTGGTACCATATATAAAATGACAATGGGAACTTTTTGGACAGAAACGGCAAATGGGAGACTTAAGTTTTTTTTTTTTTTTTTTTTTTTAGCGTGTATGAGGAAATCCTAGATATAAAGCCGTATAAACAGAGATAAACAGCAGAGTTTGCTAATACGAACCACGAGTCTCGTGCGATTTTCGATTTTAATTTATGCGATATCGCCGCTGGGTTATATCATTAAAAGAAAAATATGCATAAAAATAAATAGATATTTCTACAAAAGTGTTTAAAAAACAACTCGTAATAGCTGTTAAAATCTGATTTAAAATAAAAAAAAGTTTAAAATTACGTAGAGTATACTTTTATAACTTAATATATTCCAAACTAAGCTTTTTACGAAAATAATAATATTTTTTTAACTGTTTATTTTATTACATTTATTTATTTATTTTTATTTATTTATTTATTTTTGTTGTTGTTGTTTAAGAATTTTATCTTTGAAATAATGTGCACCGGCAGGAAAAGTGACACAAAAATTCATAATTTGAAAAAAATCATCAATATAGAATATGAAAACATTTTAGCTTAGCCTATAATATAACTTAGTTAACAACTGTCTGTCAGATGAATAAATTCCGAGACAGAGATGCGAGACAGACTTTTCATGCACGTTGGGTGCACTCACATTTTTTAATAACATGAGAAGAATTTTTTTTTCTGGCGACTTTTATCTCTGGAATGAGATATGAGGACAAGCAAACAAACATACTTTAACTGGGATTCGAACTCATAGCTTTCTGTTTCGGAAGTCAGCTTCCTATATTACATCTTGTCAAAACCTTTCGTCCTGTGCATCAGGCCATCATCAGAACAAAGCCATTTTTAGTTAAAAGTACAGTAACAGTTTAATTATATATACAAAAAACAAAAACAAATTGCAGTTACAGTTATTACAGATGAAACAGTTAAAACACATAAAATAGTTGAAACAGATTAACCACAGATGAAACAGTCTGAAAACGTAAATTCTTAATTTAGTCGAGCTTCCCTTGGTTACCATGGAGACACTTGCTGTGTAACGTTTGAGGCTTTTCTAGAGCAGCTTCTAGTCTGTAGTAATGGGAACTCGTATTAATTTAGATCTTCACAGGAAACATGGAGAAAACTTTTTAAAAATCACAACGGTTGAGTCATTTTATTGAAGAATTCTTTGGTAGAAGAGTAGAGGAAAACTTGCAATAACTGTAGAAGTCTCTGGACCATTTGCATTAAGGAGAGGCCAGACCAGCACCAAGAGCAAACAAGAAAGAAAAATCATGTAGTACGCATTGATTAGTATCACTTTCCAACTGTACGAAATTGTTCTATCGAATAACTATTAATATTCATTGCCTACATTATCGCACAACAGACAGAAAGACTGAAAAATATACAGATAGACTAATTGATTTAAAAATTACTCTTAGGCATTTTGGAAAGTGTTAAAAAGGCTTAACGCAAAAGAAAATGCAGCCATTAGATTATAATTACAGCTTTTAAATTCTGTCAATATTTTACTGTAGCCCTGTAAATCTGAAAGTTAATCATATCATATTCTATAGAAAAGAATATTTTAGAATATTAATATTACATGTCAATGTTTTTAAGATTTTTGTAGTAGAAAGTTTTTTAAATAAAATTTAAAAAAATTCTGTCCTAAAACGTAATACATTTACTTTTTTTTCTTGTTGTTGTTGTCCTTTTAAACAAAGTAATTGTACAGGGCCTATTAATGACATTGTAAATAGGGACCATTTCATAGGGAACATGAGTGTATCATTTTTAAAAAATCTCTCAAAATATTCACGGATGATAGGAGACGGAGACAAACAGATAGAAAGGTAGTCAATCGGCCAGACAGATTCACAAATTGAAATCATATTCCCACTAAAATTATAAGAAAGTGTTAAAACGCTCATGTAAACAAAAGTGCAATTCCAGCAAATTTTTATCAATACCTCTTAATGTATCTGATTTTTTTTGTGTGGTCCTGTAAATCTAATGCTAACCATACTATATTACATAGAAGGCTCACTCTTTTGTGCATACAAATAATATTTTTCAATTGCATTAAGCTTTGTGGAAGATAAAATTATTAAAATTTGGTTTATAAAAATAACTCTCATACAACACAATTCTTTAGAGTACTTTCCAGTGCCCCTGTACACAAACCAGTTAGAAATGTACTCTACATTACATAGGAAACATCCGAGAGGGAATTGAATAACATATTAAAATTCCATTAAAGTTTCTATACATTAAAGGTATTAAAATATGATTTATAGAAACTCCTCTCATAGAACACAATGCTTTCGAATACTTTTGGGTGTCCCTGTACAAAAACCAGAAGAGGTATCCATTCCATTTTCAAAAGGGTACATCCGATAGTGAACTTCAATAAAATATATCGGTTTAAAGAAATTCCATAAATATTTACGGGAGTTAGAGCACGGACAGACAGACAGACAGGCAGGCAGATACACAAAATTGAAATTATATTCACACTAAAAAAATGATATGAAGTGTCAAAAACGCTTAATGTAAACGAAAGTACAATTCTAGCATTTTTTTATTAATGGCTATTAATATAACTGAAAATTTTTGTGTCACCCTGTAAATCTAATGGTAACCAAACTATATTCTATGCAAAGCATTTTTTATGCATATAAATAACTTATTTCAATTTTCTTAAACTTCGTGGAAAGTAAGGTTATTAAAATTTGATTTATAGAAATATCCCACAAAGAAAGCAATGCTTTGGAATACTTTTGAGTGTCCCTTTACATAAACTAGTGGTGGTATGTAATCTATTTTATACAGAAAACATCCAATAGTGAACTTGAATTGCATATTTCAATTTCATGAAGGTATTGTACAGTAAAGGTATGAAAATATGGTTTATAGAAATACCTCTCATAGAACAAAATTTTTTTAAATACTTTCGGGTGTCTCTGTACACAATCCAGTAAAGGTATAAACTCCATAGACAGACGGGCAGACGGACAGATACACAAATTTATATCATATTCACACTTAAAAAAATGTTAGGAAATGTTAAAAACACTTAATGTAAACGAAAGTAGAATTCTAGCAAATTTTTAATAATAGCTCTTAATATAACACAATAATTTTGTGTCACTCTGTAAATCTAATGCTAATCATGCTATATTCTAAGTACATCATACTTTTGTGCATATAAATAACATATTTCAATTTCCTAAAACTTCGTGGAAAGTAAAGTTATTAAAATTTGATTTATACAAATATCACTCATTGATCGCAATGCTTTAGAATATTTTTGAGTGTTCTTGTATATAAAACAGAGTTGATATTTAATCCATTTTATACAGGAAAAATCCAATAGTGAACTTTAATAACATATTTCAATTTCATTAAGACATTTGTACAGTAAAGGTATGAAAATATGATTTATAGAAATACCTCTCATAGAACATTTATAGAAATACCTCTCATGCTTTGAAAAACTTTCGGGTGCCCCTGTACTCAAACCAGTAGAGGTATAAACTCCATTTTCATCAGGGCACATCCGATTGTGAACTGGAATAACATATTTTAATTTTATTAAGATATGTGTACAGTAGACGTATGAAAATACGTTTTATAGAAATACCTCTCATAGAACACAATGTGTTGAACTACTTTCGGGTGTCACTGTATACAAACCAGTAAAGATATAAACTCCATTTTCAAAAGGGAACATCCGATAGTGAACTGGAATAACATATATCAGTTTCAAAAAATTCCACAAATATTTACGGGAATTAGAGCGCGGAGAGGCAGACACTTTTCAACCTTGTTGGGAAGTGTTAAAAATGTTAGAAAGTGTTAAAAACGCTTAATGTAAACGAAAGTACAATTTTAGCAAATATTTATTAATAGCTCTTTATATAACTGAATATTTTTGTGTCACTCTGTAAATCTAATGCTAATCATGGTATATTCTATGAAAAGCATTTTTTTGTGATTATAAATAACACATTTCAATTTCATAAATCTTCGTGCAAAGTAAAGTTATTAAAATTTAGTTTATAGAAATATCCTCGTAAAACGCAATGCTTTGTAGTACTTTTGTGTGTCCCTGTACACTAATCAGTGGTGGTATTTACTCCATTTTATACAGGAAACAGCCGATAGTGAACTTGAATAACATATCTCAATTTCATTAAGATTTGTGTACAGTAATGGTATGGAAATATGGTTTATAGAAATACCTCTCATAAAACACAATGCTTTGAAATATTCTAGGAGGTCCCTGTACACAAAATAGTAGAGGTATGAACTCCATTTTCAACACCTAACATCCGATAGTGATCTTGTATAACATATTTCAATTTCATTAAGATTTATGTACAGTAAGGGTATGAAATTATGTTTTTTAAAAATGCCTCTCATAGAACACAATGCTTTGAAATATTTACGGAGGTCCCTGTACACAAACCAGTAGAGGTATAAACTCCATTTTCAATAGGGACCATCCGATAGTGAACGTGAATAACATATATCAGTTTCAAGAAATTCCATAAATATTTACTGGAGTTAGAGCGCGGACAGACAGCCAGACAAACCCAAGTCATAAACACTTTTCAACCTTGTTGAAAAGTCTTAACAGGGCAGATTAAAAAACTTTCGTTGTTAACATTCATAGTATCGCGGTTTTAATGAATGTCAACAGCGAAAGTTTTTTAATCATCTGTGGTTAATCTGTTTCAACTGTTTCATCTATAATAACTGTAACTGTAATTTGTTTCTTTTGTATATATAATTAGACTGTTACTGTACTTTTTAATTAAGAATGGCTTTGTCCTTTTGTTGCCCAGATGCTCAGGGCGAAAGGCCTTGTCAAGATGTAATATAGATGGTTTTAATTAAATGTATCGTTTTATACGTGTTTTAAAGAGATTTATTTTTATTTATAAAAATTGTGGTTTTATATAAATCTTTGTTTTTAACACTTTCCAACAAGGTTGAAAAATGTTTATGACTTTGGTTTGTCTGTCTGTCTGTCCGTCTGTCTGTCTGTCCGTCCGCGCTCTAACTCCCGTAAATATTTATGGAATTTCTTGAAACTGATATATGTTATTCAAGTTCACTATCGGACGGTCCCTATTGAAAATGGAGTATATACCTCTCTTTACTATACAAAAATCTTAATGAAATTGAAATATGTTATACAAGTTCACTATTGGATGTTCCCTGTTGAAAATGGAGTTTTTACCTCTACTGGTTTGTGTACAGGGACACACAAAAGTATTTCAAAGCATTGTGTTCCATGAGAGGCATTTCTATAAACCACAGTTCCTTACCCTTACTGTACACAAATCTTAATGAAATTGAAATATGTTATTCAAGATCACTATCGGATGTTTCCTGTATAAAATGGAGCAAATACAACCACTGATTTGTGTACAGGGACACACAAAATTATTCCAAAGCATCGCGTTATATGAGAGATATTTCTATAAACTAAATTTTAATAACTTTACTTTGCACGAAGATTTATGAAATTGAAATGTGTTATTTATAAGAACAAAAAAAATGATTTGCATAGAATATAGCCTGATTAGCATTAGATTTACAGGGTGAAACAAAAATATTCAATTATATAAAGAGCGATTAATAAATATTTGCTAAAAGTGTACTTTCCTTTACATTAAGCGTTTTTAACACTTTCTAACATTTTTAACACTTCCCAACAAAGTTGAAAAGTGTTAATGACTTCGGTTTGTCTCTCTGTCTGTCTCTCCGCGCTCTAATTCCCGTAAATATTTGTGGAATTTCTTGAAACTGATATATGTTATTTATGTTCGGTATCGGATGTTCCCTTTTGAAAATGGAGTTTATACCTTTATTTGTTTGTATACAGGACACCCGAAAGTAGTTCAAAGCATTGTGTTCTATGAAAGGTATTTCTATAATTCGTATTTTCATACTATTACTGTACACATATCTTAAAGAAATTGAAATATGTTATTCCAGTTCACTATGGGATGTTCCCTGTTGAAAATGGAGTTTATACATCTACTGATTTGTGTACAGGGGCACCTGAAAGTATTTCAAAGCATTGTATTCTAAGAGAGGTATTTCTATAAATCATATTTTCGTACCTTTACTGTACACATATCTTAATGAAATTGAAATATGTTATTCAAGTTCACTACTGGATTTTTCCTGCAGAAAATGGATTAAATACCAACTCTGCTTTATAAACAAGGACATTCAAAGGTATTCTAAGGCATTGCGTTCTATGAGAGATATTTCTATAAATCAAATTTTAATAACTTTACTTTCCACGAAGTTTTAGGAAATTGAAATATGTTATTTATATGCACAAAAGAAATAGAATATAGCATGATTAGCATTAGATTTACAGGGTGACACAAAAATATTCTGTTATATTAAGAGCTATTACTAAAAATTTGCTAGAATTCTACTCTCGTTTACATGAAGCGTTTTTAACAGTTCCTAACATTTTTTTAAGTGGGAATATGATATCAATTAATGTATCTGTCCGTCTGTCCGTCTGTCTTCCCGCGCTCTAATTCCCATAAATATTTATGGATTTTTTTGAAACTGGTATATGTGGTTCAAGTTCACTATCGGATGTTCCCTATTGAAAATGGAGTTTATACCTCTACTGGATTGTGTACCGGGACACCCGAAAGTATTTCAAAGAATTGCGTTCTATGAGAGGTATTTCTATAAATCATATTTTCATACTGTACAATATCTTTTTGAAATTGAAATATATTATTCAAGTTCACTATTGGATGTTTCCTATATAAAACAGATTACATACCACCACTAGTTTATGTACAGGGACACTAAAAATACTCCAAAGCATCGCGTATTTTCTGAGATATTTCAATAAATCAAATTTTAATAACTTTACTTTCCACGTAGTTTTAGAAAATTGAAATGTGTTATTTATATGCACAAACGAATGCTTTGCATAGAATATAGCATGATTACCATTAGATTTACAGGGTGACAAAAAAATATTCAGTTATATTAAGAGCTTCTAATAAAAAATGACTAGAATTGTAATTTCATTTACATTAAGCATTTTCTCCACTTTCTATCATTTTTTTAGTGTGAATTAATTTCTATTTGTGTATATGTCTGACTGTTCTTCTATCCGTCTGTCTCTCTGACTGTTTTTTTTTTTTTTGCGCTCTAATTCCCGTAAATATTTATGGAATTTCTTTAAACCGATATATTTTATTGAAGTTTGCTATCGGATGTTCCCTGTTGAAAATGGAATGGATACCTCTTCTTGTTTGTGTACAGGGACACCCAAAAGTATTCGAGAGAATTGTGTTCTGTGAGAGGAGCTTCTATAAATCGTATTTAATACCTTTATTTTATAGAAATTTTAATGAAATTTTAGTATGTTATTCAATATCCTATCGGATGTTTCCTATGTAAAATAAAGTACATATCTAACTAGTTTGTGTACAGAAGCATTGAAAGTACTCCAAAGCATTGTGTTGTATGAGAGTTATTTTTATAAACCAAATTTTAATAATTTTATTTTCCACAAAGTTTAATGCAATTGAAATATATTATTCGTATGCACAAAAGAGTGTGCCTTCTATGTAATATAGTATGGTTAGCATTAGATTTACAGGGCCACACAAAAATAATCAGTTACATTAAGAGGTATTAATAAAAATTTGCTCGAATTGCACTTTTGTTTACATGAGCGTTTTAACACTTTCTTATAATTTTAGTGGGAATATGATATCAATTTGTGCATCTGTCTGTCCGATTGTCTACCTTTCTATCTGTTTGTCTCCGCCTCCTATCATCCGTGAATATTTTGAGAATTTTTTTAAAATGATACACTCAAGTTCTCTATGGAATGTTCCCTATTTAAAATGTCATTAATACGTCATGTACAACTAGTTTGTTTACAGTGAAAACAACAACAATAACAAAAAATAAAAAATAAATAAATAAAATAAAAAAAAAAGCCAATGTCTTTCGTTTATGACAGAATTTTTTAAAAGTTATATTTAAAAAAAATTCTACTACAAAAATCTTAAAAACATTGTCCTGTATTATTAATATTCTAAAATATTGTTTTGTATAGAATATGATATGTTTAACTTTCAGATTTACAGGGCTACAGTAAAACATTCAGAGAGTTTAAAATCTATAATTATAATCTAACGGCTGCATTTTCTTTTGCGTTAATCCTTTTTAACGCTTTCCAAAATGCCTAAGAGTAATTTTAAAATCAATTAGTCTATCTGTATGTTTTTCAGTCCTTCTGTCTGTTGTGCGATAACGAAGGCAAAGAATATTATTAGTTATTCGATACAACAATTGCGTACAGTTGGAAAATGTTACTAATCAATGCATACTGCATGGTTTCTCTTTTTTGTTTAAAAAAACTTTCGATCTGGAGAAAAAATTAGCAAACATGAAGCATTTTTGAATGTTCAGAAAATAATTCAATAATTTTAATTAACATCACAATTACTTTTGTAGCTTTTTCATTTATATGCACTTCCTGACATAGAAAATGCAACACCATGAAAATTCAGTCGTATAAATATGCAAATTTCACAGAATGCGCAGCTACACAAGTTTTGCAGATGATATGACGTGTAAGTTCATTATATGATTGTAGCACGGCATAAAAGTGGAGAAAACGGTGGGTGAACCAACAGTCGCTTCTCTCTGTCACCTGCAGAATCCAGAAGTTTGAGAAGTTTCTTTTTCCTGAAGGTACGCGTGGATTGAGAGGTGCCAGGGAGACGACACCGAAGGCAGTTCCGGCAATCGGACTATTTTACGAGGGGTCAAATTGTAGGCTTGAGTCCAGCTGACTGGTCTAATTGTCATATCGTTGTTGAAGTGCAATTTGATGCTTCCACTGCGCACAGAATTTGGACCAGATAGATCGAAGAAGCAATTGTGATTCCCCGCGAAAGATCCGGTCCAAGTAGGCGTACAACAAAACTCACAAATCGAAGCATCTGAAGAGAGGTGGTGAAGGCTCCTCAATCATTCGACATTTTGCAGAATTCGTAGGAAGCTTTGAATACTAAAATATTTGAGAGAACAGTTTCACGACGACTGGCTGATAGTGGCTTGTGCAACAGTCGGCCTATGAGAACACTGCCATTGATACCAACTCACTGATGTGAAAGATTGAGATGGTGTCGGAATGAGCAACTTGGACGACTGAATGGCACAGTGTAGTGTTTAGCGACGAGTCTCGGCTCTGCTTGTCTGGTGACAGTCGCAGGGTAAGAGTCTGGAGACGTTAGTAAGTTACAGTCAACCCGACCATTTGGGTTGAACACCGTACTACTCGTCAGCATGGAATAATGGTTTAGGGTGCTATCAGTCACAATAGCAGATCATTCCTTGTAAACATCAGAGGCATATTGATTACACGACCATACATTGATGAGCTGCTGAAGACGGTTGTGATACCCTGCATGCAGAGGCTGCAAGTTTTGTATTTTCCAGCAGGACAACGTGTGACCACATACGACAATCATTAGCAGACAAGCCTTGCAGCATGTCCAGTTGCTTCCTTGGCCTGCAATTTCACCAGATCTCTAACTCATCCCTCCTATGATTGTCCGTCGTTTGTCTGATCTGCCCCAACCTCACTCGGAGGATGATGGACTCAGCAACTATGGTTGATGGTTGAGAGCATAGGGGCTTCCGTTACTCAGGACGCTATCCACACACTAATTGAACCAGTACTTCGTATAGTTGCTGTTTGCATCACTGCGAGAGTCAGGCGTACTTCCTACTGATCACCTTGTTTTAAATCGGTGTATTAGAGTGATCTCCTTGTCAATAAAATTATTCATCAAGATATGCATTTTCTGAATCAATTTTCATCCTATTCTGCCCACTCTTTCCTGATGTTGCATTTCTTATGTCGGGCAGTGTAAATATATATATCTATATATCTGTACTGATAAGTATAAAGGATTTAAGTCCATATTCTTGATTTTTGAGGAGACGAAAAATAAAGTTAAACTAACTAAAAACTAATGAGCAGAATCGATTAGGAAAAAGGGATTATGTTGATTTATACACTATATACCGTTAAGTGATTGTCAATCTTCATTTAATAAAGGGAAAAAATTGAATTAAATATTTTATTCTAAAGATTAATGCTAAATTTCTAGCTTGAATCTTTTTTAAAAATGGATTTTCTCAAAGACTAAAGGACACGGATTTAAATCCTTTATACCAATCGATAGAGAATTTTTTTCTGAGTCTGACTGTGTACTTAACTCAAAATCGACATTTTTGGACTTATATCCTTTATACTTATCAGTACAGATATATATGTGTGCGTGTGAGTATTTATAAACAGATCTGTCTTATGCAAAATTTCATAATAATTTAGTAATAATTTCTTCTAAACTATCACACTGTCTTGAATAAGATATTTAAAATAATCTAAATGGATAAAATATTAAAT
Organism: Salticus scenicus; assembly: GCA_963930645.1. Classification (NCBI taxonomy): domain Eukaryota; kingdom Metazoa; phylum Arthropoda; class Arachnida; order Araneae; family Salticidae; genus Salticus; species Salticus scenicus. The sequence continues at coordinate 97,420,093 of OZ005661.1, forward strand.
TTGAAAAGACTTTATATTTTACTTCCTTTATAATTATATCTTCCATTTAGGTGCAAAAAATTTCTGTAGCTCTCACTGAAAATAAAGATTAACTTAAAAAAAGTGTAATCTGCAGAATATCTTAAGTTATTTGGCCCACTTCTTAAGTCTATATATTTTGAGAAAAGTCTGACGATTATATTCAGAATATTCAGTTTTTTTTTTCCAGAACATACAGGCTTAAGAAGTGGGCCAAATAACTTAAGATATCCTGCAGATTTTTTTAAAAGAAAATTTTGAGATTACTTTTAGTGAAATGTACTTATGGTAATTTCTTCAATTTTTATGTATCTATATTGTGATGTGTTTTGTGGAACTTGATAACTTCGATACTTTTATTTTAATATTTGTTACTAAATTACATAAAATATTACAAAAATTTCTTCAAGGCTCCTCTATCCCTCTCGCAATTTTCCTGTCTCAGTTACCAAATCCAGCGTAACTCTATGGGGAAAGGATAAGGTTTCCATATTGAGTGTTTTTTTGGTCTTAAGATTATACTTTATTATGCAAATGGCCATACCAATAAAAAGAAAAAAATGATGTTAATTAATTCGAAAAGTTGAGTTTAATATTTGTAGAGGCATTCCTAACTTATAGAGTCATTGCTGGCATAATGTTAAATTTAAGCTCCTCCTATGGGGTGTTATTGTTGGAATTACATAATTTTAGAACAGGTGGTCTTATATTCATGTTAATATTACAAATGGATGTACTATATAAATATATTAATTCTAATCAAAGTATTTGTATCCATAGCGCATTGATTCTAGAAAAACTAATAAGATGTTTAATTTCACAACTCTTGTCAGGGTTGGACTTTTTTATTCAATATCCAACTCTAAGCCTAGTCACTTCGAAGGATATTCTTCCATTATGTATATCAAATATGACTCCTCAAAATTGTTGGTAACAGTTGATTAAAAGAGTCCCTCAATTTGGAAACGATGTTTAGAGCGCTTTAGAGCGTTACGGCCGGCAAAGGGTTAGGAAAGATCTCAGTATAAAGATTGCAAAAGAAACGCTCGTAGGTGGAGCTTCAGAGATTTCCAAATAACGCATATTCTAGCCTGAGTATTAAAATTTTTAATATTGTTTAAAATGTAAACTGTAGCAATAAAAACATACTTAAATAATTTTAAAGACTATTCCATGTAATAAATATGTAATTTAAATTTAATTTAATCGGGTTGATTCAATTTAATCAGTATAATCACTTTCCGCCAAGTGAGAAATAATAGAGTTCGCAATAAAGTCACTGTTATCAATGTTATGATTTTTATTTATTTATTTATTTATTTACTTATTTATTTGAAATGTGAACACAGTGGCACAACTCTTTTGTTTTTATGTATAAGCAATGTTGTATCGTACTTCATAATGTACGTCAATTAAAAAATGTTGCGCCTTTGCACTCATTTAAAAGGAAAGTATGTCAAATATTTAAATATAAGGAATAAGCAGTTACTAAAATAGTATAGATAATATTGATTGAAACTTAAAATGCGTATGTTTTAAAATAATTAAATTGAAAAATTTTATACGCGTGATCAACCTCATATTTTCACCGAATTTTTGGCCAAATTTCCCTGTTATGGAAATCTCATCCTTTGTATATAGAATTACTCATTTCCTAATGTACATTTTTAAAATTACGTTGTCATATTGGGAAAAAATCTCAACCGTTTATTCGTTTTCCAAAAAAATATTGTTAATTTTTTTACATTTTATTTTACAGCGAAAAGAAAAGTACACTTAATTAATTTTCCGCATTTCGGAAAATTAAAAATAAATGTTTAAAAATTTGAAAAAATCAGTTTTTAGAAAACGGTACTAATATAACAGTTGTGAAATTTCCAAATGTGAAAACTTAATTTAAAAAATATATTAGCTAATGAAGAAATCTATAAACAAATTTCCCCGTACAGCGAACCTGCCAAATTTGTCCGATTAAAGAAAAGAAGAAAAAAAAAAACTGACTTTTTAAGAAAAATTACCTCTTTTTATTTCATATGAAAAATAATTTACTAAAAATAATTAACTCGGGTTCAGAATTTTTTAAACACTGAATACGAAAAAAAAAAAAAAAAAAAAAAAAAACAGTATTTTTTTTTTTTAATTCATAACAAACAGGGGTAAAGAAAACTAATTAAAAAGGGTTTTACTGTTGTTTATTAATAAAGATCTAAAAAATGAGGTACATGGCTTTTTCTGACTAGCAGAATAAAGCCCTCATTCCTTTTGCATGTGTTTGATGACAATTTCTTCAACTCTCAGGCATTGCTTCAAGAAATGCAAAAGAGATAATTTCGTCGAGCTGAAACGGGGAACGATGAGGCAGAACTGACTTCAGAAATATCTTTTATATGATAGTAATATTTTGGTAAGACAGGGAAGAAGAAAAACTGACTATATTCCGATAAAGAATATTAGTTTAGTTGATTAGTAAGACAAACATGTTGCATGTTTTGAGTCGAATTTTGAATGTATGGAGCCTATGGGGTAAGTAAAATGATTAAGCATCTAATAAGAAGATTCATTTGCTTCCATCAAGAAGATTTAGATCTTATAAAAAATATGTGATTGACGTAGACCTTAATCAGTTTTTGAGTTCTTACCGACCGAGAATAAAGGTTAAAAAAATGGTGGTAGCCATTTTTTACAAAATTGTGAACATGGCTGTGGCATTGTCTTAGAGAGATTAAAAATAAAATGTCTCAGTTAATATTTTTACGAGACACTATGATATGTTTGATGAAATCAAAGAAACTAGAATAATTAGCAATACCAAGACATGAATCACACACACACAGGTTATTTCTAGTATATGCTTTGAGAGTGTGAATCATTTTATTAGACAGGCAAGCTTGCAATCAAAATGTAAACTTTGTAAGAAGCGGGGAATGCAAGGTCATGTTACAGAAAAATTACTTAATTCCGTTTTATACAAAAATGTAAAGAAAGAAAGAAAGAATGAAACTGGTTTAAAAAAAAAAAAAAAAAAAGAAGAAGAATATTTTAATTTATGGCATGAATATATTTAATACGCATTTAAAAATCGATAATTAACTTTATTAATTTTCAAAAAATAACTTTAGGAAATTCTAAGTTAATTTAGCAAGACATTAAACTTAAACATTCAGCTCCGAACAATGTAGAGGAGGTATCTATGTCACCCGAATTAGACGCCAAGTCACCCGTTTTGAGACCGTATTATATATTCTAACTAAACAAAGATTTTTTTTTTTTTTAATTTAGGCTACAGTCGGTAACAAAAGTGTCCGAACACTAGCAAAAATTCCTATGTAAAAAAAAGTACACCTCATACGTTTTTTTAAAAATAAATCCTTGTCGAATCCTTTTCTTAGTCGGTCTAAGACCATGATTCGATAAGTATTTATTTAACAAAACTGTATGAAGTGTACTTTTTTTACACAGGAATTGTTGCTAGTGTTCGGATACCTTTGTTACCGACTGTACATACTCTCTAAAATTTCTGGAGTGAGAATCTCTCTCCTTAAAAAAGTGACCCCTATTTTGACACCAATAAAGGTGAGAAAACTCTGTTATCACTTTTGAAAATGTGACATTTCTCACTTTTTGTGAAAGGGTGACGTATAGTCACTTTGCTACAAAGAGTGAGGTCATCATGTATTGCAAGATCAAACTTTTGTGGAGTGAGAAATAGCTGCCGCCATCTGTTAATCATAATTCGAATGAAAAATGGACAATTTCTGAACGATCTGATGCATGCATTTGTTTAACAGAACTTATTCCTAGACTTATTCCTTATAACTAAATTTCTGATGAATAAAAAAAAAAAAGGAAAATAATTATGTTAAAAGATAATTCGGTAAATATTTTTTTCTTTGCGATTGACAACATCGAAGTAATATTATTAGTGAAGAATCGAAAATCTCAAGAAACATATCGAAACTCGTATTGGAAAGTAAATAGTTTTATTCAGAAATATATAAAGTTTAAGAGAAAATATCAGTGCAAATATTTAATGCACAACACCTTAAAATCTATAATTACTCATACTTTTATTATATTCATTGACAGCTAACATATGTGAAATATTAAAAGAAATGGGTATAATTCTTTACTAATATTTAAAATCAACAGTGAGTTTTATACTACTGAACGGAAGAGCTTTTCAGGAAACTCTATAGATTTGTATGCGAAAATTTATTTATTTATTTATTTATTTTATTTATTTATTTTTTTTTTTAAATATGTACACTTGAGTAACTTCTTTTCCTTATAAGCTACTTTAAATGAATGCTTGTATTAGGAAATTTGTTTTCAAGTACACATTTTCTTTTAAAATAATTCTAATTTTAGCAATTTCAAAATAATTATAATTTTAAAATATCCATTAGAATTCTGTAATTTTATACTGTTTATAAATGAAGTAAAAAATAAAATATGATTGATCACGTATAAGAATGATTTAATAATGTAAAATAAGCAACAAGTGTATGTGCTCAGTGGTTCAGTGGTAAGACACTCGCTTGCTACGAGGACGGCCTGGGTTCGATTCCCGACGAATCCAAACTGCATTATTTCCACCGTTGAACTGGAGTTCATTCGCAAGGTGAAATGAAACGATATCGTCTAGTGTGCGCAATTTTTTAAAGAAAAATAATCAGTCATATTCTTTAAATTGCTGCGAATAATCTCACTCTTAATAAAGAGTGAGAAATCTCACTCTTTCGAAAAGAGACTTTTCACTCTTTAGAGGTTGGCTCCATTTTGGCATGTTCAAAGAGTGAGATGCCACTCTTTTAGAGTCAGATCTCACTCTTCATATTTTAGAGAGTATGACTAGATAACGCATAATGAAACTCAAAACATTTAAAAATTCAAATTTTTTTCAATGTGACTCGTATAGTGACATTGAATGGGCTATAAAGAACCGTACTTTTCACAAACAGAAATGTTTGTCAATAAAAACTATTTCTAAACACAATTTAGAAACCTTTTTAAAAGTACACTGAAAATGTTCATAGACAGCGTCTCTTATTTTAAACCTTAAAAAGCAATAATTTGTCGATAGTAAAGTAGAATGAAACAAATTTATATGTGTGCCATACCAGCTTTTCGTGAAACACAGAAACACAAAAAACAATTTAAATTAACCTTCAAATAAATTATTAATTAAAATTAAAAATTAAGAACACCATAATTTTGAAATTTCAAAAGCTTTTCAGCCAGTGCCTTTGTTTTCCTTTTTGTTCTGACTATCATTTGAGGCTTTTGAATTTGAAAATCTCTTTCCTGCAGTCGGCAGCAAAATTATTCGAGCGCTAGCAATAATTCCTATGATAAAAAAGTACACTTAATACTCCTTTGTTAAATAAATTCTTGTCGAATCATGTTCTTAGTCAGTCTAAGAGCATTATTTCACAAGGATTTATTTAACAAAAATATATTAAGTGTACTTCTTTTTTTACATAGGAATTACTCCTAACGCTCAAATAATTTTGCTGCCGACTGTAGTTGACTTTGGGCGAAAAAGACAGTGCCAACTATTGTGTATGTTTTGGTTGGTAAAAGTATTGAGTTTTTAATTTTTAGTTTACACAAAAACGTGTATCATCCAAGAACATTGTTCATATCACTTTCTGACCCGGAACATTCTCCACTTAAAATATTACATTCTTCTGTATTTGCAAACTGAAAGAAAAATGTGGACTATAACCGACATTTGTTGATTGAAAATTGCACTTTACACTTTTTGCTAATTAGCTCGATCATTCATTTCCTGATTTTATTGCATACAACTGTTCCAGATGCAAAAATTCAAGTGGATGTCGTGGATGTCTAACCCGGAGGATCGTATGGCCTGGGTTGGAAAAAGTTAAAATGGAGACTTGATTAATATTTTATACTAATAAAATCTTAATTATAGATATATTTCTCTAGAGAAGATAAAGTAAAACCTATATGAAATTTTTTGAACCATTTTGTAAGATCACATCTATATATCCTTCATTCAGAATAGTTCATAAATAATAAACATGTATTCATTTTTCTGTTTATCTATCCCAGATAAAAAATATTAAGTAAAATTCTAAATGCAATATATTACACATATTGCAAAAAAATCACCTTTAATTTTTTTTCTTTAAATTTAACTCAATATTGCAGCTATAATTCTAAAACATGATACTTTTACCTCAAACTATGAGTGTATGAGTAAGGTTTTTTTTTTTTTTTTTTTTTTTTTTTTTTTCGCACTGGATCTGTGCAACTGGAAGCTGGGGATTAACCCTCAAACTATAAATGCTATCGAAAATAGTACATTAATTTTTATAATAATTTCCAGGTTTTTTTAATTATTATTATTTGTTTATTTTGTTGCAAAAAAAAAAAAAAAAAAAGAAAGAAAGAAAGAAAGAAAGATAAATTACAAATAAACATTTCCTTTAAAAATATCATAAAGCAAAAAAAAAAAAAAAATCAATATGTATACAAAGTTTAGTTTTTAACAAATAATTCCTTGAAAAAAGAAATGAAAAACTATTTTAACAAAATTTATTCAAAAATCACGATATAAAATATATTTTTACCTTTACATAAATTATGTACAAATAAGATCAAATAAATATTAAAAAGTAATTTTAAAGATCATGTTCTCTGGAATTTGTCTTTTTTTGTTATCAAAGTAGTTACAAAAACTTTCAGTAAAAAACCTACTGTTATATTATATTTCTCTTGAGAATGTTTATATAATACAAAGACCTTTATTTGAAAAGTGCACTTAGAGATAATGGATGCTTCCTTCTGATATTCTGGAAGAAGAATTAAAGTGTACTTTACTTCATGTGTTTTCTCTGTATCATATAATATGTATGTTTGTAAGTAACGGTAAAATACAAAAACTTAATATTTTACATTCAAGTTCTAAGTTTATTAGTTTATGATTTTTTATAATAAAATTATTTCTGTAATATATAACTATATGTATCTATCTATATAATTATATATATATTCCAGTAATCCAACCTCGTCTTCTTGCGTGGGAAAAATTAAAAAGGAAAAATTGAAACAAAAACCTATTAATCTCCCACTTTATTTATTCTGAAAAATGCCAAACTTGGATCAAATTTATGTAAAAATCTGGTGTGTCACTTATACACGGCTTTCTCTCAACCTGCATTTTAGCGCTATAAAGAAAGATCTTGCATAATAAATGGTAAGATTAGTAGCGAAATATAATAAAGTTCAATGTACTTTAAAAAATAATCTAAAAGAGATTTAGGAAAAGTTTTATTTGGCATGTAATTCTGTGTAAGAGGGGCTACCGTCCCCTTAAGGGTCCGCTTCACTCACCATCGCCGAAAACCGGAGCTAATGTTATTCTAGGGGAAATTTGCTTTACTTATAACTCATTAACTAATACATGTAACTATTTTTTCTAGAGCCACAATTTAGATTCTAGATGTCAATTACAGAAATTTTTCCTCAGTGTAGTAAACATAAGACAAAAATATTACTTGCTAAAGTAAAAACAAAATCATTTGAGCGTGTGAGAGAATCATTCAATGTTTCTTTATACAATTTATTTTTTCTTTGCAAAAATATACCTAATTTATATATATATATATATATAGTATCAGGTGGGTTGTGGGCGTTTAATTACTTTAAGAATACTAATTCTATTATTTACTTAACTTTTAATAAAGAATTAAAGTATTTACAATTATTTACATAGAAGCTAATGAGCATTTAAAATCAATTATCAAAGTAAGTTCAGCAGTCAATAAGTTGTCAAATTAATTATGATTCGTCACATAAGGAAATCGTCTGTCATTTCACTAAAATCGTCAAGCGTGAGATAATCAAAGTAAACAAAATACAGGCATTACACGTCCATCGAGCACACAGCTCCGTCAAAGACTCGTTGAAAACTGAACTCTATTTCTTCAGCGCTCTTAGCAGTAGCCCGGGCAGGAAGTAGCATCGTTCACGTCATGAACACACACTTCCTCTAGTATTCTGAGTGCGGGAAAACAAAACCCAGATCACGTGGTCCTGGATTCCGCAGTTGCAGCAAGCGAGGTTGGGGGGAAGAAACATGATGCCGGATGCCGATCCACTATATTTTCGGGCATCCTGTATCGGCTGGACCTCCAGGCGATCACACTGGAAAATACAAAAAAAAAAAAAAAAAAAAAAACACAAAAGCAACGCAAAATAATAACATACTTATTTACAATACATTTCAATTTTGACATATTTTTTTTCTTAAACTAGCCACTGCTTGATAAATTCAACATGAGTGGATGTGCAATGAGGGCCTTCATGGCATCCATTTCTATATTTTTTATCAACATTTTCAGCATTATCATTTTTAAATTTCACTGTTTTGTAATTATCAAAGTACATCTTTTTTTGTTCAATGGCAACTTGGTCGCCCATGGCAACAGTCTCTGGTGACCGTCCACTCAACTTGCATTTAGCTTTATTTTTCTTTTTAATTTTAGAAAGTTGTTTTTTATCATGTGTACTCAAATCTTTACTTTGATGCTTGGAGTTATTTTGGGACTCGAACTCGAGACCCTCTAATCGATCATTTTCAGTTTTAAGATTTTTAAGGTCATGCTACAGAAGCCTTGTTCGACTATAAAGTCTATAGTAGCACTTTTATGTGTAGGGAAAACTTCTAATTTTATTTGCACAGCTTTGGGAAATAATATGGCTATTTCACTAATCGTGGTTGTCAATGGAAGTGATGGGATGAATAACTTTTTCAAATTTACACTGGCAGTCTTTTCTTTTGGGATATTTAGTCTTTTACACTCAGTGGAATCTATCGTCGATGGCTTTTCTCTGGATTTCTTCCTTTTAAGGAGTCTGGAATTATCGTCAACTTTTTCTTTTAACTTTTCCAACTCTTCGGCTAACTGTGAAATTTTTTCAAGTAGGACTTTTTTCTCATCTTTCTTTGAATAAGTGTTTTCAGGGTTTAGCGACTTCATTCGGGAAACATTCGTCTGACTTCGTCCCTTTCGGCGCGGCTCCTCCTCTTCATCACTGTCATCATCTACACTATTATCATCCTTTAAAAGCATCTTATCGTTATCACTCTCGTCGTTATCGTCTTTGTCGTCATTTTCACTTATGGCTTTTTCGGGAGATTCTAGTGATTTTTTTGACAGCATAACAGGGTGAGGGGTTACATTTTCACATTTTTTTAACATTATTCAAAGTTTCATTTATTTCTGAGGAATTTTCAAAATTTTTGTTCTCAAAGTTAATATCAATAACAACATTCGACTTAATTTCATTTTGATATGTATTTACAGGGAGTACTGTTACTAAGTTTACCTCTAGAGAATTACACTTATTTTTTACAAAAATACCCTTTTCATTAATTGTTGTTTCACCCAGCATTAGTACATTCATGCCATTAATTATATCGTAAGGTATCACGTCATCATGTACAACATAAACATCAGTTCTGGTTTCAAAATCATCAACTTTAAGATCGATATTCAATGAACCTAACAGCTTTATAGAACTTTTCCCGATCCCCTTCAAAGTAGTACTCATAATATTTAACCCTTTCACATCTAATTTTTCAAAAACACTTTTACGCAACAATGTTGCTTCACTTTCTGTATCAATGACTCCAATAAAATTTATATCATTTACTTGTATAATTTTACTCATATTTTGATTTATACCAATACATAATGTCTCAACTTCTGGTTTCAAACCTGGGCACTCCGAACTTTTATGCCCGTACTGTTTGCAGGAAAAGCGTTTCAGGCCTTTGGCCTTATGTGGGCAATCTCTAAATAAGTGGTTTTTTTCTCCACAATTATAACACAATTTATTATTTACTTCATTTTTAGGACTAAATTTTTCATGTAAATTATAGGTTACGTGTTTCGGTTTTGCATTATATTCTATTTTATGCATTCTATCAAATTTATGTCTAATTTTTTCGCTATCACGTTTATACATTTCATATAATTTAATTTTATCTTTAAATTCACGAATATCTTTAGCCCCATACAAAATTAGTTTATTTTCAGGTTTGTCATTTATTCCTTGGATCACGTAATGCATTAACGCGGCATCTTCAATGTGCCCGTTTTTACTTAATTCTCTTATTTTTAAAAAATACTCTGTAACTGTTTCAGTAATTTTCATTTTCTTTTTACTCAGCATTTCGTGTAAAGAGGCGGAATTTATCTCGATCTTAAATTCATCAATAAGTGCATTTTTTAGTTTCTTATACGTTAATAATCCTTTTTCAGATCTCATAAACAAAAGAGCGTTTCCGCTCAAACACCTTTTACAGAAAATTATTTTTTGTAATTCGTTTAGATTAAACATTTTAGCTATTTCCTCAAATTCGGTAAACCAATCGATGATATTGTCATGTGGCTCGCCGCTAAATTTAGAAATATTGTTTTCAAAGTCGCTAAAAGAGACAGTTGCACCAAGTGATCCAGAATTCACATTATTACTATAATTTACACCTTTTTTGATTTTATCATTATAATCATAATCATAATCATAATACTTATTATTACTCATATGGCATTGCACAGAAGAGTCAGTTTTTTCTACGTCATTATCACCACTACTTTCGGATTCACTACTCGATTCATTTTGAGAATCGTCCTCATCTGAATTATTTTCTGAACTTTCTTGTTTCAGTAATTCTGTATCACACAAGCTTAACAACAGTCGATCTCTCAACTCGTTTTTATTTCCATCAAAAGGGACATTTAATATATTACAAATAACGATAAGCTCATTCAATGAGAAATTGTCATCAATTACTTTTTGCTTTTCAAGGTATTTTTCGTCGCCAATGGCGAAAGTGAATCCTTGGAACTTTCTTATTCTGCATCTGTTCCTACGATCGCAGTTCTCATCGAATAAAAACCGATGCAGAATTTTAATTTTACTGTAGTTCTCTGTCTTCAGTGCAGTGCCATATTTGGGTATATCCCCTAATGAAACCATTTATAAGAAGATAAAATGTACGTACCTTAGAAGAACAGAAATAGCAGCCGATGCTTAATTATCCTAAATCTTTTATTGAAACTTCCATCCAAATGATCCGTGGTTATTCCGCAGAATTCGCAGATACTTCGTTGCTTTAGTTTAAGCTGATTTCACAGGTGTGAAAATTTCTGTTGATCATGAAGTATTATCACACACTTTAAAAATCATTCATCCAGAACCATTCATTATGAATTAGCATATGAAGAAATTCCAACAGTTCAAAAATAGTCTAAAAGTTCAGTTCTAATTTTAAGAACAGTTTTTCAAAAAAAAAAAAAATAAATAAATAAACAGTTCAGTCCAATAAAAGTCTGTAGTGCATTCAATCCAAAATTTAAGTCAAATAAAACTCACAGTATATTCTCGATCCTAATCAATTACGAGCGATGTTAACTAAAAATTAACGTTCTATCCAAAATTTAAGTTAAACTAAAAATTAACGTTCAATCACACTTTCTTTATCCCACTTCTGATATAGTATCAGGTGGGTTGTGGGCGTTTAATTACTTTAAGAATACTAATTCTATTATTTACTTAACTTTTAATAAAGAATTAAAGTATTTACAATTATTTACATAGAACCTAATGAGCATTTAAAATCAATTATCGAAGTAAGTTCAGCAGTCAATAAGTCGTCAAATTAATTATGATTCGTCACATAAGGAAATCGTCTGGCATTTCACTAAAATCGTCAAGCGTGAGATAATCAAAGTAAACAAAATACAGGCATTACACGTCCATCGAGCACACAGCTCCGTCAAAGACTCGTTGAAAACTGAACTCTATTTCTTCAGCGCTCTTAGCAGTAGCCCGGGCAGGAAGTAGCATCGTTCACGTCATGAACACATACTTCCTCTAGTATTCTGAGTGCGGGAAAACAAAACCCAGATCATGTGGTCCTGGATTCCGCAGTTGCAGCAAGCGAAGTTGGGGGGAAGAAACAGGATGCCGGATGCCGAGCCACTATATATATATATATTTATACTGTTATTAAAATGTATATCAGAAATTAATGATGAATATTGTTACAAATTTATAAACAGTGCTTGATTTTATGTAAATTTATTCGGAATTTTAGGTGTTAGTTTATTTTTCGAAATACGGCGCTTATGGATTTGCGGCGCTCCTACGAAATTTGATTTTTTCTGGAACCGAAATTATATTAGTGCGGCTCGTACACAGGCTGTTACGGTAAATTCAAATAATAATAAAGTTGAAGCAGTAAATCAGTTGAGACATCATTAGGAAAAGACCATATTTGTCCATATATGAATTATATATATATATATATATATATATAAGTAAGTATATAAATAAATATTTTGAAATAAAATAATTATATTGTATGTTAAATAATTAATAATAATAATAAAAAAAAAAAAATTAAATTATTTAATTTTAACGAGTAAAATCCAGTAATAACTGCACAAAACTTAAATTGTTACTGATTTCAAATTTAAAATACTCAAAAAATTCTTACTTAAAATGAAGTGAGTCATTAAACTCTGTATAATAACGAATGATTTTTCTAATAATAAATATCTTAGCCATATCACTAACGCACAGCGAAAATGTGGAACGTACTTCTTTAAAATATTATATAATTATTGATGCATTACTTTATCTAGACAAAAACACCTGATCCTGTCTCGATGTTATTAAAATTTATGAGAAAACTTTGCTGCTAATATCCTTTTGACAATTCTAACAAACAAGAGTGGGTGAATTTTATTCAACATTTTATATATATATATAATAATTCAAGAAATTTCGCTATGCTGACAATGTAATTTTTCAAGAATATATTCTTAATTTTTAGAAAACATTACAGGGAAATGATGAATTACAACACGAAAATTTCTATATGCGTTTCAATTTTAATTAAGATCATCAATTTCAATAACGTGCTATTTGCATGATAAATATATTCTACTTAGTTAAAGTTTTAACGTTTGTACATTTTTTTTATTGAAGTTGTCAAGTGATAGATTGTATTAGACAGTTAAAATTTTCTTTAATTAAAAAATTCTAAATATTTGCAGATTAATTAGTATAAGTAAATTGCAGAGATTTAAGTAATTAATGACTTGAAACTGTAAATATTTAAGGTATCATCATATTTTACTAAAAAAGAATATACTGTCTGTGAAAGTTTACATAATTATATACAGATTTTTTTTTTTTCATGTTTTCATTAATTACGGAAAACATGGAGAAATATACTCTCTCCCAAATTCATTATTATTATATTGTATTGCATTAATATAAATATGCTATAATACAATTTATAAAAAGTGCTAAATAAAGTCTTTGTACGGAGAAAACATGAAATGCGAAATCCCCAACATTTAAATATCGGTCTGTCTATCTATATCTATGTCTATATATATGTACAAGGTTTTGATGATAAGATAGTCAGAATTCCCCCCCCCCCCACCCCACCTTACACACACATGCATGCACACTTAGAAAAGGATCAAACACGAAAGATTCATTTTTATGAATTCACTAGCAGGCTTTGCCCGCTTCGCTGGCCACTAAATTTAAAGAAAACTCTTTTCTATATAGCTTTATAAAAATAAAATAAAATAAATAACTGAAATTGTTCAAAAGCTCGCTCCAGGTCCCTGCTGCATTCGGCAGCGATTTGGTCATCCACTGTTACACAATAGTTTACCAATGTGACAACCACTGTGACAATAGTTTACCAATGAGCTTCCATTTAGGTGCTTATTATATAACAGTTTAGAAATAGATAGTATCGAAAAAATTGGAGTTTCCCTTTTATATTTGAATCCCAGTTGCATGTGAACAACACTATACGTGTTGCTCACATGTAACTCGGACTGGACTCAAATGTAACTGGGTTTAGACAACATAATATTTGCTTTTACGTTATTTCATATGTTTATTTTGTTTATCCAATCAACCATTAAATGACAGCAATTTCACGCCAAATATTACAATATGCTGTGACCGGCTACATCTGTCGCATGAGACAATTAATTTTTTGTGTTTATATATAATTCATGGGTTGTAAACCTGATAGTACAGCCTTAATATAGTTCTCTTTGGCGGCTTTTGAATTTTTGTCACCATTTTAGACTTAATCCATTGTAACAATAAGACTTAATCCATTGTAACAATATGCTATGAGCGCTATTTCTGCCGTATTTTAGACAACTAATCTTTTTTATGGTTATGTATATTTCCTATTAAACATATTTTTATTTATTTATTTAAATATTAATTTGAATTTTTCAAATATTTCTGTTCGACAGCGTGCAAGTGCAGTAACACACAGAGGCTCATTTTTTTGTATGATAAATTAGCATAGTGATTATTATATATAAAAATAAATAAATAGGTAAGCATTATCGTGTTACACAACTTTATTATGTCGCTCCATTGGCGGGTTTTGAATTTTTGTCGCCATATTAGCGATGGATTTTTTATTTTTTATTTATTTATTTTTTTTTTTTTTTGTATGAAAAGGGGAAGATTATTTTGCTAATAATTTTATCAGACTCTTTTTTGTTTATACATAAGAATCCTTTATATTCTGCTTATATTTTTAATGGCTTTTAGGTTTAAAATAGTGCTTGTTGAAATAAATTTCCTATCTTTAAAACTGCATTTGTTCTGTAAATTTTGTGTAAAAATAAATCATTTATGTTTTTATATATTTGATGCACTACTTAGATTAAAATGGCTGTTGCTATATTAAACTTCTTGTCGAAAAACTTTCGGTGTACTTCAACACCAAAATTTAAAAAATCGCCCAGCAGGATCTGTTAATGAAACTGATAAAATAAAAATATGGTTAATAGAGTTTAAATAATCTATTTAAAAAAACTTTTAAAACCCAAATTAGTAATGTATTGTATAACATACATAGATATAATAATAATATATAGATTGATCATTGGGGAGAAAAAAGTGATTCCTTTTCACTCGGGACAAAAATGGCGATTTTACCAAAATATGGCAGTCTTTCCCCGAGTGAATACGCACGGGAATACACACGAATGTTTTAGCAAATAAAATTCATGAATAATTTATTTACTAAAGGTGAATGAAAAGCTCCAGATATAGTTTCAAATTCATTCTTCTTTTTTTTCCTTTTTTCCTTCAATACCACTTAATGGCTGATTCCAAAGCTTTTTTTTCGGCATCAAAAATCTTTGCACGATAATATGGGGATGATAGGGGGTGATATATGGGGATTATTATATCTATGATCACATAAATCTTTTCGAAGATAGAATAAAACTTAATTTGAAAAAAAAAAAAATAATAATAATAACTTTTGTTTATTAACCAAAATTATTGATGAAATTTGAAATGCAAGTTGGTCTTGTGGGGTACAGGCTGTATATTATATTTTTGTGTTCGTGAGAGAAAATTTAAAAGAATTTGAAGACTGCAATTTTTAATCCCACTTAAAAATCATGTGACTTAATGTGAAGCAGATTTTTCATTTTTTTTCTCCTAACGGTTTCCATACAATCTTCTGCTGTTGCCACCTAAAATTCATACTTTAGTTAATTTTAAAAAATCTAATTGTCCGATTGATAAGCTGTTTAATGCATCGGATTTACAAAAATTTTCCCTTTCATTTGGTATCTTATTTGTAACGATGCGACTGATATTTCTAATTTATTTTCTAATCTTTCTGATTTATTTTCCTCATTTTAAATAAATGTACGTTTTTTTTTTCTTTCTTTATTATTATTATTATTATTATTTTGTCGAAAAAAAAATTGGCAACAATTAAATTATGGATAAAATTTTAAAATTTAATATCTTATTTATCAGAAATTAGAAGGTTATTATTTTCACATTTTAATTAATTAAGAAAAAACTAATCATCCGATTGATAAGCTGTTTAATGCATCGGATTTACAAACATTTTCCCTTTCATTTGGTATCTTATTTGTAACGATGCGACTGATATTTCTAATTTATTTTCTAATCTTTCTGATTTATTTTCCTCATTTTAAATAAATAATTATTATTATTTTGTCGAAAAAAAAAAAATTGGCAACAATTAAATTATGGATAAAATGTTAAAATTTAAATGGCTTTTTTATCAGAAATTACAAGGTTGTTATTTTTACATTTTAATTAATTAAGAAAAAACTAATAAAAAATTCGAAAATCTGACTTCGATGTGCACAATGACCCTTCGGGGGGGCACCTTTGTGTTAAATCTCGTGACTGTCCGAGCTACCGTTTTCGAGATCAGTGAAATATACACATATTGCTCACTTAATAGTATAAGATAATTGCATTTTTTCTATTTTATAGTTAAAATGTGTTATACAGTGAAACTTGAATAATTCGAACTTGTTTAATTCGAAATTTTGGATAATTCGAATATTTTACACGGTCCCTTGAATTTTGTATTAAAATAATGTTAAAAATCGTGGATAATTCGAATTCTATTTTGGATAATTCGAATTTTTCATACGATTACCTTTAAAATATTACTGTAAAATTTGTTCCCGAGATTGTTCTCAGCTAGTATATTTTAACAGTCTTTCAAAAGAAGGATAAGGAAATACAAAAGAAGCCCCTAGCTAGTGCATCAGAAGATATGGTGTATATACATGACTTCGAGGTTTTTGTGAATTGAAAGTCATGTGTAATGTAGAAGATTCTATTTTTGTATCAGGTCATATGCTATGACACAAAGATTCTACTTAAAAAAGAAATAAAAAAATATTTGACTATTTTTTAAAAAGTGTTGAATTGAATAATTAAGCTCGTAAAAAATATTGATTTAATAGGGGGGAGGAGGGTGAAAGGGGTAATGTAGCAGTATTCTTAGATATAAAGTTTATGTGTTACATCTCTGATCGTAGAGTTTTAATTTTTTAATTTATCACTTTTTTTGACAAAATAGTATATGTAATTCGAATTTTTGGATATTTCGAATTTTTTTCTGGTCCCTTCAACTTCAAATTATCCAAGATCTACTATATTTTCAAATGAATTTTTAATACAGTAAAAACAATGCATTTTGTGTTACTCCACAATTCCTTTAAGTTTGGCTGTATAAGAAAAAAATTTGGAATCACCCATCCAGTATGAATAAAAAATATTATTTACTAAGTCTTTAATTAATGTTTTATTTTAAGATTTTTTTTTTTTTTTTTAAGAAACCTAGTTAAAAACATCCCTCTTTTAATAAAAGTCCATAAGTTATGAAGCCTATAATAAAAACCTCTTTTAAAGAAAGTAATCCAATATCCAATTAAAAAAGTTATTCAAATAAACCCGAATGGCAATAAATAATAAATACTATATTTATAAAGATAGAGTGGAAAGTATAGCAAAATTGAAAACAAAGAGAATAAATTACCCGTTTCTGAATTTTATTCTGAAATATAAAAAAATATATAATCAGAAAGTAATTTATTATTCTTTATACAAATTCAATTTGATAAGTTAGAAGAAAAGATTAAATTAAACGTCGAAAAAAAATAAGGTTTCGAAAAGAATGATGCGATGTAAAAGATACTGGGAGATTAAAAGAAGATTGATTTTATATGGAATGTCGCTTTATAGAATTTATTTATTTTCTAGAATAAATTTATTTAAACTATTTTATTTAACGGGACATCAATAAGATCTTTTAAAAATAATTACTTAAGGAAAAAAAAAAAAAAAAAAAAAGTAGAAATGTGCATTAAAATAGAAAGATAATAAATATAATAAAATATTTTCAAATATCTTCGAATTTTTTTAATACTTAAAATGCCAAATTCATTTTATCAAATACATTTAAAAGACTCCACCTTGTCAGTTATAGATAAAATCATATATATAATATAGTTAATTTATCTTAAACACATTGAAATCGATCAACGTACTTAGGTATTATCTCACTGAGAAATATACCGCCTTCCTCTAGAATGAATAAGTGGCCATTTTCTAAATCCCTTAACTAGAAATATAGATTTCCGAGCTATGCGCATAAGGCACGTCAATAAACTGAATAGAATAAATGATTGAGAATTTCTAGACTACACATTTCTAGATGGTGAAACAATATTCTGAATATTCCTAATATTATGAATGTATCGTATTGCGAGAAATTCTCGCTTGATTTTCTAGAATTGGGTATTAAACCAAGATTTTAGTTGCAGAAACCCGCCTCTTGTAGTTTCATTTATTCGCAGAGATTTTTAAATAACTTTGCCCTCGAGAATATAGGCAAACGCTCTAGAATTCTAATAGGGGTTTCTAGAACTCGCTTTCCAAGGGGACTAGAATTTATAGGGATGACATGGAACTATTTTTTCTAGAGCCACAATTTAGATTCTAGATGTCGGTTACAGAATTTTTTCTCAGTGCTGTATTAATAAAAAAAAGGTAAAACATGAAAAAACTTGAAAATCGCATGAATTTAATCATTTAAAGTTATAAATATTTCTTATAAATTAATCTGTCGATTTGCCCATACACTAATACCCAATAATAGAAAAATTAAGTAAAAGTCTACAGTTTTAGTTTTGTATAAAAATAATTTTAATATGATAATCACCGTAGTTACGTTGCAAAAATTCGTCAAACACGTTCAAAAATTTTGTATAAAGTTTGTCTATTAAAGTTATTTTCATTTCCATTATTTATTGCAAATTTTCTTGATAAGCATTTGGAACATTTCACAAAGCTTTCCTTTCTAACTTTCTTTCTTTCATTTTTTTTTTTTTTAACGTTAGTTTAGACTTTTTTTTTTTTTTTTCAAAGCAGTTTCAATAACGCTATAAATTTTTCTAATTTATATCATAAAACCAAATATATATATATATATATTTAAAAAAAAAGAAAAAAAAAATTGTCAAATGAATCATAAAATATTTTAACACTTGTACGGAGGTATTCAACGCTCAAAAGGGTTTGCTTTTATTTTGATCATTCATTTAAAACTAAATTTAAAAAATAAAATATATTTCTTCGATAAATATATGTATATATATATATATATGTATATATATATATACGGCGCGATACCGAGAAGGTTTTTTTTTTTTTTTTTTTTTTCAAAGCAGTTTCAATAACGCTATAAATTTTTCTAATTTATATCATAAAACCAAATATATATATATATATATTTAAAAAAAGAAAAAAAAAATTGTCAAATGAATCATAAAATATTTTAACACTTGTACGGAGGTATTCAACGCTCAAAAGGGTTTGCTTTTATTTTGATCATTCATTTAAAACTAAATTTGAAAAATAAAATATATTTCTTCGATAAATATATGTATATATATATATGTATATATATATATACGGCGCGATACTGATTGGTGAAAAAGTTTTCAAGACATTTGCGCCTTACATTAGTAAAAGCAGGCTTTTCCCAGTTCGCTGAGCACTATACTTAAATGAGTTGTCAAAATCCCATATCATTATTAATAATCTAAGTTAAAGTTCTCGCGGTGTTCGGTGGGGGATTTTCCCGCTCGCAACGGGAAGAGTTCGGGCCCGCACTTCCTTCGGCAGCAACTTACCCGCTTTTTACTTCCTTCTTCAGCGGATAAGTTCGCAGTTTTGCGAAATCCCAGCAAAATACATAATGAGTACATTTAATCAACACCCACACGTCAAAATTAGTCATATTAAGATAATTTAAAGCAAATTCAAACAAGAAAACATGTTTTTAGACGTATTTATTGACCCCCGACCCCGGTAAAGGGAAAGGGAGAATTTCGTTAAATCACGTTACAATAAGTGTCGGATACGTATAAATAATTTACGCACCAAATTTCGTGACCGCAGATCCCATAGATTTCCCAAGATAAATTTAGATGTAAAATGCGGGGTGGGGGGGTCTCAAATTTGCTCCTTCGTAACGCACCCCCCTCCCCCTCAACCAAAAAAAGAAAAAGCACACATATACACAATAAATAAATAAATAAAAAATCACACACACACAAAAAAAAAAAAAAAAGAAAAGAAAAGAAAACGTGTTTTAGGAAATACCCTAAGACACATGGCTGTTTTCAATAAGTTTGTACCATTTTTAGTAGAGCTTTTCCGAAAAATCCGGTTTCTGAAATTTTTAACCGAAAAACGATCCCCCCCCCCCCTCAAAAATTACAAAATCGTACATAATGTTTTATTTATACTCAAGTCTAGTCTCCTCATGTGCAGTTTCTTCACTGTGAAGTAATTTGGGGCCGAGTTATACTTACAAACTTTTTTTTTTTTTGCTTCAAGCACCTGAAGAGAATAGGGGAAAATTTCGATAAATCCACTTACTTTAAGGGTCGGATACATATAAACAATCCAAGCACCAAATTTTGTGACCGCAGCTCTCATGAATTTCTCAGGACGAATTTATCGCTAAAAGGGATGTTTCCGAATTTTCCATTCGTAACACATACCACCCTCCCCACCGAAAAAAGTGGCAGATCACAAAAAATCAAAAATGTGTTTTCGAAATATCCTAAAGAAGACGCAAGGCTGTTTTCAACATCTTTGTTCTTTTTTTGGTAGAGTTCTTTTCAAAAATTCGAAATTTGCAAAATATCCCGCCAAAATTCGATTTCCCACCTCCCTCCCCATAAAAAACGAAATTTCCTAAATCGCAGATTGTGCTTTATTTGTAGTCATGTGTAGTCTCCCCATGTGCAGTTTCTTCAGTTTGAAGTTCTTTGGAGCCGAGTTATGCTTACAAAGATGCTTTTACCTTCTGCTCTCCCGAAAGGGTGTAACGGGGTAATTTCGATAGATCCCGTTACTTAATGTATCGGATACATATAAAAGAAATCTTATCACCAAAATGCGAGGCCACAGATCCCATAGATTTCTCAGGACAAATTTAGTGCTAAAAGGGGTGTCTCGATTTTGTCCCCTCGTAGCCCAAAAAAAAGAAAAGAAAAAACAATCACAAATCACAAGAAAAAAAAAAAAAAAAAAGGGGTTTTGGAAGTTTGGAAGTATGCTAAGGAAGCACGATTTTTCTCAATTTTATTTTAATTACTAGTATATAACCCCGTCAAAAACGACAGAATTTAAAACCAATTAAGGTAGTGCATCAACGAAGTTTTTGCCCGTTTCGCTGGTCACTATATTTAAAGGAAATCCTTTTCTATATCACTTTATAAACAAAAATAAAATAAAATAAAAATCATGAAATCGCTCAAAAGTCCGCTTCTATCTTTGGCAGTGGCCCACTCTCGGGTTAAAGGGTCCAGTTCGCCGACTCTCGGGTGCTTGTCCTTATTGCATGTGACAATAGCTTACCAGTGGGCTTCTATTTGAGTGTTTATCAGACGATAATGTAGAAACGGACAGTATCGAAGAAATTGAAGTAGCAATTTTATATTTGGAAATTCAGTTATATATGAATGACCTACACCTAATGGCACCTATAATATGACACCTATACATGGTGTACATGATATTTTCTTTCACGTTATTTTCTATATTTATTTGATTTATTCGATCAACTATAAAATGAAAACAATTTCTCGCCAAATATAATATTACAATATGCTATGATCGGCTACATCTATTGCATGAGACAATTATTTTTTTGTAGTTATAATAGTAGTTGAGTTAATTAATAGAAGTTGGTATATAGAAAAATAAAAAAATAATTAATTAACTATGTAAGTCTGATCATAGAACAGCCTTAATATAACTCCCTTTGTCGGCTTTTGATTTTTTTATCGCCGTTTTTGACAAAAATACGTAATTTATGTGATTCATTTTTCTGTTTCTTTCTTTTCTGTTTTTCAATATTTTATAATTTATTTATATTTTTCATGCGCTAAATTGGCTTAAAGTGACTTTCACAAAAGTAGAGTTCTTGGTGAAAAATGTCCGACCAATTTCAGCACCAAATTTTAAAATATTACCCAGGATTATCAATGAATTAGCTTTCGTGCCAAGATCGATTTATCCGCGCCAAAGCATACTATTTAAACAAAACAAAAAAGAAAAAAAAATCTAAAATTGAAGTATATTAAAAAAGGTTATGGTTGTTTTTTTACTCCATTTTCATATTTTCATTATTTCATGTGCATGAGCAAATTTAATATTTTATAATAATTTATTTTTCTCGTGAAAGCCTATTTCATTTTATGCTAAAAAAATAAAAATAAAAAGATTAACTGGTATAATTTTTAGGTAACAATTATAAATTAAAATGTCCAAATTTGAAGTTTTTTCGAGGTTATTATTTTCATATTTTAATTAATTTTAAGACATCTAGTCAAAACTTCATTACAAATAAGGTTCCAAAAATAAGGGGCGATATTTCTGAATCCGTCGGACTAAACAGCTTATCGATCGGACAATTAGATTTTTAAAATTAACTAAAGTATGAAAATTAGGTCACAACTTGTTATATAGATGAGTACGAACCGGAATCGTCACCTTTCTTGCAAACTATATAAATAGATTTTATAAAGTATGTTTGCACGTTATTTTAATTTATTATTTTTTTTTCTTAATAAAAAAAAAAAAAAAAAAAAATCACTTATTTATTTTATTATTTTCGGCATATTTTTTCCCCTTAAAAGGAAAAAATAGTAATAATAATAATAATTAAAATGGGCTTTTTTTTTTTTTTTTTTTTTTTTTTAAATCAATTATCCGATTAAACAAAAGATTTTGTCCTTATTAATAAGTACTAATTTTTAATAAAATCTAATCGTCTAGACAGATACAATGAGAAACTTTCGGCTATATATATTTTAAATTAAAAAGAATAATAATAATAAGAAAAAATGTTTGCATGAACATTCAAAGTGTAATACAATAAATGGCGACAAAACAAAATCGCTGAAAAAAAAGTAGGGGGGAGGGGGGAATTATGATATATAAATTGCGCTGTTTTTTTTTTATTTTTTTTAATGATAATTTCCATTAAAACTTTAATTTAAATATAATAACGATTAGTTCTATATGATTACTTCGTAAGTCATAATTTACATTGTAAAATTCATTAAACGTTGAATTATGCGAAAATAATTATTTCTTGTAAAGTCTCATCTAACATTTATTTTCAAATATCGTAGTATAAACAAAAGTATACATGTTTTTAAATTAAAATTCCCTTCCAATTAAAGCTTATCTGAAGTGTAAAGTCTATTATATTGTTGTTATTTCGAAAATGTGTCTTGATATTTTTAGAAGAATAATATTGAATTTAATTTTAATATCCTCTTTGTAACTAACCTGTCTTTCATTCAATAATTGAACTTTGTTTATAATTATGTATCTTTAGAAATTTCATTTAATTAATGTATTCTACAATGTTATCGCCAAATGACTGTCAAAATGTGAATTTTAGAAAGTTCAAATTACACGACGGTGTCATTTAAAATGAATTTAGATAAAATGTGTAAAATTCAATCCTAAACAATTTTATTGATATATATATATATATATATATATATATATACCGGGTGATTATAAAAAAAAAAAAAAAGCTATTCCGATATATGAGACCATAGCTATCACACCGTTCACAGAAACTAAAAAAAAAAAAAAAATGTGGAAGTTATTTTGAATTATGCGCTCAAGAATTATATAAAAAACAGTTAAACTCTAACAGTTACGGTTACAGTGAGAAAATTTCGAAAATTTCAAATGGCAACATCTACTTTTTTTTTTTTTTTTTTTTTTGGAATGGGATCTCTATAGCAAAAAACCATAAATAGCGTTGGAACGGAACCTCTATCACGAAAATCACCAACGCTAGGCATACTAAGAAGAAAAGAGAAAACATTTGTGAAGTGACTACCAGAGCAAGACTTTCATTTTCTTAATGACGTCACATTTCACACTGAGTCTTCGGCTCTCACTAAAGTCTACTGATTCTGCTTCAAAACGAAAAGAAGGGACCATGGTATCCTTAATTTCGTGTAGGTCTACTTAATAAGGGCTTTAATTTCGTTGTTAGTGGTAAGACGCCGTCATGACTGACGTCATCGCGCTACATGAAAAATAAGGCATTGTCAAATGGCAATCGAAATCGATTTTGATGATGATGATAATGTTTCCCAGTAAGCTGCATGTTGTTCACAGACGAAGAAAGCAAGATACACATCACGCATTTCATAATGCCTTATTTTTCACTTAGTGCAATGACGTCAATCATGACGGTTCTTACGACTAACAACGGAATTAAAACCTTTATTCAGTAGACCTATGGCTACGCGAAATTAAGGATACTGTGCCCTCTTCTTTTCGTTTCGAAGCAGAATCAGTCGACTTTAGTCAGAGCCGAAGATTCGGTGGAAAATGTGACGTCAGTAAAACAAATGAAAGTTGTTCTCTGGTATGCACATCACAGTTGTTTTCTCTTTTCTTCTTAGTATGCCTAGGGTTGGTGATTTTCGTGCTAGAGGCTTCGTTCCAACGCTATTTATAGTTTTTTGCTATGGAGATCCCATTGCAATGAAAAAAGTAGCTGTTGCCATTTTCAAATTTTCGAAATTTTGTCATTGTAACCGTAACTGTTATAGTTTAACTGATGTTTTTTATGTGATTCTTGAGTGCATACTTAAAAATACCTTCCACCAAATTTTTATTTAGATTCTGTGAACCGTAGGATAGCTATTGTCTCATACATCGGGATAGTTTATTTATAATCACGCTATATATATATATTTTAAAAAATATTTTAGTATATATATATATATATATATTAAATACGGCTATTTATGGTTCATTTTAATGTGAATATTGTGAATTGTTTCATATCTTTCAATAAACTGTTATGATTATGAATAATTTCTCACTGTTTCCGAACAAATGATATTACCAGGACGCACTTATCCAAACCGTACTCCTATTCATGTAGGAGAAAAAAAATCAAACTGTTTCATTGGTTTCCTCCTGTGAGATCATCCCAGTACGAGACGAAATTCTCCCATATGAACGCGCCTGAAAAAAAAAAAAAAAAAAAAGGGGTGTAACTTACAGTAAACTTTTTTATTTAATATCATTAACAACCTATTTGTTTCATTTCAGTGAGATAATGCAAAAATTATGTTCTGCATGAAAAATCAATTAAGAATTGGAAATATTTCTGTCTGTTAAGTAGAAATTAATAAAAACAGTAATATGAAATGAAAGAATAAAAGGATATTTGTTTTAGTTACTCATTATTGAAAAAAAATATGGCAGATGTTAATTATATTTTTAGAAACATCAAGATTAAAAGAAACGCTATTATTATTATTATTATTATTATTATTATTATATAAGAGAATTTTCAGTTATTAACTTTTATTATTATTTTTCTTTCTGTATTTACAGAAATTATTTACTTACTATTAAAGCAAAAAATATAAACAATGATACGCAATAATAATTATTAAAGTTTTTTATAATTTCGAAGATTCGAAGTAAAATATTTCGTCATATCAATAGTAATACAAATTCATATAATTTGAAATATGTACAACAAAAATCAATATTTTCAAATATATGTACGATGTTGAATCTTGTGAAATCCGTAATTCAAGAAACAAAATAAAATAAAAATGGCTTTTCTATCCAGTAAGTAAGTTCTAGAAATATTTCTAGCAGCTTTGATCAATAGCCTCCACTACTTGAAATTCTCTAAAAATAGCAATACTTTATTATTATTTTTTTTTTTTTTTTCAGATGAAATTTTACTTGGAAATAAGAATGAATTCGCAACACAAAAAATATAAACTTAATACAATTTTTAAATATATGACAGGAAACATTTTTTTTTTTTTTAATGTATTATATAAAATATTGAATCTGTCAGCCTCACTCACTTATAAAATGCGAGAAATAATAATTAAAAAAATTATTTTATGCAATAATAAATAGTAGAATTATTTTTAGTAACTTCAAACAGTTTCTCAGCATACTAGATATATATCTAATAGCAGCAATTTTTTTTCCTTCCTTCCTTCCTTTTTTCTTTCTTTCTTTCTTTATTTTTTTTTTAAGTATGAAATTTTAAAATACAAGCAAAAGAAATTTATAAGTAAATATTTTATGTGATTTATATCTTTTAAATTGCATAATGCACATAGGCGCTTAGCCAACCCTTTCAACTACGTTATTTAAAAAAAAAAAAAAAAAAAAAAAAAAAAACTAAAAGTTCCATACTTATATATATCTGGATGGTTCTTGTTATAATAACCTATAACATGCTTACCAATTTATATTTTGATCAAATAATAAGTTTAAACGCTAACGCAATTCAAATAATTCGAGCCCATATTTTGTAATAATAACGGATTCCTTTTTGAATCTCTGCAAAAAAACTATAAACATTATATTCATTAAATTTTAATCACATTAAAAACTGAGACAGATAATATAGACTAAAAATATACATTTTAAAATATTAAAAACACAAAAACATAAATTTAAACGTTTCGAGCCTTTTACAGGCTCCTCATCAGTAAACTAGTATGTTGTGGCCACCACAAGACTTTCTTCTATATTTTCCTATACATATTCATTCAGTAACAATATTTAAAAAAAAAAAAAAAAAAAAAATACGATTTTTTTTTCTAAGTTTTTTTTTTGTTAAAAGTAAAAAAAATCGATAACTTTGTTTTAAATTATCACAGATTTATGGTTCAACCATTCGTTTTAAAGGTACTGACGAGATCTTTCGAATGATACCCATCTTCAAAATTCAACCCCCCTGGGGGGGTACTTCCCTCCCAGGGGGGGAACCGATGCCCCCCCATGCACAATTTTTTTTCCTAGTTAACTACTACTAATATCAATAATTCATATTAATTTTACAATCACAAGTTTAAAATAACTCTCATTATGCCCATTTATACGGAATTTTGTCCTATAAAATGCGATCACAGCGCCACCTGTTGAGCTATTGATCCCCAAATCTAATGGGCACCAGTTCATGTCAGGGTGCAACTAAATACCAAGTTTGGTTAAATTTCATTCATTGGTTCGTGAGATACAGCGTCCACAAAAAAAATGATACAGACACACAGACAGACAGACAGACAGACAGACACACAGACAGACATTTTTTAAAAACTATCAATTCGTGTTCAGGACATCCCAAAACGTGTAGATCCGTCAAAAAACGGAGGTCGAAAATTTTCGCGAATCCAATACTTTCTCTATATTACAGATAGAAGAAAGTAAAAACATCAAGTGTAAATGATGAGATGAACAACAGACTTTCATTATGTGAGTACAACGTATTCAACAGGAACTGCGCATGCCTCATTAGGTGGCGAAAAATGTTGATTTGTGTACCAGCCCTCCAGGAAAATTCTTGAGTGATAATTTAAACAATTAGATATGATTATTTCGCCACTTAATGAGGCATGCGCAGTTCCTGTTGAATACGTTGTACTCATAAAGAAAGTCTGCTGTTCATCTCATCATTTACACTTGATGTTTTTTACTGATGAGGAGCATGTAAAAGGCTCGAAACGTTTAAATTTATGTTTTTTGTGTTTTTAATATTTTAAAATGTATATTTTTAGTGTATATTATCTGTCTCAGTTTTTAATGTGATTAAAATTTAATTTAACTACGAGACGTAATGTTTTTTAAATATTTTAAATTACATTCATTGTAATTTAATACAGTTCGTGCGAGGATGTCCTATAACATACTTAACAATTTCCAGTTCATTGAAACAAAGTGTTTAGACGATATCGCATTTTAATAATCTCAGTCCATAGGCCATAATGATAAAGAATTATTCTTTGTTTCCTGTTAAAAAAAAAAGAAAAAAAAAAGTACTATATTTATTAAAATCTATTTATTTTGTGTGGAAAAACGACCTATAACAAACGTACAACTTACAATTCATCTAAACAAAGCGATTGAACAGGATTGAACAGGGCGCAGCCCCCGCTCACCGCTCGAAGAGCGGTGTTGAGCGCTTCCAGAACTAAGTTCACGTGGGCTGCGCCAAGATGTTTATTGAAAGACAAAAAAAAAAAAAAATTACAAGAATCATCGCCAGGCAGAGCCTACTCGCGACAATGGGCGATGTGAAACAAGTTCCATTTACATAGTCTTTTGTTGGTCGGCATGCCGAGCCTAGCCGGCTCCTCGCGACAGAAGGCATGCTGACATGCTGTAATGTTATGTTGGAGTCCGAGAGGAATGGTGATGATCATTGTAGAATAGGTGTAGGTCATGTCAGCCTCTTGCCGGGTAAAACCCTTCGCGACAGAGGGCAAGAGGTGCAGGACTGACTCTTGATGTGATTAAACAGCTTTTGTTGTTTTCCAAATTGACCAAGCTCAAGGAAAGTGGGAAAGATTAATCTGTTAAGTTTGAAATTTCATTTAATAGGAAATAAATTTTATATAGTTTAAATAATAGGGGTTTACGCGTGAGAATATTTTCTAACCAATTATGGGGTCTAGGTGATGGGTTTCTAAGATGATAGGGAGCAGTTAGGGGGCAAGAGTAATAATAGTGATTAGGAGCGCCCTCCTCGCCACAAGGACATAGGGACGACCGACGACAATGAAATTTATGCAGGTAGGAGGGGAAAGGCCCGTGGCCTGTCAAAAAAGCCGCAACCGGAGGAGAAATGTTCCAGAAGACATTTGAGACTATTGGGATTAGGTTGTGGGTATGTCTCCCTTTTGAGGATTCATCCCACAGTGTTTACCAATTTTGGTGCAGTAGTACCTTCAATTTACTTTTTACGTAGGATGGGGGTGCTGGAAGAGTGTAAAGAATATCCTCCCCTTCAGTTGCAGCCTTCGCCAATGAGTCCGCAAGTTCATTGCCGACGACGCCTCTATGGGCAGAAACGTGTGCCAGGGAAATTAAGTGTTTTAATTTTGCGATTTTACGTTTTATGTCTAAGACTTGGGGGTGTTTAGTCTTGTGGCTAGTGATGGCCTGCAGGCTCGAGAGGCTGTCGCTGTAGATGTTTATTAGTGACAGCTGCGGGTTGCCTTCTGCCCAATCAAGGGCCTTTTGAATCGCAAAAAGTTCCGCTTGGAAAACGGTGTTACAATTCTCAAGCCTGCATGCCCACCGATGAGCCTCAAGTCCGTTGACCATGACGCAGAGCGCTGCTGCTACGCCAGAGTCCGTCTTTGAGCCATCCGTGTACACCGCCACAGGGACTGAGGGATCAAAGCTATTTTTTTGAGTGTTTACTACGAAGGATGCTGCGTCCTCTGCCGGGCGCAAGTCCCAGCTACGAATATGAAGTTGCAGTGGGGTGTTGGGGAAGATAGAATTAGTTATTGGCAGATCGTGTAGTTGGAGGATGTTGGTTTTTAAGTAATTGATAAATAGTTGTAGGTGGGCATGAGGGATTCCCGTAATGACAGTGAGGGCGTCAGTAGAGATCGTCCTGTAACCTCTCGAAATTTGGAGGAGGAAGGGACGTTGGATGGAGTCTAATTTGGCCTGATTTTGCTTCGACAGGTAACCATCCCAAATACCTGCACCATATGTTAGGATTTTGTCCACAATTGTTAAATACCATGTTTTAAGGAAGGAGGTGAAGATGCCCCACCACCTTCCTGCTAGTTTTATGGAGTTGTGGTAAATTGTCATAAGTTTCAGTTTTAGTTCGTGCAGGTGGGCGGTCCAGCTAAGTTTCCTGTCGATGGTCAGGCCAAGAAGTTTTAGGTGGGGTACATGATGGACACTGACGCCGTCTATTCTCACCACGGGAGATCTTTGAAGTAATTTGGGGAAGCCTAAATTTAGCGCTTGGGTTTTTGAGGGGGAGAGGCATAGATCTAAGTCTTTTAAGAGTTTGCTAAAGAGAGGGTGGGCCTCCTTGGCCTGGTTCTCCAGGTCTTTCCTGATCCTTCCCGAGAGAATGACTGAGAAGTCATCAGCATATGCGAAAGTGGTGTGGCCCTCAGAATTCATGCGGACCAGTATCGAGTTGGCAATTATGTTCCATAAAATAGGTCCTAGGCATGAGCCCTGAGGGCACCCCTTAGTTTGGGGGAACTCTGTAGAGCCGTTACCCCAGTTGACTATGATTTTTCTTTTTGAGAGGTAAGAGCTGATGACCCCCGCCAGGTTACTCGGGCAGTTGAGTTTGTGTAATGCCTGTAGGATGTGGGGCCACTCTACGTTATCGAAGGCTCCTTTGATGTCGAGTGAGACTAAGGTGGTATATTCCAAGGACTTTGAGTTAGAGGCGCAGGAGCTTTTAATAGCCTGTAATGCTTGTTCGCATGATCTGCCCTCTCTGAACCCGAATTGGTTTGGATGGAGAAGGTTGTTGGACTCCAGATGGTGGTTCAATCTGGTAACGACCAGTTTTTCTAATAGTTTGCCTAAAGTTGGCAGCAGGCAGATCGGTCGATATGAAGCGGGGTCAGAGGGAAGCTTCCCTTGCTTTAGGAAGTACACCACCTCGCCTCTTCGAAGGATTTCTGGAAAGTAACTATGCTCCAGGCATAGGTTGGCCCAGTCGCGTAATATGTGTGGTACTGTGTTGTAAGTGTGTCTTAGAATTAGAAAGTCCAGATTGTCTGGGCCAGGAGCCTTTTTAACGTTGAAGCTGAAAAGAGTGGCTTTGACTTCAGCCTCCGTGAAGGGGACATCCGAGGGAGTTGAGAAGGTGGGCACCTGGTAATTAGGATATTTACTCGGTGCAAAGAGTGTCGTTGTGATGTGTTCTAGGTTATTGCGTTTAAAGGAAAGAGCTGGAGGGCGCTCTAGCTTCAGCTCCGTTGGTGTGAAAAACTTGTTGCTATAGAAATTTTGTGCTGTGCCGAAGACTTTTGTTTGTGTTGAGCAGAATTTTCTCCATGCGTCGTGTTTTGCCGTGTTAAGTCGTTTTTTGAAGAGTGCCGAAAGTTGTTTGATTTTTTGTTTATGTTGGGGTATAAATGCGGGGTCTAAGAATCTTTGTTGGCGTTTTAGTGCTGTCAATTTGTTGCGCATGGAGCGTAGTTGGGGAGACCAGATGTTGTAGGTGAATTGCCGACCGCATTTTTTGAACCTGAAAGAGGAGGTGGCTACAGAGTGGAGTGTTTGTATTAGTTTTACTGTGAGTTGTTCTAATTGTAGTGTTTTTAACTGTGTGTAAGTCTTAACTTAAGTTTATTAAGGGTGTTTTCATTAGTGAATTGAACTTATTAAAGTTTTTATTTTTTGTTGCGAATCTTTTGGAGTATGTGATTACCGGTTTTGTTTCTAGTGTGTATGTTATGTAATTGTGGTCTGTGCTATTGTGTATGTCCAGGACTGAACAAGCTGAGATTCTTGCAGTGGTTTTTGGATTGACCAAGGTAAAATCCGGCCAACCCTTGGCTCCGTCCTTTTCGAATGTTGGATGTGAGTTTTCAATGTTGGCTAAGTTTAAGTTGTGCGAGGCTATGAATTCTATGAGGCTGCGACCTCTTACATCCTCACGTGGAGAACACCACAGTGGGGAGTTAGCATTGAGATCACAGCCGCAGATGAAAAGTGTTTTCTGTGATATTAAGTGTTGCCATTCCTCCAGGCATGACTCAAAATCTGCTGACGGGGCTGCGTATGCGCTGCCAAGGATCAACTGACCCTCCCTTGTGGTGAGTGTAATGATGACACAGTGCTCCCCTGTGTATAGGTGGGTGTAGTTGAGATTTTTTGTGTTTATGACAATGTGGGCAGTGTTCTGTTTGGAGCTGAATCTAGGCCAGGAGGTAGGGAAGCCATACAGATCTCCCCCAACGGTGCAGTAAGCGTCCTGCAGCAGCCCGAAGTCGTAGGAACTCTTTTCCATAAAGGTTCGTGCTGCCGAGTTCGCCGCCATACACCCGTTAAAGTTGATCTGCAGGAAGCGGAGACTGTTGAAATTGGGCCTGGGTTGAATAGTTGAGGAAGCTGCATCTTGGGGAGACGAGGAGAGAACTTTCTTTTTGTTTTTGTTTTTAATTTTGAGTAAATTTAAGGGGTGGGCTCAAGAGGAGATTACGGAGGCTAGAGCTAAGGCAATGAGAAGTTAAGAAGATAGAGAGACTTACCCTCTTGCTTGATCTCTTTGGGTGT
Source organism: Salticus scenicus (assembly GCA_963930645.1). Classification (NCBI taxonomy): domain Eukaryota; kingdom Metazoa; phylum Arthropoda; class Arachnida; order Araneae; family Salticidae; genus Salticus; species Salticus scenicus. The sequence goes on from OZ005661.1 coordinate 97,452,154, forward strand.
AGTAAGCTGAGGGTGGTGGTTGAAAATACATCTCCTCACGATCCACTTGGGGCTCATAGTCGAAAAATCTTGGGTCTGTAAACTGCATTTGAGGAGGGCCATACATGTATGGATACGGCCAGTTGGGAGGGTTACACGAAGCAGTACCCTGCTTGTTTGGACAGGAGCGGGATCTTGCGTTTTGGCGTTGGTTGTATTGCTGTGTTTCGTATTGTTTTGGCTGTTGGGTCTTTGCAGGAGTTGTTTGGTAGAGACTTTGTTCCTGTGTGTTGGTGGTGTTTGGCGGAGGTCTTCTGGAGGTGGAGCGATTTTGCCGCCTGGCTCTGAAGGAGCCTGTGCGTTTGTTGCTATTGTTTGGTTGTATCTGGGTGTTCTTGTTAGTTGTTTCCTGGCTTGTGTTTTCTGGTTGTGGTGCGGTCGGTGGGTTTGTGGTGATTGGGTACTTCTTGTTCAGAAAGTCTCTTTTTCTGGAGTACATATCTTCCAATATGGGGCAAGACAGGGAGTAGGCAGGGTGTTTGGAAGGGAAGGCCTGTAGACCTTGCTTTCGTCTATTGCTGTTTTCCCTCTGGCAGTTAATACAGCTGGGCCTGAGGTTGCATTTGTCATTTTTATTCCCCCTGAGCAGTGCGAGCAATACACATTATTTGTGCAGGTGTGCACCGTGTGGTTGAGGGCTTGACAATTGGAGCACCTGCTGATCTCTGTGTATGGTCTCAGGAAGCATTTGAAGAGACCCAGCTGCACTGATTGTAATGCCAGAAAGGCCTCTGCCAGTGGTGTGGGCATGTGCAGGATCCAGTTGTTTGTGTTGGGAATTTTTGAGTGTTGCTTTCTTAAAATTTGTATGGTAGATTCTTTGTTGTGAGTGCCTGTGATGTCGTGAAGTCTTTGTTGGAGTTGTACCGCTTCCATGTCTGCCGGGACTCCCATGAGGAGGATTCTCATAGGAGGGCAGAGTTTCTCTGAGACTTTTAGACGGCTTGCAATTTCTGGATTGGTGTTAAGTTCTTGTGTTAAGGTCTTTGCATCCGTTTCAGTTTTGCAATGCACATCCACTGCAAAACGGAAAATTTTCGTGAAAGCAATTTGTGCCTGTGTTGACACATGGTAAGTCCTCAGAATGTCCATCACCTGCCTTCCACTGTCCTGTTGTGATTGTGATGTGACATGTATTATTCTTCTTGATTGTTGTCTTACTCCCTGGGCTTGTGTGAAGATGTTTTGTGTTCTTTGTTGTTGGCTAGGGATGTTGCGTGGAGAGGTTGGGCTCAGAAGTTTCTGCATGTAGGTTGGAGTGTTTTGTGTGGTCGTTGATGTGGATGGTAGGTGGTCCTCGTGTGGGTTTTCTCGTGAGTTTTCTTCATTTGGTAGAACTGATGTATTTGGCTTTATGTTTTCTTTTAGATATGTTTCTTGTCTGTATAGGGCATCATTTAAGTTGTTTTGAAGGTCTTTGATTTCTTGCAGTCTATTGTTTAAGAGAGTGAATTCGGGTTGGAGGTCTAGCTTGAGGTTAACTGAAGGGGAGTTGATATACTGCAGGTTGTCTGTTTGATGCTTCGGCTTTGTAAGTTCGGTTGATCTTGGGGGGAGTGGGGGTGGTAGAGTTGAGGTTTGTGTTTCTGTTGAGGTTACTGTCTTTGATGGCGTAGTCTGTGTTGTCTGTGATGTTGTTAGTCCTGTTGATGTTTGGCTGTCTGTATTGGCTTTTGTTTTGGTTGCCTTGTTTAGGAGTTTGATTCTGATGAACGCTTTGTTCAATGCTTTAGTGAGACTTTTCCCAGGTTGAGTTTTAGAGATCAAGTCCATTGCAACTATGACTACATTTTTTATTGTATTGTACTGAGTGAAGTTCTCATAAACAACTTTTGGCTTGTCGGATTCCTTGGTAAAGTCTTTAGCTTTAAGTTTGGTTTTATTTTCATTTTTTGAATTCGTTGAGGTGCAGGATCTCGTTGTGATGCAAGATTTCGTGGTTTAATCGGAAGAGGCACTGGTTGTGGAGACGTCTGAAAAGTCACCGTCGTCTTTCTCCAGGTGGACATCGCTGTCTATGTCCAACATGATGTTATTTAGCTTTGAGAAAAGCTGTTGTTTTATAATACTGGAGAATGGTGCTGATTAGCAATTAATCAAAGCTTTTTAAAAAAAAAAATTCTAGTGAAGGTGTACCAGAAAAAACATGGGAGGGCTTTCCCAGTCACGCACGCGCGCACCAGACGCAGAACGTCAAAGCTCAAAAAAAAAAAAAAAAAAAAAAAAGGGTGTTTAATGAAAAAAAAAATGAAAAAAAAAAAAAAATAAATAAAAATAAATAAATAAAAACTTTTTATAAGTGAATAATTTTTATAAGTGAATAATTTAAATGAAAAGTACCCTGGGAAGGGGGAAGGGAAAGGAAGAAAGGTGACCCAGCTGTCAAAAAAAAAAAAAAAAAAAAAAAAAAAAAAACATGGGTGGAAGGGGACAGTGCTGAAAGGAAGGGGCTGGCCAAGATCTATTCAGCGGAGCAATGAAAATTTAATAAAATAAATAAATAAATAAATAAAAAAAACCCGTAAATTCGGAGGAAAAAAAAAACGTAAATTTGGAAAAAAAAAAAAAAAGGGGTGTTTTGGAAAATTGTCGCCCAGGTTGCCGAATAGCCAGGAAAGAAAAAAAAACTATAAAAATTTTGGTTCTCCGGTCGCCAAAAAGCCGAAAATGAAAAAAAAAAAAAAAAACGACATGGTTAATAAAATTTGGTTAAATTAAACAAAAGGCAACCGGAGACGCGAAAACCAACATTTGGATTAAGAGATATAGAATTTAAAGAATAGGGAAAGCGCCCTCTGGCGGGGAAAAAAAGGAGTTAGCTCAGAGGGTGGGGCAAGCAAAAACCTATTCAACGGTATAAAGCAATTTGAAATTGAACAATTAGGGGCTGAAAAAACGACAAAAAACTGAAAAAACTGGAAATGTTAAAATAAAAGGCGCCAAATAAATGATTAATAAAAAATAAATAAATAAATAAGTAAATAAATGCTTATAGCACTTAAGTAAGTGGAGAAGACAAGGTCATTGGCATAAATACACGCTAAAAGAATGATTAATATAAGTGGCAAGATAAAAAGTTTAATAAACAGCAATTATAAAAATTTTGGTTCCCCGGTCGCCAAAAAGCCAAAAGAGAAAAAGTACGACGTGGTTAATAAAATTTAGTTTAATTAAACAAAAGGCAACCGGAGACGCGAAGAACCAACATTTGGAATAAGAGATATAGACATTAAAGAATAGGGAATGCGCCCTCTGGCGGGGGGAAAAGGGAGTTAGCTCAGAGGGTGGGGCAAGCAAAAACCTATTCAACGGTATAAAGCATAATAAAATTGAACAATTAGAGGCTGAGATATTCACAAAAAACCGGAAAAACTGGAATTGTCAAATAAAAAGGCGCCAAATAATTGGTTTAATAAAATTGCTATTAGCACTTAAGTAATTAGTGAAGATGAAGTCCTATACGTAGTGACAGGTTAAAATAAAGATTGGATTAGATTGCAAGTTAAAGTTTGTAAACACAGTTAGTAAAAATTTGGTTCCCTGGTCGCCAAAAAGCCAAAAATTTAAAAAGCACGATTTGGCTACAAAAATTTAAATAAAAAAAATAAAAGGCAACAAAAAACTCTAAAATACTATGGTAACTTAAAAAGATATAGGAAAAGGGGGATAGGAAATGCGCCCTCTAGCGGGGAGGGAGGAGGGTTAGCTGAAAGGGTGGGGCAACTCAAGACCTATCCAACGGTATAAGATAATTGAAAATCCGATAACCAGTCCACTCAAAACGGAGAAAAATGTAAATAATTTAAATCCCTAGGATAAAACTGTCATAGGAACAAACTCAATTGATTAAAAACAATGGTAAACGTAACCATCCCAGGGCACAGCAAGGTTGAGACAATTTAGAGAAGCATTAGAACCCCACTGATTAAAAAGAAATTACTTAATCTTCCATAATTTAAGGAACACATAATTAACAAAAACAAGCAATTTTAAGAATGGTTGGCCACCTGAATACAGTGAATAATACAGTGTGATTTAGAAATATTGCATGGCAACGAGTTTGCCGTTAAAATCCATGCCCGCGAAATCGTTAGGGATTAACCAACGAGATATATAAATTAGAGTGCTGATTCAATGGATGAAGGATTAACTTTCCGTGGTTCAAGATGAATCACGTGACATGCTCGATTAGGTTGCTGTGTTTGGCACTTTATCGCTATTTTGGCTTTTAAAATATCAGTTCGACAAATTATCATTATTATTAGGTAACATGACAGTCCTATGACCGAAATAAATTGTTTTTAAAATAATTTTACACATATTTCACATTTTAATAAATAATAAAATAACTTTTTTTTTTCATCGTTTCCTAACAAAGTTTAAAAGTGTTTATAAAAGAAAATTTAAACTTTTAAAGAGCTAAATTTAACAACAAATAATAATTTTTCAACTATTTTTAAGCATTTTGTCGGTTAAAGTTCAACTACATGAAATAAAAAAGAAGTAAAATCAAAATCAAAATGACTTAGAACAAAAGAATATTAAACTACGTAAGTAAACAAAAACATTGAACAATTTCCAAACCGTTGCCATAGAAATTTACTGAAAATAAGCTGTTACCAAGGGAACCGCCGAATACGCAGGTGCAAGGAGAGCATGTCACATGACTCATCTTGGACCTTCTCAAGGGTTACCATTTATCACTCTACTTTATATATCTCGTTGGGATTAACCAATGAGAAAATACTCAAAAAACATTCACTATATTATCAGTGGCAACAGCATTAAAAGTTATGGTTTAGTTTTGAAAAAATCCCGATATAAATTGGGAAAGGGAAAATCATTAAAATCAAATACATTGTAAGAATCAGTAAAGGGGAAAATAAAGGGAAGATTAAAAATGAAAAACGTAATTATAATGATAAGTAATAATGATTTAAGTACATTGAGTAATTATAAATTTGATTACAGTGACAAGTAATGTTTAAATTATGCATAGAAGATAACATAAACTTGATTTTCATTAATTAACTAATTTATATTTAAAGAAAATGCCCCTACAGAAGTTCTGTATAGGGAAAAAACTCAAGCAAAAACACAACATTATAAAAAAAAACATAAAAAACTAACCAGTGGGGCTAGAGACAAAAATTATATATCTACGGAGAGCCTGAACATTCCCGCATCCAACACAACACAGTACGCAACCAGTACTCACCCCTGACCCTAGTAGTTTAGCCGGCCATCGAGAGCGCTGAGGCAAACTTCATCACACTCGGGGTTGATGATGTTAAAGTGTTCCCAACACAAACAAAGCGATTAAATGCTATCGCACTTTAGTAATTTGATCCCACAGGCCATAATGATAAAGAATTGTTCTTTGTGTTACTATAAAAAATTTTAAGAGCTAGATTCATAAAACTCTATACAGTTCGTGCGATGGTGACCTATAAAATGCTTACAAGATTTCAGTTGATTCGAATGAAGCGTTTAAACGCTATCATGTTCACTCACATACATACACGTACATACATTAACGTAAAAACAGCGAAAATGAATTCAAAAGACCTCAAAGGATATGAATACATCAAAATCACTCAAATACTTATATACATCACGATAAAAATAGAAAAAAAAATCAAGAGACCTAAAAACGTATAGATAATCAAAAACACACACATACTTATACACACCGCCCAGAAAATATCAAACACTATGCAGGAGACCCAAAACGTATAGATACATCAAAACCTCACAGTCAAATTTTTTCATGATTACAATACTTTCCTTACGCAATATATATTCAGAAAGTTAAAAAAATAATAAATAAATAAATAAATAAATAAATAAATAAATAAATAAAAATACTTTATTTTAACAATGATGTTTTCTGAAAACATCTGTAAAATGTAAATTATGACCGAAAATTACATATAACTTAAAGCTATAAACTTGTCTGTCATTCTAATACGTGTAGTGTCTAATTTTATCTTCACAATTGAACAGCATTCGGCATCACAGGAAAAAGATAATAACTAAAAAAGTCTGCTCTCATAAAATGTGGCCCCTATGATGCATACTTACATGACTGTACGTGTGTATTTAATGAGAGTAAATAAATATTAAGTTTTCGGACCAAAAGACCTGATCCTAATAAAAAGTGGTCCTTCAATAAAGTTGGACTTTTCGAGAGGTTTCGTTGTATAATATAATTTCGCCAAAAAATAACAAGCTTTACTGATCTGATCCTTTTTTGAAACCGATACAAAATATTCTTCCGAGAAAGTAAAATTGTTCTGCCCATTCACGTTATTTCTTATTTTAACATTTTGTAACGTTTTAGCTTCCAATGTTAGGACTTATGAAGGATATGTTGTCTTTCCTAATTTCCTCTGTGAAAAGTCAACAGCAATTGTTATTACATGTTCATGCATTCATCTAATACAGAAATTGAATGATAATATAAGAAACATTTGTAACATGATTAAATAAACTACTTTAAAAAGTAATTAGGATAGTCATTAGCTGAAATGACCAAAATATATGTAAAAATAGAATATTTATATTAAAATAATAATAATAATAATAATAATAATAATCTCATTAGACTAATGTCGTCATTTTTTCTTATGATATCATTGAACTGAGTCCACGAACTTAAATATTGCTCATTTATAAATATTATTTATTTCATTCTGCACGCGCGCTTTTTATTTCCAAATTCAAAATTATTAAAAAAAAACTTTTTCGATACTGTACCTTTTGAAACTGAGTAATTTTAATGAAATTCTGGCAAAAAAAGAAATTAGTTTAGTACGGAAGACTATTAGTTTTTTTTTTTTTTTTTTTCAAATTATAACATCGCTTTCAAATTATTTAATTATATTTTATTTTCGATAAATTTTCGATTTCGATAAATGTCCTGTCGTAAAACTGGTATCGTAAGAATAAATAGACTGTGACAGAGATACTTACAAGGGAACTCTTTGAAGTGATAATCGCCGATTTTCTTGAAAAAAATTCTGGCATAAGATTCAATCATGAATAGCATCTTCCTAAAATATTAGCTGCTGAGTCGCAATAGATAAGCTATAAAAAATTATTAAAAATGCAAGCATGTTTGCAATATTTCCAAAAAAGCGCCTGTTTGGCGACTTCATTCTTCGGAATTTCATTGCGATGAAGATTTAATAGATGTGGATGTTCTTCTTTCTATTTGATAGAAAACGAACTCCATACGCTGTCGAGCACTTGAGAATACAGAATAGTTAACAAAAACCAGATAATTTACCAGATTGAGTCTTACTTAGTCCAAATTCTAAATAAGCTGTGTCAATAACAATTGCAAGAGCATTAACGCCAAGTTTTTAATAACGACATTTGAAAAATATATGATCAAGACTTTTATATAAATTTAAATAAAATAGAACATTATATATTAAAACACAAAACTTCTTTTTTTTTTTTTTTTTTTTTTTTTTTTAACTAAAATGAAAGCATTTCGTATCCGAACATTTTTTTTTTCTTATAAGTCTGATCATTTTATTGGACAGTACCAACCTTCGACGAACAAGCAACTCAACAGACTATGAGTTGTGTAGATCCAGTATCTCATTAGAGCTACGTAATGAGCAATTGGAGACGATTTATGATTCTACCCTAAATTTCGACCTGTTTGTTCATTGGGTTTAACGTCGCACTAGTACTGCACTATGGGCAATTGGCGACGGTTTGCGATGAGCTTCTGAGGATGGTCCGGTGATCTGCAGGTGATAAATGATTGCATTCTGCGTACTGTTGGTAACAAAAGTGTCCGAACACTAGCAAAAATTCCTATGCAAAAAAAGTACGCTTCATACGGTTTTGTTAAATAAATCCTTATCGAATCATGTTCTTACACTGACTAAGAATAGGATTCGACAAGGATTTATTTAATAAAAGAGTACGAAGTGTACTTTTTTTACATAGGAATTTTTGCTAGTGTTCGGACACTGTTGTTACCGACTGTATGGTATTTATTTTTAATATATACATCCGATTTGTATGTTTGACTCGACATCCCCCGCCCCATACCCCTGTAAATTTCGTCGAAATGAGGACAGATATAACATAACCCGATTAAAATACAAAAAATAAAAAAACACCTTGGGTCAGCTGGGGAATCGAACCCATTCTGTTACATCCCTTCCGTGGAGGATCAAAATTGTGATGGCATGTTTCCGGACCACCTCTAGGGGTGTGTCCCAGACCGTCGCCAATTGTTCATCTGCGCAGCACTAGTGCGACGTAAAACCCAACCATCCATTCATCCAATTCTTTTACACTTGAAGGCGATTAGCAAGGGTAACATACTCACGCGGCTACAGCGTCTATAACCGTGATGTTAAAATGATGCTGCAAAAATTAAGCTTACCCAGATGTCGCTGTGATCGAAGCTATTGCTCAAATAGAAGACCAGATTGGCTTTTCCCAGTTTCGTCAGTTTAATCACGTGATCTAAGCATATAACCAATGGGGAGTCTCGGTTTTATTGTCGTGACACTAGCTTCGATTACAATGACATCTGGTGACAGGCTTAATTTTTTTAGTGCAATTTTATTCGCCGCTTTCCACACTGTTTATTCTAGACGCTGTAACTCGGCCACTGAGGGTCTGCATTCAGCATAACAATTATTTTTAAAACAACAAGATTTCGTAGTTAATAATTCTATAAAATTCCCTATGAAATTCATTGCGCAGCACTAGTGTGGCGTAAAACCCAACCAACCTTATGAAATTCTAATGCATATTATTACAAAATTCTTTATATTATTATTATATAAAATAAATTGCCAGAAATGTAAGAAGCCATGAAGTAGTAGTTATGCACATATTTTCCAATTTTAAATAAACCCTCCGTAAAAGATCAAAATTGTAATAGCACATCTAAGGACCATCTCTAGGAATTTGTCCCAGACTGTCGCCTTTGCATAGCTGTAGTGCGAATTAAAACTTAAAACCTACTCAACCTCAAATATCTTAAATATTTTGATTTTGATTTATTTATTTGAGAATTAATTTCAATCAACTATTCAAATAATTAAATGTTGAATCAAATATTATAATTCATATTGGTCGCCAATTCCCCATTGCACAGCACTAGTACGACGTAAAACGTAGCCAACCAACCTATAAATCAGATTAGTTTTTAAATCGTCTGCAAATTTATATAAATACACATGCCGAGAGCTTCAAACATTAATTTACTTCAGATTATATATAAGCTGGAGTAATGCAAAAGTAACTCTGAAATTGAAATTGCATTATTTTAAATAAATGCAATTTTGAAACATTACATAAAATAATTGAAAATATTGGACCTAACATAAAACATAACGTCACTTTTTCTAAATAGAAATTTCTGGATTTCAGAAAATATCTTGAGTGTTGGTGGGCTTTAACGTCGCACTATAGCTACGCAGTGGGAAATTAAAGACTGCTTTATATTCGCACTTAGAGATGTTCCGGAGACATGGACATCTTAATTTTTATCCTCCGCGGAGGGGATGGCTTCCTTGCTTCAGTAACCCCTAGAGCGATAGAGCATACTACCCTCCTATACTTAAGCTCTTTGGCATCATTTAAGGAAGGTTAATGTGATTTGGCGATGACTTTTTTCGTATTTGGCGTTCAAAACGTAAAGTTTAATAATTTTTTGCGGCTTTCCTGTTGCGATAAAGTAGCTAATTTTTTTTACCAGTGAATTAAGTGCAACATAAACTATATTCTGTAATTTTTTGAAGGAAATCAGTGATTATCACTTGAAAGAGTTCCCTTGTTAGTCCTTAAAAAAAAAAAAAAAAAAGTAAGGGAAAAAAAAAGTTGACAATTGAAAACTCTTTTATAAAATAATAATAATAAAAAAAATAATATTAATAATAAAGCTCCTTTTAAATCTTGAAGATTATAAAAAAAAAAAAATACCATGGTCTGTATAGAATTTTTACACATAACAAAGGTTCAACAGTTGAAATAAAAAACGAATCTGTGAAAATGTACATAAACATTCCAATTAAATCCAATAAAGCATATTTCAATACATTAGAAGCAAAAAAAATCCCATAAATTACTTAAATACAACCAGAAAATTTACTAGGTTAGCTACTAAAATAAAGAGAATATGAAAGGTATGTACATCAGAAAGACCAAACGTTAAAAAAACAACCAAATAAAAAACATAAAAACGATTTCAAAGAAGGGTTATGTTTTTGGGTTGAAGGGATACAGGCCGATTGACAACACGAGGTTCCTAGGCCTGAGTTAGAGTGTCCTCGGTGGGAGCCTTTCTAGGGGGTCCTAGCCGGTATTTACTTACGTTTCAGAGAAAACCACGGTAAACTTCAAACTGCTAGGCCGACGCGCGCAACCTAGGATTGAACCCAGCACCTCACGTCAACCAATTTTGAGCGCAGATCTGCTGGGCCGCTGGTTGGATCCTTTAAAACAAGGGAAAATAACCACAGCCTTAACTAAAACTAACAACATCAAAAAAAAAAAAAAAAAAAAAAAAAAATCTGATGTTAACATTAATTTTCATTCTTAAAGAAAAAAAAAAAAAGTTAACTAAAATAATGCACAAAACCATTAAAATACTAACAAACTCACACAGCTGTAATGGCTTGACAGCTTTAATTGTGACAACTTAGGTACCTTTTGAAAATCTTTTTTTTTTTTTTTTTTTTTTTTAAGAAAAAAAGAAGGAAAAATTATGGGGAAAAAATTACAATGAAAGTATTGTCCCACTGTGCACCCCCCCCCCCTTCCCCGTCTCACTAATATTTTTTACAAAAAAAAAATAAATAAATAAATAAATAACTAAAAATAAAAAACCCTTCAAAGTTTGTAAAGTAAAATAATTGCGTTTTCTTTCAGTTCTGTTTTTGTCGCGTTCGCAGTTTTTAATCTCAAGGGAATTAAAGTTTTTTATTTTATTTTATTTTACTTTATTTTATTTTTTTTTTTTACTAAAGTACTAGTCTAAGTACGTCACTAAAATTACACGATGACATTAATAAAAGTTGCAACTGTAGAAATGAATTCTAAATAAGTTTATGCCAATAGATTTATTAGAATTTGCTTCACTTACTAGTTGATTTAAATAGAATCATTTTCGAAGGATATTAAAGTTATTTTTTGTAGGTGCAGAGTTCAGTTTTAAAGTTGTAAATTTAAAAATTTCGGTAGAATTTTTTCCCCTTTTTTCAAAAAAAAAAAAAAAAAAAAAAAAAATCTGGAGTGAATCCGTTTGACTTTCCGAACAGTTTTGCAGATAAAGTAAAGATAGAGGAGTTGTTAAATAAACAAATGCGAGAAAATCATAATAGAGTGCTTGAGTATTTTTCTCCATGTAGTACACTATGTTTTATTTAATGCTACTGAACTTTGAGCCCATAGATCATAATGATAAAGAAATTTTCTTTGTGTCCCTGTAAAAAAAAAATGTGAGTGCTAAATTCACCAAAATCTATACAGTTGGTGCAACTGTGACTTATAACATGTGCACAATTTTTTTGCTCAGATTAATAAGGCGTTTAGACGCTATCACACTTTTAAAAATTTGGCCCCATAGGCCATAATGATAAAGGATTTTTCTTTGTACCCATGTAAAAAAAATGTAAGTGCTAAATTCATCAAAATCTATACAGTTCGTGCAACTGTGACCTATAACATGCGTACAATTTTTTATTTCAGATTAATAAGGTGTTTAGACGCTATCACACTTTTAAAAATTTGGCCCCATAGGCCATAATGATAAAGAAATTTTCCTGGTGTCCCTGTAAAAAAACTATAAGTGCTAGATTCCGCAATATCAATAGGGTTTGTGCTATGGTGACTTACAATATACGTACCAACTTTCAGCTCATTCGAACAAAGCGTTTAGACGCTAGCGTGTTCAATCACACACATACATACACACATACATAAATCATAGTAAAAATAGTGTAAACGGTCTCAGGGGACCTCAAAACGTATAGAAATATCAAAATCTCAAATTAGAATTTTTGACATGATTACAATACTTTCCTTACATATGTTTGTTCGGAAAGTAAAAATGTTGAATTTCACTTCGCTTAGTTATAAAAGGTAGTTTACTGTTAATAATAATAATAATAAATAATAATAATAAAACAATAGAGGTTTTGTTTTTAAGACAAGAAGTACGAGTAGATTTTTTTTTTTTTTTTTTTTTTTTTAGGCTTAGTTGAAGTCCTCAAGGAAAAAATTATTCTTTTCGAAGAGAGTCGTAAGTTAGTTATGCCTCACTTACTGGAAATCGTGCTGGTGTTGTAAGTGTAAGTTGTTCATGGAGAGTTCGGTTAATTGATGGTGGGGAATACATTAAGTTGCAGTTGAGGTTGGTTTCGAAGGAAGCGTAAATTGTCCATGGAGAGATTGGTGAATTGATGGTTACACAGTGATGCCAGATTTGGGGACTTTTTTATTCAACATCCACCCTTAAATTTTTATTGCAACAGTTGCCTAATCACATCGAAGATTAATCGTCTATTATGTATGTCAAATTTTACTTCTCAAAATTATTGGTGGTAGTTGAATAAAAAAGTCCACAAATCTGGCAACACTGGGGTGACATGTTCATTCGAGTATCGTTTGGTTGATTTTTGTTTCGGAGGAAATGGGAAAAGTACTTGAAGCAAGATTATGGAAACTGGGAAGATTTAGAGTTCACTTGTATGCCAGTATGCTAAGGTATTTTAAGGTAAACGAAGTGAAGTATTTCTAAAGTTAATTTTACTTTAAGTTAACGTCTGTTAATGTTCAGTTTGCTTTTGGAGAGTAGAATAACGAATACATTATCTTTCCTGAATGAGTTCAGTTGAAGTTATTTATTCAAACCAACACGTTAATAAAGTTTAGGAAGATTTTGGTGAAGTTGATTCAACCTTTACACACGACACCAATCAAGATATTAAATTAAAATAAAAGTAACTTAATAAACGAGGCGGAAATATCTCCTCCTTACGTAATTTAATAAAAAGATTGATTACTTTACACTGGTTCTTAACTTTAAAGACATTTTAGCCTCTAAAATGGAGGATAATGAAAGCGCTGCATAAACGTAGCCCTTAGGGAGTGATAGTTGCGTGTGTGCCCCACCAGGTTTTTCTAAAGACATCCAAAAACTTGCATAGTCCAAGAACACTTTTCCATAACATGTACATTTAACAAATCATTATACTTATAAAAGTCGTATTATAAAGCTATTTTTCTAGAGAGGCTGAACGAAATATATGTATGAAATTTATAGAACCATTTAGTAAGAGCACATCCTGATAGTCTTGCTGAAGGACACTCCCAAAAAACTGGTAAATAAAAGTTGTCGTAACTTTCTAGTCATAGCATTTCAAATACAATGTATTAGGTAAAATTCCAGATACATTATATGATACACTGCAAAATATCATCCTTGTAATGTCTATTTTGTGTGTGAGTCAATATTGCGACTGCAATTCTGAACGTGGACATTTTTACCTCAAACTATGAGTGAGTGAATAAGTTTTTACGTCGAACTAGAGTTAAAAAATGAGTTATTGGCAACGGTCTGAAATTTAAACTCAAATTATAAAAACTCTCGAAGTTAGCATATTAGTTTTATTAATAACTTTCAGATTTTTTAAATTTACTTTTTGTATATTAATGAAAAATTTATAAATACATATTTATCATGAAAGAATTCCTTTAAACATATCATTGCAAAACAAATATGTAAAAAAATAATGGTTTTGTTTTTATTACGTAATTCATTTTAACATAAAAAGAAACATTATGTTAAATGTGGAAACCTAAAACATTACAGATAAAACAATTTTACCTTCATATGAATTAAATACAGGACTCGAAAAAATATTAGAAAATATTATTATTATTATTTTGAATTTGTCTTCTCTTTTGTGTTAAGTAACAAAACCTACTGCAATATCATATTTCTTTTGAGGATATTTGGTGATATAATACAAAGAGTACCTTTCGTTTTGAAAGTGCACTTAGAGGAAATGGATGTTTTCTTCTCATATTATCGAAGGATATTTAAAATATGCTTTACTTCAAATCTTTTCTCTGTATCATGTGTTTAATGCATTTATAAAGAAAAGTTAAAATATAGTAACCACATATTTTATATTACATGCTCTGAAGCATTTATTAGGGTAGGAGTTTTTGTAATAAGATCATTTCTACAATATCTATCTATCTATTTACCTATTTATCTATATACATAACAGTAGTTTCATCCGTTGTTTGTGCGGGAGAAAGTCTAAAAAACTAAAAAAGTTAAAGCAAAGGCAATTATTTTCTAACGTTGGCAAGTTAAGGAAAAGATCAAGCTTAGTTTTAATCTATGATTTAAAATAAATAAATAAAAAATAAAAAAATAAAAAAAAAATAGAATTCAGAAATTGAAATTTAGAAGCTTTTCATCTTTTATCTTTATTATGGTCTAAGAAGTGATAATTTTTTAAGTTTGAAATTTCTACAGGAAAGAACTGCACTAATACGGTAATAAAACTTAAAAACTTTAACACCTCCTTTTTCCTCTTTCATGTTTAGGTAGATCTTTTAATTTAGGTAGATCTTTTGATTCCATTAACCTTTGATACCCCTTTTGGCCCCTTAAAGGTTCAATTTCTTTCTCAGTGACCTACGCCATGAAAAGAAACTACTGTTAAATTTTCTTGTTCAGAATGTTATTAACGGTCTAAGATTACGCATTCTTATGAGTTTCAAACTTCTATTAGAAACCATTGCAGATTTAATGGGGAAGGTTCATAAATTTCGATACTCCCTTTCACCCCCTTAAGTAAGATGACCATATTTTCAAACACTGATTTGAGGACAAATTAATGAAAGGTTCCCGAATCGGGGTAAATTTCGGCATTTATAACTCTATTTGGGGACTTTTTCGGGGACATAAGAAACTAAATATCTATATGCACTATTCATAAAAAGGTAAAATAAATAAAAAAGAAAAACCTTTGATTTATAAATTACAAAATGCACTGAAAACTGAAATTCTCTTTTCTATCAAAACTTGCTGAACCTATGCAAAATAAACTATTTCAGCATAATTATAATAGTTAAATCTATAGAACACATTCACACTTTATTTATTATTATGATGGGAAAGAACACAAAAGCATTTCAATTTAATCTTCAGAATCTCTGCTTTCACTATATATATATATATATAACAAAAAATATTTATTCTTCTGTTTTGTCAATGTATTTTGTGGTGGTCATGTAACTGTTTTTTTTTTTTTTTTTTTGTCATAAATCGGGCAAGATAGAATCACCACATTGTATATATTGTATAAGACCAGAGTACTGATGACGTATCATCTAATGACGTCACGTTAGTGGCCGAGTTTTTTCTCTGATTTTCCAAACAAATACATTATAGAATTGTTCTAAAAAAAAGTTTAGTTATGAAGGAGATATTAATTTATTAAGGTTCTGAATGGGTATGTAATGCATATGTTTGTAAAATATAACCTTTAAGATTATTTATATATCTAATTTTGTTTTCTTTTGCGAATTTATTTATTTAAACTTAGATTTAATTTCCTTTCTGTCATTTTATGGGAATACTTTGTAATGTACGCACGCATCTAAACCTTATATCATCCTAGAGTGATAAGATAAGAATTCTGTATTAAATACCTAGATATGAAATAACCTAGAGGGCGATGATAAAATCCATATGCTGACGAGTAGAGTGCATGAATCATGCAGAATTCATGTGCTGTTCTGCTCATGAAGCAAAATGGTGTTTTTCACATTTTTGATGATTCCCAAGCTTATACTTATATATGAATTTGATCACAGTTTTGAAAGAAATAGTTAAAAATATTTAAATTTGAGGACATACAATGTCCCTAAGTAGTTAAAGTTTTTTGGGGACAAAAATATAAAAAAAGTCAAAATTCGGGGATTGACCTCAAATATCGGGGACGTATGGTCACCTTACCTTTAAAAGTTAAATTTCAGATTATCATACAATTTTATCTTAATTAGGTATAAAGAGGAAACATTTAATTAAATATAAAGCCTGTATAGAAAACCATTGTAGACATACGTTGATAAGGCTCAAAAACCACGACACAACTTTTCAGCCCCTTAAGGGTTAAATTTCAGTAGATATTAATATTTCACATTAATGAAGGCCTAAAAGGAGACATTTTGTTAAATTTCAGGCTTGTATCAGAAACCATTGAAGAGATATTCGTTCAAAAACTTCGACGTCCGTTATAATTCCTTTAAGGGCTAAAATTCATATAATCTGTTCTTAGTAAACCCATACCATACGCTATGAAAGAAAAAACGCTCGAAGGAATGAATTATTTACTTGCATTTCACAAACAATTTTAAATTAATTATAGAAATATAAGTCAAATTAATCAGTTTAATGTATATGTATAACACACACACACACATACACACACACACACACACATATATATATATATATATATATATATATATACATACAGGGTGAATTTGACATAAACTGCCAAAAAGAAGGAGGTGATAGAACAGCCCATGGGGAGCATAAAACACCATAGAAACCCTGTCCTATCTCTAACCGTTTCCGAGTTATGGTAGATAGAAGAAAAATCTGTTTTTTTACATCCCGTCTGAAAAAAGCCAAATTTCTGAGTTTCTGAAAGGCTTACACGCAAAATAAGCACATATTTGGAAAGAGCAGAAGCAATCCTATCGGGTGACACCATTTACATCAGGATACCTTAATTTGACGGTGAGCTACAAACACTAAAATATTGGCGAAGTTTAAAATCAAGTTGTCACCGGCAATTCTGCAAACACCGTTCAAGCTACAATCGGTCGAATTTACCAAAAATTTCTCCATTCCACAAGCTTTAGAATGAGCCCACAATAAAACATATCGGTGTTCTATTTCAGGAGAAATTTAGCCTTTTGTTTGAAATACATCACTGAAAGCGGCGTTCGTCGAAATTCGGCAAACGTAAAGATGGGGAGTAAATGGAACGTATGCAAATTCGTGACTATCTGCATATGGACTCTTGGTGATATGCAGATGTATTCCAACCTTCCTGTGCGCGCACCCCACTCGCGGGAATAAATGACGAGTCAGTCTGTAACAGCTCATTAGCTCGTCAGCTTCTTTTACGTTTTATGCTGCTTATCTCTTTAGCACTTTCTGGAAATTGCCTGAGCTCGGCCGATTCTTTTCATGCTGCCCTCACGTCTACTTGCTCTCTCTTAGTTCATACTTAGTATGTTTTCTTACATTGGTACGAATTAACCAAGTTCGTCCTTATTCTGTAGCACTTTTTTTCTTCTACTTTTGTAAACTAACATTGAAATTTTATCCCTTTTTTGTTCACCTTTTCTGAATTTTATTTTCACCTGAAGTCATCACAGGGATCAAATTGTCATACTTTCCAACCTGTAAACAGATATGCCTAGTTTTACAAATGAAGAGTACGTGGATATGCATTTTGTGTACGGATTTTGCGATGGTAACTCTCGGAGAGCCGAATAAGAGTACCGTCTACGTTATCCACATCGTCGTACGCCCAACCGTGCTGCATTTGCCGTAGTACGAAAGGGGCCATGGTCGCCGCTCCGCCACAGCTGAGGAGTCCGTACTCGACCGAGTGGAGGGAAACCCAAATATAAGTTCACGCATACTTGCGGGAGAAGGTGGAATCTTCCAAAGTAAAGTGGTGAATGTTTTGCGCAAAAAACAGCATCATCCATACCACTAAACTCCGGTACAAGAATTACGCCGCCCAGATTTCCAAAAGCGGGTAACATTCTGCCGCTGGCTTTTAGAGCGAAATATTGAGGAACACCATTTCCTTAGAACGGTACTGTGGGCAGATGAGTCACTCAGGATGGCGTGTTAAATTTACATAACTGGCATCATCACGCTCAACAAAATCCATTTGTAACACGAAACTCATCGTTCCAGATGCGATTCAGCTTAAGTGTTTAGCTTGGAGTGGTTGGCGATCGCTTGTTAGGTCCACATGTGTTTCAAGGTCATCTGACAAGCAATACATATTTGGAGTTTCTGGAATATCATCTTCCAGGATTACTTGATGTCATTCCTGTATCCCAACGAGTTGAAATCATTTGTTACGGAATTCTCTTCACTAGGGATCGCCGTGTCTCAAGACACGGCGGTTCTTGTACTGTTTTTAGTTAGTGTGTGGCAGGCATCTTGTATGGAATGGAAGGGTCTAAATAGGAGACCCTAAATATGTTAAATTGTAGTACACGTAAATAGTTGTAAAGTACATGTAAATAAGTCATTAAATCTTAGTTAAGAAAGACGGAATGTTATTTTGCATCTGATATATTTCTACCACTGAATTATCGGTCAAATTTGGTACATACAGCTCGCGAAAATGGTTTAATGGAAACAAAAAGTTTTTCTTCTGTCATAATGCTAATGATAATACAGTGCGTTGCATGAATATAAACGCACCTTAGCTTTAAGAATTAAAATGATATAGAAGAGTAATAAAAAAAATATGAATAGGTGACACTTGATGCAATCTGTATGTGTATTATTCAAGAAATGAAATTACGAGTCAAAACAATGAAAAACCAACATGATTTTTTAGAAAATAATTTTATTGAATTTAGGACAAATATACATGTTGTATGAATTTAAACTCACATGTAAAAAATAAATAACTGAGTAAAAAATACTGTATCTAATACTTTGTAAAGCCACCATGGAATTGACTGCTATAATGGCATGGGGTCATCCAAGCTGATTTTCTTCCAAGCTAACAGAATTGCCGATTTTAGTTCATCTTTCGTGTTAAACTGCCTTCCGTTTGCGTAAACACGGCGAACCAGATTACCCCATACGTTCTCCATTATGTTTAAATCGGGGCTTTTTAAGGGCCAATCCATAACTTTAATTTTATTGTCACGGAACCATTTTTTCACGATATATGCTGTATGTACATATGCACAATCTTGCTGAAAAATATAATTTCTTCCAGATTTTTTGACTGCTTAACGACGAGTTTCCTTGGGAGCATCTGGACATAATCTACAGAGTTCACACTGTTCTCCACGAACTCTAATTCGAAAGTCCCTTTAAAACCTATGGCTGCCCACACTATGACAGACTCACCTCCAGATTGACGTTTTGAACAGTACATTTTTTCGGTTATCCTATCGTGCCAGTAGCTATGAAATTCGTCCTGGACATCGAGATTAAACTTTTTTTTATCTGAGAAGATGACGTTTTCCCATTTTAGTCGATCTAGAATCCATTTTCTTGCCCTTTCCAACCGCATATCCTTGTGCTTTTGAGTGAGGGGTGGTTTCGCATACATTTTCTTACATTTAATGAATGTTGTAGCTTTTATAGTTCTCCGTATGGTTGTCCGATGAACACCCAGCTTGTATTGAGCCTTTATCTTCGCACAGAAAATATTCTTATTCTTTGCAGCGTTGCATATTCGACTTTTGTCGTAACTGATGAGCTTTCCTGTTCGCTTCTCATACGCTTTTTTCCCATAATTTGCTCCGTTCTTTATATAATTTCGCATAACACTCTTACTTCTTCTGATTCAGCGCCCTATTTCGCGATTGCTAAAGCCTTTACCACGCATAAAGTCGATTTTTATCCTCTCGTCTAATGTCGAAGTTTTTCCTCTTGTTATCCTGTACAAACTCCGTAAATTTTGCACTCAAGCATTAAAACTGATTTTAGAAAATTTTATCAACACGACTATTTGTGTTTTAATTTAATTCCGGCGGTTCTGTTAAATTTTAAACGCAAAATGCAGAGTGCGTTTAATTTCGTGCAACAAACGAGAAACAGGGAAAAGTAAGAAAATGCTTAAGCATTCATTACATAAGCTTGCATGAGACTAAACATACTTGCTCAAAACACCTTATTCAGTTGTTAGTCATATGCAATAACTGTAAGTCGCATTCCTTCTTTTAAAATTTAAAAAATTCGGTTTCTGGTTATTGGAAAAGGTGCGTTTATATTCATGCAACACACTGTTAAAGAAAGAAATTATCTACTAAATTAAAAATGATGAGTCAGCTCATATGAAAGATCAACGGAAATGGAAATAAAAATAGAAAAATGAGATCTTCAATAATGGTGATTAACCGAGTATGAGTTGAAAACGGAAATAAGATGTGGTTTATGAAAATGGAAGTAATCCACATTTTTTTGTTATATATATATTTACTTTCCGAACACTATAGTGAGGAAAGTATTGTAATCATGTCAAAAATCCGAATTCGAGATTTTGATGTTTCTATACATTTCTAGGTCCCCCGAGTCCGTTTTCACTATTTTTTGGATGATGTATGTATGTGTGTGTGTATGTGTGTGTATGTGTAGCTTTGTTCGAATAAGCTGAAAGTTGGTGCGTATATTGCAAGTCACCATAGTACGAACCCTATAGATTTTGGTGAATCTAGCACTTATAGTTTTTTTACAGGGACACAAATAAAATTATTTTATCATTATGGTCTATGGGACCAAAATCTTAAAAGTGCGATAGCATCTAAACGCCTTATTCAATTGAGCAAAAAATTTATACACATATTATTGGTCACAGTTACACAATCTGTATAGAGTTTGGAGAATCTGGCATTTACAGCTTTCTTACAGGGGCACAAAGAATAATTCTTTATCATTATGGCCTATGGGGCAAAATTTTTAAAAGTGCGATAGCGTCTAAACGCTTATTTAATCTGAACAAAAAATTTGTACATATGTTATAGGTCACAGTTGCACGAGCTGTATAGATTTTGGTGAATTTAGCACTTACAGGTTTTTTACAGGGACACAAAGAAAAATTTTTTATCATTATGGCCTGTGGGACCAAATTTTAACTTTCTTCCTCATTCAATAGAAGAAAGTATTGGATTCGTAAAAATTTTCGACCTCGGGTTTTTGATGGATTTACACGTTTTGAGAGCTGTAGAACACGATTTGACCATTTTTAGAAAATGTCTGTCTGTTTGTCTGTCAGTCTCTGTGTGTGTGTGACAAACTTTTGTGGCAACTGTATCTCAGGAACTACTTCACAGAATTTCATACAAATTGGTATGTAGTTGCACATAGACATAAATTAGTGCCTATCAGCTTTTGGAAAAGATTGTCTTACAGGTTGCGTTGCCATCCCGCTTTCCCTAAATTTTTGACATGGTGGTATAGTACAAAATTTTGTGTAAATGTGCATAAAGAGAATTATTTTTTAATAATCATTATGAAACTTACCAGGATTATTTATAATAGAGATAGTCAACTGGGAGAATTTTTTTGTATGTGTAGGAGCCTCGCCTTCTCACAACCCCGAGGAGAGTAAATTTTCATGATGGGTATCTTTCAAAAGAGCTCGCCAGTACCTTTAAAACGAATGGTTGAACCATAGATCTGCGATAATTTAAAATGAAGTTATCGATTTTTTTTCAGTTTTAACAATATATATATATATATATATATTTAATGTAATATTGACAATAAAATTGACTTTTTTTGGATATTTAGTGTTATACTACTTTTGTAATAGGGAAATCATCTGCATTATCATGGAAGAAATTTTTTTTTAAATAATATGTTTAATAAATTATTCTTACTGAGTGAATTTGTTTAGGAAAATATAGAAGAAAGTCATGTGGTGGCCACAACATACTAGTTAAAAGTGCGATAGCATCTAAACGCCTTATTCAATTGAGCTGAAGATTTATATGAATATTATAAATCACTGTTGATCTAACTATAAGCATTTTAGTGAATTTGGCATTTAAAGGTTTTTTACAGGGACACTTCGAAAATTCTTTATTATGATCTATGGGCTCAAAGTTCAGTAGCGTTAAATAAGACATCGTGTAATATTTTGAGAAAAATACTCAAACACTTTATTATGGTTTTATCTCTTTTGTTTGTTTAACAAATCCTCTTTCTTTCCTTTATCTACAAATGCATAAGTTAACTAAATGTATTGAAAAGAGAAGCTCTGTAAGAGCGAGTATAACAAATTAATTAAAATAGTACAAGCATTAGATTTTGAAAACGACACTTTTGATTTATTAAATGAGTTATTAGAAATTTTAGATATCAAATCTAAATTCTTGAAAGAATATGATGATGAAATAAAGGATCTTATTAATGATCCAGTAAAATTTAAAAGTGAAATAGCCCAATCAGAGGAATATGAAGACAAAATTATTAATATTAAAATTAAACTTAAATCTAAAATTAAAGAAATAAACAAGAAACAACAAAATCAAAGTATTAATGAAAGTACATCAAGCTGTACAGAACATAATATATCAGCATCAAAATTACCACAGTTTGAGGTTCCACGATTTTCTGGTTCTGTTGTTTCAAATTTCATGGAATTCATAAATTGTTTTGATAACGCGATAGGGTCGAACGAATCCCCGAGTAAAATTGAAAAGTTTCATTATTTAAAAAGTTTGCTTACTCCCCCTGCTTATAATGTTGTTGCTGTATTTCAGTTAAATGAAAAGAACTATGATTCTTGTTTAGAACTTTTAAAGCAACGTTACGGACGTACTGACTTTATTATTAATTCATACATGTCTAAATTACTTAATTTAGAACCAGTGAGGAATTCATCTAACATTAAGTATTACGTAAATTATATGATGAGATAGAGATAAATATAAGGAATTTACGCTCGTTGAATGTTACTGAAGGATCATACGGTCATTTATTAAACCCCTTACTTCTTAAATTACTACCCCAAGATTTGGTTTTAGATTTTCATAGAAAAAGAAATAAGGAAATTAATTGTGAAGTTTCAGAAATAATGACATTTTTAAGAAATGAAGTGGAATCGCGTGAAATTTGTGAAACCGTAACAAATTCTTTTAAGGATAATGAAACTAAACGTACTGCTTTTCAGAGTTATCAAACCGGACAAACATATCAAAAAAACTTCTCTAAACATAAAAATATACGAACCACCCAGGTAGCACAGTATGGTATTTTCAACGTTGAACAAACGGTAATGCATTCCGTTGAATTATCGTTTTTCCGTAACGTTAATAATCTGAAAATATGTCTCGTTGATTTCCTCATCTTTCAACGGTTGTTTTAATACATTTTACAACGTAAAAAAAAACCGTTGTAAGAGGGTTGTACGAAAACGCAATACTGTCGTTTTTTTTATAACCTAAAAAAAAATTTGTAAAATGGTTGTTCAGAATCGCAATACTTTCGTGCTTTTTATATCAGTTTTCAACGGCTTTTCTTATGTCTTATAAACGTTGAAATCCAAGAAAAATAGCTATCTCTATATATCCATTGAATTTTTGTTTCTAAAATATTGCTAATAATTTAAAAAAAAAAAAAAAAATCCCCTTGTTAAAAAAAAAAAAAAAAAAAAAAAAAAAAAAGAAAGAAAGAAAAGAAAATAGAGCATTCTTTTTTACTTAATTTTTAGACTTTTTTTATTACTAATTTTATTACTTTTTTAATACTCAATATACGAAAATATTAGATTCGTAAAAAATTTCAACTTCCATTTTTCGAGGAAAGCTAAATTTCATAGCACATACAACTGCGCAAAATATAATATGTGAGACAACCAATATAAAAACGAATGCTGAATTAGTTAAGAGTGTGTATCAGCCGACAGGCGATGCTCTCATTACTCACTTTCAGAGATTTTTACATGACATCTCAACATCTGTTAATTAAAATTGCTGCAAATTCTGTATATAAAACCTTTATTCTGAGAAGCTGTATAAAACTTTAGTGCATTTTAAATAACTGCAAGTGGCGCTTTTGGATAGAACATACTATTTTTCTTAATCAATTGTTTATGGAGTTTGGTGTAATTATAATCAACAGATGCTGAGATGTATCTATGTGGAAAATAGTTCATAGATAACATTCATAAATTTCAATAAAAAGAACACTATACTAATTATATATGTTTTAAAATTGTATTAAGATATTTTATTTATGTAAATTTTAGTTAGTTTTAATTCATACAATTTAATAATAATAAATATAAAAAAATCGAATATTTAAAATTTCCATAAACCAACATTTAGATCCCTGTGATTGTCTATTTATCAGCTAAGAGTATTTATTTGAATTTAAAGGATAATCAAAATGATAATAATTAGTGATTATAATAATAAAATAAATAAATCTAAGAGAAATTGGCAGTGTTAATCAATGTAAACAAAAATTAAAATTTGCAGCTTAAAGACAAAAAAAAAAAAAAAAAAAAAAAAAAAATGTCATAATTTTATTAATAATAATGGAATAAATAAAATCAAAGCAGAAAATAGGTACGTTAATTAATGTAAACAAAAATTACAGTTTGCAATAAAACGAAAATCAAAAAGGTAATAATTTTATTAATAATAAAATAAATAAATAAAAGCGGAAATTTGGAATGTTAATTAATGTAAACAAAAATTAAAATCTGCAATTAAAGGAAAATCAAAAATGTAATAATTTTATTAATAATAATAAAATAAAATAAATCTAATCCGAAATTGTGAAGGTCAGTTTTGCTCCCTTCACAAAATTTATATTCTTAGAAAACAAGTCTTTCAAAAGTATAACTTTTGTATACATAAGACCTTTTTTTAATAATATAAATTTACTGCATATACTTCGTTCAATAAAACAATAGTAGTGTTACATTATATATAGATATATTTTTTCAGTAAATATGAAAAAAGTAAAATTTTACAAAATTACAGTTTTAAAAAAGAGTATTAAATATTTAAAGTTAGATCGACCCCTGAAAATTTAAGACAAGAATTCAAAGATAAAATTAAAGAAGGGAAAAAGAAACGCTCACTTCATTACTTGAAAAATCTTGTTTAAATAAATACAGCATCCACAATTAGATGAGAACTCTGTAATTTTTAATATTATGCTAGCAGGTGAACACACCCAAAACCAAAGAATATTATAACTTTGAGCTTTTAAGGGAATTTACCAGCTAGCAAATTGTTTGGAAATTATGTAAAATGTCAGAAAACTTTCGTATCATTTTAACGGGAAAGCGATAACTTCATCTTCTTTCACATGTCACATCACATTCACTTTCAAAATGGCATGCGTCGTATCGTAAGACGCTTTTAAGGTTTGCCACAATATACTTGGCGATTTCGCATGTAGAACGGGAGAAAGCGTACAATATGAACACCTTCGTTAGTTACGGTTTCCGAAAGCCAAAGAACATTCTACTATACTTGTTAATATAATTTGCCGAAAGCTTCCCTTCTTATCATGTTAGAAGTTCTTTCGCAGCACACCATATCTTCTAAAACTCTAAAGAAAATTATAACACGCACATCCCGCCAATTCACAATCGTGTATCGATATCAAGTTGAAGAGATTCAACGTCATTTGACGGAAATAATGACTTATAAAAAGCACTTATTAATTCGTTGAAAAAGCATATTTTTTATTAGAATCAAAAAGGAAAACAAAAACTAATAAAATACCTATTTTAAAACGTCGAAAAAATAACAGAAAAAGTACAACTATAAAACAACGTTTGTTATAGGTTTTCTTTATTACTGAATATATATTCGAAATTGTTCAGTGAGAATATTGCAAAATAAAAACTATTTTTCAACGGACATAAAATAACGTAACCAAATTTTCACTGTTCAGACTTATTTGCAACGCTATAACAACGTTATGTGTTACCTGGGCACGGCAACATTACTCACACAAATTAAAAATTCATGTACTTTTTGCGACTTAACTTCTCATGATTCTGTAAATTGTAGAAAATTATATATAGAACAGAAAATAAATAAACTTTGATCTGAAGCTCGGTGATGGTTATGTTTTAACACATTCGCTGCCACTGACGCGCTGGCGCGTCAGCATGGCGCTACCTCCCATGCCGGTGACGCTCTGGGGCGTCAATCGAGTATGATAAGTAAACTGCTTTAGTTTTAGTTCGGATTTGGAGTTTGAACGATGAGGTTTTTGTGGCACGTTAGTGAAGCATTATTTTTATATTTTCAGTGCGTGGTTTTTAAATTTTGTGTTTAATTTTTTTTTTTTTTTTTTTTGTGCAGCCAACGTTTTTAATCATTAAAACACTTTTTTTAAATTCGGCTTCTGAGGATGGATATATAAATTTTGGTGGCAGCGAATGTGTTAAACCGAAACACATAAGCAAAGTATGTAGGTCAGGTGTTGTTTGTAAAATATGTTTTTCTAGATTTCATTACGAGTCAGTTTGTAGAAAAAATTATAAACCAACGAATTTATCGGTAGAGCGCAATAGAGAAAATTGTAAAAATTCATGTAGTTTAAATTATAATTAAAACGAAAACGAACGGGATAACTCTAATGTTTCTGAAGTTATTTCTTCTATTTCTCAATGTAATGTAAATACAAACTGTTCTAAAAATGTTTATTTGCAAACTTGCACTGTTATTGCTAAATCGGAAAATAAATCTTGCTTATCAAGATTAATGTTTGACTGTGGAAGTTTGAGATCATTTATTAGTGAAAAATTAGCGAATGAAGACGGAATGTTATTTTCTACCTGATATATTTCTACCGCTGAACTATCGGTCAAATCATTTTCCAACACGATGGGGCCCCTGTACATTCTTCCAGTGCAGTTCGGGACTTCTTGAATCAGCAGTATCCGTGATGGATTGGTCGTAATGGACCAATTCCTTGGCCACCTAGATCGCCAGATCTCACTCTATTCCATTTTCTATGTTTGGGGTTTCCTGAAGCAAGAAGTTTACCGCACAGAAGTTGCCAGTTTGCAGGATTTAAGCAGCCGGCTCGATGACGCAATAATAAAACTGAGGGATGAGCTTTCGCTAAGAGCTATTGTGGTTTCCGTTCGTAAGCGGGCAAGGGCATGTATCAGGTGTGGGGGTGACCAGTTTTAACAGCGGCACTAAATTTCACACATTCTTTCGAATGCATATGTGCTTTAATCATAAACGTGAGATACTTCATTTTTTTTCTTTGCATATTCCTTTGTGAAAGACGTGAGAAACGTCACACTTCTTTTATTTCCATTCCATTGTGTTTGTAAACTTAATACAACTGCTACTTTTCTTGTTTGTCTTTAAAACTTTCTTTTTTGAATCTGACAAAACAGCGGGCTGAAGGCGGACATGAAATCAGGAACGACCATGGCACCCCGTGAGTCTCCTTCTCAACGAACGTCGAGTTCAGTGATGAATGTGTTTCAAACAAAAGGCTAAATTTCTCCTTAACTAGAACACCAATATGGTTTATTGTGGGCTCATTCTAAAGCTTGTGGAATAGAGAAATTTTTAGTAAAATTGACCGATTGTAGCTTGAAAGGTGTTTGCAGAATTGCCGGTTAAAGAATTTTGTGACAACAAACTTCGCCAATGTTTTATTGCTTGTACCTCGCCGTCAAATTAAGGTATCCTGATGTAAATGGTGTCACCCGATAGGATTGTATCTGCTCTTTCCAAATATGTTCTTATTTTGCTTGTAAGTCTTTCAGAAAGCTCACAAATTTGGGTTTTTTCAGACAGGATGGAAAAAACAGATTTTTCTTCTATCTACCATAACTCAGAAACGGTTAGAGATAGGACAGGGATTCTATGGTATTTTATGCTCCCCATGGGCTGTTCTATCACCTCCTTTCGTTTGGCAGATTATGTCAAACTCACCCTGTATGTGTGTGTGTGTGTACAGTCGGTAACAAAAGTGTCCAAACACGAGCAAAAATTCCTATGTAAAAAAAGTACAATTCATACGGTTTTTGTTAAATAAATCCTTATCGAATCATTTTCTTACCCTGACTAAGAACGGGATTCGACAAGGATTTATTTAACAAAACCGTATGATGTGTACTTTTTTACATAGGAATTTTTGCTAGTGTTCGGACACTTTTGTTACCGACTGTATATATTAATTATTTCAAAAAAAAAAAAAAAATTAAAAATAATATAAAATATTTAGAAAAAGTTTTATGTGACAGTGTATTTGTTGAAATAAACTAAGAAAGAAAAATATATGATCTGCAATTTTGTGAAAGTAGTATTTTTTAAATAAATTCATGTATTCTTATTTTTTTTTATAAAGTAAGTTTAAAATATCTTTGGTGTTTGCGTGAATATATATATATAAGTATATAATGGTAGTTATGGTTTGCAATTCAGTCAAAAAATAATGAAAGGAAGCACATATTCATCACATTAAAAGTTAAATAACATGAAGTAAAATAAAATGTATCTGCAATTTTAAATAGTGAAGTTTAAAACAACATCAAACTTCAATTTCATATTGAAATAGATTATAGAGTTAGAAAAAATTCTATACACTTCCCCTAATCCATTTATGGTTTATTACTTCAGTGATAAAAACTATTACTTTTTCTTACCCATAAGGTAGAGCAAGTATTGTTTTAGGGTCAAATTTTAGAGCGTGAGTTTTGTTATATTTACACGGTTT
Organism: Salticus scenicus; assembly: GCA_963930645.1. Lineage (NCBI taxonomy): Eukaryota > Metazoa > Arthropoda > Arachnida > Araneae > Salticidae > Salticus > Salticus scenicus. The sequence goes on from OZ005661.1 coordinate 97,480,700, forward strand.
GAGGTCCTCGAATCCGAAAATCTTATTTTTAGCGGTTGGTCTCTGTGTATGTGTGTCTGCTTGTCTCTGTGTGTGTTATCAGCATATCTCAAGAACAAATAGTAGCAGATATTTCAAACTCGGTATTCTAAATGTGTATCATATAGGGATGCTACACTAAGCTTTTCGTTAAGATGAAGCAAATAGTTCGTGTACAGAGACACTCAAGATTATTGAAATACAGTACGTCTATGGGGGAAATTGCAGGTAAGTAGAGTTTAACATCTATAGACTGCACTAAACCAAATGAAATGAATATATATTTTTTATATGCGTAAAATCATGTCACATGTAGTATATGACAGGGAAATCAATCACTGTTAATTTACAGGGCTACACGAAAGATCTAGATTATAGTGCAACAATAGCTGAAAATTGATGGAAGTGCATTTCAGATTGTGCCGTATATTATTACTATAGGATTGTATTTAGGTGCACCATATGGTTTGTACATATTCTTCAAAAGATATACAGGGTTGCAAATATTTAAGGGATAACATTCTTTTTTGTTGTCAGTGAATGTGCTTTACTATAATATTTTACCATGTACAGGAAAACTGCTCTGGAATGGAAATGAATTCTTCATAGACATATGATAAATAATGTATGTTTTTAAGCTAAATATTCATCGCTCTTTTTGTGTATTTACACGTTTTGAGGTTTCCTGTTTACCAAAGTCAAGTTTTTTTAAGTTTGATTATTGTCTGTGTATCTTGGTGTATTTTAAAAACGAACAATTTCAGGAGATCCAAAAGTTGTATTTTCAAATTAATACAAATTTGTTGCTGGAAAAGTTTGATCAAGACTGATAAGTTTCAGGGAATGTTGTATGTGAAAGTTGTCTGAATAATTTTAAGTGAACTTTTAATTTTAATATCAGATTTAAATTCTATATAAATTTATGTGCAATAATGAAATGGAAAGTTGAGGGGAACGGTAGCCCCCCTCACACAGAACTAATTATCATATAAAACACTTCCGAAGCCTAACTTGAATTATTTTAACACAGGTTTACATAATAGTACCCGTTATGTTACCTCGTAATTTCCAAACTGTATTTATAGCATTAAATTTCAGGGTAAGTAAAAAGCGTGTGAGTGACACACCATATTTTTCTTTTCTTTCCTTAAACAATTTATTATAACAAATGACGAAACATGCTTTATTATTTTTTTATTTGTGGCAAAAAATTGTGATTGTCAACTTAAACATCAAAAACTTACAAATTAAAATTATGAGAAAGAAATTTTATTTTATTAACTTACTCTATTATTTCTTGAAAAAATTTCTGAAAATTGTTTATTTAGGTTTAAAACAAATCAGCAGATTCTTCACGTATTATATTCAAACACACAATATAAGATAACAATTGTGTGTTTCAAATAAAAGTCAAGTATGGCTTTTATTGTAATATCTTGCTAATGCATGATCATTTCAATGATGGCAAGACAAATGATTTTAGTTAAATAAAAATATTACTTATGTTTTGCACTACCCAGGATAATTGCAATGTAGCTACGAGAAAATATACGCGAGCTAAAGGAAAAACATAACACTACTTTTCCATAAATTGTCAGACACTCACACACTCACACACACACACACAAAAAAGAAAAAAAAAAAAAAGAAAAAAAAAAGAAAAGAAAAAGAAAATTTTCTTAAAACTTGAAATTTGTTTTAAAAAATCCTGATATTCTCATAAGTGAAACAGAAATATCAAAAAAAAAAAAAAAAAAAAAAAAGTTAGAAAAATGAAAAAAAGAATAGTTATTATTATACAAAATTACTGAAATACTCACGGATTTTTGAACTCTCTTAATGTCGAAAATGTTAAAAAAATGTTTTCTTATTCCAAACAATTTTTGCATAACTGAAACGCATATACATTTAACGTAGGTATAATCGTTTTTTTTTATCATTTTCTCTGTTCATTTCAAATTATGGATATATACATATATATAAAGAGAGAGAGAGAGATTGAGAGAGAAAAACAGAAATATAACATAAATAAATAAGGGAGATATTCCTTAGTCATGTGGAAACTTTCTCAATTAAAATTTGGTTTTTGTTTAGTTAGTCCATCAGACTTTCCTCTGCTCTTAAGTAAAATTACTTCAGATTTAAATTGACTTGTCTCGTCTCTACTGCATTAACCTAGGACAAACAACAAGAATACAAAATAATTTACCATAGTTAGCGCTGATTTAAAATTTCCATTTTTTTCTTTTTACTTTCTCTTACCCATAAGGTAGAAAAAGTATTGTTTTGGGGTCAAATTTTCGAAAACAAGATGTTGTTATATTTACACGTTTTCAGGTCTCCTGAAGAAGAAAATCATGTTTTTAGCGGTTGGTCTGTGTGTACGTCTGTGTGTATGTGTCTGTCTTTTATCAGCATATCTCGAAAACAAATTATGGCAGAAATTCCAAACTCGGTATTCTAAATGTGTATCATATAGGGATGCTACAGTAATATTTTCGTTGAGATGAAGCAAATGGTTCGTGTACAGGGACACTCAAAAGTATTCAAATACTAAATAATATGGGGAAATTGCAGGTAAGTAGAGTTTAACATCTATAGACTGCACTAAACCGAATGAAATGAATACATATTTTTTGTAATAGAGATAGTCAACTGGGAATTTTTTTTTATGTATGTAGGAGCCTTGCCTCCCCCCCCCTGGGGTGGAGTTCCCCCCTCGAGGGGAATAAATTTTCATGATGGGTATCTTTCAAAAGAGCTCGCCAATACCTTTGAAACGAATGGCTGAACCATTGGTCTGCGATAATTTAAAATAAAGTTATCGATTTTTTTAATTTTCAAAAGATAAATAAATAAATAAATAAAAATTAATGTAATATTGAGAATAAATTCAACTTTTTTTGTTGGATATTTAGTGTTATACTACTTCTCTAATGTGGAAAACGTCTGCATTATCATAAAAGATAATTTGTTGGAATAATAATTTTAATAAATTATTTATTAAAATCAGAATTGATTTGTAATAACAGAATTGAATTCTATATAAATGTAGGTGCAATAATGAAACACACAGAACTAATTACCATATAAAACTCTTCCGAAACCTAATTTGAATTGTTTAACATAGGTTTACATAACAGTGCTTGTTATCTTACCTCTTAATCTCCAACCTGTATTTATAGTATTAAATTTGAGGGTAAGAGAAAGTCGTGTGAGTGACACACCAGATTATTTTCGTAATATAAACATTTTTAAAATATCCATTTTAACAAAAAACTTCACCATCGTCTAATTACAGGTGTTGGGAGAAAATACTGGAAACACTTTCGCTTTTTTTTTTACGTTTTGCAGAATATCTCGAAGAATACTTATCGTGTTGTTCTTCAATTTTGGGAATAAGGAAATCTTGTCTTTCCTCACATTTTTCAATGAAGATTTTGTCACGAAAGCCTTTAGGGGATGGACAAGAAATCATCAAAAAGTATTAGTGGTAACACAGGTATTTGGAAAAGCTTTGATTGATCTGCAAATTTTATATATGGTTACAAATGTTTTCTATTGTACGTGTGTAGAGTTTTGTGAAATACCTTGAATACTTAAGGAATTAATATTTTATTAAAAAATGCAAAAATTTCATAACCTTTCATAAACTATTGTAAAATATGACAACATATGCCTAAACCATTATACTGCAGTTTATAACAAATATGCTTAATATTTAAAGATCTATGGATAGTTGTAATTAATAATTTATTACTGTGCATGCGCGGCCTGTAGCAAAAAAAGAAAAAAACTTCGACATTTAGTTTAAAAAAAAAAAAAAAAAAAAAAAAAACCTAAAATTAAGCAGAAATTGTTTTAATTTTCTATATATTTTCATAAAAATCCAGTTAAATTTCGCTTTGTTACCTGAGGTACTAATAGGTATAATGATAAAGCCGGTAAAATCTTATTTAAATATCTAAATTCAGTCTTAAAAGTGATAAATTCTACTAATAATTGTAACAATATGAACAATGACCTGAAAGTTATTGAATATCTCAAGGTTTGAGATGGAGGTTTGTCAAGAGGATGAATGACAAAAAAAAAAAAAACGCTTTTAGATATTTTAGCATTTTCTTTTCAAACAAAGCGTAAATAATTGTTTCGTATGATACAGTCGAACCTCGTTAACGTGAACACTGTTAACGTGAATTACTTTTAACATTAACTGTTTCCACAATCCCCATCAAAATGGAGATTAGTTTAGTTACATTGAAGATTAGTTACTGATAGCATGAACTACTGATAACAGGAACGAACTTTTATCCTCCTTGAGATTCACGTTAACGAGGTTCGGCTGTATTAATTTAGAGTATATATATATATATAAAAAAAAAAAAAAAACTACGTGTTTTACATATAAAAAGAATATTTTTACTCCCAATTAAATTACACACGCTCACATAACCTCGCCAGCGTGAACACGCTTAACGTGAATTATTTTCAACATCAATTGTTTCCACAATCCCTGTCGAAATGAAGATTAGTTTCTGAGTTGCTGATAACATGAACACACTACTCATTCCCTTTTAAATTCACGTTTACGAGGTTTGACTATATATCAGAATATTTTTAGAAAATTATCAAAATATGAACACACATAAAAAGGATCAAAACAGATTAAATTAATAAGCCGATTGATATATATATGTATATATATATATTTGAGTTTGCATCATTTATAATTACATTTCACAAAAAAAAATTTCGTAATTTAAACACATTTATACCACAACACGAATTTTTTCATTATTTAATAATAAATAAAAAGGATAATAAATTTGAAACAGTAAAATATTTGGACATCATTAGGGAAAGACTACACTTGTTTAGGTAAAACTATCTAACTGAATAATAAATCTTTTTTTTCAAAATATAATTATATTTTATATTTATTAGGTAAATAACTTATTTAGTTATTTTAATTTTAGCAAGTAAAACCACGTAAATAATTTTAAAAAGCAAATTGTTCTTATAAATAAAAAATTTACTTCGAAAAAAAAAAAAAAAAAAAAAAAAAAAAGAAAGTGATTAAACTTTCTTCAATAACAAACATATGTAATATATATTATATATATATATATATATATATTTAATAATAAACTTAGTCATACCATTAACGTACAGAGAAAATACTCTACTTAATTCTTTAAAATATTACAAAATTGCTAATGCATTACCTTAATTGGACAAAAACACTTGATTCTGTTTCATTGTTATTAATATTTATGATGAAACTTTGCTTTATGATGAAAATATCCTTTTGACAGTTCTAACAAACAAGAGTGGTTGAATTTTGTTTCTTAATTTTTTATTTAATAGGTAGTTTTAGCAAACTAACGATGTAATTTTTCAAGATATATTCATCCAAATTTTTACAAAACATTATATTGAAGTGATGATTAATAGCACAAAAATATTTGTAAATAAACTTCAATTTTAATTATGATCATCAGTTTCAGTAACATGTTATTTTCTTGATGATGGAATAATAATTGCATTCTCCTTAGTTAAAGTTTTAAGTTTTGTGCATTTTTTATATTAAAGTTATCAAGACTGAGTATATTAAAATGTTAAAATTTTCACTAATTAAAAAACTCTGAATGTTTGCTGCTTCACTAGTGTAAGTAAATTGCACTGATTTAAGAATTTAACAATTTGAATGTGTAAATGTTTAAGGAATTGTCATAGTTTACTACAATGAATTAACTGCATATGAAAAATTACTCATTTACATGCTGTTTTTTTTTTTTTTTTTTTTTTTTTTTTCAAAAACATTTTTTAAAGCTAATTATCTTTTTCTCAAATTCATTATTATTATTTTTATTATTGTATCAAATAAATGTCAAATCACCGAAATATTTTTTTTTTTTAAAGGTGCTGGATAAATAGTGTTTTGTCAGCAAAAGTGAAATGCAAAATCCCCAAATATTTTGAAGGGGCTCGGCGCTACAAGAGTCAACCGCATAAAGCGTCACCTAATTAAAAACAGTGGAAATAGAGTTCCTATCTGGAAAAAGGTATGATATAAGTGAATTAAAAAGTTGCAGAGCATCATCGATTTAGTGCAAAAAGATACCGTATAAATATGAATGATATGAACAGAGCTCTTAAAATATGCATTTCTTTGTTTGCGATTTTATAAACTGTGACTGAGAAAATGATCTTAGATAGAAAAAAACGTTTTCCCAATATATCTTTGTTTTTGATATTCAAATTTCTGTGCTAGTTGCAATGCATATCTTCACCATTCTTTGAACTTTACGTAGCACAAATGTCACCCACTGCGCTACACCGTGAGCACCATTATGTTCCCATATTTAGAAATATGCAAAAAGAAGTACATATTTTGTCAATCAAAGTAAAAATAATTCCATGGTTTGTCAATCAGACACTTAAAAAAGCCCTGATTTTTCTTAATTAGCTGTGAAATCACCTTACTTTAAAATATCTCTTGTATTTTGGGTCCCTCTTTTATTAAGTATTTTGGCGGTGTAAAACACACACATGCAAATAAAATAAAATAAAAATAAAAATAAAAATAAAAATAAAAGTATGCTAAAAGTGTAAGAATTTTTCGATATGGTGTTTCGTCATCGACTTCAAAATGATCAAATACTTTAGCAATGGTCTCATTCTATGAGACTAAATGGATCGTTCAACCCATAGACCTATTGTAAGAGTGGACGGAGCATTTCATTATTAAGGGAATATAAGTAAAGGTGGCAAAGATGAAACATGTGACTGCTGAAAAAAGGATATCTTTTTCTGGCATTTATCGCGTTATTGGCGATTTTTTGTTCTGAATTAAAAAAAATTATTATTAAAAGATACAGCAAGCAAAACTTATGTAAAACCCTACATCTGCTGAAACTTTTTTTTACCTTGTTATTGACACTTTCCAACAAAGTTCAAAAGTGTTTGGACATTTTTTAAATCATATAAGGAACAATATATTTAGACTAATTCAATTGAGAGAATTAAGTATAGTAATTATAAACATTTTATAAAAATAATTACTTAAAAAAAAAGAAACAAAAAAATATTTTAAAAAACTTACCTGTGAAATAAAATCCTTATTTTGCATAACTTGTAGGGCTTTTAAAGTACATCTAATTAATATTTCTTGATGTAAAATTCTTTTTGAATTCAAAATAATCTAACTTTTAAAGTGAAATAAAAATTTTAAAAATAACTTTCAAAGAAAAGGGAAAAATATCGTCTGCTAAGAAAAAGTAGAGTTTAGAATATGGAGAGAAAATTTCAATATTGGTCAGTTTTTCTACCTGTAGTTCAACAGTCAGGTGACTTTTTTATGAGTTATCTTTGCCACTGAAAAAGGTTGCCATTGTCCCATCCACTTTTATAATATATTTATGATATAACCTATCCCTTTTCCTTACTCATCACTTATAATATATATATATATATATATATATATGTGGGTCGTTTATTGTAAAAATGAATTATCTCCTTGGAAATTTATTTTGAAATAACAATCTTTTTAAAACTTATACGTAAAATAGTAAGTCAAGATTCAATAAGTGTTATTGATTTTTGTATTTAATACAAATCATAGTTATAAGAATTTATAAATTAAATTAAAATTAATTTGAAGTAAATTAGAAACTTCATTTTTATAATGAATATTTAGAAGTTTTAGTTTTCTGAGAAAAACATGTAATGCCATTTATGTGATTTTAATGCAGTTATTGGAGTCTTTTTTTCATTTTTTTTATGAAAGATGTGATACAAATAAGCAAAAATATCTATATTTTAAAAATATGGTGTTACACCACCGAAATTAACAATTTTATGTAGTAGAATATTTTGAGAAGACTTTGTTTCAAGATCGCAGCTTTTTTTAAGGTTGCATTTGAAAATTGTTGAATTTTAGGATAGACCACTTTTCAGAATTTTCCTGAAAATGTCACTTTTGAAAATTCAAGCGAAGAAATTTTAATTTTTTCCGTGAACGATTGAAACATAAGTAGTGTCATTTTTGCCACCCATTTCTAAAACGCGACACTATTTGGATGTCCATTATAATAAATTACGTTTAATAGCAGGTGCCCTAAAATAATTTTTTTTTTTTTTTTCAGTGGCAAATGCTAAAATTAGCAAACTCTTCCCCGTTGATCAACATATATTCGGCAATTTTAAAAAGAAGATCGAATAATTCATGCGTTTTAAGCGCACGTAGAAAATATAGCTATTTGTTAAACCTGTTTTTATATTCAGGATATTTTCTATATTTATATTCATTTAACGTCCAATATAATTTACTAAAACTTTTTATTATCACTATCTTTTAAAAGTTTTTATTATTTATTTATTTATTTTTGTAGGATGCATATTTTTAAAATACTTTGTTATAACAGAGTAGAAAAATTCTGTTATATTACAGAAATATCCAGGCCGCAATGTAGCCAGAAAATATTTGTATACTATGCCGAAAATATGCTGAGAAATTGTTCTATAATAGAATAATATAGAAAATATTCGTAAACAACAAATTTTTCACGTAGTGTAACATCGTAAAAATTCTCGCATTACGAAAAATTCTGTAGCTGTAGCAGTCAGGATAAAACCAGAGCGCATTGCATCCTATGCAAGGATATTACTGCTCAATACAAAAGCACAATTTCATCTCTTAGCACTTTTTACTCTTGCTTTGTCATTTTTCTGCGTATACAAAACAGTATGTGTGTGTGTGTGTGTGTGTGTGTGTGCGTGTGTGTAACCACCAGAGGAAATCTGTATCAAAGGTTACAGATTTTACCTCGTTACACGAAAAAAAAAGTTTCTTTTGTCAGCTAAGATGTAATTTAAAAATCGATTTCTGTAGTTTTAGAAAACATGAAGCTTATGTAGGAAAATTTCTATTTTTACAGAACGTTTGTACTTTCTGTATAATATTTTTTATTGTTATTATTATTAGGATTTATGGTGTATGATTTTCTTTCTTTCTTTTTTTTTTTTTTTTAATGATTTAAAATACAAGTGATAAAACGATGTGTGTTGATGTTTGTGAGTAAGATTGTGTCCAAGGAGTGAAGCAAAAACGAGATTTATGGTTACATATAGTATGAATGAATTTTCACAGAAAAAGTTAAATACTACTGTTAAAAAAGAACACTGAAAATTTGAAGAAGCCAGCCATATACATTATTTTAATAATTTTATGCATAAAATATTACAATTAAAAATGTTAAGCATTTTATAATAAACAAAGTACAAACTAAAATTTCCACTGAAATAAATTTTCCAGCTAACATTATTTTAAAACAGTTAAAATAGTTTAGTCTTTTTTTTTTTCTCAGTACACTGTTAAAACTACAGGTGGTATATGGCGCCTCTTGGAAGGAAATCTTGTCTCACTGGTGACTCCTGTACATGAACGAAAATGGCAGCCTCAACTAGGGCGAAAGGACCTTTAATCCAAGATTCTCCACGTAGTGAGAGAATGGCATCACACGGGTGAGTAACTGGCACTGCTATTCCAAGATGCTATGCTATATAATTGCCACCCGTATTCCAAGGGCATCCTTTGTCTGAATCATCGCTAGTCTCTAAATGTGTCTAAATCATCTGCATTCCCAAATCATGGTGTATATAATGTTAATTCCCCCTCCTCGCTTAGCTAGCAACTGTATTAATTAGTTTTAATGATGAAATACTACGTATTGATCCTTTTTTCGTTAAATTCAGTAAGAAATTCAGAAATAATTATTGTATATTTTATTGTTATACTCATTATAATTTTATGCTGTTTTATGTTTAATATCTTAAATATAGTTTAATTACTCAATTTATGGAACATTTATACAACAGAAATTGGGTTGCAGAGACTCCATTTTTAGCAAATGACTAAATTTAAATGTTTTTAAAAACAACTCAAGTATAATATATATTTTTTAAAAGCTTAGCGTATGAATATTTTGAAAATTTATGCAACAAACATGTAGAAAAGTACTAAAAATATTCTTTAGCTACAAATGAAGAAAGAAACGCAGATAATATATCCTACATTTAGCAATTATATTTTAAATATGAAATTAATTGCATATAATTAGAAAAATATGTTTCAAGAAAAAAGTCCTTTACCTTACTTTGTCATTTTATTGATAAAGATGGATTGCTCAGGGTGTGAGGGTGATTGCTGAATTTGCCTCATGAATATAATGCAAAACTTCCAATCATATTGCCAACATAACATAAAATTAGTGTATTAATTGTAAATTATTTTCATGTTCTTCATTTTTATTCTGGTTTAAATCTACTGTTAGGTTTTATTAGATAAAGTCACTGGATAACAGGCTCTAAAAATATAATAAAAAACCTGTGTCCATAATTTATTTGCTGTAGATATAGAACAAGTTTCTCAAAACAATTAAAGAGAGATCTTCCTATTCATGAATTTACTCTGAACCGGTCATTTTCTTCACGTGGAATTAATTATGTTCAGGTTCAGTCAGTGTCTGGAGACATCGTGGTAGAGGTGCTAAAACTACCATAGGCTATACTGTTATTTTTGTTTGGAATTGGTAAGCGATCTAACTAACAATCTTTTGTTGCCTCATTTAGACAATTTTGTTTTGGAAGAACATTCCTTTGGCATAATTATTCAGGTAATGGCGAAATATTTGTTGATGCAAAAAGATAGCTATCTGATTTATCTAAAAAAAATTATACCTTCGACAAAGGTGAGAATGTTTGTTATTATTTACCTCAATAAAATACTGATTGACACGTGATTCCTCCAGTGAGTTCATATTTTGATAGGCTCGGGAAAACTGCAATTCAGTCAGTAAAATTTCACATTAGATGGGTAAAAATTTGACTTTTGAGGCACAAATTAAAGCTTTGTTAAATTGTCGGCAATTAGTATCATTTGATAGCGGGAAAAATCCAGATGATGCAAATATTCTAATAACATCTCATTTTTTAATTGGTGATATTGTTACAGCTCCTGCTGAAGCTACCAACAAGGAAAATTTGTCGTTACAGTTCCGTTGAGACATAGTTGAAAAAAAGATATATATATTTTTTTTTTTTTGAATATGGAGTGTAAGACTAATTAAGTAGACTTTAAAACAAGAAAAAACGGAGGAGGTGTAGTTCTAATTATAAAATAAATGTTGTTCTCATTTTAAAGGAAGTGTTTCTCGGTCACTTGGGCTTTGGGCTCAACTATTGCAATTCACCCAGGAAAAGACGGTTTAGTTCGCGTTGTTACAGTGAAAACAGCTAAGAATCTGTCTAAAAGACCAATCGTAAAACTATGTACACTTCCGCTGCATCATGAATATTTTTTTGTTGGGGAAAAGGGGGTGTTAAGTGTCTGCTTTAAGTCTATCTTTTATTAAGTAATTGTTTTAATTCCTATCTAAATGTTTAGTTTTCAGCTTGCCAAAGTGGTAACACCGGGTAGTTTTCAGTGAAAGAGCAGCTGGCGGAGAAGTTGATCGCTGTTTTAAAATTTAAAGTTGTTATATTCATTCCCATTTAAGTACGTAGTATTTACAGAAAGATGATTTTAAATATTTTAGCAGTGCATTTTTTATTTAGTTAATTCGTCCAATATATTGGCGGTTAATAAATGTAAGTACATTAAGTTATATGAAAGAGAGTTAAATGGAAGCATATGTGTATTCTATGTAAAGTGTGCCGTGTAACCTATAGATATTGTTTTATATGATCGTCAAAAGAATTCAAGAAAGAAAAGCATTTTTCAACGTTAGAAGCTTTTTATTGTGGAGCTCTAAAAAGCATAAAATAAAATTTTATTCTGGCAAAGACATGCTCTTAAGAAATTAAAGTTTTATCAGTAAGAAAATTTTAGAAAAAAAAAAAAAAATATATAGATATCTCACTTTTGCAACAGATGAAAAATTTTAAATAGTATTCGATACCAATATTATAGTTATTAGATTTTGTATAATTATTCGTTAAGACACTATAATTCCATAGGCTTCGAAAGCTTCTAAAAATATTTTGAATATTTAAAAATTTTCATCTCTTGCAAAAGGGAAATACATATATTTTTCTCTAAAATGTCCCTAGTGTTGAAGCTTTCATTCCTTTATAGCATATCTTTACCAGAATAAATTTTTATTTTATGATTTTTAGTGCTCCACATAAAAAAGCTTCTATTGTTAATAAATGTTTTTTTATTTGAATTTTTATTTTGTGCTTTTCAGTTACAAAGAAAAAAAAAGCTTCTTAAAAAAACTAATCAAATTTTCTTAGGATATTATGTAAACATCGAAAGATTTTCTTTTATTACTTGGCATCCTTTCTATTAATTATCTGCAAAAAAATAACTCATCGGTCATCGAGTATCGAACCCATGAACATAAAGCTGGTAGGCCCTCTAACCAAAAGTCAATGAACAGTCAAGAAATGTCATAGAAAATGCTTGAAAAAATCTAAGAAACATATATAAAAAAAAGAATATTGTTCTCGAATGCTTTTTAAAATATTTTAAATAGTTAAAATTTTTCATCTCTTGTAAAAGTGAAATATCTATATTTTTCTTTAAAATTTTCTTGTTGTTGATCCTTTTATGGTTTTATAGCAATTTTTTTTTAATTAAATTTTTATTTTCTGCGTTTTAGTAAAATAAAAAAAAAGTTCATGAAAAAAACTTAATTAAATTTATTAGCATACTGTGTAGACAATGAAAGATTTTTTTTCATCAACTGATATCTTTTATATTAACTATCAGCAAAAAGCAACATATTGGCCATCGAGAATAGATATCTGGACCACCGCATTATCAACATGACGCTCTAACTAACTGCGCTAACGAGTGACGGAAAAATTTGTTTATATTTACTTTAAAGTGAAGGCGCCTTGTTTGTCAGTGTGACACAAAGACACGATGATAAAAATCCAATTTCAATGAATATCTTCTAAAAAATTATATTTATTTCTTTTTTTATTTAACTTTTATTTTGTGCTTTTAGTAAATAGAAAAAAGCTTCTTAAAAAAACTCTTAAAAAACCCTTAGAATACTGTGTAGACAATGAAAAATTTTCTTTTATCAATTGACAACATTTCTGTTAATTATCTTCACCGATTAACACATCAACCCTTCTGTGACCGAACTCATGGGCATTGCATTATTATCTCTTTGCTCTAACCAACGGAGCCAACGAACGCCGAAAATAATTTCTTACATTTACTTTAAAGTTGAGGATCCTTGTTTATTAGCGTGACACGAAGATGCGATGACAAAATCCAATTTCAATAAAAATCTTCTACTAAAAGAAAGAAAAGGAAGTATTCATGTTTAATTTTTCTGTTTTACCAGGTGCATTTTTTCACAAACCTATAACGATATTTATGATGAATTACAGTCTATGAATGGTTTATATTTTGAAATATATTATAATATTGTTTTACTGAACACACCATAATTTAAATAAATTTCATTATTTAGATAGACAAAAAAAAAAAAAAAAAAAAAAAAAAAGTAGACTAACGTAAGATTAATATAAATAATTGTTTTGTAGGAACCCACATAATTCATATGTATACAATATTAAATGGAAATTACGAATGTAAGTATTTAGTGTTAGGTGTATTATATTTTACTTTTGTGGTACCCACACAGCCACTTAAGTCCATAACACATCTATAAAAGTTTTAAAAAATGATCCATTTGATTTCTATCAAAATTCTACAGATATCTATTCGCACGATAAATGTCAATCTTTTTTATATTCATTAGATGTCTGTTCAATATCTAAATATCTAATAATTGGACTTGTTACATCAAATAGATATTGAAAATATCTACACTGTAAAAAAAAAAATTGAACACATTTTGCCAGTCAATGACCGTTAAAATTTTTACAGTCACTGCCCGTAAAAATAATGTTATGCCCGTGAAGTTTCCATAATTCTTTTTTCGAAGAAGAGAAGTGACCTTTAATAAATGGTCAATACACTGAATTCTACAGGACTTTGTTACAAATACGGGCATTGGCCTTTTCCCTCAAAGAAGGCAGTTGACCGTAAAATTTAACGGTCAAATCTCTGAATCTTACTGAAATTATTACAGTGTAAATGTTGTTTTGATCGAACATGTTACATTTGTTAGACATCGAAAAAGGCACGTCTAAATTTCCTCTAGATTTAAACACCTAATACATATCTATAATTACTACAGGATATTCAGGACTTTTAATGGACATTCTTAAGATATTTTGCGCATTTTATGGATCAGTTAGATGTAATATAGATGTTTAATGGGTGTAAGTGGCTGTGTGGGTATGTGTCTGCAAATTGTATATGGCATAAATGACTACATAAAAGCAGTTTAACTACATTGTTATTTTTTAAAGATAGTAATATATCTAATACTTTTTTTTTTTCTCCAGAAAAACAAAAACAGCATTGGAAGGTGTTATCACACAGGTAAAAATCATCGAAGATTAAACAATGTAATGGTTAAGAAAAGTTGTAAATTATTTGTAGTGTATGCAAAACACATCATATTTCTTACTTTTTTTCTTTAACAAAAATTTTTTATTACATATATTAAATAAAAAAGAGATTGATCGACACAATTAAAAATTGTAGCGGAAAAAAAAATTGCGATTAATTTTGATTGGCATTAATGAAATTTTAGACGACTTTAATGAAAATATAATAAAACAATTTCTTCTTCATCATCTTTTTTTTTTTTTTTTTTTTTTTTTTTTTTTTTTTTCCAACTTTCAAAAAGTATGAAATCTTGTCAAAGTAATCACAAAACGCTTATTATAAGTAAAACTGAAGTTATTTTCAAAAAAAAAAAAAAAAAAAAAAAAAAAAAATTGAGATTTAATTATATGATAAGGGGGCTGTTTTTAGGAGTCAACATCACCAAATTTTTAACGCAAACATCTTTCTTTTAAATTATACTCCAATAAAAAATAAAAACATTAACTAATTCGAATAATAATTTTGAATGTATGATACTTTGTAGATTATTTTTAAAATAATATTTTATTAATATTATTATAAAAATAATTCTCCCTCTTTTTTTAAAGCTTATTCAAGTGAATTAAAATAATAAATCTTAATTTTTTTATATTAAAGCAATTTTCAGTATTTCATATTTTTTTTTATTACATAATAATAATAATAACAAATTATAAAATATTTTTTATCTGTTTTACTTAATATAAGATTAAAGTATGTTAGTATTTTACTATATTTTGCAGGAGAAAGATTTATGATAAGGCCATAATTCATGACAAGGACTTACTTATAAATTTTCACACAAAATTTAATGAAGCGAGAAGAATAATTACAGCTAACATACACATATTATACAAAGAATTACATTTTTAAGACTGATTTGTTTTAGCGTTAACACAAGTAAAGGAAATTCAACAGGTCATTGATTGGACGATACAGTTCACAGGTACCTGTATATTTGTGTGACGTCACTTACCAGAAGACCAATAGATTAATTCAGGAACGCAATGATGCATAGACACCGCAACTTTCCGCCCCTTAGTTTCTTACACCATAACTGATAGGAGGTTTTCTATCTCTACTTGATCTTCTTAAAACCTGTTAGGAAAAAGGCATGTTACAGGTACCGGATCTGGTGCAGCAGGAGGTCTTTCACAAGGTGCTTTTTCTCTTGAATCAGCCGATTCCTGATTTGGTGTAATGGTAGGCTTCACACACCACGTAGCTTTTTCATCATATTGTAGATGTAGATTCATGTCATCTGAAACCACAGGATTATCCATATCGAGAATCGTTTCCTCAGTTTCACTCGGACTTGTAATTTCCTCTAATTCTATTTTGGAGCCTACATTTATTATCTGGACTACATCTGAGAGTTGATCTATGTGTCTTTTCCACACATATGGACCTACTTGAATTTTATAATGCAATTTGCCTACTCTAGCAGTTATTGCGCGTTTTTTCCATTTATCTTCCGATGTCTAATTATGTACACCAACTTTTTGATTTACTTGAAATTCTCTTATATTTTTGTGTTAAGAGCATTTTTATGTTGCTTATTTTAAATATGATTCTTAGCATTTGTTACGAGTAAATCTAATTTTTGATCTCATATTTATTTTGAGTAATAATGGTGCTGGTCTCTCCCCATTTGTAATATGAGGCATTATTTGGTATGGAAGCAAGAACTCGTTTAACTTAAATTGTAGATTTCCTGGTTCTGCACTTAAGGGATTCAATCCTTTCTTTATTGTCTGTACATATCTTCCTGCCTGACCAACACTCTACAACGCTTATAGTTGATAGTATTAAAATTTATAAATGGGGCATTCTTTTATGGTCATACTGTATGTTGCCGCTCACCTTAGTTTGGCTATATGCGCAACCTTGACGCGCATCTCTTGTTCACTTGCATTCCCGCTTTAGCGGGTGGTTGTATTGTTTTTCGTTATAAGAGTAACATCTCTCTTGTTTATCTTGTTCGGTGATATGGTTCACCTTTTTTATAGTTTGCGTTGACTATGGTGTCAACATATTTGAATACGTTAATAATACGTCCTCTAATAACTGTAAATATGTACATACGATATGTATAATAGTTTAATTAAATGTTTGTGAAGTAATAGCTTCAGAATAGTAATTATTGAATACAGTCCACTCATAAAGTATCGTCAACATTTGGTCTAGTAGAACCGGAGGAAGATCAATCGTAATATAATGAAATAGTGGTGGTGCTCATTGATGAAAGTAATTATGGATAAAAATAAATTAGTTATCCTAAATCGACAACGTGGAACTTTGAAAGGCCGACTGACAAAAATATCAACATATTTGGATAATGTTGATGAGGACAATAAATACATTATAACTCTAGAAATAAAGAAGGATTATCTTCAAAAAATAGTAACCAAACTCGATGATTTGAAAATCCAGTATTACGAAATAGCTGATGAAGCGGACCTTGAAGTTCAGCTCAACGCATTCGCAGAACTGGAAGAAGAGGCAGAAAAATTAGAGGTAAGGCTTCGAAAATTCTTACACTCTAATAACATTAGTAAAAATGTAAATGAAATTATTTCAAATGAATCTAAAGCAGATAATTCTATTATCAATTTTCGATTGCCTGAAATTCCTTTACCCAAATTTAATGGGCAATATAATGAATGGTATAGTTTTAAAGATCAATTTATAACCTTAATTGATCAGAATGATAAACTTTCAGATAACCAAAAGTTATATTATCTAAAATCTACACTTTGTGGAAGAGCACTAGATGTAATTACCGAAGACGATTCATATATTTCGCTTTTTAAAGCATTGGAAGATAGATTCCAAAACAAAAGAATGATTGTAAATTCTCACTTAAATGAGATATTGAACGTAGAGAATCTGTCTCAAGATTTAGTTAAAAATTTGCGAACAATAACAGATAGCTGTCAAAAAAATATTCGAGCACTCAAAGGTATAGGATTGGAATTGAATCCCTTTACGGAGGCCTTACTTATAAATTTAAGTCTTAAACAGATCGATAAAGAAACTAAAAAACAATTTGAATTATCTTTAAGTTCTACAGAATTGCCAACATGGTGCGATTTCATTAACTTTTTACAAAAAAGATGTTTGGTGTTAGAAAACTTACAATGCGTTTCGAATACGAAACCGAAATTAATGAATGCGGAAAAGAGTACTAGAATAAAAACTTTCTTTTCTAAAAATGATTCTTTTAACGATCAAAACTGTCCCCTTTGTAAAAGAAATCATTCTTTATCTAAATGTTGTGAATTCTTAAAATTAAATGAACACGACAGATTCCTAACAGTCAAAAAATATTTGTTATGCATTAATTGTTTGAAATCGAAGCATCAGGTATCGAATTGTAAGAGTAAGCAATCCTGTTATATGTGTTCTAAAAGACACAATCCACTCCTACATCGTTTTCTGTCGGAAACAAAAAGTAATAATTTCCGATCAAAACCGCAACCACAAAATCCTGACTCAAGCGAGACGGCGTCAGAAACAGACAAACACATGCTTCTATCGAATGATTCATATCCTGAATTGCAGAAAGGAAAAAAAGATGTTTCGATGACATTATATAACGAGATTAATAATCCCATCTCAAAAAGTGAAAAATATGTATTGCTGTCAACTGCTATAGTTTATTTGGAAAGTAGCAATAAAAAAAAGATTCCGGTTCGTGTAATTATTGATAATGGTAGTCAATGTAACCTGTTAGACAGAGAACTCGCTCATTTATTGAATTTGCAAAAAAGGAAATGCGATATTCATATTTCAGGAATTAATGGTAAGATGACAAATGTGAAATCTTCAGTACGTACCATTATTTCCAATAAAGATGATTCATTTAGTGAACCAATTGAATTTTTAATTACACCTAAAATAACAGAATTCATTCCTTCACACAATATAAACATAAGAAGTTTAAATCTACCACATGACCTTGAATTAGCTGATAGTGAATTTTGGAAAAAATCTAAAATAAATGCTTTAGTTGGTGCTGAATTTTTCTATGAAATATTAAAAGCAGATAAATTTAAAATAGGACAATTCACCTTTCAGAATAGCGTTTTTGGGTATATTGCTGCGGGAACCATAGACCGCAATGTATCTGAAAATACTTTTTGCGGTTTTACTGCATGCAATGATTATCTTAATGAAACCATTCAAAAATTCTGGAAAATAGAAGCTCCTGAAATTGACTTACGTCCAATTAGTCAGGAAGAACAATTGTGTGAGAAACATTTTTTAGAAAATTATCGGAGAGGTAAATCGGGAAGATTTATGGTAGCCATGCCTTTGAAGGAAGATGCTAGTGTCCTTGGGGAGTCTAAATCTATCGCAGAAAAACGGCTCAAGCAGTTATGGAATCGTTTCGAAAAGAATCCAACCATGCGAAATCTTTATTGTGATTTTATTAAAGAATACACTAATTTAAATCATATGACAAAAATTGTTGATAATTTAAATGAATCTAGCTGTGATTATCTGCCCCATCATGGCATATATAGGCCCGAAAAATCTACTACGAAGCTTCGCGTTGTATTTAATGCTTCGAGTCCGACAACTAATGGAATATCATTAAACGATATTACTTATAAAGGTGTCGTTAATGAAAATTTGTATGAAATCATGTTACGCTTTCGACAACACCGATTTGTGTTTTTGGCCGATATTGAAAAAATGTATCGCCAAATAATGATTACCGAGGATCAGAGAAAATTATTAAGAATTTTATGGAAAGATAATGTGAACTCAGAAATTGAAACCTATGAACTTAATACCGTAACATACGGTCCCGCTTGTGCCCCTTTTTTAGCCATTAGAACGTTGAAGCAATTAGCCCTTGAAGAAGCCGAGAAATATCCGAAGGCATCCGATATTTTGCTACATGATTCGTATATGGACGATATAATAAGAGGGGAAGAATTGCTAGAATCTACTAGGGAGCTTCAAAAACAGCTTATACACTAGTTAGAAAGCGCTGGAATGAATTTACATAAATGGAATGCAAATCATATTTCCTTACTTGACTTTTCTAAAGAGACATACCCTGAGTACACATTCTCTGATAAGGAAGCCAAAGCCCTAGGGGTTGCCTGGAAACCCAATTTAGATGCTTTCACATTAAATAAATTTGTGTCAGTTAAAGTCTATGACAAAGAGAAGCATTTTATCAGACATTGCTCGTATTTTCGACCCATTGGGTCTCATCGGTCCTGTTATTGTCAAAGCCAAGTTGTTTATGCAGGAACTATGGAAATTAAAATTGGACTGGAATGACCCTATTCCAAGCCCTATTGCTCAAAATTGGCTAGAATTCGCGACTTCCTTAAAAGCTCTTGAACAACTTAGAATAAATCACTATGTTTTAATTCCTGAAGCACAACAAATAAACTTACACGGATTCGCCGACGCATCGTCATTAGCTTTTGGAGCAGCCGTGTATATTCAGTCTGTTCATAATTCTGAAATTGTCTCCAATTTGGTTAGCAGCAAATCTCAAGTTGCACCTCTAAAAACTGTTTCTATCCCTCCACTCGAGTTATCTGGTTGTCTTTTGCTATGCAAATTAGTTGTGAAAATTTTGAAATCTTTGAGGTTACAAATCAATAATATTTATCTCTATACAGACTCTCAAATATCCCTTGCCTGGATCCAAACCGAGCCTTGGAAATTTAAAACATTTGTTGGCAACAGGGTTGCCAAAATTCAAGAACTGTCTAAAAACTTCACATGGAACCATGTGTCCTCTGCGGAAAATCCAGCAGACTTAATTTCACGAGGTCTAACTACCACCGATTTAATGGATAATCAGTTGTGGTGGCAGGGACCAGACTTTCTAAGTAAATCCAGTAGTATCATAAACAATGACTCTGACTATCTGTCCCCCAGTGATAATAGTATTGTGATGAGTGAGTTGAAAAATAATCACCAGGGTGATGCTAACCCTGCAGTGTTGTGTGGATTAATCCAATCCACGGATTCTTCCCAGAACTTTTATAATCATTTGTTTTCATTAACAAATATTTTTTGTAAATTAATTAGAATATGTAGTTTTATTTTTAGATTTATTAGGAATACAAGAGCAAAGGTAAAAAGAGTAACTGGACCACTCCGAAGCACCGAATTAAACGACTCTGAAGTACATTTAATTAGACAGGTACAGTATACACAGTTTGGCGCAGAATTGATCTGCTTAGAAAAAAAGAAGCCCGTATCAGGTAAATTAAATTGTTTTAATCCAAGTTTAGATTCTCATGGACTCCTAAGAGTGGGTGGAAGGTTGGAAAATGCTAATTTAAATTTTGATAGTAAACATCCCTTTTTGTTGCCCCACGACCATAAATTATCTTCCATGATTATGGAACATTTCCATAAAAAATTCTTTCATGTAGGACCTCAAGCCTTGTTATACCACGTTAGGAAAAAATATTGGATAGTTAGTGGGAGATCTTTAGCTCGGAAAATATTTCGTAACTGCGTAACGTGTTACAAAATTAAACCTTTAACGGTCAATCAACTTATGGGAAATTTGCCAAAGGAACGAGTAAATGTGACTCATCCATTTTATTGTACCGGTATAGATTTCTGTGGCCCTTTTTTAATTAAATATCGGGGTCAAAGAAAAGGAATCTATAACAAAATTTTTGTTTGTATTTTTATTTGCATGCCTACTAAAGCCGTGCATCTAGAGGTAGTTAGCGATTTAACATCCGAAGCTTTTATCGCAACTTGAAAAAGATTTTTTGCTAGACGAGGCAAAGCCCAAACATTATTCAGTGATAATGCAACAAATTTTGTTAGTGCAAATAGAGAATTAAAAGGGTTACATAGATTAGCTACTCAGCCTGATGAAAACCTTACTAATTTCTTAAATTCAGAGAATATTAATTGGAAATTTCTGCCACCCCGTGCCCCAAATTTTGGAGGGCTATGGGGGGGCAGGCGTAAAATCGTTTAAGTATCATTTGAAACGCGCAGTAGGAAACGCTAAATTAACATAGGAGGAATTCTTAACCGTTGTTTGTCAAATTGAAGGAATCCTCAATTCTCGACCCCTTACCCCCCCTTTCAAACGATATCGAAGATTTGGACGTCTTGACTCCCGGCCATTTTTTAGTTGGTCGACCCATGAAAGCGGTGATCGAACCCGAGTTCTCTGGCATTCCAGATAATCGATTAGATACCTGGCAAAAATTAACTAAAATAGTTCAAGGGATATGGAAAAAATGGCAATGTCTTTATTTAAATACGTTACAACAAAGAAACAAATGGAAATTTGAAACAAATAACATTAAAAATGGGGATATGGTACTATTAAAGGAAGAAAACTTGCCCATATGTAGTTGGATTTTGGGTAGAATAGTAGAAATTATTCCAGGAAAGGATAACAAAATCCGCGTAGTTTCTGTTAAAACAAGAAATGGGACATATAAACGACCTATTTCCAAAATTGCTCCTTTGCCTTTGGAAAAGTAAAAAAAAAAAAAAAAAAAAAAAAAAATGTTTGAAAATGAATAATGTATATAGTTAAATTTAATTTGTTTATTGTATTTCATTTGTATTATTTTATTGTTTACAATGTTATTAATATTTCTCTTGTATAAGTTTATTATTTAAATTGCATATATAATATTTTCGTATAATTAATTATAATTAGGCTATTACATATTAGAACTGTAATTTTGAAACAATGTTTCAAGGTGGGCCGGTATGTTGCCGCTCACCTTAGTTTGGCTATAGGCGCAACCTTGGCGCGCATCTCTTGTTCACTTGCATTCCCGCTTTAGCGGGGTAGTTGTATTGTTTTTCGTTATAAGAGTAACATCTCTCTTGTTTATCTTGTTCGGTGATATGGTTCACCTTTTTTATAGTTTGCGTTGACTATGGTGTCAACATATTTGAATACGTTAATAATACGTCCTCTAATAACTGTAAATATGTACATACGATATGTATAATAGTTTAATTAAATGTTTGTGAAGTAATAGCTTCAGAATAGTAATTATTGAATACTGTCCACTCATAAAGTATCGTCAACACTGTATATTGCATCCAAAAAAAAAAAAAAAAAAAAGATTATATATGCTGTATTACCATACTTTTGAAACCATTTCTATATTTTCCTTAACTATTTTGTATTATATATATATATATATATATATATATAAGTCGCAGAAAAAATATAAAAAATGGTATTCAAAGAATATTAACTGTAGCACTTTGCGGTTTTCAATAAAATGCACAGAAGGAATTGGGATTTTTTTTAAGTAACAAAAGATTTATTGCCAAATTAGCTTAATTTTTCTACACCATGTTTCACTTTACCTATGAAATTATTTCTTTACAGCGGCGCAATACAGTTTGCAGCAAAATTATTGAAGTGCTAGCAATAATTTCTATATAAAAGATGTGCACCTAATACTGTTTTGTTAATTAAATATTTCTCGATTCATGATGTTAGTCTTTGTGCTGTTTATAAAAAAGTAAGTTGATGATAAAAATTAGTGGTCAAACTGAATATATATATAGGGGAGAACCGTGTATTATGGACCATCTTGTAATACGGACCATGAGGAAATTTGTATGTTCAACACTAGATGGTGAAACCATCTCACTGTGTTTAGTGAATATTATTGTTATCTAAAGCAGAAAGTGACTTGTACGTGCGTACCTGTATTTGGACGATTATGAAATTGAGTTTGCGGTTTATATCATTGCTGATGTAACAAATATGTTAAAATGAAAGCATTACTTTCTACTGTTAGGTAATTGTAATATAATTTTCGCATTAACAGTGGCAAATGTACTTATTTTATGAACAATTTAGACCTGCGTTTCATGAACATCAAATTGCATAACGATTTTTGATTGGAAACCCCGTTGCTCTGTTTACGCGTGTAATATGAACCATGCTGTGTTGTGTAATATGGACCAGTGGTCCTTAATAAAAACAGAGAGATTTCATTAATGCTCGGCGCACATATGTCGCATACTCAAAATCTTGAGGCTATACAATAGGCCAGAGAAGCAGAGGTAATCAAATTATCACTTCTTTCGCACACTACCCATTGGATATAACCTTTAAACCTCCCCTTTTTTTTCGCCCATTAACTATTTTTTTTCGTCCATTTCTACTATTCCCAAGAGATGTACAAGTGTGTGAGGGAACATGCTGGACAGTTCGTTTCACAATTCCCAGTATGTCAACTGTTGGGGAACGGGAAGGATCACTATGGACCACTTTGTCCATATATAACATGCGTTCGTGTAATATGGACCACCGATACGCAAATAAAATAATTATTTTCTGCAATTATTAATAGTTCCCAGAGTACGTTACCAAGTTTAAATTATGTAACTGCGTAATTGTAATGAGCAGCCACCAAATTAAATCTTTTTATTTTAATAATTTAATTTTCATGATCCTTCTTGCTTTGGGGGTCCATAATACACGGTTCTCCCCTATATATAACTAAAAATAATATAAAAAATATGGATGCGTGCTTCAATAATTTTGCTGCCGATTGTACCTTCAATAACGCCATTTGTACTATAAATGATAAATGTAATGGCCAACATTAATGAAAATAGGACTCACTGGGAATTCTCTTAATAAAGAAATATTGAATCACTTGGTACACATTTTTTTTTTTCCATACAAATTGACATTTTTTCCGTTTATTTAAAATGTTTCTTTTTGTTTTAAGATACAGCTTTTCTGGCTATTTTTTAAAAATTTAAATGAATGTCTTAAAATAAATACAGTGTAGTTCCTTTGTATCTCTGAAATGGACGTGCATCTGGAAACGAATGAAGTAGAAGCAAGATTTGTCCTACGATCCCCAACTTTTATAAATATATGATTTCAGCTGATCAAGGATCCTGATCTGGAACCCCCTTTTTTTTTTTATTTTTTTTTTATTTAAATATGAATCTTGTATTCATGATAAATTGAAATGCAGCCTATTATTCACATGTCAACACTTTTATGCAATTATGGTGTCAATTATATAAAATGTATTCTGACAAAATGTTGGTACGATCTCTTCAGAGATATGCGTGATTTAGGGAACGAATTTGAGGTGTTCATCAGTTAATTATTTTATGGAGAAAACTTTATTCTACATTGCGAAGTTTTAGAAAATATAACCTACCTATTTTGTCTAGATAGCTAAAATATGGAATAAAAATACCAATTTGATTCTTTAAGGCCGAATTACTTCAAAAAATGCAACCTGAAAATGTACATTTTAAGATATATGTTCAATAATGAAATTACTAAATAAAACTTTTTAAATAATGGGGAATAATTTTTATCTTGATACGGCTTTAATATCGATTATTGTAGGAGATGTATTTTTAAAAGCAAAGTCCTTAAAGATACTATAAAATCCAACATAACTCTCATTACAAGTATTAATAAAAAATATAGTGATTTATTATTATTATTATTATTATTATTATTATTATTTCTTGAAATATAGTGACTATCGAAGAAAGCAAAGCCTGATAGAAATATGTATTTTAAATAAGTCATAATAATAATAATAATAATAATAATAATAATAAATATATTTGAATTTCTATGAATACTTATGCCTTCTAGTTGCAAAACCGACGAACTCCAATAATAATGATAATAATAATAATAAATAAAATAAACAAATAAAATTTTGAGAAAAAGCGGATTTTTTGCCACACTTAGCCAAAATAAAGTAGGAACCAAAACTCATAAGTTTAGATAATAATCGTTAACTAGGTTATAATCGTGCGAGCAGTATATATGAAAACTCAAAATAAGGTAGCATGGGCACATGATGGAGGGGATTTTTCAATTTTTTTTTATTTTAGATTTGGCCACTTTTGCAACTTATTTTGGATTTAGCCGGTTCTGCAAAAAAACGGAATTTAGTTTTAGCTAAATTTAATGTGAACATTGCATTTTTAGGACTATGAATACACAAATTGTTTTGTCAATTAAATTTCATTTATCAATAGCTGATTTCTATTATAAGATAAAAAAAATAATAATAATAATGAAAATAAAAATAAATGATAAAAATAAATGATATCAGTAAGGAAAAAATAAAACTAGAAAATTATGAAAATATATCAAAACGGTCTCAAATTCACTTAACATGAGGTATTCTTTAATATAGTGGAAAAACATTTGAATTTTAAACAAATTTAAGTAAACATATCACTATAGCCTGTTGAATCATCATACATATGTTATTAAATTAATAAAATTTGCCTAATTAATCATAATATGTTGACTTGGATGCTATTATGCTATCAATTAATATTATGTTATTACAAAGTAGTTGTACATTATCTTTAATCTGTGACTTTGTTCCTTTTCCACGTCGTAGGGTCACTTTTTCTCTTCCTTGTTTGATTAGAAGATACTTCTTCTACAAACTTCTCCATTGTCGAAAAAAAACGCGAAATTCAATTATTAAAAACTTTGTGTGCACCGAGGAAGAGCAATCACTGGCGAGATAAAACACGATATCACTAACCTAATCAACAAGTGTGTTACTTTAGTCGGATGTAGCAGAATCACGATCTCACAAAAATGGAGATGACCGCTTTTGAAAATTACCAGTGTAGTAAAAACAATTCCATTTAGACGGCGCTGCGTCGCCGCAGAAAGAAAAAAGAAGAACTTATGTATTTTGTTTATAGATTTTGGCAGCAGCCAATAAAAGTTTTAGTTTAGTTTAGATTTTAGATTCTTCGGCTTTGTTCGAAGATAGAATTATTCGATCTCTCACTTTGAGAGTTAATTAGATTCGGAACTACGTTCCTTTAAGTATTCTTTTTTGTAAATAATGTATTGAAGCGTAAATAGAATTTTTATTTTATTATGATCATTAAACCTTAAGAAAAAATATGCATCGTTCTATTTTATTCATTCTCTTGTTTCAAAGCAATCCGGCATTTTGATTCTTTATGTTCTTAAAATGTAAATACCACTGAACCACGAAATATTTATCACCAGACTTAGGATTTGACCGGTTTTGCAGCAAATCGTGATTTTCAAACACTAATGGACTCTTCCCATCTGACGTCAGAGGTCACATGATAGAGGAAAAACAAATAGCAGACGCAGTCTTGTTTATCTATAGTGATTGCTGAAATAACGCATTTTCTATTCTTATTTTTGATCAATTGTATTTAATCTGTGTTATTTTTTCATACATCATCATTTTTAATCCATTTTATATCATTGTTCATCATCTTTTGTTTGCCTATACATTTACAATCATCATTTAGTTTATATTTCTTATTGATGTTCACGAAGAACATGTTAAATACACTGATTTTTGGTACTTCAATCAGTGACAGTGCAATATCGTACTACTTAAATCCATTTAGACCAGTAACTAAGTTAATTAACTTGTTGTAACACCTTTATGCAATTAAATTAAATGAAAGCATAATCCATAAACATTTCACAAGAACAAGCTGTTATTTATTGGTAGATCAGCTAATGTAACAGTTAAACTGGAACATACAAAAATCGATTATTACAGTTGAAAATATATAAACACATATAGTGTTCTTAAAAAATTATTAAATTTACAAATACAACTATTCTACTGTTTACAAATGAACAATATTACTTTTATTTTATTTTATATTAAATATTAACACTTTTGTTCTTAAGAACAATACTTAATTGAATTCGATTCTCAGAATTCGATTATTCGTTTTCCTCTATCACGTGACTGAGCAAACGACGGTGGGAAGAGCCCATGACACAGGAATGAATTGGATTTGGCATGAATTCTTGTTTGCAGATGGTAAAAACGTACACTCAGAACTGACAAAAAAAAAAAAAGGAGAGAGAGAGAGAGAAGAAGAAGAAGAAAAGCATTTTCCAAATTTAAGGAGTTGGCTGGTTTTGCAACAAGACGACACATTTAAATTCTGATATAAAAATATATCCCTTTATTAGAGCTTTAAGTTATATCCGTTGTACATATAAATATATATTTCCGACAGTGATATAATGAAAAAATAACTTAAAAAAAAAAAAAAAAAAAAACGAAATTATAGAATAAACGAGCAAGAAACAATTTAATCGAATTATATTTTCTGTAGAAAATATCATATTAAAAATACCAATCTTTTCAGAATATGACATTTTTTTTTTCAGTTCTTTTATCTTATACTTTTAAATTCAAACGACTTCCTTACTATTGCATTTACTTTTAATTCCTTTCCAGATTGAAAAATCATACATTCAATTTAATTTTCATGGAACTAGAAATTGATATTTTCTGTCTCAATTCTTGCAAAAAAGAAATTTTAATCAAAACATACTTTTTTTTTTTTTCTAAATTAACATTTTATTTTTTATATTTTCTCTACTTTAAAAAAAAATAAATAAATCAAACATAAAAGTAATAATTAAAATTTTATTTTTAGTAATTTTTATGCGTTAAAAAATAAATAAATAATTAAATAATTAAATAAATAAATGAATATATATATATATATATATATATATATATATATATATTTTCTAAGAATTCGCCACGTTTATGAAACATTGGATTTTATAAAAAACAAAAAAATATTTTATAGTATTTATATAATTGCTTAAAGTCATTTTCAGGTTTGGAGTTCGATAAGCTAAAAACAGTGTTCATTATTGTTATAAATAGTTATGAGAATTTCTTTATTTTTGTTACTTTACAATCTAGATGAGTAAATAGATGTATATTGGGTCATACTGGATGAGAACACTTTCGACTTTAAAAGTTTTGTAAAAATCTATACTTGATAAAATTTATAACAGTAGCTTGTCAATATTATATTATAAGCTTCTTATAATTGATTTTAGGAAATTATTTTACACACAAAACTTATCCTGAAAAAAAAAAAAAAAAAAAAAACATGTACTGATAGTAAAAAGCACAAAATTTTTATTTTTCTTTTAGTTTTTCCTTGTATCATTAAAATATAAAAAATAAATCATTTTTCTAGGAACGTTTTTTCCCGGGACCTTTATTCCAATGAACGTCAATTTATTTAAAAATACGTCACACGTTAAGCATTGTTCAATGTTTTTATTAACACATCTTGGGTTTATTAGGAAATGATGTAATCCTTTAATAACAGTTTTGAAACATTTCAATTAGATTTGTTATAGAATCGGGACAAAATTCAGGTTAGAATGTAGATCTAGAATGACCTTGAATGCTACACAATTTAGTTTTTAGTAATCTTTAATAGCATCCTTTCATGGTTTGGAAAATTGTAAAGATTCCACCCCTTACATCCTTAACAATTGTTGGGTTTATACGAAACGATACATCACGCATTACTCGACATAGAATAATGCAGCTTTAATTGCGTTGTGTAAGGCTCTTATCAGCATACTGCAAAACAAATAGTAGCACAAAGTTGAAACTCAATATTCTAAATGTGAATTATATAGGGATGCTATACTAAACTTTTCGTTGAGATCAAGAAAATGGTTCGTGTACAGGACCTCCAAGAGAAATCAATTACATTATGTCTAAGGGGACATTTCTGGTAAGTACAGTGTAAGATCTAAAAGGCTGCTTAAACAAAATGGGATCAACATTTTTTTTTATACACATAGAACATCTTTCCTGTATATTAGAGTATGGAAATGATTCCTCATTCGTTTACAGGGCTACCAAAATTGTTTGGATATATTGGGGCTATGCTTGGAAACTGCCGAAATTGTAACTCATTTTGTATGAGACGTTTTTCATGTAAGCCTAAATCTAAGTACACAATATTGTTTAGAGAGCATATTCTTTATAGACAATATACAGGGCTACCCGATTTAGAGCTATACGTTCTTTTCTATTAATGCAATTGATGGATGTGTTGTCTTACGTATTACTATGTTGATGAAGCCTGCTCAGGAAAAAAAGTAATTTTTCATAATCATACTGTAAACAAAGTATTTATTAATGACCTATTTTCAACTAATAAGAAAACACTACAGAACTGGCGTTTTAAAGTAATATAATTACAAAGCTTTTCATAAACACCATAAAATGCAAGAAACTCGCACCAGTTGTTTGGGATCGATTTTTCCAGTCTACTTTCATTGGTCAATTCGACTGACCCATTCATTCAGTTTACTTTCGAGACTGAAAAGGATTGTTTTTTGCCTTTTCTTGACGTTTTTCTGTCTAAAGACAAGGGATCTGTTTACAACCACTGTCTTTAAAAAACCATTGGCTATCTCTCTTCCGCCGCACACTCTCTCTAACCACGCCCCTCAGCAGAAAACGTCTGCTTTCTACATTTATGTTTTTCGTGCCTTACACATTTATTCTGACCCATCTACTATTACGAAAGAAATTAATTATTTAAAATCTCTTGCTATTTCTCTAGGCTATAATGCCTGTATTATATATAAAGCTCTACATAAATTCAAGAATCCTAAACGTTCTGCTTCCAAGTTGAACGATCAAAGTCTCATCCCCATCCACCTTTTTATTCATCATTTTTTTTTTTTTTTTTTTTTTTTTTTTATGTTCTAAAATTTTTTCACCGTTTGGTTTTAAAGTCATTTACAAACCCGCTAACAAAACTAAGTTATCTTTCCATTATTACTGAAAACCGATCTGACATTTATTTAATCCCGTGTTCGTCGTGCAATTTATGTTATATTGGTCAAAACAGGAGGCGTTTGAAATGTAGAATAAATGATCACCGACGAAATGTTCGTAATGAAAAGGTGTCCGAATCTTCTATTGCTTCCTACTTCCCACTAATGGGATCATGGTCATCGTTTTGATTTTTCTAAATCTAACATAATTTCATCACTTGCCTCTTCTTCCCATTTGGATATCAATGAAGTTTTTTACATATTAAAAAACGCGATAAATCTTATTAACGATATTCCTTGCACACCGTTTATGTCTGGTACTTGAAAATTACTCACATAAGTTCGATTCCCGTTTGATTTTGATATTTTTTAGCTTTTTAGATTTTGTTACATTTTTTAACCTTATTTATTTTCTTCTTTTATTTCAAAATTCTGCTAACACCAATATTTATGTTTACGTTCACCTTTATATATTTGTGTTCTTGATTTAAAACAATTTTGTACGTTGCCGCTGTGACTGCAGCACTGGTGCTTAATTTGTTCTCCTTACGAATGGTCGTGTATTTTTTCGACCCGAAACAATTGTTGCGAGTTTATTCCATTTTATGGTCTTTATTCAAAGTTTTGTAATTATTATTTTCAACTTTTTTTTTAAATAATATAATGTACAAATTTAGCGGTTAATCTGTACGAACATCTTTTATCAGCATAACTTTGAAACAAGTATTAGCAGGTAATTCAAATTTGATATTTTGAAATTTGTACTGAATTTTTTTTTTTTTATTTGTTCAAGATTGGTAAGTTTGAAGGCAAATTAATAACACCCTTTATTTACTTTTTTTTCAAATAAATGTATGCACTGTCATTAAATGGGTGTTAAGAGGCCAGCAGCCCCCATCACACAGAATTATATGGCATATAAAACAGTCCCAAAATCGACATTATATTTTATAAAAAGTAAGTTGACTTTTTATATCTTACTTTATTTATCTTAGGACTTAATATGCAATTTATCTTTATAGTTTTGAAATGCAAGGTAAGGGAAATTCGTGTGGGGGATTATTTAATAGTGAAGGAGCCACCTGTCACCCGATGTATATTCAACTTGAAGTACCCGGATAAGATATTGCCGCAGTCAATGGGAACCCGGATAGCGCGGGAGGAGAGATACTGTTGAAAGCCGCGTATACACGAAATATGGTATAAAGCAAATTCAATTTAATATTTGTGAGTTTTTATTTATAAAGTGATGAAAGAAAATCAATTAAAAAAATAATTAAATATAGTGACTAGCAAATCCGGCGAAGCCTGCTAGTGATATTTCTTGATGAATTGCATAACATGTAGCCGGTAACATGTTATTCTTAATTTTCAAAAGATACTTAAGAATGTTAAAAAGCGAATAAACGGATAGATTAACAGAAAAAATGATGCTTTAAACTGTTTTCAACAGCTGAAAGTGAGTAGCGATTGTTAGTTTAAGGTAAATATAATGTATCATTACAAAACAATAAAGAAAATGTATTGAAGTTACGCTAAGAAATTTATTTATTACACTTTGATACACAAAATTTGTCAATTCTTCAAATGGGTTATTGATACAACAAATGTAAGATAATCTCGTACTGATATTATCACTGAACAAAGGTTTTACAGTTGGTATTCAATGTGTATATTTCTTTAAGGCCAACAAATGACGCTGTATTATAGCATGATTCACAGCGGCGTGTAAGTGATCTGCATGATTTTGTGTACATAAAAGAGGATTCATTTTGTCAAATTATTGAACCTCACGTTCAATATTAAAGGGCATAATATCTTGTTAAAAGTATCGCAGCGATGAATGATCGCTGTTAGAATTCTCTAAGGACGCCACCTTGCAAAATGTTTAAAACACATGATGAATTTACGGAACAGGTTCCTGGACCCTCCTGAAAAATATCCTTTAAAAACTTGCATGTTTCAGTAATGTTTTATTATTTGTGAATGTTTTCCATATCTTGTTAGTTATATTTTATTGATCTTTCTTTTTTGCAGCTGATTTGAAATTTAAAACTTAATTTTTGATTAATCGTCGGCTTAAATAACAATGCAAATGGTCATAAATTCAAACTTTAATTTAAAATGTTGCATTGCGTTGTTTACAAATTATGACGCTGAGATCCTTGTAAAAAAAATACAGAAGTTTCTACAGCAGAATGCGCTGGCAAAAATGAGTGTCAGCACATTCTGTTGTTAAATAGAATATTTTATAGCAGAAACATCTGTAAAAGAATCTCTATTAGAGATGATTTTGCTGTAACTTATTCCATTTAACAGCAGAATCAGCTTGCATAATGGGTGTCAACACTTCATGCTGTAAAAATTAGCGTACATTTTTATAGTGTACATACTTACAAATTATGCAAAAAGTGCAAAGGTCATCGAAGTTGAAACATACTGCTGTGACAAAAAAGCAATATTGTCTTCTGAATCGGTATTAATCCCTTAACAGATTTGGACGTGTATGTTCGTCTCGCTATGCCGATGCGTTAAGTGCCCCGGACGTGTAGAGACAGCTTGCCGAAGTTCTATCCTTTGTGTTACGCTGCTATTCTCACGGCTTTGTAACGCAATTAAGTAACCATAACAGTGTTTTCGAAGGATTTACTTATTTCAGAGACGATGGGGAGTGGGTGGAGTTGGAATGTTTCTGAAACACTGAATTTTTTCTGTGGGAAAAAATTGTGGCACTGGGAAGCGAATCTCGTAGTTTTTCGTCGACAGGTAAGGGGTTAAAGTTTTTTCAGACCACCGATCGTGTTTACAAGGTCTGTCCCGAAAGTAATCGTCCATTTTTAT
Source organism: Salticus scenicus (assembly GCA_963930645.1). NCBI lineage: Eukaryota > Metazoa > Arthropoda > Arachnida > Araneae > Salticidae > Salticus > Salticus scenicus. Next base: position 97,513,711 of record OZ005661.1, read on the forward strand.
TTTAAGAAATTTGTTGAACCGATTCGTACAATTACTCAATATTCTTCGAAATACATTCCTCCTGCTTCAACACTCTTTTTCCAACGCGATTTCCATGTTTTATGTGCGTCCTGGAAGTCTGTCACAGAGATGGCTTTTAGTAACCTCGTCGTAGCCGCCTTGATGTTCTCCAGGGTTCCCAAATGCTGTCCTTTGAGGGATTTTTTAATCTTCGGGAGCAAAAAGAATTCGGGTGGGGACAAATCAGGACTGTCACGCAGCTTGGAGAGCGTTGAGAGGCTGGGAGCATTGCCATGGTGCAGCTTTCAGGAAGTCTTGGTCTTACGCCAGACGCGGTTGACTCGTTGCTTTAGCCTTTTCTGTACTTCGACGTAGAATTTGGCGATGACTGGTTGGCCAGGTAGAACGAATTCAAAATGGACCACTCCCTTGGGATCGAAAAAAAAAACAATGAGCATCGCTCTGACCTGCGATTTGCTTATTCTTGCCTTTTTGGGGCGTGAGGACGGCGCCATGTGCCACTCTGCGCTCTGTCTCTAATTTCTGGATCGTACAAGAAGATCCAAGATTCGTCACCACTTACCACATTGTCCAAAAAAGTCGGATCGCCCTCGCAACACTACAACAATTCTCCTCGAGAGTTTTTTCCATCTTGATTTCGACCGAGCACTCACACAAGGGTTTACTGAAAGGAGCTCGGAACCGACTGATGCTGGTGGCCCTGTGTTCCCAAGACTCCACTCCCCCTTCCGCGCAAGCGGCAACCCTGTGTGACGGATAGTCGCGGCAGAACAAAATGGGGCGCATTTTTTTCCGGACAGACCTTGTATTTCTGCAGGTAACTTCGATATGCATATATAGCTGTGTGTCAGATGCAGACTGCAGAGAAACAAAACGACTCCAGTATTGTGTAAAATACGATATCTTGTCACACTTTTCGACCTCTTGTTCTCTTGCTGGGGAAGATAAGAGGAAAACATTTTCGGTCAATGGACTATGGACTCCTTACCTTTGTCCAGACTGTCGTTTCTTAAAAGGAACCACTCTTTTAAAAAGTCAATACTCATATCCGTGCTGCTGGATGCGTTTATAGTGATAGGAAGAACATGAAGATGTAATATACCTCTTTTGCTTACCTCACTCCTTCCTATATGAATATCGTTCATGTTTTATGGAGATATGAGTTAAATCTACGCGTTTGATTTCAACCGCCGGCCGTACCATAAAAATTTAAAACTACTCCACATGATCATTTGGTTCAAATGTCATTTACTAAAAAATGACAATCTCCCTATTAATAAATATTTTTTATGTTTCACAATACGTGTTATTTTGTCATTCCCTGTATATATACATAATGTGCTAAAAGAAACTGAATTGTACAGGTATTCCCAATACAGTCACTTCAAATTTGAAGATTTTTTTATTATTTTATTTATTTTTTTTTTTTTTTTGATTTACAAAGTATTTTTTTTTTTAATTTTCTTTTAAAGTATTTATGCTCAAAATGAAATATATTAAAATTATTTGTAAAATTTTGCTTTTGATTTCATTCAAAAATGTGCTTGAAAATTCAAATGTTGAAGCTGAAACATTCTGCTTGATATATCATCCAGTTAAAAAAAAAAAAAAAAAAAAAAAAAAAAAAAAAAAATCCACATTTTGTAATTAACAAAGAATATTGAACGATTTAGTCTTTTGATCAATAGCATTATCTTTAAAAAAGAAAAAAATGGTTATGAATTTTTATACCAGACTAATTTCAGTACAACCTCATAAGTACCAAATCAAATTAAAAAGTTCATTATATTACCAATGACGCTTCAAATTTTAAGATATCCATTTGTGTCTTGTGTATAAATTGCCCTATATACTTTTCCATATAAGTACGTAAATGATTTTTTATTAGCGCGAGCGCATGCACAGTCATAAATTGTTTCTCGTGATTCCTCAAATTTCATTAAATATTTAATATACGTATATTGTTATTGCAAAATATCATTTCTATCGTATTTTACAAACTTTCCTGAGAAAAGCACTATATTTGGATGAAATTGCAGTGAGTTATAAACAAAATTGTGCAGAATATATTTTACAAATGTTTCAATTAAACTACAATATTTTCAAGAACATGAAATGTATCTAGTGTCATAAATGAGGTTATAACTGTCTAATAGAGGGACTTTCAAAAATACCAAGTAATGTTTATTATTTTTATGTACATGGGGATCATAAATATTATTTTTATTTCTTTTGCAAAATATATCCTGAATGTCCATCCGTCTAAATTTTCATTCAAAAATATATAGTTAAACATTATTATTATTATTATTATTATTATTATTATTATTATTATTATTATTAATGATTATATAGAAAAATTTCTTCATTTCTTTCTAAAGATGTTGGACAACATATATAAAATGAAGCAAGTTCTTATTTTTGGCCTTCACCTGCATTTATTAAAGTGTAATTCATTAAAGAAATATTTCATTTTAGAAACGTAACCTTAAAATAATTTCTAGTAAAAGCTTTTTTATTTAACATAAAAACAATCTTGTAAAATTAATAAAAGCACGCAACCATATATTATAAAAAGAAAATTTTTACATCATCAAGAAAAAATTACCATTTTAATAACATTTTTTAAACAAAAATTTGCATTTTATTTTAAAGTATTAGCAAAAATATAATCAAAATTTACTTTCACACCAGTGTTAACATTTTTAATTTTAAGGAAACACAAAATTTTTCATTTATAATGAAAATACCGTAGTTGATTAAATAATTTATTTTAAATTCCACGCATTTCCTAACCGATAATTACATAAAATTTAATATCATAAAGCTAAATTTAAAAATGTTCAAAAAGGGAAGGTGGAATTGTCTATTTAAAAAACGGGAAGGAAAAGATTAAGTAATTAACTTATTTTAAAATGTACTGCAGCTTAAACTTCCCAATATGTAACACAAAAATATTAAATCCTTTGTATTGAAGAATTAGTTTTATAATAGAAAGATATATATTCTCATGCAAGTAGCAATTTAAAATTGCATTCTAAAATTATTTTTTAAAGAGTCATTTGCATAACAAAGCTTCTTTTTCATCGCAATCAAAAAGATAACTTTTTCGGAATCTCCTATTTAAAATATGTAAATAGAAAAGATTTATCTTCGCATATTTAAGGAATAACAAGCAAACTTTGCTTGCTTCGCTAGTCACAATATTTAAATGATTTTTAAAAAAATATATTAATCACAATATTTTAAAATGCTTTATAAATAAATAAAAGAAAGTTCACACTAAATTACTTAACCCTTTATCTACTGCATTATGCTACAGACAAAAAATGTGTTTGAAACATATATTTTTAGTTACTAAAGTGCATTATTTAAAGATATATATGTTAAAAATTATGCACATCACCTCATCATAATAATTAATGAGAATTTTGTAAGGTCGTACTTTAGTGTACCACTGATACATAGAGGTCGAAAAAATTGTTTCGACATGAAAAAAGGTGCAGGAAAATATTTACTCTTTATATTCCTTATATTTTTTCCAAGATTAGTGGGATGTTCTTGAAATAATATAGGAATTAATTATAACACACATGAAGATCGTGAAAAATATCAAGCAAAAAGAGCAAGTGCACTCCATAAAATCCCTTATGGAACAAAAATGGCTATATGTATCGTCTAATGGATTAAAGGGAGGTACATCTGTTTCCTTCTTATAAATATCTTTGACATTTCTTCTATAAATTCGATTTTATACTCTTTTTAAAGTAATGGTACTTTAAAGTACCGTCAGTAGGTAAAGGGTTAAAACCTGAGTTTAGTTTCACGCTGCTTTCGGCAGCCTCTTTCACGCCAGCATTATCGCGTATAGGGTCCCAATTGCTTGCTTTTGTGCCTTAACCCGACATTTCAATTTAGGTGTTAAATGGACAAAATGTGGCGCTGCTGTTATTCAACAACAGCGTTTTTGAACAGACATTTGTCGGACATATTATCATCTTCATTCAACAGATGGCAGCACGGGAAAATCAACTGTAAAATTTTTTTAATAATAATAATAATAATAATAAAAACTGTGAGGTTGAGACTACAGAACGCCTCCACCGTTGTTTGAATTAAGCTGGATCCAGCAAAGTAGAAAGTGGGGACAGTTAAAATCGCTTCGTCGCCAGTGACTCGGCGAAAGTTGAGGTCGAGTTAGTTTTGTGTCGACAGGGTGCTGCAATGAAAGCATTAGATTCTGAGTGTTTGATAAATTAGAAGTGATTTAGAAAGGATGGATTAAAATGGAGAGAAAGGAGGGTGTAGGAAGAAGTATAAAATGGAGATGGTTTTACTAGATAGTGTGGATGTCGGAGCATATTATAGTGTGGATGTTGGAGTATTATAGTGAATTTTGGAAAGTCTTATTTTGGTGAGTATAGAGTAGTGGAGATTTAGAGGAGTGAGGAATAAGTCGTGATGAGTGTTAGTACGAGTATTTGCTAGAGCTCGTGAAAGTGAATTTCGATCTGTAGCGAATCCTCTGATCGAAAGTGAAGTCGCCGCAGTGGAGTATACCAGTGTAACCGTCTCTACACCTACAATTGTTTGCTCGGGTGAGATATTTAAGATATCTAATTTAATTGTTGATACATATATTTTGATTGAGTAATACGCTGACTGAGCTAGTTTGATTGCCAGGCCATCCTCCCATTAATCTGCTCAAATAAACTCTTAGTTATTGTTAATCCAAGTCTTGTGTTCTCTTACTTATCCACTTAGTGATCTAATAAAGTAATTAATATGGAGTTTGCATCAACGCAAACTTCACACAACTAATTAGGATTTTTTAGTTTATTGTAATTTTTTTTTTTTTTTTTTTTACAAGTTGGTGCTTTTCTATTAATTACCTGCAAAAAATAACAAATTGGTCTTCGAGGATCGAACTCAAGACCTTCGCTTTATTAGCATGATGTTCTTCTCAACTGAGCTAGCTGTCACGGAATCTGTATGCACATTTAAGTTTCTATCTCTAGAATAGATTTTTTCAGATATATATAGATTTTAATTAAAAAAAAAAAAAAAAAGAAAAAAAAAAAAAAAAAAAACTAATCAAAATTTTAAATTCGGGCTTCGAGGTGCATTAGAAGAGATCAATACGAAACCTCATGAAAATTTGTGTAGCTCAGCGATCAGCAGTTTTCTTAAAAGAGCGAGACATACACACACGAACACGCACACATATTTTTTTTTTTTTTTATGTGTAGAGATGAACGAAACTAGTTGGCCTAGGGGCCTAGGTGGTTTCTACACAATTCCCATCATATATTTGAACTCATAAATATATACCACATAACATATTATATTCATGTTAAGAGAAATAAATTTCGCTAATCGCTCGACATGATTGCAGATTGAATTGCTCCATCATGTAGGCCACCCACCATTCAATTCGATAAGTTAACTTATCTAAATTTGTTGACTAATTTTACTAGGATAGTTTCGTATTTTAGTTTTTATGCAATTCTATACTATTTCCCTACGGAATGAAACCCGTAACATTAGTTTGTGTGAAATAATTTTCTATTTTGTTATGTTATAAAAATCTTAAATTTTAAATATTTTACGAAGTGTCTAAAATGCAGTTTTCAATTTTAATAGGGGAGCGTGGGGCTAGTTGTCACAGGGGTAAGAAGTAACACTCAGTTTACGAAATAGTTTGTAATATTTGTGATTAAATATTTTTATAAACATAATTCTTATGACGCGCTTTATAATGTAAGCACGATGCTTACCGTGTATCAACCAGTTTTAATTAAAGGTTGATATTTTAGAAAAATAAGCTGTTACTTAAACATGTTAATAAAAAATACTAGCATAAGTTTAATTAATGAAATAAAGATAATATTAGAAAATACCTTGTTAATTATCCGGCCATTCTTAAGTAATTTGACTTAATGTCCGTAAACTTTATTTTAAAATTAAATTTCAGAAGTAATATTTAGTTACGTTTTCCCAAAATTCATTTTATTTATTTATTTATTTTTTTTATTTTTCCGGTTTATACACACATAGACATATGGGCACAATATGCAGACCAGCCGATAAAAACTAAATCTTTAGATTCAGGGGGACAGATTTTGCAAATATAGCAAAAATTCAGTTTCGAGAATTTAACATAAAAAAAAAAACTTTCTTTGCCATACACAGAGAAAATAAAAGTATGATAATAAAAAATACTATCTAAGTAGGCGGTTGAAAAATGAATCTTTTTAACAGTTCTGAAAGTTTAAAAATCCGCTTACATTTCCCCTTTTCGAAAAACTGCCGATTTTAAACTTTGGAATTTTGCCTTTGCTCTACTTTTGAGGAAAACATTACAGTTTTTGTAAACAAAATATGTTTTATATGAAAATTTTGAATGTATCTTCAGATTTATTCTACTTTTAAGCATTCGGTTTGCCACTTATAGTTACACTTATCCGCAAATACACTTCATTTGTTTTATGCGTTTTTTACAGTTTATAATGATGTTAAAAATTATTTATGAATATTTATTTATTTGGTACTGCGTTGGAGAAATTTTTATTTTTTAATCGAATCGCAAGATTTATCTTTATTGTTTGATTGAAAATAGTGTCAGCGAAAGTAAGTCGTAAAATATTTAATATTGCGCGATTCTGCTAAAGTACTTCTGTACCCATGCATCACAGAATATTTCAGTTATGTCTAAATGCTCACAACATTTCATTATCACAACACATTTCAACACGTTGCTTGGTATTTATCTGAAAAGTTAAACATTTTCAGTGTTCTATCTGAAAAGTGAGGAAAAATTTTCTGTTACATATCCCATTTTCTTTTACGATCACGGACGTACCTGTGTTATCGAAAATAATCTGAAAGAAAACAGAACGTTAACGTTTCTAAAATATATACAAAATTTCAATGTTATATGATTATCACGTTTCTCAATCATTTTGTGCTGTTGCCAAAATTTAAAATCGGTAAAGTTTGATTTTCGTGGTTCAAAAAAGAAATATTTTTCGAAATTGCAAGAAATGTTAAATACACACATATATATATATATATATATATCGAATTGGACCCTACAAGAAGCCGTACCGTGATTTAAGAGTAAATTAATATATATATATATATATATATAATATATTGACAATCAGTCATTAACATTTAAGGATTATTAAATATTAACAGTAATTAAACAATTAATTTGGTCGAAAACAAAGACCACCAAATCAAATAAAAATGGAATAAATTGGAATATTGTTTTAGTTTACCACTTAAAAATATATCTGGATGTATACACTTTCGCGATGTAGTAAAAAAAAAAAAAAAAAGATTCCAACAAGACATCAACGCAACATCTTTAAAATAATGTGTATGAACTTGCTAATATATGAACATTTGTTTTGGTTAATAAACTTTAAATTAAAATCATTAATCTGTGAAATTCTTAAAATAAGTTCAACCGATCAGTGCTCTACTATAAACATATGAAAAATTTCTAAATTCTCTAACTTCAATTTACATTCTACCATATTTTATTGAAACTACTACAAAGATATATACCTTAATTTCTGTGCTTTATTTTTACCCATACATGTAGATACAATTAAAGAAAAATTGGTGAAGAAGTGGCTACTGAAAAAGCGTCACGGCCAGTGGCTAATATAAAGTTCCGAAAAAGCTCAAATTAAATTATAAGGGTCTAATTGCCGTTAAAGACGAACTAAAATTTCATAGTCTAGTTTTCATTCATGCAATGAATGTAAAATAAAAAAAAAATAGAATTGGAGTTACAGATAAAAATAGTAGACAAATAATATACAGATTATAAAAAAATAGTATAAATGCACTTTTTAATTTCTTTAAATTTCATATTTATAACGAAAAAATATTTTTGATTAATACAACTATTTTATGTACACTAAACACACACTTTATATTTTGAAGGAGCTATAGCTTTTTTTTTTTTTTTTTTTTTTTTGTCGAGAATTTGCTTAAATTTTACGCTATTGAAATAAACTTTTGACAAAAGTTTTCCGTATATCCAGCTTTAAAACATATGTAATAAAATATTTTCTGTCTTTCATACATGCGTAGTAAAAACGTGCTTCATAGAAATCTTCATTTTCATGAGATCCTTAAGATATTTGTATTCCAATTGCTGGACATTATTTCAAAAGGATTTTTCAATTTATCGGAAAGCAGGAGTATTTTTTGTTTAAAACTATGTTTATTATAAATAAAATACATGCTGTTTTTTTTTTTTATTTATTTAGTTTAAAAATAAATGCTTATTTCTCAGTTATTGTACGTGCTATCGTCACACAAATTCATCAACAAATTGTACTGGGTCTATATTTATATATCCTAAAGTTACATATCAGTTAGTTTACTTAAAGATACAGGGTAGTCATAAACATTATTGGTTTTGCTCAATTTGTTACCGGCCCTGTGATGTTGAAAACATCACATATCTCTTTAATAATAATAATAATAATAATAATAATCTAAATTACATTTTATTTATTAAAATGCAAGCAAACATTATATTTCTTATTCTAAAAGAATCTAATATATATATATATATATATATTTAATTCGCTTAGTCTACTTTATTTTATTTCTTTTTCATTAATCTGAATTTTGGTATAATTTATTGTTTCCAGTATTCCAAACTGTAACTCATTTCCCCTGCTTTCACCAAGTAACTATTAAATAATATATCTCTCTCTATATATATAAGAAAGAAAAACCATTTATGTTTATCAGTCTGTGGTTTTAACTTCCGATCTTCAAGCGAACGAAAAATTTCCGTTGAAGCTGGAAATTATTTTTAATGTTTTTTTCAATAGATTTCGTGGGTTCAGCTTTATTCTGGTTAACCTGAAAAATTTAATCCCATCCTATGACGTAATTTAATTATAGGCCAATCTTTTATCTCCTCTTTAGGTTTATAATAAAAATAATAATAATAATAATAATAATAAAATGTTTAGCCAAAATTTTTTTAAGCCAAGCAGATTTGGCTTAAGATACAGAGTTTTAGTTCTTTTTCATGCTGATAACTTGTATATGCTAAATTCTTAAAATAATTAATTGTGCTTTTTCTCTTGTTCTATAGAACTACACTTTGTTAGTGGTCTGTAAAAAATACCCTTGAACGCCATGGATTCCTTAAAGGTAAATAATAGTTTCTTGAAGATTTTCTTTCAAAATAAAATCGAACTTCTAATACATATTCCACGATAGAACATTTAAGAATGATATCTAGAATCCCAGTACTTAATACTTTAATTAAAATGAAACACAATTACAATAACTATATACATCGCGAAACAGAACAATAGTTGAATGTAGGATACATAAGACGAATATAACTTCTTACAGGCCACTGCCTGTGGCCCATGGCCACACAGGCGTCTTACACGAAAAACGTCTACATCTTTCAGCAAGCACTGACGAACTTCTGAAATTAAAATATTTTCACTTCACTTTATGAATTGGCAAAATATCATTAGATATTTTGCCTAGAATGGCGACAGCGCCGTCTATATTATTTAAAAGATAGGGAAGATGGCCTCAATATCGTTAGGCTATTTAATATATTCGTAAGAGTTTGAATTTAGCGCTACATTCTCCCCCTCTGTTCCCGAGCCTACGTCTCGAGGCGGGAACAGCACTTAAAGCTTTCCGCGGATACCACATTAGATTCAACTTTTGTAACTATAACATTTTAACATGACGATGAAGGTCGATGCGCAGTAGATACCTAAATTTAATTTAATCAGGGTTTACTATTTCAAAGGTACTACATTCTCCCCCTAATTGGAAGATATGATTATTTCTAATGCATTTAGTTAATTTTATAAATCAAGTTAATTTATTCTAGAAATATGGCTATTCATTTGAAACAGTTTTGCACCAGGTGAGTTTCTACAGTACGACGGAAAGCAAGACGATTCCCTGAAAATAACTGAACCATGGCGGTTCCACAATACATCGGAATACATGATGATTCCTTAATAATTACCTTGGACCATTGCGGCTCCATAACACATCAGAATCATTGCGATTCTTTCAAAAAAAAAAAAAAAAATAATAATAATAATAATAAAAAAAAAACTTTGGACCATTGCGGCTCCATAATACATCAGAATCATTGTGATTCTTAAAAAAAAAAAGAAACTTAGGACCATTGCGGCTCCATAACATAGCAGAATCATTGTGGTTCTCTCAAAATAACGTTAACCCAGGGCGACGATGCCCTTAAGATAACTTTGAATAGCGCGCACATTTCTGAAATCTATAATTTATTTTCGGCAGTAACTTGAACTCCGAGCTCTAATGCTAAATTATATAAATCAATCTTTTTACCCTTAGATAGAAAACTCATTTTTCTCTTTGAGTAAATAAATTTCCATTTTAAAATTTCTAATTTCGTTTTCCTTCTATTATAAATTTATGAAAATTATCTACTTCCACCCAGAATAAATTCAAAATGAGCCTATTTATTAAACAAATACTACTGATACTATTATTGTATAATTTAAGAACAAATACACAATTACTGTTAATATTACCGTTAAATTGTCCATCTTCCCTTTACAATGAAATATAATTAAAATCAACTTTCAAAATACTAAGAAAATTAAGAATAATAATTAAAACATTATTGATATATCATTATGGCGGGAAATATTTCTTTTGAAAATTCTTTTTGTAACTACACAAAATATACTAAAATATTATTTTAAATATACATATTTAATATAAATTAAAAAAATTCATATTAAAAGTTTCATTGTTATTTTCAGAACAACTCTTTAAAAAAAAAAATGTATTTAAATGCATATAAACATATTCCGGAAGTGCGTGGCAACATTTAAAAAATAAATTACTCATTCAAACTTGGTCGAATAACCAAATAAACAAAACACTTCGAAACCAAAGTAATTATTTAAAAACTAGTTTCGTTACTGTGTACCTAAAAACAAAGTGTATATTTTAAGAACAACGTATTCTGTATTTGCCTTTTCCTTAGGAAAACACCAATAAAATTCCATATATGAAGAAAATTCAATACTATATTTAAAAATAAAAATTTAGAATGATAATTAAAAATATATTATTGATATTAATACTTTATATTTCTGAGCTCAGATATATTTAATAAAACCATTCATTAAAAAAAAAAAAAAAAAAAAAAAAAAAAACCTCAGAAATTTTTTTCCATGAAAAAGCGAAACAAAACCCACAATTTTAAGATTCTTGTATCATGACGTATTTATTTAAAACTTTATAATAAATAGAAGGCAGTAGGGTCACTGTAGAACACCATAAACACCATTATACAAGACTCTTTGAATCTGTCAGGCTGACATATATTACACTAAAGACTTGCATAAACGATGATTCACGTTGTCATGACTTTCCGTAAAAAGAAAATTGCACTTTTCTTTGGGACACACGAAACGAAGCTGAGATTCACGGTCTTTTCAACGGCAATTTTAGGCAAGCATTCAGCAAGCATTCTTTCAGAACAGAACAGCAAGCATTCTTTCAGCAAGCATTCTTTCAGAACAGAACAGTATATTTTTCACGAAAAATATACATCCAACAAAAACTTCCAGAAAGGATGACACAAGTTTGCGAAAATGTTCGATGAGCGCCATCAGAAACGTTCCACTAAGATATAAATTTTACGAGTATTTTTAATTTTACGTTGGGCGCCATTATATTAGCATTCCATTTTTTAATTTTACGTTGGGTGCCATTATAATAGATATTCCACGATAGAACATTTAAGAATGATATCTAGAATCCTATTACTTAATACTTTAATGAAAATGAAACACAATTACAATATTTATATACATCCCGCGCAGTAAACAGAACAATAGTTGAATGTAGGATACATAAGACGAATATAACTTCTCACAGGCCACTGCCTGTGGCCCATGGCCACACAGGCGTCTTACACGAAAAACGTCTACATCTTTCAGCAAGAACTTACGAACTTCTGAATGACGTCTGAAAATAAAATGTTTTCACTTCACTTTATGGATTGGCAAAATATCATTAGATATTTTGCCAGAAATGGCGACAGCGCCGTCTATATTGTTTTAAAAGATAGGGAAGATGGCTCAATATGGATAGGCTATTTAATATTTTCGTAAGAGTTTGAACTTAGCGCGTTACAAACTTATAAATTCTTCAATAGTGATTTTCTTTTGTATTGCCATGGATATTTTTCAAGATAAAACAGGTCTATAAAAATTATGTTGACAAATTTTGATTTGATAATTTCAGCTGATATTTATGTTTTTTGTTGTGCTGAAACCAAAAATGAAATCTGTTTTTCTCTATCACGTATAGATTTTTTACAATATCAACTGGAGTTAACTGTTTGAAACAGGAGTCAATTAACATTATTTAATGTATAACAGTCGCAGGAATTATTAAACAGATTTTATTATAAGTTAGTTTTCCTTTATTATGACGTAAGAAAAGTAAAATTTTTGCTTTCAATTTCGAAGACAAATTTTAGCTTCTGAAACAAAACTTAGATGTGATTAATGTCCAACAATGCTTTTAGGAGTTAAAATAAAATGAATAATACAAATTTCTGAAATTTATTTGAATGAAGTTTTTATAAATAAATAAATAAAATAAATAATAAAATTGAACAGATACCTACTATTATTTAAAAACATAAAAAACAAGAAAACTTAACTGGTATTGTTTTAGTGAAAACGTTTCTTTTGTCCTTGAACACTTCTTCGAGTTCGCTTTCGGGTATAAAAATTTTCCGGTGATTCTTGCAGAAGCATTCACTAATAATCTGCCATCATATTGATGTTCCATTTGCCTTGATGCTTACGCTCAACTTCTTGGATATCCCGATGGAATATTTCCCCTTGTTCTTCACCGACGTTTCCCAAATTTTCTGGGAAATAATCCACATGCATTTGTAAGTAGTGAAATTTTATACTCGTGTTGCAACCTAGGTTTTCGAAAGCCTTTAACATGCGTTTCACAATACTTTTGTAATTAGGATTCTGTCGTTACCAAAGAACATCTGAACAACATCCTTGAAGGAGCTCGAAGCTTCCTCCTCCTTTTCGTCCATGGTTTCAGTAAAATGCTTATCGTGAAAAAGTTGTTAAATGTCTGGGCTTACAAAGATTTTTTCTTTTGATTTGGCATTAACTTACGAACTGGAAACTTAAATACTTGAAACATTCACCTTCTTATTGAGAGCTTTCACGAATTGTTTTAGCAGGTTTAGTTTAATATCCGGAGGGAGTAGAAGAATTTTCTCAGGAGGAATCAAACTTTTCCTAATTTTCCCCCCGTGGTAATAGAGTCTTTCTTGTGTGGGGCAGTCCTTTCCAATCCAATGGGATTTCTTATTACGGCTATCTCATAACCATAGGAAGCACGGGAAGTTTGTGTAACCTGACTGTTGCCCCAACAGCAAGGTAATTACTTTCAAGTCTTCACAAATCATCCAGCTGTGCTCATTATAACGAATTTTTTCAAGGATTAAGGCAAAACTTTCATAACTTTCTACAAAATGTACAGAATGGCCAACTGGTATTGAAGCGTAAGTATAACCATCACGTAACAAACTGCTTTTAGGCGTCTTTTTGACGAGTCCATGAAAATACGCCAATGATTTGGCTCATATTGTACACCAAACTGAGCCATCAGTCAGCAAATGTCACTAATGTAGACATGATTCTCAGTCCGTAAAATGTAAAACACAAAAAGTCTTTCACAATTTCGATACCATGAAAACTTGGTACTTGGAAAACTTTTGTCTTTGACCCACGATCCAAGTAATTGAGGTCTATATTTTGGAAGTTCAATGCCCCTCACTATATCCTCCAGCTCCTGTTTAGAGAAAAGGTTAGGTTCCTTCTCTCAACTGTCGACCTTAAAATCACTCTTAGGAGCACTATGTACTGTTACACAAGTTTTTGCATCGGTTTCCTAATCGGTATACTGTCCGCATCTTGAGGAGGCTTGGGAACTGGTAAGTCACAATTGTGTTTTACCGGACGAATAGAAGAATGCAGATTTAGGTACTCAATGGCCTTTTTATTTTGTGAATTATAACCTTGTGTAATAAAAAAAGCACCACAAAACTTTATTCGCCTGATGAAGGGTCGTGTGTTTTTTCGATTCGAAACAATTGTTGGGAGTTTATTGCATTTTATGGTGTTTATTTAAAGTTTATAAGTAATACAACTTTGTGTATTACAAGTGCAAAAAATAACCGTCCTTCTCATGATTTTTGGCTCCTGTCACATCATTGGGATATGAATTTGGAAAGATTTTAACTTGTCGTTGTGCCAAAAGCGCATTATTTCAATACAGTTATGACACACTTTTTGAGGAGTCCAAACTTGGTCTTGATCCCTTATTGATAAATTAACATAATCATTATATACCATTTTCACGAAATCTGTTATACGTCGCTGGTACTTCTTAATAGTATACTCACCACAGATGGAGTAAAAAAACGTCCTGATTGGACATCGATGTGATCAGCCATTTTTCATCAATACACATGTGAAAGACACTCTGCCTTTTATACGCATTATAATGATAAACGAATTAAATTCTATTATCTTTACCTAATTTTTCCGTGTAAAAATTCCGATGTAAAATTTAAACTATTTTTTATCAGAATTCAGGGATTTTAAGTATGTTTAAAGTAAAAAATCTATTCGTGATAGAGAATAAATAGCTTCATTTTTGGGTTCAGCACACCAAAAAGCATAAAGATCAGCCAAAATTATAAAATCAAAATTTTACTTGGTAATTATTCTTTCAAAAAATGAAATTTATATTTCTTTCAATGGAGATCAACTTCTTATTCTACTCAACAGCCATCGAACCTCGGTTCTTATATATTGACACGACCAATTATTTCTAGTCTCCTTAAATGGTGTAATAAACCAATTTTCACTGAAAAAGATGAGGAAGAGCCAGTTATTTAAATACCCAATTTTTGAAAACATTTTATTCAGAGAGAAGTTTTAAATTGAAAAAAAAAAAAAAAAAAAAAACTGATTGTTTGCAAATTTTGCTAAATTTTTGAGTAGGAGTGTATCTACCAATAAGTATTTGAAGAATTTCGAATTCAGACGTTTTGTCAAATATCTAGAAAAAATTCTTCAGGTATTATCTTGAAACTTTAAGAGTATAAAGAAGATGTTATACCTTATATATTTCAGCAAAAGTTTTGTCCTGAAGAGGAAAAGGGGACCAGTAAAAAATGAATTAAATATCCAAGTGTTTTGCATCACCTTCTAAAAAGTAATGTTTCAAATGCGTTTTTGCTGTAGCATGTAATTATGAGGATTCTTTGAATGAACTGTATACATTTTTATGTGGCTACCCCATATATTCATTGACATATAAATGATTTCTTTAATAATTTGAAAAAAAAAAAATAGCACTTTTTTTATTAACAACACGTAGGGTATTAAACCCAGTGCAAAGCCAGTTTTAGGAAATTTGGGTAGATTAGACATAGTATACTGCAATTACAATGCAAAAAAAGTTAATTATCTTACTAAATACGTATGATCATTTTTACTAAATGGTTTTTAACTACGCATGCACAAGCTTTTAAAAAATTTCATTTGCATAATTTACAAACCAAAAGTATTTAGCTACTTATATGAAAGCCCCGGACAGTCATCGTGTGAATTCAAAATTTTATGAGTTGTAGAATAGACAGAAATTCAGTTCCTCTCAAAAAAGAAAAAAAAAAGGGGGGGGGGGTTATAGGGTGTTTTATCAATATTTATTTAAAATCAGATTGTATTACTATTGGGCACTGATTGAATCAAAATAAAAATGTAAGGATATTGTCTTATAGATCCGCTTTCATTTTGAGAGCAACTATAATTCTATTCATTCTATCTCTCATAACTTCTTGAATTTACACGATATTTGTGTGAGTCTTTCTTATACTTAGCTCATTATATATCTTTTTCAATTTATGCAAAATGAATTTTTTTTTTAAAAGCTCACACATGCACAGTTAAATAGTACAAATGCTCATATTTCGTAAGATATTATTAAGATATTTTATCCCAAAGTTTCAAGATATTTCCTGTGGAATTTATCTAGATATTTGTCAAAACGTCTAAATTCGAAAGTATCTAAATACTTATTGGTAGATAGTGTATTTTGCTAACACATATCCTTAATATTTTATTATGATTCTTCTTAATAATTCTTTATTAAATATAGTTATGATTTTTTCTTTTTACATATTTTTACCTAAATATTTTTCAAAAATTGTACGTTAAATAAAGAAAATTATAATATTCGCTGCATGCTAGAGTACCATGATCTTTAAAAAAAAAAAAAAAAAAAAAAAAAAAAAAAAATCTGGTGTGAAACAACCACACGACTTCCATTACCCACTATTACACGTATTATAGGCATTTGTGAGCGATAATGTTATCAGAAAACATAAAAGTGACTTAAAGGGAAAATCGTTAGAGCCGTTTTTGAGATACCAATTTTTACAAAAAATCAATTATTGACCAGAAAACAATAATTACATACAAAAGGATATTTAAAAGTGAGTTAATAGGGCGAGTTTAAAAAAAAATCCGTATAGCCGTTTTTAAAGGAACGCGCTTAGAAGACCTGAAATTGAACTACTTATACAGGAAGCCTCTCAATTTTCCAGAACTAACCAACTATATCATTCAAAAGAGCATCTAATAGAGTGTATATATAGCAAATTTGAAGAAAATCGCTAGAGCCGTTTTTGAGATACGGACTTACGGTCCCACTTCCGGTTTCTGATGTCCCACTTCCGGTTAAACTCAATTATTGACAGGAAAACAATAATTGCATATAAAAGCATATTTAAAAGTGAGTTAAAATGGCGAGTTTAAAAAAAATCCGTACAACCGTTTTTAAAGGAACGCCTTTGCGAGGCCTGAAATTGAGCTATTTATACAGGACGCCTATCAATTTTCCTGAACTAACCGACTATATCATTCGAAAGGACATCTAATAGAGTGTTTATATAGCAAGTTTGAAGAAAATCGTTAGAGCTGTTTTTGAGATACGGACTTATGGTCCCACTTCCGGTTTCCGATGTCCCACTTCCGGTTTTTCAATTTTCACCAAAATTTGGAAATTTCATCTGTACACCAGACGTATTTCAATTCTAAAGTTTCGTAGCTCTATCTTTATTAGTTTCTGAGCTATAATAGCCAGAAGATTCTCCACATACACACACACACACACACACACACACACATACATACACACTGACCAATTGTCAAAAACCACTTTTTTGGACTCAGGGGACCTTAAAACGTGTAAATCAGGTGAAAACCCGATATCGAATTTTGAGACCGAATACAATACTTCCATTACCTACGGTAGTAGGGTAATGGAAGTAAAAATGTAAAATCGACACGATATTCACTAAATATATTGATTTATTCAAAAATAAAGAAAGGAAAAAAAAAAAAGAAAGAAAGAAAGAAAAAGAAAAACAAGCCTTATGAAAGAATTATCTTTATAATTAATATTTGTTCCACGGTAAGTGCTAGGGTTAAATCCCAGCTCACGTTTGTTATCCTAACTATTTTATTTCTGCGTAGTTAACTCCAAAACAATCATAAAAAAGGTCTAGGACTTCTTGGAAAAACCCCACTACGATTACTTACCACCAGGCCTAGGACACTCGTGTAGTGAATTGGTGTTAACATCAACAGCTATACTTTTGTAATTAATAATGTTTCTGCAACGTCGATTTTTTATTTTTTCAATTTTTCAATTTTTTATAGAAAGTTTCATACTGGTAAAAATTTTAACGTAATGAATTTAAACGTTTTGAAATGTCCTGAACATAATACATAAATTTTAATCATTTTGAGAAAAATATCAAACTGCCTGTCTCTTTTCCTTCTAGTCTGAAAATGTGACCAAAATTTTGGGGTAGCTTTAGCTCAAGATCAAATTAAGAAAATTTCACAGAAAATTAAAAAATAAATAAAAAATAAATAAAAAATAAAAATAAAAAATGTTGGCTTAATTTGAAAGTATATCAGATAACAGCAGCGGTGTTACTATTCACTAACAGCTTTTTACAACGCAATAGCCTTTTCAACTTCATATACCTAGTATTACACTAAACTATATATATAAATTTTTATTGTGAGAAGCTATGATTGTTAAATATTTGTGCATCTCAACTGGTTGGTGGTGCTTCTATATATAATTATGTAGAGGAAAGTTTTGGTATGGCCACAATATACTAGAAATTATAATTGTAAAATTTAAAAATATTTTCGATTTGCATTACTTTTCATACGTGAAGTATTGTTTTTAACACGCTTTTATTAGCTTCACTTGTATGTATGTATGTTTGTATTTATGTTTATATGTATGTATGTATGTATGTTTGTAACTGCTCTGGGAGCAAACAAAAAATTTATATTGTAAAAAAATACTTTCCTTACGTGAACGATGTGGCGTTGAGGTAAGGCGCCGCGCTACGAACCTAAAGGTCCAGCGTTCGATCCCAATCAGGAGAGATTTTTTAAAAAATGTTTTTTGTTTAATTCTAAGTTATTTTAATTAAAGATTTAAATGTATGTAAATATTATGGTGTGTCACTCACACGATTGTCTCTTACCCTTCATTTTAATACTAAGATAGATATTTTGTGCTTTTTTAGTTCACATTTCTATAAAAGCGTGTTCTTTAATTTTTTAAAACTATAATATTATTTTCTTTAAGTTTATGCCCTAATTTCAGACATGTTTGGTATTTTTGATAATTAAAAGCCATTCATATAGGTAATATTTTACAATAACATATTCTAAATAAGGTATAACGCCTGATTAGTACTTGATTCTTAAAATTATCTTCCTTGTAATACAAAATAAAAATATATTTTTTAAATTATCCTCAATGAATATATTATTTCAGAATTAATGAAATGTTCAAAATATGTTTTTATTTCTTTATTTAATTTTTAATATTTTTTGAAGCTTTTTTAGATTCATAATATATGACCTATTTTGTTCTTTATTCAAATCCTTTGTTTGCATTATTTCAGAGATTTTCTCGCTAATAAATAACGATAATAATAACAATAACAATAACAGTAGAAGTAAAAGAAATCTAACGACTTTTTCATCTTTTTACTGAAACTTCGCCAATTTTTTTTTTTTTTTCGTTTTACATAAGGTATTTAGTTATATTTTAGTGAAAAATGAATTTTCAAAATATTTTATTACATTTATTTATTGTTCATATAAATCTATTTGAGAAAAGAATGGAAACTTTAATCCTCTTATTTTATTTTACTCAGGAACGTATTTAACTTGACGCACAGTTATTATATGCTATTTCTGAAAATAAGGAATTATTTTAAAAAATTAAAAATATAATTTTCTTTATATGTATAAGGATTAATGAGTTATGTAAAACAGAATATGAGACACTAACGTCATAATGCACACAAAAGAAAAATAACATATTAAGATTAAAGTTGGTTTAATTAAAAAACTTTTAATTTCAAAGATTTTGTTACCCGAGGACAACATCAATTATTATGTACCTTGCATAAGATATTAGTAAAGGATTAAATTTTTTCATGTATATTTGTGGAATGTAGAATTGTGTTTTTTTAGATATTATATTTTATTGTAAGAATGCTCTAAGGAATCTTTAAAAATTTTGAATTATATGTATTATAAATTACTTATAAAAAGGTCGATTATTGGTGTTTTAGCTTTTATCAGATATGCCAGTTAAAAATATTTTATTTATTTACAGTACTATAGGGTTTCAGGTTTGGTTCTCAGGCAACCACTTTTTTTGTTACTATGACAGCATATTTTAAAACTTCATCGACATTTAAAGATTTCAAGTAAATGTCGTTTGTTTTGTATCGATAACATGTATATTTTCAAGCCAAATAAAAAGCATTTACGGGATGAACAGTTTTTATTGTTTAACCAGGGGGGGGGGGGGATTAAAACCACTGTATACGTGTATACATGAAAAGGTTTACAGTGACGTTGTCCGAACGCAACAAAAATCATTCCTTAAACAAGGACAATCCTCAACACCAAAGAAAAGACATAACAGCTTCGTGAAGGTGACACAAAGTAATTACGGGGCCCTATGTGGCCGAGTGGATATGACACCACACTGCTAATCGCCTTCGAGTGTAGGAGAGCGGGTTCGATTCCCGCGCTGGCCCTGGGTGTTTTCTCCAATTCTTCGTATTATAATTGTGTCATGTGCTATCTGTCGTTATCTGACGGAGATTTACAAGCGGAGTATAAGTCAAGCATACAAATCTGATGTATATGTTATCAATAAAACAAACAAACAAACAGAATAATTACGAATATGAGATGTTTGTGATTAATTATGAGCTTCTGAAAACCTGTTGAAATAGTTAACACCGTTCACTAAAGTAAACAAATGAACAGTTTGAATCTTCAACTAAGAGGAAAGTGGTCATGATGGGATTAAGATCTGAGTAAATGAATTTTGAATCATAACAGCAGACTTTCAAAAACAGCGAAAGTTGTCAGAAACACTATTTCTGCACTTGGATGGAAACTCTTATTCTACCTACCGTACTTAACAGACATATTCACTTCCCATTGCAACTTTTTTATTGTTTATCACTAATTTTCCCTGATTCACCGCTAATTTTTACGAAGATGTTTAAAATGACTGGATAAGTGGATAACCTAAAGAAGAATAGAATTATTATTGGCAGGGTATTCGCGAATAAAAGGACATATGGGGGAAATATATAGCCAGTGATGTCACACACATTTAAAAAATAAATAAATAAAAGTATACTTTTTACCTTTCTCCTAAATTATAAAAAACAGGATTTGTTTTTTATATAGCAAACAAAAATTACAAGTTTATTTATTCATTTATAAATTTATTTTGTGCATGTGTGTGTGAGTGTGAGTTTAGAGACATAAAAATTATACAGTGCTATTTGTCTCAAAATCTACAAATGTAATTATTCAATTACCAAAACGATTAATTTTCATAATTGGGATGTGTATTGTATTGTTATGTGTATTCAGTCGTAATTTAAAATTATTCCTTTGGTCATTATCTACCAAAGTCCCTCTTATAATGATCAGAATAATAGTTGAATCCTATGCTGAAGCTTTCATCTTGCAATACATTTTTCACTTGCCGAAAGATAGTGCCATTATTTCGAACTGAAAACTATTGTTAGAGTTTTTGAAATTTATGGTGTTTGTTTACAAACATTTTTTTATTAACATTCAACACCTGTCTTTGATACTTTTTACTAGTAATGAATCACATTATTAAGATTGTTAAGATTGTTTAAGATCACATTGTTAAGATTTTTTATCCAAAAAAAGTAACAATTCTCGAATAAAGTTATTACACTTTCGATTAGAGAGTTATTTATTACATTTATGAAATACATGTTTTTAAATGAAATATAGTAAATACATAAATATAAAAACTAGTATGCTGTGGCCATATAAAAAATATTCTTATACCCTTTTTTAAAAATGCCACTTTTTAAATTGCACAACTATCACTTTATATTTGCAATTTTGTTATAATAAACAATTTTCATCGTCAGATACTAAGATATAGCCGTCTGAAAAATAAATGAAAATAGCAGCAATGCCATATGTCGGACAATATATGCACAAACAGTTGTAAAGACGGGCGCCTGTGTGGGGATTATCGCCCGTCTTTATTCTCCATTTCTGATGTGTAGTAAAGGAATAAATCACAGAGTCAAAAGTAAAACTGAATAATATCCTGTAATTGAAAATCAGTTTAAGAGAGAGAATGGAACTAATTTTACTAATGAATTCTCAAAAATAAATATTTTGCACTCCTCGTGTAACTGTAAACATGGTAAACACTTTGAATACTTTAATGAACATAGGTGGCTAAATAATCTCAGCGTGAAACAATAATTTAAACTATATTACACATATGACGAAACTGACGACAAACTTGCAGAACTTTTAAATATTCGTAGATGCCTTTATCTCTGTAACATTCGTGGCCAAAATATACATTAAGGGAGAAGCACCTTAGCCACCTACACCACCTACACCACACCAAGTATGATTTCAACATTTCTTTTAAGTTTTAACTCATTTAAATTTTTCCTTTAACGACATTTTCAACAAACTTGCACTGAAACTAATTTATTTGTTCATTCTCGTAATTTAGTAAGCAGAGTAAAACCCAATGATCCGACTCGACAACCTCGCAACTCTTACTTTGCGAGCTTTCTATGAAAACTGCTTCATACTTCACACAGTTTCTAAAAATATCCTGTGATGGCATACCTGTGATGCTCTTCGCATATAAGCACTGAGAATAAAAAAAAATGCACCGTCTCCATTAATAAAAAACAAGTAGTCCTTTTCTGAATCCCTAAACTAGAAATATAAATTTTCATGCTGTACGTATAAGGGAAACAAGTAAACTAGATAGACGAAATGATCGAGACTTTCAAGTCTCTACTTTTCTAGAAGGTGAAACAATATTATGAATAATTTGTATTGGGAGAAATTCTTGTTTGATTTCCTAGAATTGAGTAATAAACAAAGATTAAAGCTACTAAAACTCGCCTCTTGAGTCAGCATTTATCTGCAAATATTTTTAAATAAATCTTAACACGATAATATAAGAAAATGATCTAGAATTCCAACAAGGGTTTTTAAAACTCGCTAGCAAAGGCAACTAGAATTTATGAGGATGATGTGGATAGATAAAACTACAAAAACTACAAAACTAATAGATAAAACTACAAAACTAATAGATAAAACTACAAAACTCCAGAATTGAGGCAAGTCTGGTGTACAGATGAGTTTTATAAATTTTGGTGAAAATTGAAAAACCGCAAGTGGGACATCTGAAACCGGAAGTGCAGCCGTAAGTCCTTATCTCAGAAACGGCTCTAACGATTTTCTTCAAAATTACTGGAAAAACACTGTATTAGATGCCCTTTCGAATGGTACAGTTGGTTAGTTCAGGAAAATTGATAGGTGTCCTGTATAAATAGCTGAATTTCAGGTACTGCAAGTGCGTACCTTTCAAAACGGCTGTATGGATTTTTTTCAAACTTGCAATATTAACCCTCTTTTAAATGTCCTTTTGCATGTAATTGTTGTTTTCCTGCCAACAATTAAACATGCCAAGCTTTAGTAAAAGTGGGTATCATCTCAAAAACGGCTCTGACGATTTTCTTAAAAATTGTTGCATAAACCCATTTTAGATATACTTTCTCATGCTCTACGTGGTTATTACAGGAAAATTAATAGTTATTCTGATCAGATAGGTCAATTTTAGATCTCGGAAATTGATGTAAAAAAAAAAAAAAACTACTACTTTTTTTTTTTTTTTTTTTTCTTTTTTTTTAACTCGCTATGTAAACTCTGTTTCATATGTCTTTATACGTGTATGGTAAACTTTTGGTTGTCTATTTCATTAGGTCAATTCTATGTCTACTGATCAGATTTTCTCCAAAAAGTGTATGTAATATGCTTAATAGTGGGTAATGGAAGTCGTGTGGTTGGTTCACACAAGATTTTTGTATTTAAATATATCAGCAAGGATTCAAATTGACCATGTTTGCATGGGGACTTTCTATGAAAGACTCTGCTTTAAATACTTCTATTTTTTTAGTTATGCACATAAATTTACAACATCAATAGTAGTAAAAGCATAATTTGATTTGCATTTTAAATCTCTAAGTGGAAGTTTAAATCTAGTTTAGAATATTCTGTTTCATAAAATATTAATAATAATAATAATAATAACAATAATTATACATATAATTTGTTTACAAAACTAAATAATAATTATTATTATGTTTTAACTAATGTATGTATAACTAATTTTTAACTGCAGTTTTTGTGGTAAAAATATCAAAAAAATATCTTTCGGTGTTTTAGTAGTCAGTATTTAATTTCTCATTAGTTATGTGTTTTAAAATATGTTAATAATGAGAAGTATAATGTCAGTAATTGCTTAAAATTTCTCACATTTTATTTTAAATTTTAACTAAAAGGTGTTACATTTGATTATTGGGTTAAAATAACCTTATAATTACGAGGTTTTTTTTTTTTTTTTTTTTTAATTAATTAAATTTGGAAAATTTTCAAATTTGAATTACATAGGTCGACATGTAAGATTTTGATTTTATAATTTTGGCTGATCTTTATGTTATTTGATGTGCTGAAACCTAAAATGAAGCCAGTTTTTCTCTATCACGTATAGATTTTTGTCAATACAGGGTGCCTGCCTATACAATTTCTTCCATTACTCTTCCACCAATATAATTATATGGTAAGTTTTATAGTATGTTTCCAT
This sequence comes from Salticus scenicus, assembly GCA_963930645.1. NCBI lineage: Eukaryota > Metazoa > Arthropoda > Arachnida > Araneae > Salticidae > Salticus > Salticus scenicus. The sequence goes on from OZ005661.1 coordinate 97,538,161, forward strand.
GATCAATTATTCATAGATGTCAGCTGTTGTAATTATAAGGCACTAGTGTGACTTAAAACCATATCAACCAACCAACCAACCAACCGATTGTTATGATGGTATATGTAAGAAATCGTGTCGGTAAATACCCTGTATTGGCCAAAATCTATACGCGATAGAAAAAAATGGGCTGCATTTTCGGTTTCAGCATATCAAAAAACATAAAGATCAGCTGAAATCATCAAATAAAATTTTGTCAACATCGTTTTCATAGGCCTGTGTTATTAACCATTAAATTGAGTAGTTACATATTAAAATCCCTTTTAACATATAACGAATATTTAACTCGTAAATGCTATTAAAATATAGAAAAGAATTATTTAATGGAAATGTTTATGTGTTTGATGTTGCCTATGGTATTGAAATGAGTTAATTTTACAATTTATTATTAAAACTTTAATGCGACTATTAAACATTTTTGTCCTTAAAATTTTGAGGCAACTGGAATCATTATACTTAAATAATTCAATTTCGTAATATATTATTCTATTCAGTGAAGCAAATCTGCTCTAATTATGTTATAAAGTTTAATGGTGAAAATCATAACACACAGATAACTACTTATTAGAGCAGGGTTACTAAATGCTAATTGAATTTTAATTTAAAAGGCTTACTCTTTAGCATTATTTCAATGTCTTCATTCGAGTTGACGACTCTAAATAGTAATTTACTTTAATATTCTGGGTTATTGAGGGATTGTAAGTGAATTGTTAGATAACTATTTTGAAGTTAGGTTATTATTGTAATTAGTTTTTAGAAATTTTATAACGTTGTTGTTCTATATTAAGAAAAGTTAAGGAAGAAAATTTAAATTTATATTAAAAGTAAAAATGTGAATAATTAAACATTTCCACACATTTTCAAATAAAATTTTGGAGTTTAACTCTGCTTCAAATTATCGAAGACATTGGACTCTACATGTTGAGAGATGGGAAAAACACTGCCGTAGGCAGTGGGAGCTTTGATTAAAGTTTCCACTGATTCCAATGATCTCATTTTTGATTTTTTGAGAATTTTTTATTAATAATTATATAGAATTTTGCGAATTCATCTAAACTTAGCGACATATAGTGAATACATACATTATAGTAGGAAGAAGAATTGATTAATTTTTCAGGAAATTTGGTGGTGCACATTCTGAAAATCATTACAAAAAGCAGCATCTTCTGGCCATAATAACAGCACTTAACCACCTAGTCATTGAATCGAACAGCTATTGGTTGACATGTACAGATACAGCACTACATGCAGCTTCATCATAATGCCACCGTCCGTCAACCGTAGTTACTGGAGAGTGGTGGCGTATCAATCGCTTGACAACGATTTACCAGACCTTTTCAGTTGGTGAGAGATCAGGACAGTACGTTGGTCAGAACAACAGTTGAATACATTCTGTAACAAAGAAGGTCTGAACAATACTTAAAATATGTGGTCATCATTGTCCTGATTAAATGTTGCGTTACGAAGGCCTAGAGTTAAAAACAGAGCCACGGGCTCTGTCATGAGGCTCCACTCATGAGGAATGTAATAGGCGATTTTCAGAGTGTTCACAATGTGAAAAAGAGTTGATTGAGGCATGTATCTAATAGCAAATTATACCATCATTCCAGGTGGTGAAACAGTATGCGTCGAGAAAGACTTCGGCTAACGTGCCAGTTGGCATACGACATCGTCATACTGAGTGATGGTATGAGGTGACATTGGATATACTTCTCTATCACATCTTGTCTACATTTTTGGTATTCTAAATGGCGACCATTTCATTTATGATGAGTTAAGGTACGTGGTTCTGTCTTATATCTGAGGACAAATTCAATTATATAGGGGATAATTACATTGAAAATTAAAATCCGGCAAATTCTTTTGCCATTAGTTGTTATAGTGATATATATATATATATATATATATATATATATATGTGATATATATTATATCACATATATAGGGGTATATATTTGTGAAATCTTATATATTTCAGTTGTAGATTTCATGAAACATAATAAAGTTGATTTAAATTTTGCTTCGCAGTCTTTTATTTGGGAGGATAGCTTGCAGTTTTAATCTACTGTTTCGCCTACACTATAGGTAGATTTTATGTACACATATGCTCCAAATTAAAATCAGAACCCGTTTCCTCGTTTCATTCTTTTGAGTATAATTTTTAAACAAATAAACGCACAGACATAAAATTTGGATTGAATGTTATTTTTTTTTTTTTTTTTTTTTTTATCAAAACTTTTTTCGAATTTTATAGAAATTTAACATTAGCAATAGTTTTTAAACTTATATTAATTCAAATTTTCTCAAAAGTATGCTTTGGCAGAAGTGAAAAACAGAAACAGTTCTAAAAAAGAAAACTAACTGAGAAATCGTGTTTAGTATGCCTTACAGATAGGTAAGAAATACACATGCCTCCAAATCTTAATCTAAAATCCGATTTTTCTTCCTGTATTCACTTTTCTTTTTCTTCTATAATGAACTTATTTAAAATTAATGATTATTAAATAGTGAACTATAAACGCCATCAGAATAATAAAAATCTGGAGTGACTCCACTCGACTTTCCGAACATTGAGTAACTAACAGTTTTGTAGATAAAATAAAGAAAGAGGAGTTGCTAAACAAACAAAAAAGAGAAAACCATAACAGAGTGTTTGAGTATTTTTCTCCATATATCACACGAGGTTTTATTTAACACTACTGAACTTTGAGCCCTTAGATCATAATGATAAAGAATATTTCGTTGTGTCCCTGTAAAAATCTATAAATGCTAGATTCACCAAAATGCTTATAGTTAGTGCAACACTGATTTATAATATTCATACAAATTTTCAGCTCAATTGAATAAAGCGTTTAGATGCTATCGCTGGTCTCATAGGACATAAAGATAAAGAATTTTTCTTTGTGTCCCTGTAAAAAAACTGTAAGTGCTAGATTCACCAAAATCTATACAGTTGGTTCAAATGTGACCTATAACATGTGTACAAATTCTTTGCTGAGATTAATAAGGCGTTTAGACGCTATCACACTTTTAAAAATTTGGCAAATAATTTTTCTTTGTGTCCCTGTAAAAAAAACTATAAGTGCTAGATTCTCCAAAATCTATACAGATTGAGTATCTGTGACCTATAATATGTGTATAAAGTTTTTGCTCAATTGAATAAGGCGTTTAGATGCTATCGCACTTTTAAGATTTTGGTCCCTTGGCCATAATGATAAAGAATTTTTCTTTGTGTCCCTGTAAAAAAACTATAAGTGCTAGATTCACCAAAATCTATAGGGTTCGTACTATGGTGACTTACAATATACGTACCAACTTTCAGCTTATTCGAACAAAGCGTTTAGACGCTAGCGTGTTCACTCACAGACATACACACATACATACACACATACATACACACATACATACATATATCATCGTAAAAATAGTGAAAACGGACTCGTTGGACCTCGAAACGTATAGAAACATCAAAATCTCGAATTCGGATTTTTGACATGATTACAATACTTTCCTCACTATAGTGTTCGGAAAGTAAAAATATGAATAGGTACTTTTATAAAGAATACCTCAAAAGCAATTTTCAAGTTCTTTTGTTTATTTTTAAATGTGTTCTTTGCAAAAGAAGAAGAAAGAAAAAAAAAAAAAAAGAAAAAGAAAAGTGAACACAGGAAGAAAAAATGACTTTTAATTTAAAATTTTAAGACCTGTGTATTTCAGCTATCTGTTATGCATCGTTAACACCACCTCCTAAATTGCATTATTTTCTAAAATTGTTTAAATTTTCCATTTCTTTGAAAGATTACTTTTGAGAAAAAATATAGCAACATTATGTAAAAAAAAAAAAAAAATGATTTCTTATGTTATGCTTATGTCTATGCTTATGTTAATTTCTTTAAAATTTATGAATGATTTGATAAAGAATACGCCATTCAAACTTATGCTCATACTTTCATTTGTTTAAAAATTATGCGCAAAAAAAAGGAAAGTAAAAACAGGTTGAGACTTTAATTTTGGACACAACACTTAGTGAAAATCAAGAGAGGAAAACTACTAATGAAAGAGTTTCATGCGAATTACTCCCTCCAAATAGTCTAACTACTCGAGATTAGTCAATTTAAAAATAACAGAATGACCCTGAATTTGAAAATGAATACATAATTATATAAAAAATCCTGAGCACTTTTTAAATACGGATGCTTCAATCAAGATGAACTTGTTCCTATTATTTAAATTAATAGATAGAACTAGTTATTAACACCTGGCTATTCCAGTCATTAACAATTAACACATGTTTATTTGAAGTTATTATTTTCTAATAGGGAATTACAAACTGTTATACCCAAAACTTTTCAGAAAACTATCCTTTTTGGGCCTGACGACTCTCCTTTTTTATGGCATGTTTGTATCCGGAAAACATATCAAGGCTAAAATATGCCTCTTACTTCCCACATCCACAATCACATTAAATGCTAATAGAAACAGATCAAAAGGGTTAACAAAGGTCTTAAAAAAGTATTTATTTATATTTTATTGCATTCATTTATTTTATTTTATTTATTTATTTATTTTTGTGAAAGTTAAAAAAACGCAGACGAACTGTGCTTTCAGGCAGATATTATATTTTAAGTTATATTTAAAGCTTTAAAACTGAATCATTAGAGTTTTGATGATTATCTAAATCGTTAAATACACTCCTTCTCATATTCATAAAGACACTTCATTTTTTGAAATAACTAATGTACAAATAATTGTGAACAAGATTATACTAAGTGCACTTAATATATTTAGTATTGTAAAAACCAAAACTGCTACAATTTGTTTAATATGAAATAAAATTAATAAAAAATAGTGCAAAATATTTTTTTCTCCACGTTTTTAGATGCTCATAATTATAGGGACAATCAAGATTTTTTCGTTTTATTTAATTTACTAGCGGATATATTTTACAGTTGGCATGCGAATTTGTTAACTACTGGGCTAGATTAATTCATATATAAGCCTTCATTTTTTCTTTTACGGACATTGCTGATAATTCCTCGAAAAAAAGATAGTTCATGTAGTGAAGTGTGATGAATGCGTTTTTTAAGTGGAAGGATAATTTCAATCCGCCGAATTTCTAATGAAATTCGAAGATATAAAATTGCTGAAGGAAATGTGATCAAATGTTGAACTGTTTGTCCGATAGGAGAGAGATCTGATGCAAAATCAGAGTTATTTTACAGAGATCGAAGACTCGTAATTCCTCTTACTGTTCTACTCATAATGACTGCTGCTGAATTTGCTCGTAATTTTTAAGGAAAGGTTGGGGTCCATATTTATGAATGTTTAAAATAATTAATAATATGTTAAAATGAATAAAAAATCTGTAATAATCAAAAAGCATTTAATGGGTGAGAGAACGTCTGTGTTAAAGTTAATTAAAGACAATATGAAACGGTAAAATGTTGCATTTTTGGATGAAAAACATTTTTTTCTTGATTAACCAAATGGTTTTAACAGTTACTGGCACGAACTGAATATAGCGAAAGTCACAGCAGATTTTTAAAAGGGAGATATGAATCGAGCATTTTAAAGGTCGATCTATGGTGCTCTGGGGAGCTGTTTCTACTGAAGGCAGAATGAATTTAGTAATTTTTTCCTATTATTATGAACATCAAGAGAATATCCGCAAATTTTAATTGTGGAATTCTCAGATTTTTGTTAGATTTTGGGAAGTAATAATACTTTTTTCAACAAGACTTACATTTTTGCTCTACTTCTAGAGCAATAGGAAATAGTTTGAAGAAAGAAACTTCTGTATTATTGCCTTTCCCGTGGCCTAAAAGTTGAAAAAACCTTAACATATCATATTAGAAAAGTGCATGCAAGTGGAAAGCAATATTAAAAAAGCAATATTAAAGAAAGCAATATATACATGCAAGTGGAAAGCAATATTCTGAATGTATTCAGAATATCATGAATGCTGAATGAAATGGTATTGAATCTGAATATAAAAAAAAAAGTATATATATATATATATATATATATACCAGAGAGAATGTCTGACTGTTTCACCCTAAAAAGAGACCCCATAAAATATTAATTTAAAGAATAACTGAAAAATAATTACTAAGATTCGAGCTGTCTTTATAATTGTGAACACCTAAAAAATCATCTTTTTGAGCATATTTAAAGTTTTTTAAGATAGAAAAACGATAAAACTTTTAAAATATAGTCTATTAATGAAATTCAAATTAATAAAAAATATATTTGTGTAAATAATAGAGTTCAGTGTTTAGTTAATATAGAAAAACAGGTGTCCTTATAATTATGAGAACCAGTGTATGTCTAATTAGGCACAAACCGATCGATCATGTGGATTAGGTTGGCTGTAGCATTTTCCAGTGAGTTGAGTAGATTTAGAGAAGAATTGACAGTAAATTCTTCGGTTTCTTGTTGGCTTGAAACAAATTATATAAGTTTTGAAAATGAAACGTTTTAATTTAAATTAGATGTAAATAAAATTATTGATGCTTTTACACAGGCTTGCGTAATCATCTGAATCAATCAACTACCCTAACAACATACTTGTCCATAATACAACCTGAAGATGACCATAGGATGTCTGTAGGTTTAATTTTCATCCACAGGACATTCTAAAGATGTCATTTGGAGAAGATTTGCTGTTAGGGTAATGAACTATTTTGAGTAGAACTGAATTTCTAATATGTACAGAAAGTTTTACAATTTTCAGTTTGGCTTCTCCTGAAAAGTTTTCTTTCGACGCCCGCTCCTTATTTCAAAAATCATATTTTTTAAGTTTTGCTGTTATTCAGTGATATGTTGCAGAAAACAATTTACAGGAAATTTACCACTTATTCGCAACCTATAACGTTAAGCAGAGATTCATGACTAGGTAGGTATATGGTTTTTCTTAATTTAAAATTAATATTCTATATCGTTTCAAATCTACATATTATTCTACGTTACTTAGTTTTACCGGCTTCATATATATATATGTGTGTGTGTAATAAATGTAGCTAGTAATAACAGGAGACTTGGCGTTGGAATATTAAAACACGAATAAACTACTACGTCAGAAACGACAAAGAAAAATATTGGAAATGCATACAGCTGTTTCGGTAGCCTTAAGCGTACCGTCTTCAGTGCAAAAAGGATCCTTTTTGCACTGAAGATGGTACGCCTTAGGCTACTAAAACAGCTGTATGCATTTCCAATATTTTTCTTTGGCGTTTCTGACGTAGTAGTTTATTCGGGTTTTAATAAAATGTAGCTAGTGTCCATGAATCTTATAAAAGGAAATGGGGAGCCCAATAGTTAAACTAATATCCTTTATTAAATCCAAAGGTATACAGTCGTGAAGATACAGTCCTGTATGAAGACATCCGGAGCGGTATATGCACTCTTAGTTCCGGCAACCGAGAAGCTACGGTGCCGATGGCCGGCACTTCGCAACCCCGTAGAGCGCTGCGAGTTTAGCTAGTAAGATTTTACATGATGGAGTCTTAATTAAACGTGAATTTATTAGGCAAGAGATTATCGTAAAAAGCCACGATTTCTCGTGTGTTCCCGCTTAAATACCGTATATTTTGGCGGGCACCGAAACTATTCTAATGACTTCTTATTGGATAGTTAGTTAAGCTAAATCCTGCCTACCTTTTATCATTGGTTGACCCGGACATCTGGGATTTAGTAATTTGCAATGTCTTGCCGTTTACTTTAGACGATTGCATAATTCCGATTCTAAAACTTATTCTTAAATTAGATTCGCTATGAAGTTCTGTTGGGAAACCAACTTTACCTGGGTACTCAAATAGAATTCTCATAAAGTTGTTCTAAAAATTAATATTTATTCTGAGATATTAAGTTATCAGTTAATATTAATTTCAATACTAATTTAAAATATTGATTATTTTATCCTTTCATATATATATATATATATATTGACTGATAACAAATGAAAATCAATCCCAAAACATATGGAGGTCTTCTTCAGGAGAGCCACTCCATGTAGGAAAGGGAAAATGAGTAGTTTCTGAGGGAACGCCTGCTTTAAGCCAAAAAATACGCTCCCAGCCTCCGACTTCTTGCAGATGAAAGCAAAGAAATACATAAAGCCTTCGAATATTTTGGGGTTTATTTTCGTATTATATTTCCTCTTGTTGTATTTTGCGCATTGGTTTATAATTACATAGTTTCAAGTTTTTATTGATGATTCAGGATTTTCCTTATTAATTTTAAAAATCTATTTCATATATATATATATATCTTTTAATGTATGACTATAACAATTTTAATAATATCAATATGAAAAAAAATAATTAGAAATTGACCTGACTAATGATATTTAAGAACTAACTACCTGTTTTGCATGTTGAAAGAATTTTTATTTTGGAGTTAATTATAATTAAGTTTGAAAAGCGAAAGAAACTCATTTAATATGAATTTATAGCAGAACTTCAGGGAAACACATATTGGTTATGCATTTATATTTTCTTAGAAATATTTAATTACTTTTTTTTTAATTGTTGAAATCATAATTTCGCATAAAGAATCCTTTTGTTATTATTTTTTTAATAAACAAGTCAAATAATTATCATTATCAATAATATTCTATTTGTTGTTAAAAAAATAAAAATGCATTGAATATTCTATTATTAATTATTTTTTAAGGAATTTTCTTTTGTTCATGCACGCTTCGTGAAATTCAAGTTAGAATGTTAATTATAATTTTAAGTAAAAAACATGTCTAATTTTATTTTATTTTATTTTTATTTTTATTTTAAATTTAGAATAAGAAATTTAAAAGCCTTCTTTTATTTTAATATAATTAAAAATCAGAACATAAACCCTATTATTAAAAAAAAAAAAAAAAAAAAAAAAAAAGAGACCACCATTTAAATCAGAGATGCTTTACAAGGGGTTTAAAAAATCGATTAAAATTTTAAATGACTCATAACATATCATCCTTTAATATTTTTAATCAAGGAAATAAAACGCATCGATGCAAATTTGAACAAATTTTTTACTTTACTTATTTTCCATTATTTTAAAATCCTGCGGTATGTCATACTTTTTATTTAAATTTAACAGATATTCACGATTTTACACACGAATATTTTGTGTTATTTATTATTGCTTTATTCTACTTCAAGCATCTATATTATTGTTAAAATGAAGCATGTTTTTTTTTTTGTTGTTGTTTTTTTTTTTTAAATATATTTCAGCTTATATTCAGCTTTTCATAAAAGTATATTTTGAATAATTCATGTTTCATTTCAAATAAATCCAAATGTAAAAGTTACTTTGAATATATTTGTTTCTATATTTTATCAAAATTCCAGTTTATAATAGACTGATTTCAAGTTATGTTAAACTTTTGCATTTTAAATTTCGATAAAAGTGTTTCAAAAAACCTGTTGTTTATTAAGTGTCTTTTAAAAACCGAATTATGTGTAATATACACTCCTTCTCATATTTATAAGGACGCTTTATATTTTGAAATGACTAATGTAAAAATAATTGTGAACAAGATTATACTAAGTGAACTTAATATATCTAGTATTCTAAAAACCAAAACTGATATATTTTTTTAAATATGAAACAAAATTAATAAAAAATAATGCAAAATATTTTTTTTCTCCCCGTTTTTACATGTTCATAATTATAGGGGCAATCAAGATTTTTTCATTTTATTTAACTTACTAGCGGATAAATTATAGTTGACATGCGAATTTGTTAACTACTGGGCTAGATTAGTTCATAACTAAGCCTTCAATTTTTCTTGGGCGAACACTGCTGATAATTCATCGAAAAAAAGAACGTTCATGTCGTGAAGTATGATAAATGTGTTTTTTAAGTGGAAGGATAATTTCAAGCTGCCGAATTTCTAACGAAATTCGAAGATCTAAAATTGCTGAAGGAAATGTGATCAAACGTTGAACTGCTGGTTCGATAGGAGAGAGATCTGATGCAAAATCAGAGTTGTTTTACAGAGATCGAAGACTCATAATTCCTCTTACTGTTCTACTCTTAATGACTGCTGCTGAATTTGCTCGTAATTTTTAACGAAAGGTTGGGGTCCACATTTATGAATGTATAAAATAATTAATAATATGCTAAAATGAATAAAAAACCTGTAATAATCAATCAGCATTTAATGGGGGTAAAGAACGTCTGAGTTAAAGTTAATTAAAGACAATATTAAATGGTAAAATGTTGCATTTTCGGATGAAAAACATTTTATTCTTGATTAACCAAATTTTTTTTAACGGTTACTGACACGATCTGAAGATAGCGAAAGTCAGAGCAGATTTTTTAAAGGCAGATATGAATCAGCATTTTAAAGTGGTGCTCTGGGGAGCTGTTTCTACTGAAGGCAGAATGAATTTAGTAATTTTATCTATTATTATGAACATCAAGAGAATATCCGCAAATTTTAAACGTGGAATTCTCAGATTTTTGTTAGATTTTGGGGGGTAATAATATTTTTTCAACAAGACTTACATTTTTGCTCTACTTCTAGAGCAATGGGAAATAGTTTGAAGAAAGAAACTTCTGTATTATTGCATTTCCCGTGGACTAAAAGTTGCGAAAACCTTAACATATCATATTAGAAAAAATGCATGCAGGTGGAAAGCGATTTTAAATAGTTTAAATATATTCAGAAAATCATCTATGCTGTATGAAATGGTATTGAAACTGAATAATAATAATTAAAAAAAATGTATATATATATATATATATATATATATATATATATATACCAGAGAGAATGTCTGACTGATTCCCCCTAAAAAGAGATCCCACAAAATATTAATTTAAAGAATAACTGGAAAAAAATTACTAAGATTCGAGCTTTCCTTATAATTGTGAACACCTGAAAAATCAAACGATAAATCAAACGAAGAAAAACGATAAAACTTTTTAAATACAGTCTATTAGTGAAATTCAAATTATTAAAAAATATATTTGTTTAAATAATAGTGTTCAGTGTTTAGTTAATATATAGAAAAACGGGAGTCCTTATAATTATTAGAACCAGTGTATATATATATATATATATACTAAAACTTCTTTAGTTTATCCACAGGTATTAGTTTTTAGGAATAATCTGCCTCAATATTAAAATTAATATAAAGCTACTACGTTAATTTATGATTTTTTAAAAATTCTTGGCCCCTTTGACTTGGCAACACTGATTGTTTTATATAAAATTTTATATTTCCATTTAATATTTATAAATAGAATTGTATTAGGTTTGTTCAATAAAATCTATATTCAAACAACGATTCTTATGGTTTTTGATAGATTTTTGATAGATTTGAAATCTTTAAATTGCGTTTTTTTTAGTTTGCATTTTCTCATGTACTCATTATTTCAAAAATGTTAAAATTTCAAAAGATATTTAAAAAGAGACTTATATGTTTTTAGATGTTTATTAAAATCCACTTGTGATGTATTTATGTATATATTGTTGCGTTCTTGGGGGTTCGTGAGTTGTCCGAGAATGAAAGGCCAAACGTACAAAAACGCAGTAATTTATTCACAGAAAGTTCCAGAAAAAAACAGGTCAATAAACCAAGTATCAGCTTCAATTCAAGCAGTAATCACAGCTTAAACAGCAGCTGTCAATAGCAAATCCACAGTACAAACTGTATAGCAATAACACTTGAAGCAAGTCTCTTCCAAAGAGGTTCAAGCAATGCAGCATTGACAGAAGCTGATCTTAGACTGAACTGAACAGACTCGCCTTGGCGAGAAAGCAGGCTTATATACTATTCCATGGAACCCAGATTTTTCGAGAAAACTCTAGAAAGTGGTCAACCAATCAACTTACAGCTTCCATATTTGGTATATCCCATATAAGGATTTTCTCGCCAAGGTCGCCAAAAAAATCGCCAAGGTGGGAAAAAGTCGCCAAATCCATTACCTGTCTTATTGGGCTTTTTAAGGCGTTTTTAAGGGGAAATAAGGCTATTTCAACGCTAAAATGACTAGACATGGACAAAATTAGCACTTTATCAACTTACTAAGCCTCTTTGAAAGAATTTATACAAAAATAAACACAATTATTTACAATTTCGTAACACTGCCCCCTCCCAAGGACTGCACGTCCCGGGCAGTGCAACCCTTGGTCAAGAGGCGAAATTAACCAAATTTACACAATCTAAAATACAAAAACTAAGTTGCATATAACGATAAAATAGAAATATAAATCAAGTGAAAAATATTTACAAAATTGACAAATGTGTACAAATATTTATATACAAATATTTACATTACGCATGCGCAAATTTTATCAGTATTTACATTTTAAATTCTAATATTACCGTTAATTGCGGTACTTGGCTAGCCTGTTATAGTGCACCACCTTCGGTTTTGATGAAGGTGTTTTAGTGATCCGCACCACTACATCATTCTGCCTTTTTAAGACTGTGTACGGTCCGTCCCAGTTGCACTGTAACTTAGGAGAGAGTCCTTTGCGTCGAACAGGATTCCACAACCAGACCTTCTCTCCTTCCTGGAACTCATGTTGCGTAGCCTTTAGTTCATACCTTGTCTTCATTTTCTCCGTTTCAATGTGAATTCGCTCCCGAGCAAAGTTGAGTACGTCCTGAAAACGTGCCTGGAGATCTTGGATGTACTCCTCGGGCAATGAAGGCGCATCGGGTGGACAACCAAACAGGAGATCACAAGGGAGACGAAGTTCACGTCCAAACAGCATCTGGGCTGGAGTGTAGCCGGTGGTTTCGTGGACAGCACTTCGATAAGCCAGCAGGAACAATGGCAACTTCAAGTCCCAATCTTGCTGGTTCCTTGATACTAGAAGAGAGAGGTTATTCAGGATGGTACGATAGAACCTCTCGACCATGCCGTCCGACTGGGGATGTAAGGGTGTTGTCCGGGTTTTGTCTATGCCGAGTAGTTGACACAGTCCTTTGAAAACATCAGAGGTAAAGTTCCTACCTTGGTCGGTATGAAGTTGTAGGGGCGTGCCGTACCTTGACACCCATTGCTGCACTAGGACCTCTGCGACTGTGCATGCCTCTTGATTGGGAATGGGATATGTCTCAGGCCACTTGGTGAAATAGTCCATCACGACGAGAATGTATTTATTTCCACTGGAGGTCCGTGGCAAAGGACCCAAGATGTCGATTGCAATCCGTTCAAATGGCGCTCCCACGTTATACCGTTGCAGTCTTCCTCGACTTCGTTTCTGCGGGCCTTTACGTGCCGCACAAGCATCACAGGATTTACACCATTTCTCCACATCCTCCTTTGCCTTGCACCAGTAGAAGCGTTCCCGAACTTTCTGCAGAGTCTTCATTACCCCAAAATGGCCTCCGGTAGAGCTACTATGCAGTTGTTCTAAAACACCTGGAATTTTAGATCTTGGTAATACAATCTGCCATCTGTAGCCTTTCCCTTCATCAGATTCCCACTTTCTGTATAATACGCCGTTTCTGATATGAAGAGAGTTCCAAAGTGCCCAATAACTTTTCGTAATGGGACTAAATCTGGAAATGTCCTGCCAGGTAGTTCTGTTGCTGGTCGTCTCCTTCAGTTGTAATATAGGCTTTACGTCATGATATTTCATCTGGGCTTTTCTAATTTCTTCGTCACTCCATGGGTCGGGATCTTGTTTTGAAGGTGTTGAGACGGTAACTTGGCGAGCAAGTGGCTGTATTCTTTGGGGTCTATCATCGGCTTAACAGCTGTATTTATGATCTTCAGATGGAGGCTTCCGCAAGAAGGCATCTGAATTTTTCCGAAGAGCTCCTCCTGGGTGGCATACTTGAGAGACATTCTTGGTTGCATCTCTAGGTGTTCTTACTGTGCAGCTTCGTTTGATATGCCCGTCTTTTCCACAGCCCCAGCATTTAGTTGTTGGAGTCTTCCTTTCTTTCTTACTCTCAAGAATGCGGAGTCTTCTATTAATTTCTGCAATCATTTCCTGAATCTCTTTAAGATCATCTTGAGAGCCGTTCACTCTGTCTGCTGTGCTGTTCTGGCGATGATTATAGGAGGCTTGTTGGGCTGTTTCGAGCTTTAGGGCATACACCAAGGCTGACTCCACATCCTTCACGCCGGAGAGTCTGAGGGCTTTTTGAATTTCTGGATCTCCAACAGCATCAATGAAATATTCTAGGGCCAGATCATTGCGTGTTTCAGGATGACAGTCTGAGAAAGCCAAATGTGAAAGCCTCTGGATGTTTGATGCCAGTTCTTGTAAGCTTTCCCCTGGTCTCTGACAACGGGTCCTTAGCTGGAGTCGACTATATTCTTTGGACCATTTCGCTCCAAAACGTAGCTCTAGTGCTCTGGTTAAAGCTTCGAAGTCATGTCGCTGTTCCTTCGAAAGGATCTCCAGAATATCTGCGGCGTCGACCCGCAACGGCCCTACCAGATGAGCCGTCTTTGCAACAGAGTCCCAGCCGTTAGCTTCAGCTATGATGGAAAACTGCGTCTTATATACATGCCAGGAGGAACTGCCGTCGTAGGTGGATAGCTTAATAGATTCCTGATTCTGGATTCTTCTCTCTTTCTTTTCAGTTTCCTGGGGCATGGATTCTAACTTTTCTTCCACTTTTCTCTCCAGATCTTCTTCTATTCTCTTCAGTTTACTTTCTATCTCTGAAAACCTTCCTTTCAGTTCCTGATCAAAATTTTCTTTAACTTTCTCCTCGAAACTCCGTTCTATCCTCGTAACACTTTCTTCAACCTTCATAACATTTTCTTCTATCTTCATGGCTTTCTCTTCAAAACTTTCTTCTATTTTCAAAACTTTCTCCTCAAAATTTTCTTCTATCTTTATAACTTTCTCTTCAAAATTTTCCTCTATCTTTATAACTTTCTCTTCTACTCCATCCATTCTATTTTCCATCACTGTTAATTTACCCTCGATTGATTCTTTCACCGTTGAAAGCTCTCTCTTCATCTCATCTTGGTTAGATTTAATTTCTTCGGTCAAACTGGCTTCCATCTTTTCCTGAACTGCTTTCATTTCCTTCATTTCTTCAGTCAAGCCGTCTTTCAATTCTTTTTGTCCTTCTTTCATTTCTCTTTGTGATGTTTCCATTTTCTCTTGTGCTGCCTTCATTTCTTTCATCTCTTGACTCAGGCTATCTTTCATTTCTCTTTGCGATGCTTCCATCTTTTCCTGTCCTGTTTCCATTTTCTGTATCAATCCAGATCTTAAATCATTCATCTGAGCAGTGAGACCTTCTAGAAATTTCTTCATTTCTTGCTCCATAGCCCTCGTTATCACCATTCACAGACAATCCCGCTTCTCACACCAGAAATGTTGCGTTCTTGGGGGTTCGTGAGTTGTCCGAGAATGAAAGGCCAAACGTACAAAAATGCAGTAATTTATTCACAGAAAGTTCCAGAAAAATACAGGTCAATAAACCAAGCATCAGCTTCAATTCAAGCAGTAATCACAGCTTAAACAGCAGCTGTCAATAGCAAATCCACAGTACAAACTGTATAGCAATAACACTTGAAGGAAGTCTCTTCCAAAGAGGCTCAAGCAATGCAACATTGACAGAAGCTGATCTTAGACTGAACTGAACTGACTCGCCTTGGCGAGAAAGCAGGCTTATACTACTCCGATTCAAAAAATTAGAATAATGAAAAGAAATATGGTCAAGGGAATTGAAAATCGAATTTATCAAATAAATAATCAACAATATCAAATATAAAGTACTATAATATGAATCTGCATATTTTGCAGATTATAAAAATGTAAACACATTACAATGAAATAGAAAATATATTTAAATCAGCTAACAACAAAAAATTCAAAATATTAGAATACTTTCTAACATGGTTCAAAAAATTAGAATAATGAAAATATATTGAACATAATTTAAACTCTAAGTATTTTTACTTGCTAATCAGTACTTTGTTGCATCACCCTTAGCTTTAATGACAGCTCTTAAACGTTTTGGCATGTTTTTAACTAAAGGTTCACAATCTTTTTTATCCAAATTCGCCCATATGCTCTTTATACTAGAAATAAGTTCTTTTTTGTCTCTAGGCGCAACTTCTTGAAGTCGTTTCTTCATAATTCCCCACAAATTCTCGATAGGATTTAGATCGGGTGAGTTTGCAGGCCAAGGGAGTACAGGTATGTCCTTTGTACAGGTATGTCCTTTGTACAGGTATGTCTTTGAGCCATTTAGTTGTTGATTTGGAAGTGTGGGGAGAAGCTGAATCTTGCTGAAACAAGAAATCGTCCTCACATAAATCCTCAGCTGAAGGAATCATGAAATGTTCAAGAATTTCTTGATAGACTTCTGAATTGACTGTTGTGGAAACAATACACAACCTGCCTGGGCCTCCAGCAGTCATGCAGCCCCATACCATAACAGAGGTCGCAAATTTAAACGAACGTTTTAAACATTCTTTCTTATAAGCTTCATGTTTGAGTCTCCAGACACGTATACCTTGATTTCCGTGAGACACACAAAACACACTTTCATCGCTGAAAAGTATCTTTTTCCAATCGTCGTGATCCCAAAATAGCCTTTGTTTACACCATTTAACTCTAGCAGCCCTTTGCTTAGATGATAAGAATAGCTTTATCTTAGGCACACGTGATGTAAAACCTAATTTGCGAAGTTGTCGTAGTGTTGTAGATTTGGAGACATTTATACCCATTTCTTTCCATTTTCTATGCACATATCTCACACTCCGAAAACGATGTTTCTTCACAATCTTTTTCAATTGCCTTTCATCTCTTCTTGAAGTTACTGGCTTTCGACCACTTTTAAAGTGTTTATTTTGAAAACACTTATTATTAGAATATTCTCTCAAAACTCTACTCACACTTGCTTGAGAGCATTTCACTTCTTTTGCTATAAAAAGTTGTGTTTTTCCTATTTCGTGCAAGTACACAATACGATATTTCACAGCCTCAGATAAATCGCTCTTTCGTCCCATATTAAGCAAATACTACGCTACAATCAAATGCCAAACGACTTTTCATTTTCAACGGAGCACATTTTATAGTCCCACAGATGTTAATCCCGCAGCCGTTCTCTCAACTTATAAGAAAAATTTGAATATTCTAATTTTTTGAACCATGCTATCGAGGTATTCTATTTCTTTGAATTATTCTAATATTTTTTAAATAGTTAATTATTAATATATCAGATAAAAATAAATATTTATGTTATATTTATAAATGCTCTGAAGATAATTAGATACTTTTAATATATTTTTTCCTGGACGCAGTATGCAAATTGACGCGATAGCAACATCAAACTCATTCTTTTTTACATTATTCTAATTTTTTGAATCGGAGTAGTATACTGTTCCATGGAACCCAGATTTTTCGAGAAAACCCTAGAATGTGGTCAACCAATCAACTTACAGCTTCCATATTTGGTATATCCCATATAAGGATTTTCTCTTCAAGGTCGCCAAAAAAAATCGCCAAGGTGGGAAAAAGTCGCCAAATTTGGCGCCAAATCCATTACCTGCCTTTTTGGGCTTTTTAAGGCTTTTTTAAGGGGAAATAAGGCTATTTCAACGCTAAAATGACTAGAAATGGACAAAATTAGCACTTTATCAACTTACTAAGCCTCTTTAAAAGAATTTATACAAAAATAAACACAATTATTTACAATTTCGTAACAATATATATATATCTTTAAAGGTAAAATTATTTAAAATAAAAATATTACTTTGTTTTTCAAATTTTTACACAGACCCGCATTTTTTTAAATTTTTTTCACAAAAACTAAGGAATAAATTTCAAATTTTATCCCCAATTGTTTTTAGTAGATTCTATTAAACATCTGAAAAATATTAAGTCGTTTCATAAATATCTATAGAAGTTGTAGGATTTTGAAATCATGAATAATTGGAAAAATACAAACTACATAACGCTATTTAAAAATTTTGAATCTGTAAAAAATGTATCAAAAAACATAATAATTATTGCTGAATATATATTTTACTGAGCAAACCTAATATATTCAATTTATAAATATTATATGGAATGTAAGATTCTATAGGAAACTTCAGTGGTACCTAGTCAAATATGTCAAGTCCTCTTATGTTATACATTTATAAACATTTTTCGTTTGAATTACGAGAAATGCATAGCAGCACAGACTCCTTCATTCTCCTGTAGTTTTAAAGTATGTACCATTACTTATATAACAGTATTAGACGATAAATGAATGTATTATGCTGCTATCAATTTATCCAGATTCTGTGATTCATCTCTCAATCGTGTTACCAATGATGCTAATTTATTAAAATAATCCATGAACTGCTGTCCGTATATTACGGTTGGATCGAGGATAAGACTGAAAGAAAATTATCAGTTAATCACAATAACGGATTATTTTTGCCAATGACTGATGTTTAGCTGTTAAACGCACTACATATAGCATTACAGTAATTTTTACAGTAGAATTATGGAGTGAAATTCTGGAAATTAACAGCTAATTTTAATAGTGGGGTTCAAAAGACAGAATAATTTTTTTTCTGTAATAAGTAGGTTTACTTTATCTACAATATATGTACACTCTAAAAGAACAAAAAAAAAAAAAGACGTACCAAGAAGAATTATTTGAATAGAAAGAAAATTGGTAGATGTGATCTACATGTAGAGAAAAACATATGATTACAGTTTAAAAAAATTTGGATGATTTAATCAAGAGAAATGGCCTCACAAAGTAAACAAGTCAATATTGGTCCTTATGTAGGCAGTTATTCGGTTTGGTATTAATTGATGGAGTTCGCAAATGTGCTCCTGCAAGATATCATGCCATATTCCGTCCAATTGGGTCTTTAGATTGGCAAAATTCCGAGCTGATTGTAGGTTCCTTTTCAGGATGCTTTAAACGCCCTTGGTGGCAGAGAGATCCGGCCACTTTACTGGCCAAAAAAATGTTAGACAACCTGGAAAGCAAGCAGTAAAAACTATCTCTGTGCATGGGCGAGCATTTTTATGCTGAAATATACGAACAGGATTGTGTGACATGAAAGAAAACACAACGGAACGTAGAATGTCGTCGACGTACCGCTGTGCTTTAAAAATGTCACGGATGGGAACCAAAGACGTCCTGCTATGAATTGAAATGACATTCCAAAACTTTACTCCTGGTTGTTGGGCCGTACAGATGGCGACAGTTAACGTGGAATCTCCCCTTTTTTCGGGGCGTCTCCAAATGCGTCTTCACTGGTCATCGGGGCAGGGTTGCCAAATTTGGTCTTTTTTTAAGCTATTGCATAACTTCTATCGCGGGCTTTGAGCGCGGCGACCGAATCAAGAAATTCCGTAACGAAAAAAAACCTAACACAGTTCGGCAGACTTCGGCAGACAGTTCGGCAGTCTTCGGCAGACTTCGGCACTTCAAAACGTAATTTAACAAAATCCTTCATTTCTCAAACAAAAAAACAGATATCCGTAAAATTTTTGCTTTAAAATATAGCTAATAGAAATGTCTAAAAATCGGTTTCTGGAATTTTTGAAATTCGGTCCCCAAGGGAGGCGGGGGGGGGCAAAACGTGATTTCGCATAATCCTATATATCTCAAACAAAAAAAAAAAATAGATAAACGTGAAATTTTTGCTGTAAAATATAGCTAATGCAACTATCTAAAAACCAGTTTCTTGAATTTTAGAAATTAAGCCCCCAGGTGGGGCAGCAAGTGGGGGGGGCTATGGAGCAAAAACAAATAGAAATACAGTTAGCCTGTTCAAAATTGGTACAGATAGGTTTTAAAGGCCTGCAAGTCGAATGGGGATATTTTCGATTGCGTAAAGTTATTAGGAGGGGCGAGAAGGGGGGATGGGAGGGGGACAAAAAAGTAAAAATAGTGTCAGATCGTTCAAAATTGGTACATAGAGGTTTTCAAAACTTACAAATCAATTGCTCATGATTTTGAATTTGTAAAATTATTAGGAGGGGCGGGTAGGGGGTGAGGCGGTAAGGGGGGCTATGGGGCAAAAACAAATAGAAATACAATTAGGCCGTTCAAAATTGGTACAGATAGGTTTAAGAGGCCAGCAAGTCGAATGGGGATATTTTCGATTGTGTAAAGTTATTAGGAGGGGCGAGAAGGGGGGATGGGAGGGGGACAAAAAAATAAAAATAGTGTCAGATCGTTCAAAATTGGTACATAGAGGTTTTCAAAACTTACAAATCGATTGCGAATGATTTTGAATTTGTAAAATTATTAGGAGGGGCGGGTAGGGGGTGAGGCGGTAAGGGGGGCTATGGGACAAAAATAAATAGAAATACAGTTAGGCCGTTCAAAATTAGTACAGATGGGTTTAAGAGGCCTGCAAGTCGAATTGGGATATTTTCGATTGTGTAAAGTTATTAGGAGGGGCGAGAAGGGGGTAGGGGAGGGGGGCAAAAAAATAAAAATAGTGTCATATCGTTCAAAATTGGTACATAGAGGTTTTCGATACTTACAAATCGATTGTGGAGGATTTTGAATTTGTAAAATTATCTGGAGGGGCGGGTAGGGTGGTGGGACGGTAAGGGGGGCTATGGGGCCAAAACAAATAGAAATACAGTTAGGCCGTTCAAAATTGGTACAGATAGGTTTATGAGGCCTGCATTCGAATGGGGATATTTTCGAAAGTGTAAAGTTATTAGGAGGGGCGAGAAGGGGGGAGGGGAGAGGGGGCAAAAAATAAAAATAATGTCAGATCGTTCAAAATTGGTACACAGATGTTTTCGATACTTACAAATCGATTGCGGATGATTTTGAATTTGTAAAATTATTAGGAGGGGCGGGTAGGGGGGTGGGGCGGGTAGGGGGTGGGACGGTAAGGGGGGCTATGGGCAAAAACAAATAGAAATACAATTAGGCCGTTCAAAATTGGTACAGATGGGTTTAAGAGGCCTGCAAGTCGAATGGGGATATTTTCGAAAGTGTAAAGTTATTCGGAGGGGCGAGAAGGGGGGAGGGGAGAGGGGGGTAAAAAAATAAAAATACAGTTAGATCGTTCAAAATTGGTATATAGAGGTTTTCGATACTTACATATCGATTGCGGATATTTTCGAATTTGTAAAATTATTAGGAGGGGCGGTAAGGGGGGGCTATGGGCAAAAAAAATAGAAATACAGTTAGGCCATTGAAAATTGGTACAGATAGGTTTTAGAGGCCTGCAAATGGAATGGGGATATTTTTGAAAGTGTAAAGTTATTAGAAGGGCCGGGGAGTGGGGGGACAGAGGAAATAGAGTTAGATCATTCAAATTTGGTACATCGAGGTTTTCGATACAAACAAATCGATTGCGGATATTTTTGAATTTTTAAAATTATTGGGAGGGGCGGGAAAGGGGGGAGGGAGCGGAAGGGTAAAAAATAAAATAAATAAATAATTATAATTGCACAAGTTGATAAAAAATGCTATGCAATAGCTTTACCGCGGCAGTCCCCGAGTGCCACACCTATTTTTTTTATTCAACAGTCACCAATAATTTTGAGAAGTGACATTTGATATACATAATACACTACCAATCTTCGAAATGATTAGTCAAACGTTACAAATGAAAATTATTGGTGATTATTGAATAAAAAAAGGCCAAATTTCACAACCCTGCATCGGGGCTCAAATCGGAGTGGGACTCATCACTGAAGACAATTCTACCCCATTCAGTGCCATTCCAGTTTGAACGATCCTGATATCACTGCAAACGTTCTTATCGATACGTTGTTCAATAGCAGTCCGCACAAAGAGTTCCGTGAGTTCAACCCCATTTCTCTGAGCTGCCTGTTAATGGTCTTTGACGTCACTGAAGTACCAGTTTCACGTACGATCGATGATAATGATGAATTGGAGCTTTGAGAAGCAGCTTTGACGATTCATTGGTTTTCACGTTCTGTCCTCTCTGTACACCGACCGCTTCTTTCCTGACACTGTGTTCAGCCATTGTTCACTCATTTCTGTCAATTTCTAATAATTGCATCGTTCCTATCCTATTGCCAAACAATTCGCGGATTAGACCAACCGCCTTCTTTCAGCCCATCTACACTCTCTCTCAAATGTAGACATCTGCGCATATTGTTTGTGCACCTGTATGCGAGGCATAGTTCAGCCTGAGTAGATGGAATAAAATTTTGGAAGAATTTATGACTTAGAATCAAAATGTTTCATTTTTAACATTCTGCCAATTCCGCAGTTAAGATACTCTGTAGCATCGCACGCTCATTCGATGGTAGCCAAACTTTAAAATTTTCCATTTTCAATCTAAACCCGTATGCATGTGAATTTGTGTCGAGTTTGCATTACTCCTACTTGGTGTGTCGTTTTTTTTTTTTTTTTTTTTTTTTTTTGTCTCAAAGTGTATTACAGATTTAATTTATTTCTAAAATGAAGAAAGATGAAAAGAACAAATTTGCACTCTGAAGGACATAAGTCTGAATAAAATGTAGTGTAATTAAGATCTGTTAAATGACATTAAGAAATAAATAACTGAAAAGCAAAAGCTAATAATCAAACCAAATAAAATGTAAAAAAAAAAAAAAAAAAAAAAAAGATAGTACTGTAGTCGCCATATAGTGAGCACTTTAAAGCAAGTAGTGTCAGTAAAATATTTCAAGCACTGTTGATGAAAATATTAAAATTATTGTACCACCCTATATCTTACCAAGAAAATACAAATATCTGATGTATGTCCACGCGTTAAGTACACATAAAAATATAAGACTACACAAATTAACATTAAAAGGAGCAAAAAAAAAAAAAAAAAAAAAAAAAATCTGACATAAAAATAAATGTTATATATATATATATATTTAAAGACACAAAAGTATTTCAAATATAAATTAAAACTTACATAGAATTTTCTCCAACCTTTTACAAACACAAACATGTATGAGCATAAAGGAACTACTAACAGACAATGGCAATGTAGAAAAACAAAATAATTATAATATTACAGATTGAAATTAT
This sequence comes from Salticus scenicus, assembly GCA_963930645.1. Classification (NCBI taxonomy): domain Eukaryota; kingdom Metazoa; phylum Arthropoda; class Arachnida; order Araneae; family Salticidae; genus Salticus; species Salticus scenicus. The sequence goes on from OZ005661.1 coordinate 97,561,134, forward strand.
AATATTGCAGAATATTATGCCGTAATAATAATATTACGGATTATAGGCAAAAAAAGAATAACCATTAAATTTATCCGTTTTAATCTCATTTCGAAAAGCTTTATCTAAACTGTTACAATTATGGCAATATCTTCCAATCCTAGCAATTTGCGATAACTGTACATGTCTTCAAATTTTAATACAAATATTGGAAACCATATTTGCTAAACTAATAACCTTAAAATCGAATTCTAAACTTTTATTAAGAAAACTTTGCGATCCATGTTATTATTTATTGTCATTATCGTTTCTAAATTTGAAGTTCCAATGATCACGGCGTCAGTTTATTTTTTCTTCGTTGCCTTTGTTTTGATTTTTTTCTTCTTCTCTGTTACTTATTAAGAACACACACATGTAAGTGTGTGTGTGTGTTTTAGTTTAAATTATCCTTATTAATAATGTATAAAATTTTCATTTTTTTATTCGCATATACTTAATAAATGATCTACATTAGTGTCATATACATTATTTCAATGAATATGTCATTAAATATTGTAATTTACACTGAAAAAAATATATACTGCATTAATCTAGAACGAATAAGTGGTCATTTTCTAAATCCCTAAATTAGAAATATGGATTTCCGAGCTATGCATATAAGGCACGCGAATAAGCTGAATAAGGGAAATGATCGAGAATTTCTAGTCTATAAATTTCTAAATGGTGAAACAATATTATGAATATTTTGAATCCTTTGTATTACGAGAAATTCTCGCATGATTTTCTAGACTAAATCAAGATTACAGTCGTTTAAACTCACCTTTTGTATTCGCATTCATTTGCAGAGATTTTTAAATAAGTTTGACCTCGATAATATAGGCAAACGCTCTAAAGTTCTAATAGGGCTTTCTGGAACTCACTTTCAAAAGGAACTAGAATTTATAAGGATGATATGGAACTATTTTTACTATAGCCACAACTTATATTCTAGATGACAGTTAATGACAGATGACAGTTAATGACAGATAATTCTAGATGACAGTGACTTTCAGTAATGTTGTGTATTCTTATACAATTTTTTTACAATGTAGGCTATGAAATCGCACAAACTAAAAAAAAATGTTTCATTGTTGATATAAATCTTTGAGAATTATCGGATTACAAGCTAAACAATGCCGGAATCTTTCTGAAAAAATTACGTTTTAATTTATGAAGTAACAATAATTTATGTATATACATAAATTTTATAATAAAGTAGTAGAATAAAAAATAACGGATGATAAAATGCAACCGAAATCCCCCATAACCAAAATGAATTAATATATAATAATGAATAGTGTTATGGATAAAAATTCCTAGCCACACTGCATTACGTTGAAGATCCAATGACATAATGCACATTGCTGCTAAATATTACAACAAATTATTTATGAATAAAGACAATAAACTTAATAATGACATTTTAATTGAAATAATAGAAATAATAGAAAGATAAATAATATACATTTTACCGGATGTCTCATAAGTCTGTAGACATTTTAAAAATTCATAACTATTGAATGAATTGATAGAACTGAAAGCGATTTTCGAAAAAAAAAAATCACTCTCATAAAGGGGGATTTTTTTTTTCTTTGATGGTGGTGTGGTAAAGAAAAAATAATAATTAGGCTATTTGTCGGTAACGGGCGCTATGCGTGACTAGATCACACATTTTCATGAAACACTGTACTTATTCGCGTGCAAATGGTTACAGGCATATAAATTCTATTCTATGTGTCCGTCATCACCACAAATTATAGATTTCAAACGAGTTATAGCAGTGCTAACTTTAACTTCAGTCGGCAGATTTTACCTGAGGGAAAACATCTTCTCCAGTAACGCTTTATCCACCAAGTCAGCATCGCAGTTAAAACTTCATGTATGCACGAGTAGCAGGCAAAATAAGAAATAAACTGTTCTAATCGCAAAATTATTCAATCTATAGGACTTTTATTTGCATATTTTTCTTTCACATCCGTGCAAAAAATGCAACTATTTGTCTAACTATCGTCGACGAAAAATTTAACTATATTTTTTTTTCTTTACCAAAAAAAAAAAAAAAATAAATAAAATAAATAAATAAAAAAAATAAAAATTAAAAAAAAACCTTTTACGAGAATGATTTTTTCGCTTTCGCAAACCGTGTTCAATTCTATCAATTCATTCAATAGTTATGTATTTTTAAAATGTTTACAGAAAGGTGTAAAATCTTGATTAGGCCTATTTTTGATAAATCCAGAATGTATAAAATTTAAAACATTTAAAATTGTGAAAAAAAAAAAAAAAAAAAAAAAAATGCAGTTAGATGGATAAGTTACACTACTTAAAAAAGTTACATTTAAACCTAATAAGTCAAGATAAATTCAAAATATACGAAACAATTTTAATTTGAAATGTAAGTAAATGTTCAAATATAATAGAATTTAGAATAATAGATGATAAAATGTCACAGAAATCCTAAATAACCAAAACGATTAATTTATAATAATGAGTTGTGTTATGAGTAAAATTCATAGCCACACTACATTTCGTTGGAGGTCCAAATATATATAGTCGTGCGCGATAAACGTTTATAATAAAACACAAAATAACAAGAAACAAAGTGATAAAACACATTAAATAAATTAGATACAATTTTAAAATAAATGAATCTGCATATACATAATCTTATCTGTAACCCGAAATCTACCGAATTATGAAACAGATAAAAAATATAATTAAAACATATTTCAGTAAGGTGGTACTTTATTAGTGTATCGTTGGTACATTGAGTTTAAAAAAGGTATATGGATCATAAAATTGTAAAAAATATTTTTTTTTTTTTATGATCCTTATATATTTTTTAAGATTGCTGGGATATTTTTGAGGTTATACAGAAATTTAAAAGGATACACGTGAAGATCGTTAAAAAGTCCAAGCAAATTCGGCGAGAGCACCCTATAAAATCCTTTCTGTAACAAAAACATCTACATGCAGCGTCTACTAGCTTGTAATCAGATTAAAGTAAGGTATATAAGTTCTATCATATTATAAGTTATATTCTTATAAATGCATTTGACATTTCTTCCATGAATTCAATTTAAACGCTTTTTAAACTAAATGTTCTATAAAGTGTTCTCAGTTGAAAAATGCCAAAAAAAAAAAAAAAAAAAAGCAGTCTATAAAATCCTTTCTGTAACAAAAACGGCTACATGCAACGTCTAGTGGCTTGTAATCAGATTAAAATAAAATATATAAGTTATATCATATTATAGGTTATATTCTTATAAGTACATTTGATATTTCTTCCTTGAATTCAATTTAAACGCTTTTTTAACTAAAGTTACTTTAAAGTGCTGTCAGTAGAAAAATGAAAAGCAAAATCAGCGAGAGCACTCTATAAAATCCTTTCTGTAACAATAATGGCTACATGCAACGTCTACTGGTTTGTAATCAAATTAAAGTAAAGTACATAAGTTCTATCATATTATAAGTTCTATTCTTATAAATGTACTTGAAATTTCTTTCATGAATTCAATTTAAACGCTTTTTAAAATAAAGTTACTTTAAAGTGCTGTCAGTAGAAAAATGCCAAACAAAATCAGTGAGAGCACTCTATAAAATCCTTTCTGCAACAAAAACGGCTACATGCAACGTCTAGTGGCTTGTAATCAGATTAAAGTAAGGTATATAAGTTCTATCATATTATAAGTTATATTCTTATAAATGCATTTGACATTTCTTCCATGAATTCAATTTAAACTCTTTTTAAACTAAATGTTCTATGAAGTGTTCTCAGTTGAAAAATGCCAAAAAAAAGCAGTCTATAAAATCCTTTCTGTAACAAAAACGGCTTCATTCAGAGTCTAGTTAGCTTGTAGTCAGATTGAAGTAAGTGACTTGTAATCAAATTACAGTAAGATACATAAGTTCTGTCATATTATAAGTTCTATTCTTATAAAAGCATTTGACATTTCTTCCATGAATTCAATTTAAACGCTTTTAAAACTAAATGTGATATAAAGTGCTGGCAGTAGAAAAATATTTTTTTTCTGTATATCGTTATGAAATATTTACGAATTTTAGTTAATAAATAACAATACTAATTTCAATTGTATTTTGTTATTATATAAAATATATGATGCTGAACAGCATAAACCCCTTAACGATCTCATAATTTTCAAGAAAACGGTAAAAAAAGTACCTTTTTTATTCAAGAAAAATATATAAAATAACATGAATGAACAATATATGTATTCACTTTTACTTTTCGGATATTTTTTTAGCTTGAAAAAAAAAAAATAATAATTTTGCAAAAAACCCAACAATTAGTTATTATGACTGAATGCTGCTTTCCAGTAAATAGAAATAATAAAAAAAATATGTGTTTTAAACATTAAAACAGAAATTTATAGAAATCATTTTACGTATAGGGTAAGTGCACCAATGATTGACCTTTTTAGAGTAGTTTCAGATGATTGTAATGTTCTAGTCATCAGAAAATATTTTTAGAAATCTTAAATTAGTACATATGGTAAGAAAGACATTCAGAACCACATATATATTAAAATATATACATTTGGTAACAATTATTTTTTTTTATGAATTTTTATTAGACACTCACTCAATGTTCCAGTAACTGACACTGCCAGTTTTTCATTTTATCAGTAACTTGCACCCTATGTTCCAGTGTTTGACACTGCTAAATATTCATTTTACCAATTATTAGCCCCCTATGCTCCAGTGTTTGACATAAAATGTTAAAATTATTATATGTAAAATATATGATTTTGTTATTTTTCTTATTTATTAATTATTTCGGGATAGATGTCAATTACTGGAGCATGCCGATTACTGGAGCACCTACCCTCAAACAACACTATACGCATAATACATTGTCTTTAGATTCGCAATCTGAACTTTTATAAATAATCACTTATTTTTCCGAATCATTCTCAGATGCATTTATACTAAAATTAGAATCCGAGTCACTTTGTGATACTGATTATATACTGTACAGAGTAATATATATATATATATATATATATATATATATATATATACCACTGAGCACAAAACCACGTGCATTTAACAGCCTAACTGAATTAAGATTATAAAATAACTATTACGACTATTATAATTGGATAAAGCTGACAGTTTAAAGTAAACCTATTATCTCTAATTACATTTTAAATAATCCGCCTCTTCCATCTAGAGTGTAAAATAAGAAGTAAAAAATTTTCCAGGTGCCAGAAATGTATTTTTTTTTTTTTTTTTTTTTTTTTTTTTTTTAATTTTTTGAGAACGTTACTTTTGAACACTCTAGCCCGGAAATATCACGCACACGAGAAATGGTGAGCGAAAACTCCCGTCATTTTCATGGGAGCGAGAAGGAAGGCGTCAACTCATTGCGTAATGAAATAAGTAAATATTGTTGATTTAATTATTCATATGTTTAAAGAATATAAAAATTATTCTTCTAATTAAAATTCAATCAATATTCAAAAACTGTAACAAACATGTTACCGGGCGATCCAAAAACCACAGAAAAAATAAAAAATATATATTATTTGAGAAGTAATAATTGTAGCTGTATGCGGTTTTCCATAAAATGTACAGAAAAGCATGGATTTTTTTTTTTCTTTTAATGTAAAGCAAAAAAATATTAGTTACATTTTCCACCAACATATCGTGCTGTATTTGCATTATCATTACAGATTTTAAATAGATTCTCCTGATCAAATGACGCTCTATTCCGAATACTGAAGCTTTTATTAGGAGAATTTCCAAAGCACAACGTCTGATGGTCAATCTAATGAATAACGGTCGTCGCACTGAGCACTTATAATCCAAGTTAAATTGCTGAATGTACTGTGCCCCTAAAAAAAGGCAATTTTACAATTTAAACGGTACGTGATGTAGAAAATTTCAACTAATTTGCTAATAAATCTTCTGTTACCTGAAAAAAACCCATGTCTTTCTGTGCATTTCAATGAAAATCGCATAGTTCTATGCTTTTTGAATAATACATCATTTATTTTTTCTGTGATTATAGATCACCCTGTATTTAATTCATGATGTATTTTTTTCATTTTCCGTCCATGATATGTGCGTCCATGATATGAACGCTTACGTAATTTAGCGACTTAAGATTCTGATTCTATAATGGCTAAATATTAATGTCATTTGTAAAATTTTCTAACAATCCATTTCCAAATATTATGTATGATTATGTTCTAAAATATATAAATAAATGCAACAAAAAAGTAAAACCATATTAATTAATTCCTAACTTTTTCTTCAAATAAATACTTATGTTCACATATTGAAACTTTTTTTTCCTTATTCTGTGACCATGTTCGTACGAATAGCGTAGACGACGATACTAATGGCTTCGAGGGGTGCCAGATTTACCCATAGATTTTGATTTCGTAAACATCCGGTTATTTTGCGTACACTTGCAAATTATATTCTCCCTACACTGAGAAATAAAAATATGTCGCCTTCGTCTAGAATGAATAATTTGTCATTTTCTAAATCCCTTAACTAGAAATATAGATTTCCGAGCTATGCGCATAAGGCACGCCAATAAACTGAATAGACGAAATGGTGGAGAATTTCTCGTCTACGTATTTCTAGATGGTGAAAAAGTATTCTGTCTTTTGTATGGCGAGAAATTCTCGTTTGATTTTCTAGAATTGTGTAATAATTGACAATTATAGATGCTGAAGCCCGCCTCTTGTATTCACATTTATATGCAGAGATTTTTAAATGACTTTGCCCTCGAGAATATAGGCAAACGCTCTAGAATTCTAATAGGGGGTTCTAGAACTCGCTTTCAAAGGGGACTAGAATTTATAAGGATGACCTGGAACTATTTTTTCTAGAGCCACAATTTAGATTCTAGACGTCAGTTACAAATTTTTTTCTCAGTAAAGAGTTATCATCCCTATTTTAATAACTGGTCTCCTTATGTCAGCACATGCGCAGAGGCTACCTCGGTCGCCAGAAACTTGATCAACTATAATTTTTATAGAAAAGTTTAATTACGTAATTTGTTTTTAAAGAAATAGAAAATTATAAAAACATAACATAAAATATAAAAATAAAAAAAATTCATATAAAGTGAACATGATGATTAACACACTCTTAATTAAGAACAAATTTTAATATTTTAAGGAAATTAGAATTTTTTATTGAATTACATGTACAATTAACAAATATTAAAACCTATTTTCACAGAAAATATATATCATGTCTGTTATTTTAAATATTCCCATTTTTACTTGCATTTTAATACTTTTCAATGCAGTTGTCTTAAGTAAAATTAAAATAGTTATTTCAGACAGTATATTTACTTTAAATATTTTCAACACCATTTTAAATTATATTTAACTAATTTGTTTTGTTACAAAAATTTTTTACTTCCACGAATTTAATTTACATGAAAAAAGGAGAATTAACCGTGTTATTAACGTTTCCCCTAGATCTAAGTATTAAATGTTTCTTAAATGAATTGTGATGTTTACATCCAGCTAATTAAAGAGAGTAGCGGTGTTATTTTCCCTTCTCAATGCGTAAACATGTTCCATACATATTAGAACTTTTCAATAACTTGAAAATTCTATGAATAACAAACGTTTTCTTTGCTTTAATAAGATGGTAATTGAAATATATACCGTGAATCAATTTAAAAAGCTGTGGTTGATTTTACTGAAAATAAGTTTATGTGACATATTTACCAAAATAATTAAAATGCATTTTCTTCATAAATGTCAAAATTTAAAGTGCAATTATTAATGTTTTTTTATAATATATTAATAATGGACAAAATATTAATACACATAAAACGCACTGTAAAATTTTTCATACTAAATTATTGTCAAAAATGATTCCAGTTACTGACTGTAAAAGTAAAGTCATACCCGTAAATCTGCCATAATTTGTTTTCTCGAAGAAAAGAAGTAACTTTTATTAAACAGTCAGTAATCCGAATTTTATTGCAATTTATCGAATATACGGGTAGAGGAATTTTTCCTAATGAAGGGAGCTGTTTGTATATAAGGTGTGCCCAAATGAAAAGGAGACCTTAGCTGTAGCGGCGTTATATCAATTCCCAGTGAGTTAATGTGTAGGCCGATATATGGCATGGTGGTATTGCTATATATCGGTCACATGCACATGCGCAGTTAACGGCTTCGCATCAATATATTCATTGCTGGAGAGTCATTTCCGCAATTCGTTGCATGATGGATTCCTCCAGATCAGCACAAAAAGATCGGCTGTGGATGAGCTAATACGGCAGAATCGCCGGATCACTACACGTGAAATTGCTGTTGAACTGTCGATAAACAAAGGAACTGCGCATCACATAATCCACAAAAAGCTTGGTTATGGCAAAGTTTGTGCACAATGGGTGCCCAAGCATCTGTCAGACAATCAGAAGACAGAGAGAATGGATGTTTGCCTGACCCATCTGTTGAACCATCCACTCCCTTCCTACAAACTGGGATCAGTATATCAAATGGCAATTATTTATAGTTGTACTATACCACATGAACTGTAATTATAATATTGTTATTAAAATTTTTTCACATATAACTTTAGTCTCCTTTTAATTTGGGCACCCCTTTTGTGCTAATCTGGAGGAATCCATCATGCAACGAACTGCGGAAATGACTCTCCAGCAATGAGGATATTGATGCGAAGCCGTTAACTGCGCATGTGCATGTAGCAATACCACCATGCCATATATCGGCCAACACATTAACTCACTGGGATTTGATATATAACGCCGCTACAGCTAAGGTCTTCCTTTCATTTGGGCACACCTTATAATTTAACCGTCAATTCTGTGAATTTTACGGAAATTTCTTAGAGTGCAACTTCTATAATACAGGTCTGAAAAAAAAAAAAAAAACTTCATAAGACGTTTTAACTGATTCTTATAGATTTTTACTCACTAAAAAGAAAAAAAAAAAAAAAAAAAAACAGTAAAAAAATTCCATAACGTTCTTTTTATTTTTTGTATATATTTAGTACTTTTACGTGAAAGCATGAAATATATTATTCTGTTGATTAAAAATCCCGTATTTAATCATTATTTCTTACTTTGAAACAACACTTATTAAGGTAGTATTTAAAAGAAAATCAAATTTATGAAAAGAAAGGATGTGAGGGGCAATGGAAGGGGTGGAACTGAAAGCGGAAGAAAGAGGAAACATATTCATAGGCAAAAAAAATCAACATATATCATGAAGTAATTGTTTTCTTAGTTATGAGAAAAAATATGTTCATTTTATAGTGTAGCGAACTAAACATATTCCATAACAAACTAAACGCAGTGATTTTTTTTTAATGCCAAATTCTGTTGTTTCGAAAAAAGCACCCGTATGTGATCGGCAGAAATGAGAGATATTTTTGAAATCATCATTATCGAAAACATAAAATTTACCAAAACAAAATCATGCAAATGGAAAAAAAAGTTATTATTAAATTATTATTTAAATTAAAATTACTTTTTGGTGGCCTGTGTGTTTTAGATCAAACATTCGAAATTGAATTTTGCTATGACTAAACAATTTGTTGCACCCTGAAGCTAAAAGGTTATTATTTTTATCATTAGCGATTGATATATGAGTCTGTCAATATAACTGTGAGACTATTTATCAATATAACGCGAGAACAAATATTAACAAGAAATACAAACACAATGTATAAAATCTGAATGATATACGTATGCAATGCAAAACATTACTTTGAAATTGGACAAATGCTTCATGTACTGGGACATTTTTTTTTCAATATAATATCGTATATGGGAAAAAATTCCGGTAGCTAAGACTTATTCTGCATTAAATAAGGTTTAGTATACATACATTTTGTAAGGTTGAGACCATGGAAGGTCACCACAGTTTTAAAAGTGAACTGGATCCAGCGACTCCCGGTGACGCAATAGTTGGGAGATTAGGAAGGTCGACGTAAACGGTCGGCGAAGTTTTAGATAAAGTCGGAATGATTTTACGTCGGCAAAGAGCTGCAACGGGGAAAGTAACTTGTGGAGTGTGAAGTGGATATGAACAGGTTTTTGAAGTTTTGCTAAAAGAAGTGATTGGATTAAGGATAAATATCAAGGTATTGTGGTAAGAGAGTGTGGCGTGGATGAGGCTAGATTCTAGTACTAGTGCGTAGTTATTCGGTATTGGAGTTTTCGAAGTTGTTAAATGTTACGATGTGTGGATAGATTGGAAGTTGCGTGAAAGGAATTGCCGGACAAGGGAATCCTGCCGTCAATTCTGGAGTGAGCATAGTTCAGTGAGTCAACTATGAACAGTGTTCTCTAGATCTCCACTAATTCTGCTGGGTGAGATTAAGTTCTATATTTCTCTAAATTGCCCATTTATTTAATTATTTGTTTAGTTCCGGGAACAAATAATCCCCCGTGATTTAAGTTCAAATAAAAGGCTTATTTATAGTTTATATTCAAGTCTCGTTCTCTTTAATTATCTATCTAGTTAATTAGTAAGTAATTAAGATGGAGTTTGCAGCCACCCAAACCCCACAATTTTTATCTTCATAGATGGTATTGTTATATCATATATTTTATCTTTATAAAATAGTAAACTGATAAAATTTGTAAAGCGAGTTTTCTCAATAATATCTATACTCAATTTTACCATTTCACTTAATTAATAAGTATTATTCAACAGTTTAATTATATTTAATTAAAATAAATACATTAAGCTTAGTTGCTAAATAAACTTTGGAAGTAACTATTGTCTGCAACTATATTTTAATCTGTGAAAATTTTATTTCATTCTATTTAATGAGTTTATTGTTCAAAAATCACAGTTGTTTATAATGAATATTGATGTAATTTGATGAAGAAATTTATTCTTAAAACCAATCCCTTTAAAAGTATTTTATAACAGTTATCTGAATTTCAAGAACTGTTGAATTTTATATCCTCTTTTTTTTCTACAATATAACTGAATTTATTTACCGAAACGTTACCAATTTCATACATTCCTGAAATACATTATATCAACAAATGCATAACCCTTGAAATTGTTATTATTTATGGTATTAACCCCTTGAACTGCAATTTATTTTCAGTCAGCACTGCTCATGCAGAAAATTTAATTTTCTTAGTTTTAAGAGGAGGGATTGATATAGAAACTTACGGTTTTGTTGCTCAAATAATTTGTTATTATTAAAAATAATATTTGTTTCACACATTTATATGAATGTTTATTTAATTAGTGTCGGGGAATTCATGACGAGCTGGACTTGTCATTTCAGTTCAAGGGGTTAATTTTTGAAAATGTGTAGATTTTTTAAAATAGATATTAATTAAATAATTTGCATTGCGAAATTATACTTAAATTTAATGTTAAAACAAATCCAGTTAAAATACAAAGTATTACGAAGTATTTTTGTTAAAATGCGAAATATTTTCAACAAAATACAAGGGAATGAGAAGAGGCGTACTTGCTAATTCCTGAAAAGTTAAAGAAGAAGGAGAAAAACGAAAACACTCTTTTTTTTTTTCTATCCTTAGATCTGCCAAGTTGAGTTATATTCTGGCTGAAAATAGCTTGAAAGGATTTCATTGCTGCAGTGTCAAACAAAATATATGTTTTATTATTATTATTTTTTTTTCTAATAAATTTTGATTAAAGTTTAGAAATGGTGTTATCAAAATTCACACATCATACACACATACAATTATATGGATCGTTCATTGTAAAAGTGAGTTATCGCCCTGCAAATGGATTTTGAAATAACGAGATTTTTGCAAATTTATGTGTCGGAAAAAGTTGAGATTCAGTAAGTATTATCGAGTTTTTGTGCTTAGAAATCAGAGTTTACAAACTTACAAATTATAAGAGAAATAATTTAAAATAACTTTGAAATTTCGTTTTTATAATAAACTAGCAGGCAACGCCCGCTTCGCGGGTCATTATATTATAGTGATTTTTCAAAAGAATTGAATCACTGTTTATTTTTTATGTCACATTATAGATAAAAACTAAAAAATAATAAATAAATAAAAAGTTACCTGCATTGAAATCGCCCTAAATCTTGCTTCGGGTACCTGCTGCCTACGGCAGATATTTTTCCGCCTGCACCGCATCAGGTTCAGGTTACCACTGCCTGTAGAAAGGTCTATTCCGGGTACTTCAATTTGGGTCTTTACCGGCGAAAGGTAGATTTGTTATTATTTAGAAACTACGATTTCAAAGATAACTGTATCTCAATATCTATTAAATGTTTTAGTTTCATTATTCAGTAGCAAAATTTCATTATTCACGTGAAAATATATTTCTATTTTTGACGAAAACTATGAAGTGGAAAACTTTTTTGGCAACAATTAAATTTGAAACTAATATTTAAATGGCTAATTTTAAAGCTAGTAAAAGGAAATTATTTTCATATTTTAATTAATTTAAAATAAAATAAAATCTAACAAATATAAAAAGAATCTCGAGTGTTGTTCTCGAATGCTTTTTAAAATATTTTGATTAGTTAAAATATTTCATCTCTTGCAAAAGTGGAACATCTATATTTTTCTTTAAAATTTACGTATTGATGGCATGTTCATTTTTATAAAGCCATATCTCTTCAAGAATTTTTAGGGCTTCTTTTTTTTTTTTTTTTTTTTTTTACTTAAATTTTTATTTTGTGGGTTTTAGTAACTAAAAGAAAGCTTTTAAAAAATCTAATCAGAATTTCTTAGGATACTGTGTAGACAATGAAATGTTTTCTTTTACAACTGACATCTTATCTATTAATTATTTGCAAAAAAAGTAATACATCCACAACCGAGTATCAAACCGACGAGCCATTAATCAACATAAGAAAACCTCACATTTACTTTCAATTGGTAACGCCTTGTTTTTTGGCGTGACACGGAAACACTGTGGCAAAATCCAATTTCAAAAAAAAAAAAAAAAAAAAGACTTGTAATTAAAAGAAAACTAATCAAAAATTCGAAAATCGGGCTTCGAGGTGCATCAGGAGAGGTCATTACGAACCTCCATGCAAATTTGTGTAGCTCTACTATCAGCCGTTTTCCTAAAATGCTCCGGACAAACATACACAATGACACACGCATACACAAGCATCTTATTTTATTATATACTAGCAGGCTTTGCCCGCTTCGTTGGTCACTAAATTTGAAGGAAACTCTTTTCTATATTGCTTTATAAAAATAAAATAAAATACTGAAATTGCTCAAAAGCTCGCTTCAGGTCCCTGCTGCCTTCGGCAGCGATTTGGTCATACGCTAAAACTCGGGCGCCTGTCCCTATTACCTGCGACAGTGGTTTACCATTAGGCTTGCATTTAGGTGCTTATTAGATAACAGTTTCGAAATAGATAGTATCGAAAAAATTGAAATATCCCTTTTATATTTGAATTCCAGACACATATGAACAACACTATACGTGGTGCACATAATATTTGCTTTTACGTTATTTCCTATGTTTATTTTGTTTATCCCCGATCAACCATAAAAATGATAACAATTTCACGCTAAATATTATAATATGCTATGACCGGCTACGTCTGTTGCATGAGACAATTAATTTTTTGTGGTTATATATAATTCACGGTTTGTAAGCATGATCATAGTACCGCCTTAATATAGTTCTCTTTGGCGACTTTTGAATTTTTGTCACCATTTTAGATTTAATCCCTTGTAAAAGTAAGACTTAATACCTTGTAACAATATGCTATGAGCGCTATTTCTGCCATATTTTAGACAACTAAACTTTTAATGGTTACATATATTTCCCATTAAACAAATTTTTATTTTCATTTATTTATTTAAATATTGATGAAATTTGAACTTCAATTTGGTCTAGTGTTGTACAGGCTGTATACTATATGTTTGTGTTTGTGAAAGAAAGTTAAAAAAAAATTCAAAACTGCAATTTTTAATCCCACTTAAAAAAAAAAAAAAAAAAAAAAAAAGTGACTTAATTAGTAGCACATTTAAAAAAAATTCCAAACGGTTTCCATACAATCTCCTGCTGTTGCCACCTAAAATACATACATTAGTTAATTTTAAAAAATCTAATTGTCCGATCGATAAGCTGTTTAATCCGTTGGATTTAACGATACGACTGATATTTCTAATTTTTTTCTAATTTTTTTAATTTACTTTCCTCATTTTAAATAAATGTAATTTTTATTGTTCACGGTTTTTTTCTGTCGAAAAAATGATTTTTTTTTTCTTTTTTTTGGCAACAATTAAATTAAGGATTAAAATTAAATATTTTAAGTAAATGTAATTTTTATTGTTCACGTTTTTTTTTCTGTCGATAAAATAATAATTTTTTTTTTTGGCAACAATTAAATTAATGATTAAAATTAAATGACCAATTTATCAGTAATTAGAAGGTTTTTATTTTAACATTTTAATTAATTAAAAGAAAACTAAAACAAAATTCGAAAATCCGGCTTCGAGGTGCATCAGGGGAGGTCATTACGAACCACCATGCAAATTTTTGTAGCTCAGCAATCAGCCGTTTTCTTAAAACTCTCTGGAAACATACACAATGACACACACACATCTTATTTTATTATATGTATAGATAGATGTATAGCTATTTTGCAGTTTTATTTTTTTAATAAAAAAAAAAAAAAAAAAAAAAAATTGCCATTTATCGGATTTTAATGCAATAATTGGAGTTTTTACATTTTTATTATGAAAGATGTGACTGAATGAGATAAAATTAAGCAAAAATACATATATTTAAAACATATAGAGTTACACCACTTGTACAATGAGCCGTCCATATTATGACTCAAAAAGTCTGCAAAAATTCTCTAGATATTTTGCAGATTTAACTTTCAATTTTGTTTAATTTGTAGTCTTCAAAATGTCTGTTTCATGCCTTCAAAAAATCTACAGGTATTTTAAATATAAACCTAAATCTGCATAACCTATGTAAAATGTTTTCAAAAACTCTGAAGATAAATTTGAATCTGCAAACTTTCTTCAGATATTTGTAGAATTTCTGTAGAAAATGATATTTTCTTAAGATTGTTTTATAGTAAGTTGTAGTGATGCATTAAATTATGAAAATAAAGTTTTTGTAGAGTTAACATACGCGCAGTTTCATTTCACGCGAACCATTTCATACGAATACTCATATTGCATAAATGGTTTACTATATTAATTTTACACTTGCAAATAGTTTTATTTCTAATATTTTTCGTCAATATATCGTAAACTGACGTCAAATTTGGTTGAAAACCCTGTGAGTTATACACAAAAATATTCCAAAGAAAACAAAATTTAAGAGAAAGCGAGAGAGCATAAATTTAAGAGAAAGCCTAACAGAAATAAACAGAAACGTTGTAAAGGACGAAGAAAAAAGTGTCAAACTATTTTAGACAATTTCACTGTAATTGTATGTTAAGATAAAAATATTAAAAAAAAAAAAAAGCAAACATTTATATTTTCATAAATTTAAGAGATAGTTTAACGCAAATAAGCAGAAACGCTGTAAGAGACTTAGAAAGAAATGCCATATGGCTACAGGCCATTTAAACCATTTTAATGTGAAGGTAAGGTATATCTTTTTCTTGTATCTGTAGCAAATTTTCTAAATGTTCTCTCAGCCATCGAAATCTCGTTGAAATATATAGAGTATAACATGCACTACACACTAATAAAGTTAAAAAGGATTCGTCAAGTATTTCATAAGGTATTTGACAAAACGTGTTAAACTGTAGGAGATCACATCCCCCCCCCCCTAACTGCAGACATATAGTTACTATTGTTATTAGTATTAAAACCAATTCGGACTTATGCTTAGATACACTGAGTCTGTTTTTTGTACTGCATTACAGTCGGCAGAAAAATTATTGAAGCACACATCCATACTTTTCATATATATTTTCTTCGTTTGGTCGCTAATTTTTATCACCATTTTACTCTTTTATAAACAGTATAAGACTTAGATCATGACTCGACAAATATTTACTTAACAAAACAGTATTACGTGCGAATCTTTTAAGTAGGAATTATTGCTAAAGCTTCAATAATTTTGCTGCCGATTGTAGAAGAAAGGTCATCATTATATATATATATATATATATATATATATATAAATAGGCGGGACTATCCTTCTTATTGCGATCCAATGTGCAGGATTTTTATGATGGAACATTGTCAGATTGTTGGATTGGTAGAGATGGATCGATTTCATGGAAACCCCGTTATCCAAACGTCACATTACTCGATTTATTTTTCTGTATATACCTGAAGAGCATAGTTTTGGCTAAAGATTCAGCATCGAAAAATGGATAAATTCAATTTATCACAGAAAAAAAGCAGAATGACTACGAAAATGCTCTGAAAAGTCTAGATGGATATCAAGAGCAGACTTAATAGACTCCAAGCAAATAATAATGCTTATGTTGAAGTCTATTTTTATAAAATTAGTTGAAGATCTAAACAAAATTCAAGTAGACTTTCTTTTTCTTTTTCTTTTTTTTTTTTTTTAATATCGCTTATATTCTGTTTATTATTTTAAACATGATACCATCCATTGTTAAATTATAGACGCCCTGTAATTGAAAAATTTAAGATTATCTGAAACATACAGGAAATAACATTATTATCGTGAAAAAAAAAAAAAAAAAGTATAATATTGATTAAAAAAAAAATGTTTTGTTAAGAATTGCAGTAAATTAACAGAATTTCCCTTTTTGTGCAATGAAAATTCTGTCGGAGTATTCATAAAAATCAAGACTTAGATGAGCAAGGGACAGATGAAAGACATATTTTAAGCAATTGAATTAGCCTTTTTACTTTCTATTATCCATACATATAGGGTAGAAAAAGTATTGTTTTTGGTCAAGTTTTCATAATTGAGTTTTTGTTACAATTTCATGTTTTGAGGTCCCTGAATCCAAAAATAAGCTGTTGATTTGAGTGCCTGTTATCAGCATATCTAAAGAACAAATTATATCAGGAAGTTTAAATTCGGTATTCTAAATGTGTATCGTATACACTAAGGAAAAAAAAAAAGTCGTACTTGGATATTACCTTTTTCTCTTTCTGTAACCGCCAATTTTATCGTTTAAAAAGCAAATTTTTTAATAGATTTTATTTCGTCATCCTCCAGTACACTTTAGGATTGAGCTCAATGTTAAAAATAAATTACAATTGTCAGGAAAATTGTAATTTTAGAAAGTATTTCAAAAAGGGCAAGGATAAGGCAGTTAACGATGCCACAAAATGTATTAATTTTAGAATGAAAAAAAAAATATTTTAATACGAAAGATGGCAAAATGATTAATTGTTGATAAAATGTTTATGAGAAGGTATTTTGCAAGATGTCAAATCATTTTGGCTGTTTAAATTGGAAATTTGGCTTTAGGCGGCCACGTTTCTCACCCAAGCAAGATGACCGCAAGTTAAAAAAACAAATGTTCAAAAAATCGTCTTATATCATGTTCAGAACTTATCACAACAACACGAAGTCCGAGGGTCGTGTTCACACCAATCACGTGATTTTTCAGCCGGCCGGTCGACGTCTTTAGACTATCATGACCTTAGGCCATGGCTGAAAAATCACGTGATATGCAGACACAAACCTTTGGACAAGTGCGTTGTCGTGACGTAGTAGGGCAATTGAAGAATTATTTTCAATTCGGCAAGCATCCAGCTAAAGTTCGAGAATGTTGTAGGAGAACGAAGGTAGGTAATAGCAAGGCTAAAGTAAATGTTATATGGCAACACTAAAGTATTAAAGAATATTGTTTGTAGGACGCAGCGAAACAATGTCACGCACTATGCCGAGGATAGACCTCAATACACAGAGCAATGACATACGAACGTTTGAAACAACACCTGAGAGCGTCGTACTGTCTCAGGAAACAGTATTTGACAAATTTACTAACTCATCGAGAACTCGTTTACGATACCGGGGTGCTAATCGACCAAATTATGGTACAATTAGAAATATTCAAGAAATAACCCTCACGGAAAATGTACCTGCAACTGAATCGGAATATACAGAGGTTTGCCAGTCAGAACGACAGAATGAAATTAACATTCCGGAAACTCTATAAACAAGATGGACACGACGATAAACAGCGGCACAACTCACTTAGGGGATGCAAATGACGCTGTCGACGCTTCTGTGCCTATAGTGGGTACCGTGACCAGAGGAGCTATAACTGGTCGAGTCGGGTATGGAGTAAAGATACTGATAGATAGAACCAGAAGTGAAGGAGCTGTATTACCTGGTTCTGATTATATCGGACCCGATAATCCGATAAAAATAGACGCTCCTCGCCACAGAGGCTGCATCATCGCCAAAGAGCACGATTTAGCTTATGACAAAATAGCCAACACAAAGTATATAAACAAAGAGCAACACTTGGAAACTGTCCAGTCAACAGATAAGAAAGCGATAGAACATTTTCGCCACGAGCCTGGTTGGAGATCAAAAGTAGGGGACGTTGGTTTATCTATTAAAAAAACTGTTGAATCTTCATTAGTACAAGCTATTTCAAGAGCATTAAAAAAACAAATATATATATGAATAATTTTTAAAAGAAAAATGTCTTTTATCCGACTCGTGAATCGAACACATATTAGCCGTGGAATACGAAACCATGCATCGGAGAGCGCAGGTCAGGTACCTTACCAATCACGCCACCAAGTAACACAGCGGTGATATTTTTTTTAATTATATGTATGCCAGTATTAGCCAAACACAGGTAGCTTTATGTTATAATCCACATTTTTGCTAAAACTATTGGTAATATAGTATTTAACAGTTAATATAGATTATTATATTAAATTTCATATCTAGAGGTTTAGAAATTGGAAAAACTGTCCTTATCCAGCCCTCGATATTTTTGGATAACGATATTTTCGTTAAGCTAATATTTAAAACTAGTGGATCTGCAGATCAGGAGCCTCAACGTCCTATTTGCATCAGACATTTTTCAATAGGTCATTTTTATTTATTTCTTATTATATAATAGTATATATTGATTCGATCGACTTATTACCATAATCAGATACATTCCTGAGGGGGGCTGCCGCCCCCCTCAACCCCCCGCTGCATCTCTCTTTCTATACCTATTTGTATATCATATAAAGTGTTACGGAATTGCAAATAATTGCATTTATTTTTGTATAAATTTTTTCAAAGAGGCTTAGTAAGTCGATAAAATGCTAATTTTGTGCATTTCTAGTCGTTCTAGCGTTAAAACAGCCTAATTTTCATTTAAAAACGAATTGAAAAGCTCCAATAAGGGAAGAAATGGATTTGGCGACTGTTTCCCTCCTTGGTGATTTTTTTGGCGACCTTGGCGAGAAAGTCCTTATTAGGGATATACCAAATATGGAAGCTCTAATCTCATTGGCTGATGAGATACGATAATTTTCCAGAACAGTCTGTGTTCGATAGAATAGTATAAAAGTAGCATTTTTTTAGCCGAGGCTTCCAATCTCAGATCTGTGTCGGTTTCGTCAAATGCTTGCTTTGCTTTGAGCCTCTTTGAATGAGATTTGCTTCATGTGTTATTGCTAAACAGTTTGTACTGTTGTTTTGCTGTTAACGGCTGTTGTTTAAGCTATGTTTACTGGTTGAATTGAAGCTGATACTTGGTTTATAGACCTGTATTCTTCTGGAACTTTCTGTGAATAAATCACTGAATTTTTGCAAGTTTCGCCTTTCATTCTCGGACAACTTACAAACCCCCAAGTACGCAACAATATGCATTCTTATTAAACGACGGTCTTGTATTATTTCCCGGAAATTCATAAATACCAAATTTCACACACACAAAAAAAAAAAAAAAAAATGACATAGCATATCGGAAATATTTTGCGTAACCTTTAAACTAATTATCAATTCTATGCCCACAATTTTCAACATAAAAACAGGCTTTTAAAATTCTAATAAAATTTCATTATATTTGATGGGGTGTAACCATGTTAAAATACACTTTTAAGAAATACCGACTATACACCATAAAAGTACAAAATTCCTTTATGTATCCCGGAAAAGTAGCCACAGTCATTATAAACGCCTATAATAAGAATAAATCTAATTAATTATAACTCATTAATCTTTCAAACTAATTTGACATCATTTGGATGATTACAGTACATACTCGGAATTATTTTGTGTGGTCCCATAAATTATTTAGTCTATACATAACCGTTTTCTAGAGTAAACATGATTTTAAGCATTTTATAATGTATGTTAACTTTATTAAGTTCAATTCAGCATAAACGCATTAAAGTGCGCGCTTAAATTAAAAATTCGTCCATAGGCTCTAATGTTACGAAATTCTTTCGTGTGTCTTTGTAAACGAACCATAAACATTGTATACACCAGTAAAAACTATTCAGCTTATTTTACGTTTAAAATTAATAATTGTTCTAAATTTAACATCGTTTGGATGACTAAGTGACATTGTCAGAACACTTTTGTAAGGTCCTGTACATTAATTAGAAAGCTTAAGAGCACATATTTTCTTCAAGCAACATAAGTTTAAGCATCTTACTCACGTATTTTCTCACACATTTTCTTCATTGCAAAGTAATGATATTAAAATGCGTTTAAACGAAATTCACAACATACGCCGTAATGTTAAGAATTTTGGCGTGTCCCTGTACACAGTTTATAAAAAATATAGCAATGAAAATTATACAGCTACTTATATGGAAAGCTGGAATGTGTGCGCCAATTAGCAAGTCAATCGAAGGATTTTTGCGGCCGCTATTTTGTACATACAAATTCTTCCCATAGGCCGTAAGGATAAGAAGAATTTTGGCGTGTCCCTGTACACGAACAACAAAGGGAATACACACCTAACACTATACAGCTAATTCCGTTGGGCTCGTGAATATGTGTACCAAATTGCAAGTCTATAGCGTTATTTTTGGGGCTGCTATCGCGGTACATACAAATTCTTCCCATAGGCCGTAATGATAAAAAAAACTTTGGCGTGTCCCTGTACACGAACTACAAATGGAATGCACACCCAAAACTATACAGCTATTTTCGTGGGGATCATGAACATGTGTACAAAGTTTCAAGTCAATAGCGTGGTTTTTACGGCTGCTATCCCACGACAGACAGACGGACGGACCGACGGAACCCAAAATCCTTTTGAGTCTCAACAGAGGGCCTACACTGACGTTTCGGCAAAAATTGAAGTCAATAGCTTGATTTTTGCGGCGGCTATTGCAGTACATACAGATTCTTCCCATAGGCCGTAATGATAGAAAATCTTTGGCGTGTCCCTGTACACGAACTACAAATGGAATACACACCTAAAACTATACAGCTGATTCCGTTGGGCTTATGAACATGTGTACCAAAATGCAAGTCGAAAGCGAGATTTTTGTGGCTGCTATCGCGGTACATACAAATTCCTCCCATAGGCCGTAATGATAAGAAAAATTTTGCCGTGTTCCTGTACCCGAATTACAAATGGAATACACACCCAAAACTATACAGCTGATTTCGTATGGCACATGAACACGTGTACCAAATTGCACGTCAATAGTGTGATTTTTGTGGCCGCTATCGCGATACATACAAATTCCTCAAATAGGCCGTAATGATAAGAAAAACTTTGGCGTGTCCCTGTATACGAACTACAAATGGAGTACATACCAAAAACTATACAGCTGATTTCGTGGGGCTCATGAACACGTGTACCAAATTTCAAGTCAATAGCGCTATTTTTGCGGCCGCTATCGCGCGACAAACAGACGGACAGACACAGCCCAAAACCGTTTTGAGTCTCAACAGAGGGCTTCCACTTACGTTTCGGCAATAAAACAAATTATGAACATGAATACCAGAAATTTTGTAGTCTTACGTTTAAGTGCAAGTAAATATGTGGAAAAAAATCAGTTATGCACAAATTATCCAACATTCTATTTTTTCGCTATAAGTTCCTTGCTACTTTAATTTTAATACTTTTTCTTTGAATATAAATAAGTTTTATATTCAAAATAAGTTTTAAAGACCTTTTTTTTTTTAACCGAATAATTTTCGCGTTGTAATATGCTTCTTTATGAGTTATATTAAACACTAGCAGGCTTTGCCCGTTTCGCTGGACATTAAACTTAAATGAGTTGTCAAAATCCCATATCTTTATTAATAACCTAAGTTCTCGCTGTGATTGGTAGAGTTTTTTCTCGCTCGCAACGTGAGGAGTCTGGGTCCCTACTGCCTTCGGCATCAACTTACCCACTTCTTACTTCCCCTTCCTCAGCGGGTGACTTCGAAGTTTTGCAAAATCCCACTAATGCACATAATGCGTACACTTAATCAATATCCACATACCAAAATTTGTCATTCTAAGATAATTCAAAGCGAATTCAAACGGAAAAACATGTTTTTACACATGTTTATTGCCCTCCGACTCCGAGAAAGGGGGGGGGGGGATTTCGAATTTTGTGAAATCCTGTTACAATAAGTGCTGTATGCATGCAAACAATTTACGCACCAAATTTCGTGACCACAGAAGTCTTTAATAGAAAATATTATAAATAAATAAATACAAAAATCACAGCTTTAGTATGGGACCCCTTTGGTGACTTTAAATATTTTAAGCCATTTTTGGGCTGAATTGAATTGGTTATCTCAATGAGGAATTTGCACACATGGGGGATTTGAACATAATCCAATTTCTCTGGTAGTTGTAGGCCCATAAATTTCAAAAAGCTTATTAAAAATGCAAAAAAAGTTCTCATTAATTAAAAAAAAAAAAAATAAAATAACCAAAAATCATGTGACTTCAAAACGCTGCCTGACGTCACACTTTATTATGCTTCAATGTTTACATTTTGTTAGCCTATTTAGAAAACAACAATTCGTTTTAACTTACGCAATTATCAATCGTTTATGTGATTTCTCAGCATTTCTTTTTCATCTTATAATTATTTAATATCATTCAATATCATTTACAACATTTTCCATTATCATTATTTTTAATTGTTTTCTTTTCATGGCGATTGTTTAATGTTTTCTTTTAATAGGATCCTGTGGAACGCTAAAGAACAGCTTTTGAGAAAAAATATTCGTTGTATTAGTGCAGAGTGGTAAAATACAATACTTAAACTGCGATTTTTTAATATCTGACATTATTATAAAATACAAAACCTATTTCACTGATTCAAGGAGCAAAGCAAAGTACGAAATCGAATGTAAACAATGATTACTCCCGTTTGGTGTCATAAAGAGTGACGTCACGATATATTATACTGCGTTTTATCGATAGAGTAAACAGTGCGATGTTAAAATTGTTATAAATCCGTAATTCGATTTTAAATAAAGAAAATGTATGTATTTAATTTCTATACCTTTTCATTTTTTATCATATAAGAATAAAATCAGAAAACGTGCAAATTCTCTATTGTGCACTTAAAGATCTTGGCGAGAAACGTCCGAGCTACTTCGGTGCCAAATTTAAAATTTTGCTAAAGGGATCCGATACTAAAGCTGTTCCATACACAAAATAAATAAATAAATAAATAAATAAAATAAAATAAAATAAAATAAAATAAAATAAAATAAAATAAAAACTCTTTTCTGATATTTACAAAATAAAAATAAAACATCTTAATAAAATCCAAATTACAATCATTTACAATTGAGGGGAGAACATAAAAGAACCTCATACGGTACATAATAAGAACAAAAAATTTTGTTTTACTGCAGGAAAGAAAAGTGCTGCTTAATTAAATAAAAATATTAAACAATGCCAAATATGAAAATATTTATCCACATATTTTATCTACATACCACCTGATTTAAAAAAAAATAATAATAATAAAAAATAAAATAAATCACCAACTTTTGTAGGTCAACTATTTATTTTTCTCTCTAATTTTGATTATTATTCACGTGAAATTAAAAATATTTCATTTTATTTCTGGAAAATAAAAATATATATAAATGCGTATATATAAATATAAAACCTTCTACCGAATCTGGGTTGAAAACGAAAAAAGGGTAAAATAAATTAGAAATATCAGACCTATATTTATAAATTTCATACCAAATGAAAGGGGCGATTTTTCTGAATCAAGGGGTGCAAACAGTTTTTCGATGCGACAATTCGATTTTTAAAAAATAACTAAAGTATGAAATTTAAGTGGAAACGGAAAAAAAAGAAAAAGGGGAAATTAAATTCGAAATATCAGACCTATCGTTACAAATTCAGTACCAAATGAAAGGGGTGATTTTTCTGAATCCTGGGGTGTAAACAGTTTTTCGATACGATAATTAGAATTTTTAAAATTAACTAAAGTATGAAACTTAGATGGCAACACTTCATTTCAATCCTTTCATAATTTGCAGTGCGAATCACCCGAATAAAAGTCTTTAACTTAAAAATTTATTTTTATATTTTATTTTTCCATTCAAAGCGTTTTAGTGAAAAAATATTTATGGTGCATGTGCAGGCGTTTTTTACCCACAATTCAAAAACTAATCAAAATTTTGAAAATTTCTATAGATATAATTTTAAGTTGGGTGAAGACCTAAGTCTCTGCCAAGCGCCGTTGAATTCCGTCCAGCCGTTCTTGAGTGATGCCCGGACAAAAAAAGCGACATACAGACACGATGACACACACACACACACACAGGCAAAATTTTCTGAAGTCATTTTCGGCTTTCATGGGGTGTGAAACGTGAAGATATCGCAAAAATGTTTTGATTCCAAAAATTTACAGACAAAAGTCTGATTTTATTAATATAGATAATTCCATGCAAATATACACATATCTAGAGTATTAGTCCTTGAAAATTTAATTTCATCAACTAATATTGTTTAAATAGCTTACGTTTAACAACTTATTTATGGAAAATGATAATATATTTATTGAATGGGGAAAGAAGTTTAAATAGGATAAGTATGTTGCTTAAAGTAGATTCCATATAAAAAATTTGCTAAGTAATGCAAATGTCTGAATTTCCAAAATGTCTGAAAATGTAGACATTTCGCATAGTTATATGTTTGAGAAATTTTTTGTGTCTGATTGTTATTTGAGATATATTTCAGTCTTAAATTAAGATATCTATAATGCCTAAGGTGTATATTAAGATCAGTTTATTTATTTATTTTTTGTCTTACATTAAAATCCCTGTATTTGCAGTGTAGAAAAACTACAGAGCTACCAATCATTACACGAAAACATTCATTTTTATTGAATATAATTATTGGATGGTTTTACTATTTTATACCATGTCTAGAAAACTATTCAACGATGTAAATTAATTCCTCATACACATCCGGTAAGTAAAGCATATTTATATTAATTTTCAGAGCTAGATTTTTCTATATTTACGAATTTTGATCTTCCTTAAGCACATAAGTTAAGTTTTTAACTATTGACCTTTTACGTGTGTGTTACCAGCATAACACAAAAATAAATAAACGATACAATTCAAATCTTATATTTTGAAGTTCATATAAGGATGCTACTCAAAAAAAGATTGATCAAGATTGATAAGATCAAGGAATGGTGTGAGTGAAAGTTGTGTGAATAATTCCGAATAAACTTTAAATTTAATAACAACTGTGGTTTCTATATAAATGTAGGCATTATAACTAGTCGGTCTGTTGAAGGCGTGGTTGCCCCTTTCACAAAAAATGATTTGACAAATGAAACTGTTCTTAAAAATAGTTTGAACTCCTTTTAATGTAGGATTATCCTTTTAACGTAGGTTTATATACAATTATTGTTATTTTACCTTTTAATATTTAATCTCTCTACAGTATTGAAATACAGAGTAAGCGATATCCGGTCACACTTATATTCTAATATAAGTGTGACCGGATATTAGAATATCCGGTCTATTATTATATATTCTAATTAGAATATATAATAATAATATAAAATTATTTTATATTCTAATTCATAACTAACAATATTTTGAATCAGATACCGAAAATGCTTCATCAACATTTACTACTTTCCGAACTTACATATGTAAGGAAAGTATTGTAATCATGATAAAAATTCGACTTTTAGAGTTTGGTATGTCTATACATTTTGATGTCCTCTGAGCTTATTTTTGCTTTTTTAACGGTGATGTTTGTATGTGTGTGTATATATGTGTTTGAGTGAATACGCTAGCGTCTAAACGCTCTGTTCAAATAAAGTGAAGGTTAGTACGTGTGTTATAGGTCACCGTAGCACGAATCTAGCGCTTATAGTTTCTTCAGGGGCACGACGAAAAATTCTTTATGATTATGGCTATGGGCTCAAATTATTTAACATGCGATAGCATCTAAACGTCTTATTTGAATGAACTGAAAATTTATGTACATATTATAACTAAACGTTGCATGATTTTGGTAAATATAGCGCTTATACATTTTCACAGGGACATAACGAAAAATTTTTCATTATTATGGTCTATAGGCTCAAACTATTTGAAGCGTATTAGAGTTTAATTAAATAACATACTATATGGAGAAAAATACTCAAACAACCTATTTTAAATTTTTCTTTCGTTTATTTAACGACTTCTGTTATTTTTAAATATTTATACAACCATTATTTAGTTAATGTTGTGAAGGTCGAGTGAAGTCACTCCAGATTACATTTTTTTTATTTTTATGAATTAAATTCAGGTTAGAAAATGTGTTGGAAATTGAAAACAGCCAATCACGGTTATGTTTGTGTATTGACGTCACCAGTTTTGTAAGCATCTACTTAAATGCCAAGGGAAATAACTTCTCAATCATCATCTAAATTCTAAATAAGTACTGATTAAGTATGCTGTTAACAGATTCCAGTAGAATGTAAAAACAAAGACGAATGTCTTGTTTTTTAACGGTTTAGTAGACAAATTAGTGGTTACTTTAAAAATAAAATCGACTTTTATTTAGCTTGTTGTCATTTATTTGAAAAAATACTGATAAGAGATAAAGAAAAATTCTAAATACAGAAGGTTTCTTGGAAATATTATAAATGTAAAGTTTTAAATCGGTGTTAGGAGTTTTATTAAAGATTAACAAATGCAATTGTTAACATATTAAATGTATAAATTTAAATTTCTCATACATCTAAAAAAATGTCAGATAGTAACAATTAATTTATTTTGACTAGATTCCCATGTAACATAAGCTAAATATGAAAATGAAAATAGTTTGACACATATGGAATATAATAATATTAAAATCATATTATTTGAGTTGTTGCTCATTTCCTTATAAAAAGAACTTTCTACAACATATCATTCAAATAAGTTTTCTTGGAAGCTAATAAGACGATGGTGTCTTATCTGGAGTTAACTCTCAACTCTTAAAAAAAAAAAAAAAAAAAAAAAAAAAACTCTTGCCATTTTTAAATTTATCGTTTTTCTTCCGCTTTCTTATCTTACACCGTAAAAAAAAACATGACGTTTCGAAGTTTTTTTACAAAAATGTGTGATAAACATGATGAAATAATTTTATATGTCAAAGCATTATTTTAGAAGAAATTCAATGTTGAAGTATAGGGGAAAACATTTTAGTTACAAAAGTTTTATAGACTCAAAAAATATTCTTGGAAAACTTATCAGATTTTGCTGAAAGTTGTTTGAATTTACATTCAAATGTTTCAGTGTCACTTTATAGCAATTATGCTTGACCTCGTTAGTAATAACGCCGCTAAAAAGGGAACGAACCATTTTATCTTGGCGAAAAGGTATATAATTCATTTTTTCGGCTACGCTTTCCAGAATATATGATTTATGCGATACAGAATCAAAGAGCAATCTCACAGTTTTCTGTTTATTGTCAGAGATCAACATGGCTTTCACGGTTTGAAGAAATATTCTTGGACTTCGTTTATTGAAATTGGACTTTTTAACATCATTTTCTGCGGGTTTTCTTCTTTCTTTTGTACAGCCTTTTTGTGAATCAAGTATATCACGCATTAGAGGAAAATACTTTTTAGAACAGATCACGCACTTTAGAAAATCTATCAATTTTTGTCCCATTCGGGTAACTCTTTCTTGGTGCGTCGTTTTACTTTATATAGAGCGTATATATAGTTATAAAGCTTTATTTAAATGGAAAAACTAATTTGAAAATAATTTTTTATCATTAAAATTAGGGGTGGGAATCGATTAACACTTTTAACTGGGTTACCGTAGTTCATTAATCGATTAATCGGTCGATTAGTCGGATTTTTAATCGGTTTTCATATTTCTTTATATGAAATGAATTTGAAATTATTTGAATGAGGAAATAATTTCATGAATAATTTGGTGAATATGAAATTATTTGAATAATGAATAAAACTCTCATATATATACATAGTTACACACACACACACACACACACACACACACACACACACACATATATAGAAAAGTGTGACAAACCATAAAAATGGTATGGATGTTAATTTGACTAGTTCCTTAAACAATTAACAATAAGAAGAATAAACATGCAAATAAATAATGAAAAAATATATTCCTAACATATTCTTAAATAAAATTTTTATTCGTGAATACATCTGTGAAATAACTTATATTTATTATTACTTTTATATTCTTAAAACTAAATTCTCTATAATATTATTTTATTCATAAATTTGACTGATTTTTTTTTTTTTGTCCAATCGATTATATCTGTTTCATAACTGAAATTTAAATCAATTTTCAGAGTAATAATTGGTCACTTTAAGTGTAAATTTCGTATAAATATTTTCGCTTATTTTATTTTTATTTAAAAAAATTAACTTTCAAATCAATTTGAAAGAAAAATTAAATAGATTTGCACATACTTTAGTTTTATACTTGCAGGCCTTGTCTACCTCGCTTGTCACTATTTTTAAATGAATTCTCAAAATTCCCTATCTTTATTATAAAAATCTCAAATTCTTCATTGTTTTTATATTTCAGTTCTTCATCACTTTGGACTGGAAAACAGAACAGAATAATATTTTCTTTTTCTACTTCAATAGTTATTATCAGCAATTCTGAGCTGATAATAAACGTTTGAAGATATTGCGAAACTCTGTTGACATCCCCCCTCAAAAGATATTGGGAATCAAGATCATTTTAATTTTTTTTCTTTATGTTGAGCGTTTCCATTTTTTAGAAGTTTCTTGTTTCTGGGAAAACTATTGCCCTAGCCAACACTCCCTGTAGAAGTCTACAGGTGGTGTTGCCCCACTGTGGACATAAAACAGCATTTTGTTTAATAACTGTCCTCCCCCTTTTCTCTTTCAACAAAAGTGTAACAACTTCTTTTGAGAGGTTTTATTTTTATTTATTTATTTATTTGCTTTTTCATTATTTGATGGATGTTTCTTAGATTGTTTGTTAGCAAAATATGTGAAAAAAAAAATTGTAGGCAGAACAGCATTTTCACTTTAATTCGTAGTTTGAAAATTTTAATCGGATTTTGAAAAATTTTAATCGAATTAATCGAGCTGATTAACTCGATTAAAAAAATTCATCGGAACTAAGCATTGATCGATTAACCGAACCGATTAATCGATTAATCGGCCCAGCCCTAATTAAAATTAATTATATAAAGAAATGCATATTTGTTTATTAATAATTGAATTTTTTTATGAAATGCAATACAATTATGTAATATTACGAATTAACAGAATGTATTATATTACATTTTAAAATTAAATTACATTTTTAGAAATGTAGAAATGTTTAAACTATCATGTTAATTTAAAAGCTAGATAAAAATTGAAATAATAAAATACTAAAATAACATAACATAATCTAATAATTTAAGAAGAAGAAGAAAAAGAACTTTAATTTATTACAGAAATATAAAGGTGTAATATATTTTCATTATTCGTAAATAAAAAAATCTTGAGTGACTTCATTTGACTTTCCGAACATTGAGTAATTAAAAGTTTTGTAGATAAAGTAAAGAAAGAGGAGTTGTTAAACAAACAACAGAGAGAAAACCATTATAGAGTGTTTGAGTATTTTTCTCCATATATTACACGATGTTTTATTTAAGGCTACTGAACATTGAGACCATGATCATAATGATAAAGAATTTTTCGCGTTGTACCTGTAAAAACCTACAAATGCTAGATCCACGAAAATGATTATATTTAGTGGAACAGTGATTTATAATAATCATATAAATTTTCAGCTCAATTGAATAAGGCGTTTAGATGCTATCGCACTTTTAAAAATTTGGTCCCATAGGCCATAAAGAATTTTTCTGATAAAGAATGATAAAGAATTTTGTGATATGTAGAATTTTGTGATATGTAGAATTTGTGAATTTTTATGATAAAGAATTTTTCTTTGTGTTGCTGTAAAAAACTGTAAGTGCTAAATTCAACAAAATCTATACAGTTAGTGCAACGGTGACCTATAAGATGTGTAAAAATTTTTTGCTCAGATTAATAAGGCGTATAGACGATATCACACTTTTAAAAATTTGGATCCGTCGGCCATAATGATAAAGAATTTTTCTTTTCGCCCCTGTAAAAAAACTGTAAGTGCTAAATCCCCCAAAATCTGTACAGTTCGTGCAGCTGTGATCTATAACACGTGTACAATTTTGCTCAGATTAATAAAGCGTTTATACGCTATTGCACTTTTAAAAATTTGGCCCCATGGGCCATAATGATAAAACAAGTCCTTCCGGCTTATTCGGAAGGGTAGGTTGATTTCTTTTTCCTTATCAAGTAGCCGTCATTTTGTTTCAAAATGGCGGCTACAAATTATAATTGCACTTGGTAGATGATGTAGTGCAATTGGATTGAATATTGATGTAGGATATGCACATATGGAGTTTTAAGCAAATCGGTTCACAAATACATTTTTATGTGAATTTAAAATTTTCAAGTGGCCGGCGCTTGGAAAAAAAATGTTTGGTTAAGTTGACAAATATATGAAACGTTTTTGTGAGATAAGTCTACTGTACACATATAGTTCGAATTAATTCAAAATCTCAAAAGTCATTGTGTTGAAAAATGAAGTGGCTGCCACTTCGATCAAAATGGCAGAGAAAGTTGCTCATCTAAGATATCGTTGCAAATTTGAAAATATTTTTTTTTTTTGTAGAAATTTTTTCAAAGAGGCTTAGTAAGTTGATAAAATGTTAGTTTCCTGCATTTCTAGTTTGTTTTAGCATTAAAATAGCCTAATTTTTCCTTAAAAACGCATTAAAAAGATCCGGTAACGTTGGTCGTAAGTTTTCCCCTATGGCGACTTTTTTGGCGACTTTTGGCGAGAAAACACTTATTATCGATATACCATAGATGGACGCAATAACGTGATTGGTTCACGAGTTAGGTGAATTTTCTGAATTTTTGTTGTTTGAATGATAAATCCATTTTTCAACTTTGATTTGAATTGATTAAGTATGTCTAAAGTTCCAGCAAACACATCGAAGATATTTGAAGCATAGGTTACTGTCCAACTGTGGTTTAAATCAGTGCCGTGTTTCAAAAGTTATTATTATGGCAAATTTTCAAGTGGTACTCTAAGTGGCTGCGACTTGGAAAACAAAATAGCAAAACAACTTGCCCATCGAAATCATCCAGTATATTTGTACGATAAGTTCATTGTCCAGTTCTAGTTTAAATTAAATCAGTAATTCAAAAATTATCGTCATAAGAAATTTTCAGGTGGCACCACTTGTAAAAAAAAGTGGAGTGAGATGCCCAGCGAACTTATCTGAGATATTTGAATGATAAATCCACTACCCAAATTTGATGCGAATTGATTCTGTATTACTAAAGTTACCATAATGACAAATTTTCAAGTGGCCGCCACTTGAAAATAAAATTGCGGATCAAGTGACCAAGTGAACTTATCCTAGATTTTTGAACCAAAAGTTCACTATCCAGCTTTTATTTGAATCAGTTTAGTATTTTAAAAGTTACCGTGATGCCATGTTTTCAAGTGGCAGTGTGATTTCAAGTGGCTGTAACTTAGACACAAGATGTCGGGACAAGTTGCCTAGTTAAAACTTTCAAGATAATTATATGATAATATCACTGTCAAAATTTGTTTCGATTTGAAGTATTATTTCAAAAGTTATCGTGATTTTAAATTTTCAAGTGGGAGCCTGATTTCAAGTGACCCCGCTTAACTTAAGATATCTGCCACTTTATTAAAAATGTCGCATAAAACTTATTAATAAAGTTATTTGAGACACTTGTGTAATCTATGTATACATCAAAATTAAAAAAAAAATCGGAATACGCTTTTTACAATTTGAATTTGAAATTTTCAAGTGGTCTCCACTTGAAAACAAAATGACGGAGCAATTTGGTTAACAAATTCATCTAAGTTATTTATAAGATAAGTTAAGACACTGTCCAAATTTGGTTCAATTTCGTGTATTATTTCAGAAGTTATAGTGATTTTAAATTTTTAAGTGGTAGCGTGTTTTCAAGTGGCCCCGCTTAAGATATCTACCACTTTATTAAAAATGACGGATAAATTTCATTAATAAACATCATTGAGACCCTTATGTGGTATATATTTACGCGAAATTTCAAACAAATTCGGAATACGCTTTTTACAATTTGAATTTGAAATTTTCAAGTGGTCTCCACTTGAATACAAAATGGCGGAGAAACTTGGTTAATAAACTTATCTAAGATATTTATAAGATAAGTTAAGACACTGTCTAAATTTGGTTCGCTTTGGAGTATTATTTCGGAAGTTATAGGGATTTTAAATTTTCAAGTGGTAGCCTGATTTCAAGGAGTCCCGCTTAACTTAAAATATCTGCCACTTTATTAAAAATGGCGGATAAACTTCATTAATAAACTTCATTGAGACCCTTATGTGGCCTGTATTTACATCAAAATTCAAGCGAATCTTGCTTTAAATATGCTTTTTACAATGTCGGTTTGAAATTTTCAAGTGGCTGCAACTTGAAAACAAAAAGTTGGAGCAACTTCGTTAACGAACTCATCCAAGATATTTATAAGATTAGTTTACTGTCCAAATTTGGTTCGATTTCGAGTACTATTTCGGGAGTTATCGTGATGACAAAATTTTCAATATAGATAGATAGATAGATAGATAGTTAGGGGAGACCGGGGCAAGATGACTATGCTAACAATTTTTGTTGTTTATTAATTTATTTTAAGGATAGTAAAATTAATTTTACATGAACTGTTAGAGTAGTCCTTTGTAGCATTAAATATATTTCCATTTAATTTTTCAAATAAAAATATTAAAGGATAATTTTATTTCTTCATAACCTTAACAAATCGTCATCTTGCCCCAGTACTGGGGCAAGATGACTTTGGGCTTGGGGCAAGATGACAACACTAAAAAAGGTTGGACATATTTTATCTTTTGAATATGTTACACGGTTTAACAAATGATAACTGTGTTTTTACATCTTACAAAGTATCGAACTAAGCGTAATGCATTGTAACGTAATGTTGAAGTGTTTAGTTGTTTAGCTAACAATAGTCACAAATAAAAATGCCATTTTCATAATTGGAACATTCCTCATGCCACCATTCTTGGCATTTACAGCACTGGATCCATTCTTCTGTTGGAGGGTCACAATATTCCTCTTCACAAGCAGGACATCCTTTGAAGTTGATCCAACTGGACTGTTTGGCCTGGATTTTATAGACTTAGGCCTACAGGAACTTAGTTTGAGTTTTTTTACTCCCTTTTTAGCTTCCCGAGCTTCTTTTCTCTGTTTTTTTAAACCTTCCTGTTCTTCCTTCTGCTTTTCCCTTTGTTCTAACATTTCTTTGATGAGTGTGCTTGTAAGAATGCTTGAGCTTAGTTTTTTGCTATTTTTTTTTTCTCACACTGTGTTGCTTTAGGCAATGGTTTGAAATTAAAAACGTTAACAGGCTTCTTTGGTGCATCGGAATCTGCATTTGCCATAAGTTCTGGTTCTTCTGGAGGGTTTATATGTTGGTTTTCTACTACCAGGGTCTGAGAATTAGCACTATTATTCTCAGTTTCATCGCAGACAACATCATGGTCAGTAGTTTTTGCAGCAGCAAATTCATGTTCGCTAAACACAAGAGGATTATGAGGCTCGATCCCACATTCTTTAAACCCTTTAACTGCATTTCTAACTGTAGCTGCTTTGAAGTAAGCGGTGCTCAAAAGCTCACCAATATTTTTGTCTGTGATAGTTTGTCCTGAATGAGTGACCATAAAGTTGTCACATGCTTGGCTATAGTAGGTTTTTAATGGGCTGAAAAATGCCACATCAAGGGGCTGGAGAAGATGTGATGTGTGGGGCAGCAACCCAACCATGATGATGTTTTTCTCTCTGCATTATAAGATAACCTGCAAAGTTATATGTGAGTTTTGTGATTGTCAATAATCAACAGAGCAGGAGATTCATTGCTTGGTTTCACGTGAAGATAAAAGTGCTTCAAAAAAGAGAAAAAGGTGTCCTCATTGCTCCAGCCGTTATCACTACAGTGGCCTACAGTTCCTGGTGGGACTCTTTCTACAAGTTCAGAAAGTATTCGTTTCGGGGAAAGATGGCGAGCTCGTCATCTTGCCCCGGACTGCCTGTTTAAAAATATTCGTTTTCATTGCCATAAAGGAAGGCGATTAATTGACATTTATTCATGGTAATAGGTAGTATTTAAACTAAATTACTCATAAATATTAAAGAGAAACTATATATCTTACCAGTAGCTGAAGCAGAGCTTATTTACACATGCATAAAAGTTATAACGTGACAGCGGTAAACAATGAAAACTTCACAACTAACACAAAAATGGCGATTTCAGCGTTTCTATACTATTGTTTAACGAACGGTCGATAGAAGAGCCAGTAGTGCCCGATTGAGGCTGACACCTAGTGGATAACGGAAAAATTATGACATTCGTTATCTTGCCCCGCTCTTCATCTTGCCCCGGTCTCCCCTATATAGATAAACGAAGTGATTGCAATAGGTCGATTTCTAAAGAAATCAACCTAAACTTTTCCTGGTGTTCCTGTAAAAAAAACTATAAGAGCCTAGATTCACCAAAATCTATAGGGTTCGTGCTATGGTGACTTACAATATACGTACCACTTTCATCTTATTCGAACAAAGCGTTTAGACGCTTCCGTGTTCACTCACAGACATTCACACATACATACACACGCACATACACACACATACATACATCATCGTAAAAATAGTGGAAACGGACTCAGGGGACCTCGAAACGTATAGAAACATCAAAATCTCAAATTCGGATTTTTGACATGATTACAATACTTTCCTCACTATAGTGTTCGGAAAGTAATATAAAACATATATTGAAGTTATTCACATTTCTGTAAATGTAAGGACAGCGAAATTATCTTTTAACCGGTGTTTATCACATTTTGATTTAATATACGGAAAATCTCCCTCTATTTTTAATTTGGAAAACAATTAATTAAAACTTTGTTTATTTGTACCATGTGAAGTTGAAATATTATTTTAATATTTCTAGTAATTTTACAATATATATATATATATATATATATATTAAGGAGTATACGTTTCGAAATTTAATATTATGGAATTACCATGGTAAGCACTTGGTTGAATTAAAAGTTACAATTAATGAATTCTGATATAGCATTAAATTAATTTTGTAGAAATTACCCAGACAATCTATGCTCTTTCAAAGTTTTTAAATTTGTTTTATTTATTTACTTAACCTGTTAATGCCCGAATTAATTTTTCAAAATGTTATTAGCTGATTATTTCACTTCTAAATTAATATAAACAACTGAAAGTAAAATATATTAGCTTAAACAATTCTTCTGAAAATTTTAAATTTAAAGCCTATCTTCATTTATTGACGTTTAGTGTTCTAGCGAGGAAACTTCGAGATAAAAAACTTTGAGATAACAGATTAATTGCCTATTATATGTTGATATAGATCTGGAAAGTAAGTATTTTAATACGTATTATTATTCAACTTGATTTAAGTTAGTATACCTGCGTAAAAAGCAAATATATGTGCGACGAATGAAAAATCATAAAATGACTATCCAAATTATGAAATAGTAATTAATGGTAGGCACATAAAACTTTCAGGAATCGTTTAACGTGACACTATAAACTGTCACTAAAAAGCGGAAATCATTCCAAGAAACCACAAAAAATATACGAGCCATTTTATTAGCTGCCCTCGAATGAGGACACTGGGCGCTAACAGGTAACTGTGCTTCTTATTTTGCAGATTTTTAAAATCATTTTTATTTTTTATTGTGGTCTAAAATTAATTATTTTTGGTTGTTTGGCTGAATTTTTTAGAGCAAGATTCAAAATAGGATATTCTGCATCAGATATTCCCGTTTGAATTTTTTTGTTTTTTTATTGCACACTAGTTTCTATAAGAATTCTTTTAGATTTATTGCCTTCTTTTACATTCAATAAAAGAAAGTATAGCTTTCGTGAAAAAATTTGACTTTCGGCTTTCGACGTATTTACACGTTGTAAGATTTCTAGAACACCATTTTTAGAAAATGTCTATCTGTGTGAGTGTGACAGATTTTTTTTTTGGCAACTCTATTGCTAGAACTACTGCACAGAATCTCATGCAAATTGATATATACTGGATGCACTTTAACATAAATTAGTGCCTATCCACTTTTGGAAAAATCTCCCGACAGCCGGCCTTGTCAACGTGTTTTTCTAAATTTTTAACACGGTAGTATTGGATGAAAATTCCAATAAATTTGTACAATGAAAATTCTTTTTAAAGAATCATTAGTAAATTATTGTTATTATTATTATTTTAAAATAATAGTTAATTAGGTAAAACAATATTTGAACTCATAGAACCAACGTTTAGGGCGGGGTGGTTTAGGCAAATTTTTAACTTGTGTATATTTCAAGTAACTAAAAAATGGTTTAACCAAAGATCTGTAATAATGTAAAACAAAGTTATGATTTTTTTTTTTTTTTTTAACGACAGAAAAAAATAAAGAAAAGAAAGCATATTTAAAAAAAAATATCATTAGACAAGAGCATAAATTCGACTTTCTCTTTGGACATTTATGTTATACTTTTACAAGTAAAAAAAAAAGTCTGAGTTAATCATGGTAAATAACTGTAATAAAATATTTGTAATGACTGAATTTCTATAAGAAATTACAGAAAACTTTAGTGGTGGCTGCAGCATACTAGTTTTATCTTTCCACATCCTTCAGTTTAGTAACCTGCATTTTTATGTTGTTGACCTGCCTATCTTTTTCCTGGTGAAGGTTAGAGATCCTTCAAGAACAGAAGCTTCAACAGCGAGTCATCCTCTTATTAGTTGGACAAGCTTTTTGTTATTGCTGCTAAACAAATTATGCTTTTATCGATTATTTTAAAAGAATTTCTTTTTAATAGCTCTTATTTCAAAGTAAATATATAATTAAAATTATTATTAAAAAAATCATCAGCATATGGTATTAGCTGAATTATATCTGAAATCAATAGTAAGTCAAACGCTCTAAAAGTAAATAAAGAATTATTCCTAAACAGTTTTTATCTGTATTCTGTCAATCTTTCAAAACATTTTCCTTTAAAAGATCTTTCTATTAAGCCGCATTTAACAAATCACATTAAAGTAACAGCTCAACAAAAATTAATAGCTCATCAAGTTTTTAAAATGCATTATAGACGTCATATTTTCTCACAATTTCAGACATTCTTGGCGCCATAATATAATCACTTTGTAAATTTTCTTCTTCTTTTAATCTGTTAGTTGAGAATCGTAAAAACAAAGTTTTTAAGACAAACAGCTCATTTTTTAAGGCTTTAAAAGTGATTGAAAACAGAACAAAGTAATATGGAAAAAAAAAAAAAAAAAAAAAAAAAAAAAACGTACATCTAACAGTAAAAGGAATTTGTATTTTGACAAGTATGTGAGATGCATAGTTGTAGATTCAATTACACACGCTCTTATCCGACATATGCTCGGATCTGCTTACGAACTGAAGCCAATGTCACTTCTAACGAAAGTATAATTTTTCAGATTTCATTTATTTCACAAAGCTGCCAGATCAAAATTTTCAAATTGGTACCAAAAACTCTTGTTTTAAGAAGTCTGAAACAAAAGTTTATTGGAGGGAAATCTGTGATGTATTTCACCAAAGAATGGGCTCTTCCCACCTGACGTCAGAGGTCACGTGATAGAGGAAAAACAAATAGCAGACAAAGTCTTGTTTACCTATAACGATTGCTGAAATAACGTATTTTCTATTCTTATTTTTGATCAATCGTATTTAATCTGTGTTATTTTTTTATACATCATCTTTTTAATCCATTTTATGTCATTATTCATCACCTTTTGTTTGCTGTATACATTTACAATCATCATTTAGTTTATATTTGTTATTGATGTTCATGAAGAATATGTTAAATACTCTGATTTTTGGTACTTAAATCAGTGACAGTGCAATATCGCACTGCATAAATTCATTTAGACCAGTAACTAAGTTAATTAACTTGTTGTTACACCTTTATGCAATTAAATTAAATGAAAACATTTTAAAATTTCAAATTATAATCCATAAACATTCCACAAGAACAAGCTATTATATATTGCTAGATCAGTTAATGTAACAGTTACACTAGAACATACAAAAATCGATTCTTACAGTTGAAAATAATAAACACATAAAGTGTTTTTAAAAAATTATTAAATTTACAAATACAACTATTCTACTGTTTACAAATGTACAATATTACTTTTATTTTATTTTATATTAAATATTAACATTTTTGTTCTTAAGAACAATATTTAATTGGATTCGATTCTCAGAATTCGATTATTCGTTTTCTTCTGTCACA
This sequence comes from Salticus scenicus, assembly GCA_963930645.1. Lineage (NCBI taxonomy): Eukaryota > Metazoa > Arthropoda > Arachnida > Araneae > Salticidae > Salticus > Salticus scenicus. The sequence goes on from OZ005661.1 coordinate 97,599,903, forward strand.
TGATTGAGCAGACGAAACTGGGAAGAATCCATTGGTCAACTACCGATAATCTATCCTGGATACTGTTAAATAAGGTAGATATGAACGACACTTGAAGAATGTGCAAAGGCTGCATCATCTTGGAAAATGATTTCGCCTATTTTAGTGAAAGAATGACGTAAAAATAGGCATATGATGTTTTAAAAACTTGTATTATATCGTGCTACTGATTTTAATTTGAAACACATGTGGAACTATCAATCAATATTCAATCATACCCATCCCAATATACAAGCTCATTCGCATGTGCAACGATGTTCACTTTTACAAATGCATTTTTAAGCATGTATAGATGCCAGTTATGATTGTTTAACATACCATTCCCAGCAGAACGGGATTTATCTGTTCCCAGACTTCTTCTCAAGAAATGGTGGACTTCAATATATCATTTAAAAAGACGCGAGCAAATTTGTTACCTTTTCCTTTTTTTTTCTGTCTATGCGAATTTAATAGTATCGAATCGAATAGGTAAAAAGTTTCGTGTTAACCTGCCAATGGAGAATGCGTATTTTTTCTTTCTTTCTATCTTTTTTTTTTTCTTTTTTTTTTTTTTTTTTTTTTTTTTCATGTTCATTTTTAAATTTAAAAGCAGACGACAAACCGCTCAGTATATCCTCCTCAGTGGACTCTTTTCAATTCTAGCGTTGGTGTTGAATCCGTAGAGCCAGAGCCTCCTTAAGTAGATGCCTTCCACGCGCGGCGAATCTCAATGTTAAATTAGGCAACATTTAAAAAACAAAACTAACGCTAGGTGACAGCACCTACGCAGAGCAACAATTTTCTGCTGTTTCATAGACAAGTTATATTTTTCATGTAAAAATCTAGCTATTAATTTCAATTTAAAGTCTAAAATTGTATTTCTTTTTTCTTTTAATTTGAAAAAATGATGTGAAAGTGCTTTATCGTAAATATTTTCAATAAAATATTCAAATATTTATATTTTAAAAAGTATAGGGTTTAAATTTCTTCGAAAGTTGGCAAGACCTATTTTAGCTTTTCAACTAATTGAATTACAACGTATCAAATAAATAACACCTTTTTTTTTTCAATATACTATTAATTAAAAAACGGAATTTAAAATTAAATAAGCAAAAACATGGCATATCTATCACGCGATTAAATTATTTTTTATATATTTATTCAATAAAAATTTCAAATTTTTTTTTAATTTAGATATCAGATGAAAGTTTCGTTTATATAAATTAAAATCTCTGAACTTTAAATGAGTTTCAGTTCAGAATGAATAATTTATAATGATAAATTATTAAAATCATGTCTTTTTTTTTTTTTTTTTTTTTTTTTGTCATGTCCTTTACGTTACATTTTTACCTTATTAGATGTGAATTATTTTTCTTAAATCGAAAATTTTATATTATTTATAAGAAAAATAGACCAGCACGTTAACGAGATAAGTTAACATTCAGTAATAAAAATTGGAGAAGAAAACAATCTGTTGTCTAGTCCGTCGCAAAAAATAAATAAATAACCATTAAGATTTAAATTTTTAAAATTAAGGATTTCTTGAGTATAAGTTTTCTCTCGCACCAAGTTTTTGTGTTAGGTGTTTTTCATATAAGACTAAATTTAAATGCACAATCTGATGTGCACATAGTTTATTGAAAACATACAGGGCTATCCAAAATTAAGCTAAACGTTCTTTTCTGTAGAATGTGTGCTTTGCTACACTTTTTTTATTTCGACGAATACTGTTAAAGAACGAAAATTAATTTTTCGAACCTATAATGTAAACAAAGTATTTTTTTTTTTTTTTTGAAGTTCTATTTTCAACTCAGGTTTTTGAATAAAGTCACGTTTTGAGGTTCCCTGAATACAAAAAACTTTTTTTTTTTTTTTAGTTTTTAGCGATTGATTTATATGCATATTTATTATCAGAATAACTTAAAAACAAACAAATGCAGGAAATTCACAATTGTATTTTAAAACTCGCATTAGGTTTCAATTTGAAAAATTTGATAAAGATTGGCAAATTTAAGGACAAATTAATAACATCCTTGAAATATTTTTACTTCCATTACCCTACTACCGTAGGTAATGAAAGTATTGTGTTCGGTCCAAAAATTCGATATCGAGTTTTCCCCTGATTTATATTTAGCCAGTATATGTGTGTGTGTGTATACATGTGAGTGTATGGATGTGGGGATATTTTTCATTTTTCTGATAATTTTTCAAATCAGTACTCACGATATTTAATTTTTACATGAATTTTTAATTCCATATTCCATTTCTGTGGTAAAAGGTTAATAAAAGTAATGTTTTGAATCTTAAAACTTAATATTTTTAAAAAGAACAAAAGTAGAAATAAAAATTTTCTATTTTTTCTTTTCAAGATTCCCAACACTTTTGTTTCGATTTAACTGAAATAATCAAATTTTTATACGCATTTACACAAGTCTTTAAAAAACAGTGGTATTAAAAAAATATAAATCAATCTTGTTCCTATATTGGAGTATTTTATAGTTTTATTCATTTTATGAATAAAACTACAAAATACTCCAATATAGAGTGACTTCAAAGTAACTAAGAACAAGTTATTTTTCTGTATTCCTACATCAATAAATAAAAATTTTATTTCATTTTGTAATAAGCATAACTATTTTATTTGTTAAATCTAACTTACTAACAGAGAGGTGTCAACCCTTCGAATTTTTATATCATAATTTCTTTTAAATTTATCTTCGTCTTAATCACACAATTTACGATAATAAAGAAAAATGTTTTTTGTGAAAAATATTATTGATATTCAAAAATCCGGAGGTAATTTTGCATTAATTATTTATGGAGTTTACATACCTTGTCTGGAAATATTTGGAAGCAATTTTTTACGCTGAATTGCATTGCTTGGTATTTCGTGGAAACATATATTTTCACGGCTACTGTCTGATTTACAAAATGGAACGACGCAATACACCATATTATAAAAAAAAAAAACCTCTCACATTTGTTAAATTAATAAAACACAAACCAGAACTCAATTGAAACTCAATTGCATCGCGCTCGCGGGAAATAAACATAACTTTACGTACGGTATCAAGCGCCATCTACTGGCTATGTTCTTCTTGTACTGTTGCCAAGTTTTCGAGCGACTCGCTAGGCATCTACTTAAGGAGGCTCTGGTAGAGCATTAAATTGTGAAAAATGAGAAAAAAATCGACATAGACGCCACAAACATTTGACCATAGCTGCCAAAAATTTCTAATTCCGTAGTACTGCAAGTATCCGCCTATCCTTCAAACCAATTTTTTTTAATAATATTTTTCTTCATATTCAATCGTAAATACATATTGCAGAAAGCCACACTTCTAAAATTGTGGTGTGAAAAAAAGACGTGTAATAACAATGCTACAGCGTAAATTAAAAATGTTGTGAGCTATGACTGAGGTTTCCGTTTTGTGTTTCTAAAAAAACATCTTAAAGAAATTAACTAATACCTTAAAAATAACAACAACAAAAAGAAAATAATTTGTTCTAAGAAAAATGTTTATTAAATTTCTTTTGTATTTTAAATGTTTACGTACATTGTGCTCTTTTCTTAAATATTAACATATAGATTTGTAAATTTAAATTTTAAATCTTTAAATACACGTTGTACGTAACAATAATACCTTATAGGTTATTCACAAAATTTACATGTAATAAAATATAAGATTTAATTACCAAAAAGCAAAACAAAAAACTGCAAAATACATTTGATAAATATAAATTTTTTAAAACTAAATCATATACCCTTTTAATAATTTTAAACATATAATGCATATTTTAAATTAGTGAAATAAATTAAAAAGTAAAATAATATTTATGAATGTAATTACTAATTGACTCGACAAATGTACATTCGATGTCCATATAAAAAACTTTTATAAAATGTATTTAATGGTAAAATTAACTAATGCATAAATTATTTTCATTTGTAAATTAAGTGATATTTTTCATTTTATTTTACGTAAGCGAAAACAAAATAAATATTTCCAGAATAATTCTTTTTTCGCTTAACTTTCAATTAATGGATATTTCACGTTTATAGTTAGAAGTTATTAAAAAAGGCAAAATAATAGTTATTGATTTTAATTAGCAAATTAATTTATTACTTTCTTAATATATACTGATTTTAATACAAAGTTTTTTATTGTGGTTAAATAAAAAATAAGTTAATAAAATTAAATCTATTTTTTCCTCCCCCCCCCGAAAAAAATAAAATAGATGTTATAACTATTATATAAAATACGCAAATAATATAAATTTCGTGATGGAATTTTCAATGTTGTTTAGGTATAGATCCTTTTGTAAATGTGTACCTACACACGTAATTATAAAATGTATTTTATGTATAATACTTTTTCTGTATATTAATCAAACAATGTGTCATCCAATATCATTCTGCACAGGATAAAGATAAAATATAGTAATCACGGTAACTAAAATATATAACTAAATTCTAGTTACCGTGATAGTAATGATTTACTCAAAACATTACGCAATAATCACTAGTGGAGAACATATAGAGATATTGTTAATATTTAGTAACCATCACTCACTGGGAATTCGATAGATTCCTAGAATATTACACAACATACATATTAATACTGAACATGCTAAATTTAGATTACGTACGCAAGATGGATTGGATTATATATTATATTCAAGTTGAATTAATAACGTGTTTCAGTCGAATGAAGCTCAGAAAACACGTTCTTTTTTTTTACGAAAGTTTACAAATACACATATGGTAAGATATATGTAAGATATTTTTTTTGTTGTTGTTGTTAAGCTAAATTTGTAATATTTGTATAACGCAGCAAAATACAGGGTGTCCGAATCATATGTCCCAAGCTCTTTTTCCATATTTTCTGCAGAGTTTTTTGCAGTTGAGGTAGCTTTAAACATTATTTCATCACACTGCAGCAAAATATTCATTATCTGTATGGACTCAAAGAGTGTTCTTGACTCTCTTTCTTCTATCTATTGCACTCTTTCTTTTATCTCTGTTTTAAAAACATATAACGGCCTTCAAAAAAGGGGATTCAGTATTTTATTTTGTTGGGTTCCTGGACATGTTGGTATTAAAGGCAATGAAATAGCAGACAAGGCCGCAAAGCAAGATTCCGTTTTTTTAAACTGTCCTATTTTTTTTTTTTTTTTTTTTTTTTACCATGGTAAGCCTAGCCTCAGGAGCTAATTCAGAGATATTTGGCAGAGGGAGTGAATAGTCAAATTACATGATATTAAACCACAAATTGCAATCTGGCCGACGTTTAAACCTAGGAAATATGATGTACTTATTACCCGTCTGCGAATTGGGCACTCTAGACTTACTCATAAATACTTATTACTTCGACAACAGGAGCCGACCTGTCCCAAATGTCGCTACCATACACTTACCATTCGCCATATTCTCACTGACTGTCCTTGCTTTCGTTAGATGTATCGGCAATATTTTAATTCATCCTCACCAAACCTGACGAGCCTTTTAGGTAGTACACCTCATTATCATTTGACACAATTTTTAAAAGAGGCTGGTTTTTACTATGACATTTGATTTTATTATTTACACTCTTCATCTCATTCTACATCAGTTTTTATTATGTACACTGTTCCTGTTCATTACATTTTACATCTGTTTTTATTATCTACAATGTATTTTATGACTTTGATTTTACCTTTTACCTACTCTTGTTTTCAATTTTTGTTAATGAGAATCTAGGCTAAATTTTATTCTTTATCCCCTTTTTGCTTGGCGCAGCATGTCCCATTGTGGACTTTGCGCCATTAAAAGCCATCCATCCATCCGAATCATATGTACCTGATTTGGAAAGGTCGCTGTACTTAACAAAGAGTTTTAAAACATAAAATAAACTGTAAAATTAGATAACAATATTCACAAAGATTTTATTAAACAATCAGTACACTTAAGCAATTAATACACTTCAACGTGAACTCCTTTAGTTGCATTGAGAATGTCCAGCCAGTAGTACAGTTACAGCCATGTCCGATGTAGCATTTCCGGAGTCACAGTAGCAATAGCTGCGGTTATGGAGGCACGAAGGTCTTCCATACAAGGGATGTTCCTGTAATACACATTGCCTTTCACGTAGCCCCAAAAGAAAAGAATTAAGAGGAGTCACGTCGGGAGATCTTGATGCCAGGCAATTGGGCCACCGCGTCATCCATCGGTTAGGGAAAGCTGTATCTAAACATACATGAACATGCTTGCCCTAATGAGGAGGGGCCCCATCTTGTTAGAAGAAACGGTGGGTTGTAAATGCTACATTTGGGGTATTGCGTAAATTTGTAATATGTCCAGGTAAATGTTCGCCGTCACAGACTCCCCAGCAAATAAAAATGGTCCTATGACCGCCTCATGTAATAGAGCACACCAAACATTGATTTTTGGACTGCTCCGCTCCAATTCGTGTACTGAATGGGGATTTTAATAGCCCCAAATTCTGAAGTTGTGCCTATTCATGAAGTTGATAACACGAAATGTAGCTTCATCTAAAAAAAAAAAAAAAAAGATGAGGTTTAGAAAATCGTGTTCAGTTTCGATGCAAGATAACATCTCCACAGCAAATGGTTGTGGCCAATCTCCACGGCCAATCATTTGATTGCAGTTTCTGCCCAATCTGCATTTTATACGAATGTATCCTCAGTTTTCGATGCTGCACATTATGAATAGTTAATGATGGCAAAGATAATTCCGAGGCTGCCTGCCTGATCGACGGCCGAGGCCTCCGAACGAAAGCTACTCGAACCTCTTCCACACGTGCATAAAAAAGTGAACAGCGATTACCTCTGGATATTTCGTGTGCACTTCCCTTTCAAGAAACGTTTCCTGCCACTTTTTTATGCTCATAGCCTGAGGTGGATTTCTTTTATAAACTGTTCGAAACATTTTTTGCACCTTTATAACGGATTTGTGTTCTGCATACCACAGAACAACTTGCGCCTTCTCTTGCGGTGACACCATTTTTTCCGTTTGTCAGCTCAGCAAAAACGCAAGTGCGTCAGACAAGCGAAAAAAATATTGTAGCCAAACTCTACGAATTGAACTCCCACATTTGGCCAATAACGCCCTCGTAGCCCTAAAACTTCGTTTTTAATCGACTATTCAAAACAGATACATTTGATTCGGACACCCGGTATAATGAGGGGTGATACATTGTAGTGAAAACATTGACAAATAAATATTTGGCCTATGAATATTTTTAACGAAAATAATAATAGTTAAGCGGATGGTAAACGTTAAAAAAACATTTTTCAAAATTACTGTTTTAGAGTTATGAAAATTAGCGTACATAATATTTTTCTTTTTAACGTATTAAATTTTTTCAAAAACCATTGAAATAAAACAATATATAAAATTGAATATGTGAATATTTTCGAAAATTTTCAAATCGCTTCATTTGACTATATAAACAAAAAATCAAAAGGGGAAATTAAAAAACTAAATCATATGGAACGTTTTAAAATTTTTAAAAATAAATAAATAAAAATTTTAAGTTATATTTTTGTTTTAATTTTTAATTTTAATAGTTTTCGAGAAATTTTAATAGATTTAATATTGATACTTTTTAGCATATGTATTTTATACCTTAAAAACTGCAATTTCTAAGACGAATTCTCAAAGATTAGCATTCCCTTAAGTGAGCATGTACTTTTCAAAAGAGATAATATATATATTAAAAAAAAAAAAAAAAAAAACATAACTTAATTTACAATAAATCGAAAATTAATTAATTTAAAAGTTGTAAATACAGGTAGAAAGGTTTTATCTATTACAGCAATTAAAATAATAATACATGTTTCATTTAGATTTTTTTTTAATATAAAAAAGTCAGAGTGAAATTTTTGTCGATGGATAATCATATAGGGAAAGTTGCAGTGGTTTACTATAGAAGCTTGAAACTTAGAAAGTTATCTCTTTTTAAGTTCTAATTAACGTAAAATGTGAGAATCTTCCGAAATTTAAATTTAAGGGAAAAAGAGGAGTGTGTCTAGAATTTCTACCCGTTTTTCACCAAATGTTTCATCAGAAACCAATTGACAATCTCTATTCAAAATGTAAAATTAGTTAGCTTTCATTTCATTTTTGTCATATTTTATTGTTTTTCGTGCGAAAAAACGGTGAGAACGTTATATTATAAATAGGAGTTATGTCTACTATTTTATACTACTTATTCTATCGCTAGTATATAAAAGTCCCACATAATCCTTTTAATGCGTGACAGTTTTTCCATTGAAATGGATTTTTTCTAACGAATAGTATTTCATTTAGGAGTTTTGTAAAAGAGACGTCATTCTAAATGACGTCTCTGAAATGTTGACGAAAGCGTAATTTTTTTAAAATGTTTTTTAATCATTTAAAAACTTTATAATCTCGAAATTTTATAAACCTCTATTTAGGGAAAATATGTATATTAGAAGTAACTTGCCCATCAAATTTGAAGTTTCTAACGACAATAATACTGAAAAAAAAATGTACAAAAGTATGGTTTTAAAAAAAGGCTTTTCCGCACACCCTCACAATGCGAATGCGTAAAAGGCAATTAGTTGCCTTTTTTGAAACGGAGCGTCATAGAATTATTATTATTAGTACTCGTAGTATTGCTGAAACGTCAGTGGAGGCCCTCTATTGAAACTCAAAACGGTTTTGGGTTCTGTTTGTGTGTTTGTTTGTTTGTCTATCGCGCGATAACAGCCTCAAAAATCCCGCTATTGACTTATAGAAAATATATAAAATATGTGTTATTAGCCTTTCTAATTACAGGGCCATACAAAAGTATTCTGACAATGTAACGTAATCAGCCAAAATAGGTCAAATTTCGAACAATTATTCATGTAAAACGTATAATAAGCTGAATAGCTTTTACTGGTGTATACAGTGTTTATGATCCGTTTACGGAGACACACAAAAGAATTTCGTGACATCAGAGCCTATGATTTCTTTTTATTTAAGAGCACTTTAATTCGTTTATGCTTCATTCAACATAATGGAATTAACCTACATTATAAAGATGCTTAAAAGCATGTTTTCTCTAGAAAAAGGATATGTATAGACTAAATTATTTACGGGACCCCACAAAGAAATTCCAACGACGTACTGTAATCATCTAAATGATGTCAAATTGGTTAAAGTATTAATGAGTTATAATTAATTAAACAGGTGTATTCTTTTTAATGTATTTAATTACTGTGGCTCCTTTTCTGGGATACATAAAATTAATTTCGTACTATTACGGTCTATAATCGGTATTTCTGAAAAGTGTATTTTAACATGCTTAAACCTCGTTAAATATAATGAAACTAGTATATAACCCCGTCAAAGATGACGGAATGTGAACGATAAATCTTGAAAACAATGTTTAGATCATGAAGATTACCACGTGATCATTTAAATGTATTTTCATTTTTTGTTTATAAATCAAATGTGTTTCGATATTTTATAATTTTCGTTCTTAAATTAAAAAAATTCTACCCGATCAATAAATATGAATGACAATAAAAAAACTGCTGGTTGACAAAAAATATAGGCCCGAAAACACAACAGCAACAACACATCCCAGTGTTCCGTTAAGTGCTCTATTTAAAGTCCTCATAATAAGAATAATCTAGTGTGTCACTCACACGACTTTCTCTTACCCGGAAATTTAATGCTATAAGTACAGGTTGGAGATTAAGAGGTAAGATAAAGAGTACTGTTATGTAAACCTATGTTAAACAATTCAAATTAGGCTTCGGAAGAGTTTTATATGATAATTAGTTCTGCCCCCCCCCTCTCAACCCCCCGTTTCATTAATGCACCTACATTTATATAGAATTTAATTCGGTTATTAAAAAATAATTCAGTTTAAAAAAAATAATTTATTAAAATTATTATTTAAAAAAGTTATCTTGTATGATAATACAGACGATTTCCATATTAGAGAAATAGTATAACACTAAATATCCAAAAAAAAGTTGAATTTATTCTCAATATTAAACTAAAAAAAAAAAAAAAAAATTAAAAATGAAAGAAATCAATAACTTCATTTTAAATTATCGTAGATCGATGGTTCAACCATTCGTTTTAAAGGTATTGGCGAGCTCCTTTGAAAAATACCCATCATGAAAATTTACTCCACTCGAGGGAGGACATCTACCCCAGGGGGGGAGGCGAGGCTCCTACATACACAAAAAAATTTTTCCCAGTTGACTATCTCTATTACAAAAAATATGTATTCGTTTCATTTGGTTTAGTGCAGTCTATAGATGTTAAATTCTACTTACCTGCAATTTCCCCCATAGACGTAATGTATTTGAATGTCCCTGTACACGAACCATTTGCTTCATCTCAACGAAAAGCTTACTGTAGCATCCCTATATGATACACATTTAGAATACCGAGTTTGGAATTTCTGCTACTATTTGTTCTTGAGATATGCTGATAACACACACAGACAGACAGATAGACACAGAGACCATTCGCTAAAAACGTGATTTTCATATTCAGGGGACCTCAGAACATGTAAGTATAACAAAAACTCACGTTCGAAAATTTGACCCTAAAACAATACTTTCTCGACCCTATGGATAAGAGGAAGTAAATAACGATTCACTTCATTTTACCAAAATCCTTTTTTTTAAGACTATCGAAGATCCTGTTTTGAAATACGTAAGCGAAGTGTGACGTCACTGACCGTCCGTGGATGCAAGAAAAAGATTCCCTATATTAATCGTCCATTGTATTTTTTGTAAAAAATAATTAAAAATCGAGAAAATTATTTCCCGATTTTAATACCCGTATTTGGGTATAGATATGCTATCGTATCCCTGTGCTAGATTGAGTTATTTTGCTGTCAAATTGACAAAATTTTAAATTTCAAAACTGTGTCATCTTTGGCGTTTTATGTATTTGGCGATTAAAAACATACGACGAAAATATACATGCCAGATGTTTATTTTCGTAATTAGTATTGTACGAAATATTGTTTCATATAATTCATCGCTCTCTTAATATAAGTTGTTAAAATAACCATGATTTTTGAAAGGAATAAAATATGTTCGCCAAATAATTTGGCGATATATTTTTTCCGCCAAGGATGACAGATATATTAAATCTGACAGATATATTAATCATTTTCCTTTTAATTAGTATATTAGTTGGATATTTATTGTGTAAATATCATCCTTTGAAATGAAATGCTTATGTTTTCAATCGAATATGGAAGTTTGCTATTTTATTTTTCTAAAGTTTTGAAATTTAAAATTTAAATTTTATCAATTTTACAGCAAAAACAACTTAATCTAACGCATGCACACGATAACTAATACATATCTATACCGAAATATGGGAATTAAAATCGGGAAATAATTTTCCTCAATTTTTAATAATTTTTTACAAAAAATTCAATGGGCGATTAACATAGGAAATCTTTTTCTTGCATCCACTGACGCCCAGTGACGTCATCACTTTGCTTGCGTATTTTCTAACTATCTAATAATTACAGACACTCCATGCTAACCCAAATTCACCTCTACTCTATACTCCCAACCAGCTATCTCACCCACAACATCGCCAAAATATCCAGGATCCAGCTAGGGACTTTCTCATTCTCATCCGAACATTTTATCTTGACTCGACATTATCACCTTAGACTACCCTATTTTCAATACTCATTTCAACTGGTGACCTTTACTTGCCCAACCAAACATTCTATCCGAACTATAACTTTACACTAATTTCAAAACTAAAATCAACTGGCGACATTTACGTACTGAACTCGACGCCTATCATACCTTACAATGTAAACAAATAATGAAGCTTGATAAAAATATTTAAAGACTTTAATATGTTTTTACAAATATTTTAAGATTTTTAAGGCTTTAATGGACCATATTCCCACTTTGGGTTCGAGGCTACAAGAATATCAGCTGGTTAGGCAAACAATCCTCAACTCTACCATAGCAAAGCATTGTGGCTTGCAAATTTTTATCTTGCAATATTATTTATAAGAGTTACAGATTATATGAAATTGAAGTAAGAGTGATATAGTGATACCTTTGTTTTGCTTATAATCCAGTTTTAGTAATATACTTTAATATTAATCAACATATGTAATATTAAAAGTTGCCATGTGAACTGTGGCGATGTTAACAAATTTAAATGGATGTTCCATTTAATAAATTACTTTATTAAAGTGATTGAAATTCTAATTATTTAAGCTTTGATGTCTATATATATATATGCGTGTCTGTATAAAATGTTCTTATTAATCTTTTATCCATTATATATATATATATATATATGTGTGTGTGTGTGTGTATGTGTGTACATAAAATGTTCTACAATTTTACGATATGAAATAGCCTTAACTTTATCATTCGATTCAGTTGTTTACATTTCTCTTTTGTTCTTGTTTGAACAGATATCTGATTATTAAGTTTCACTGGAGAAATATTTAGGAAAATGTTATGCGTAACAATAAAATAGCATCTTGAATCTAGTTTGTTTACAAAATATCGGCCACGTGTTCGGCGATTTTACCTACTGTGACGTCGCAGGAATATTGTCCATATGTTTTAGAAATATTTTAAGCGTTTTTTTTAATGAAACAGTCAAAGAGTCGTCCATTCGCAATTAAAGAGTTGTCCATTTGGAATTTGTATTTTCTGAATGGCAACAGTTTATGTTTGTTTTTATTTGGCATTGCGTTGTTTATAATCATGAAGTTACATAATTCTATTTATAGGTTCATGTTTATAATAGCCAGTGATCCATTATATTTAATTAAACATTTAAACATTACAATTAAATAGTTTTTCAAGGTTTTAGAGGGAATAAAAAACAATATGTGCGATACAAAACATGTATGAAAATGATATGTATGTTTTCGTCAGTTAAATTGAACAAATGGGGAAAAAAAAAATGGCTGCCAAAAGTCTCTGTTTTGAAGCGGTGTAAACCGAAATCGTGAATGACAGATGAGGGTCATTATATATATTAATTTTATTAGAATTTTAAAAGAATGTTTTTCAGTGGATAAGTTTGGGCATAGAATTGGTAATTCATTTACAGGGTTACACAAAAAATTGCGATATGTTATGTAATCATTTGTCAAGAAATTTGGTACAAGTATTTATGAATTTCAGGGAATTAATACAAGACAATCAGTTATCCGGAATATATATATATATATACATATAACACATAACATGTATACGCATATACAGATAGTTATAGAAAGAGTGATACAGCGAGGAGGGGGGGGGGAGGGGCGGCAGGCGCCCTCAGAAGCGTTTCTGTTAATGTAGCAAATGAATCGAATCAATATATATGTATTATATAATAAAGGAATAGAAAAGTGATACGTTGAATAATGCGAGATACAAATAAGATGTTGAGGCTCCTGACCTACAGATCCACTAATTTTACAGTGCGTGTCTTTTGTAACGAATATTTCATTTTAATTATTTATTAATGTCATTCTTAAATATCACATTGATAATAGTTATAGTTTAACCACTATATTTTCTGCAATATTTAAATAGAATATTTATGCTTACAACGTATAAAATGAGAATTATATGTAACAAACTCATCTGTTAAGAGAAAAAAAAATCTGTACTTTTTAACTTGCACAGTTTTATAAAATTTTTTCTTTAATGAACGCATATATTTTTCATATTTTTCATCAATGTTGAAAAAACTTTATGATTTCGGTTTGTTTGTGTGTTATCTCTTCGCGTTCTAACTCTAGTAAATATTAATAGAATACTGGAAACTGATACATATTATTCAAGTTCACTATTGAAAGTTCCCGATTGATAATGTAGTAAATACCACTACTAGTTTGTGTACTGGGACACCTGAAAGAATTGCATTACATGTGAGATGTTTCTATAATCCATATTTTCACAGCTTTACTCTGCAAAGATTTTAATGAAGTTCAAATATATTATTCAAAATCATAATCGGATGTTCCCTATTGAAAATGAAATAAATTTCACCGAAGGTTTATGCACAGGGACACTCAAAATTATTAAAAATTATTGTGTTCTATGATAGGTATTATTTCTATAAACCCCATTTCAATAACTTTACTTTGCTCAAACCATAAAGAAATTGATATTTATTAATCTTATGCGCAAAAAATTTATTCTATAAAATACTGTGTAATAAGCATTAAAATTTACAGGGCCACACAAAAATAGTAAGATATATTAAGGATTTAAATGATTTTTTTCGGAAAAAGGGCATTTTTACTTCCTTATACAAAGTATAAGGAAGTATTTTAAATCTGATTTGCGCAATGGTTTTTATATATCGCCTAGCTCAAGAAAGAATCATCGTAGAATGTTGCAAATTTAGTTCAGCGCTATATAAACCAATGAATCTACCCATAAAATTCCAGAATTCAGTTGTAATTGAAGTTAGAGGTTGAAGAATTAGGTAACACTAAAATACAAATTTTCGCAAAATTCGACTCAAAATTGTCAAATTCGATGCCAAGACCAAAATCAGGGTTGGTTGCAAATTTGGTGACTTGGCGAGATTAGCGATCAAATTTGTCGGAAAATATTGTTTCAGGATGACTAGAATTAGTAAATCCGTTCTCAGTTTTAACTGATTTAATTGTTTTCGTAAAAGCATTTGGTAAAATGCACCTCTAATTTTCGGCAAAGGGAACAAAAGTAGACCATCTGTACTCGAATCATTTTCATTAAACTCTAAGTTATAAATTTCCCAATGAGGGATTCTGTAATAAGCCATTCCTGAAAAGTATATTTGTTTGGCGGTATATAGAATTTTATTATCATGATTTTTGTGGTTAGAGTAGCATTTTTTCATTTTTTTTTTTTTTTTTTTTTTTTCGTGGTTGGAACCTGTATGTTTATTTACTAATCAGTTACCCCACACAAAAATGTCAATATTTTCATAATATATATATATATATATATATATTACAATGGGTGTGTAAGGTAGTCATGTGGTATCCACATCAGATTTTTGTTTTTATTAATGCCCGTATGAAGGTCCGTTTGTCTGTTTGTCTGTCTCTAGCGTCCATAAATATTTTCAGAATTTTTTCAAAATCATGTTATTCAAAATATGTTATTCAATTTTCTATGGAATATTCCCTATTTAATATTGCACTGAATTATCGGTTACAGCTAAATTATAACCATTTTCTGGTAAAATGTAGGATTTTATTTTTAACTTGTACCAATAAAATAATACCAATAATTGTTTCCTAGTGGGTTCTAAATAAAACGTTCTCGTTGGCAGATTTTAAGTTATTAGATGAATAGCATTGCTTATTATATTTTTTTAAAGCTTACATGCAAAAATACCCGATTATGGAGACTAAGAGATAGGGAACAAAATAAAGCGAACGTATTAGAATTTGGATGATTAGCTTCTTTCTGTATGTTCCTTTGTATTAGAATAGCAGGCATATTCATGGAGATAAAAATGTTTGTTTAAGAAAATTGTAAAGTTTCTTGCACTTTTTTATTTATAAAATGTAGATTTTTTAATTCAGTAAAATGTAGCAATTAGAAAATTTCACACATTTCTTTCTCAATAAGGGAGAAAATTATAAAGCTTTTCATCAATATTTTTACTTTGAATAAATGTGCTTTATATGCAATTAGAGCACACATTGCTAAAAAAATGTAACTTTTAAATGACACCAAAATAACATTGTCAATACTGCAGAAACATTTTAAGACGTTTTGTTTGTTTTCACGTTTTGTTTGTAATGTGGAATTGCTCACGATTTTAACGAATTTCTATTTCTATATTTACTTTTAAACAAATAAAATGTCACATTTAAGAAAACACGCAAACTTCTTTCTCAAAGAGAAAGAAAATTATAAATCGTTTTTCGATATTTTTACTTTGAATAAACGTGCATTATATTGTCTAGTAGCACAAAATGTTTTAAAAATGCAACATCGTACAAACTTTACAAAACATTTAGTTCGTTTTCATATAAGGTTCATAAACGTGGAAATGATTGCAATTCCAGCAAATTTCCATATTCATTTCTGTATTTATTTTTAAACCAATGTACTATCACATTTAGAAATATTAACAAACTCCTTTCTCAGAAGAAAATTATAAAGCTTTTTTGTCGATATTTTTACTGTGAATAAACGTACGTTATATTCACTAACAGTTCAAAATTTCTAAAAAATGTAGCACTTAAATAACCCTAAAAATACTGCAGAAACGTTTCAAAATATTTGGTTATTTTCAGTTAAGGTTGAAAAACGTGAACATAGACACTATTTCAGCAAATAATAATAATAATAATAATAATAATAATGCAATAAGTCTGTTATATTCTTTTGTACAAAAAGTAAACCGGAATGATTTTCGTAACATATGAGTACTTTAAATGTATGATTTATTAAAATCATGATAAAAGATATTAAATAAAACTGGTCATATTGTACATATAAATTAATTAACTCTTGTAAGTATAATAAAAATGTCATTGAAAATGCCAGTGGACATCCTAGGACATCTTAATGGACTAAAATAGACACTATTTTAGTCCATTTGCTAAAACAGACACTATTTTAGCAAATAATAATAATAATAATAATGTAATAAAACCGTTATATTCTTTTGTACAAAAAGTAAACCGTAATGATTTTCGTAACATATGAGTACTTTAAATGTATGATTTATTAAAATCATGATAAAAGATATTAAATAAAACTGGTCATATTGTACATATAAATTAATTAACTCTTGTAAGTATAATAAAAATGTCATTGAAAATGCCAGTGGACATCCTAGGACATCTTAATGGACTAAAATAGACACTATTTTAGTCCATTTGCTAAAACAGACACTATTTTAGCAAATAATAATAATAATAATAATGTAATAAAACCGTTATATTCTTTTGTACAAAAAGTAAACCGTAATGATTTTCGTAACATATGAGTACTTTAAATGTATGATTTATTAAAATCATGATAAAAGATATTAAATAAAACTGGTCATATTGTACATATAAATTAATGAACTCTTGTAAGTATAATAAAAATGTCATTGAAAATGCCAGTGGACATCCTAGGACATCTTAATGGACTAAAATAGACACTATTTTAGTCCATTTGCTAAAACAGACACTATTTTAGCAAATAATAATAATAATAATAATGTAATAAAACCGTTATATTCTTTTGTACAAAAAGTAAACCGTAATGATTTTCGTAACATATGAGTACTTTAAATGTATGATTTATTAAAATCATGATAAAAGATATTAAATAAAACTGGTCATATTGTACATATAAATTAATGAACTCTTGTAAGTATAATAAAAATTTCATTGAAAATGCCAGTGGACATCCTAGGACATCTTAATGGACTAAAATAGACACTATTTTAGTCCATTTGCTAAAACAGACACTATTTTAGCAAATAATAATAATAATAATAATGTAATAAAAACGTTATATTCTTTTGTACAAAAAGTAAACCGTAATGATTTTCGTAACATATGAGTACTTTAAATGTATGATTTATTAAAATCATGATAAAAGATATTAAATAAAACTGGTCATATTGTTCATATAAATTAATGAACTCTTGTAAGTATAATAAAAATGTCATTGAAAATGCCAGTGGCCATCCTAGAACATATTAATGGACTAAAATAGACACTATTTTAGTCCATTTGCTAAAATAGACACTATTTTAGCAAATAATAATAATAATAATGTAATAAAACTTTTATATTCTTTTGTACAAAAAGTAAACCGAAATGATTTTCGTAACATATGAGTACTTTAAATGTATGATTTATTAAAATCATGATAAAAGATATTAAATAAAACTGGTCATATTTTACATATAAATTAATGAACTCTTGTAAGTATAATAAAAATGTCATTGAAACTGCCAGTGGCCATCCTAGAACATATTAATGGACTAAAATAGACACTATTTTAGTCCATTTGCTAAAATAGACACTATTTTAGCAAATAATAATAATAATAATGTAATAAAACTTTTATATTCTTTTGTACAAAAAGTAAACCGAAATGATTTTCGTAACATATGAGTACTTTAAATGTATGATTTATTAAAATCATGATAAAAGATATTAAATAAAACTGGTCATATTTTACATATAAATTAATGAACTCTTGTAAGTATAATAAAAATGTCATTGAAACTGCCAGTGGCTATCCTAGAACATATTAATGGACTAAAATAGACACTATTTTAGTCCATTTGCTAAAATAGACACCATTTTAGTCCATTTGTTAAAATAGACACTATTTTAGCAAATAATAATAATAATAATGTAATAAAACTTTTATATTCTTTTGTACAAAAAGTAAACCGAAATGATTTTCGTAACATATGAGTACTTTAAATGTATGATTTATTAAAATCATGATAAAAAAGATATTAAATAAAACTGGTCATATTGTACATATAAATTAATGAACTCTTGTAAGTATAATAAAAATGCCATTGAAAATGCCAGTGGCCATCCTAGAACATATTAATGGACTAAAATAGACACTATTTTAGTCCATTTGCTAAAATAGACACCATTTTAGTCCATTTGCTAAAATAGACACTATTTTAGCAAATAATAATAATAATAATGTAATAAAACTTTTATATTCTTTTGTACAAAAAGTAAACCGAAATGATTTTCGTAACATATGAGTACTTTAAATGTATGATTTATTAAAATCATGATAAAAAAGATATTAAATAAAACTGGTCATATTGTACATATAAATTAATGAACTCTTGTAAGTATAATAAAAATGTCATTTAAAATGCCAATGGACATCCTAGGACATCTTAAAATCATTTTCATCTAAACAGCCATCACAATGCATTTTATAAAAATAGCAAAAAATGAAACTTTCACATAAATTGCATACTATTATTAGGATTAAGAACGTGGCTACAAAGTTGTTTACCATTCTAAGAAATGTATTAAATGCACATGCTCATTAAAGGATCAGCAAAGTAGGAACATTAACTTATTGTTATTTATTATGAATGGTTTGAAATAAATCTATTTATGGAAGTACATAGAATATCTATTTTTAGTCTAATAGGATACGTAATTCATTTGGAAAATATTTGTTTAAAAACAGTCCTCTTTATTCCACAACACCTCATTTAAATAACCATGGTTTTAATTATACTTCACTATTTCTTCATCCAAATAATATATAAATTATTACAAAATTTTAATTTCAAATGCGGATTGGTATTTGAAAATCTAAACTTTTACTCAATGTGTTTTGTATTAATTCATTTTCCTTTCATTAAATTTAGATTTACTTTAGCTTCTGTTTTAATTTTTAAAACACTTTTTTATGATGTTTTTCTTATAGATATTACTTATATATACTTATAAATTTGTTTCTTTAAAACAAAACTCAAATTAAAAAAAAATTAATAAACTTTTCAAACATTTTATTTTTTCGCTTTGATATTGTTAAAGTGTAATTTTGAACTCTTTTCTAATTTTGGAAAATGCTATTTAAAATTATTATTTTTAAAATATACAAAGAATTTAAAGAAATTTCTTTTTATATGCAAGATCCGTGAATACAGACTAGAACCTCTTAGAAACTTATCGCAAAATCATATCATTCGGAGCTAGTTCTTGAGGGTAGACAATCCCTCAACAAGACTTGAAGTACTCCAATTGGTGGCTTGGTTTCGTCAGCATATTTAAAATTTCTAAAAATATATATTAGGGTCATTCATAAATTGTGAAATAAATTGTAGCGTGGATACTACTAATTTGAATGAAGTTTAATAATTAATTATTTATAAATGGTATTAATATCGGTATAGGTAATAAAGAGACATTTTAAGTAAATAAGAAAATTGCATAGTTGGCAGGAATTTCTGATCTGGAACAAAAAGGTCTAGGTTCGAATCCCGGATAAGACATGGATTTTTGATGCATTTTGAACGCTTAATATGTGTATAATATGTGTAAATATATTATACACAAAAATGCTTAATATGTGTAAACATTGTATGGAAATTGTTTATGAATTTATGTATTTTGGAGCCGGCGTAGTGGCACACTTTGTAAGGAGCGACTCTCTCGAGCCCTAATTCCCAGGTTCATATACTGGTTCCGGGTGGGAATTTGTGGAGTCTTTATAGCTGAAATTTATAACAAAAAAAAAAAAGAAGAAGAAGAAGAAGAAAGAAAAACAAAAACAAATGTAATTAAGATCATTTGAGAAAAAACTTACTGTAATTAAAGATTTCAAAGCTTAATAAATAAAACATCAAATGTAAGAAATTTCTTCGCCAAGTACTTGCAATTTCGAAGGAAATTCAAATGACTTAGTATTTTGACATTTATACTTTTTAGAAAAAAAAATAAATAAAATGGTGTGTCACTCACACGACTTTCCCTTAACATGAAATTTAATACTATAAGTACGGATTGGAGATTAAGAGTTAATATAACGAGTACTGTTATGTAAAGCTATGTTAAAACAGTTCAACTTAGGCTTCGGAACAGAATTATTTGACAAATAATTCTAAGTGAAGGGGGCTACCGCTCCCCTCAACCCTCAGTTTCATTATTGTACCTACATTTATGCTGAATTCAAATATGTGATTAAGTTCAAAAGTTCATTTAAAATTATTCAGTCCACACGCATTATTCCTTGACATTTTTCAATCTTGAACAACCTTTTTCCAGTAACAAACGTATTGACTTCAAAATAAATCATATCTATAACCTGAAATTATTTGTTTTTAATTTACTCTAATAGACAAAGGCAAAGATCAAACCATAAAACTTGACTTCGGTATTCAGGAAGCCTCAAAACATGTAAATATACAAGAAACTAATCGATGAATATTTAGCTTTAAAAATCCCTTATTTACCATATGGTTTTGAGGAATTAATTTCAATTTCTGAGCAGCTTTCCAGGACAAGGTAAAATATTATATGATATAGTATATTATAGTAAACACTTCCACTAACAAATAAAAAAGATTTTTATTACTTAAATATTGGCAGCCCGGTATATCTTCTGAAAGTTATGTACACACCACATTGTGTGCATAAAGATAACCCTATATTAATAACACACGGCACAACCTGAAATAAACTTCCATCAATTTTCAAGTATTGTCGCATTATAATGTAGTTTTGTATAGCCCTGTAAACGAACAGTAAATGATTTCTATACTATATGCTACATGAAACATGTTTTTACACATATAAAAAATATATATTCGTTTCATTTGGTTTAGCGCAATCAATAGATGTTAAACTCTACTTACCTGCAATTTCCCCCATAGACGTAATGTATTTGAGTTGTCTTGGGTGTCCCCGTACACGAACTATTTCGTGCATTTCAACGAAAAGCTTAGTCTAGCTAGTCAAGTTTGGACTTTCGGATACTATTTGTTCTTGAGCTATGCTGACAACACACACACAGACAGACACACACACAGACCAACCGCTAAAAACATGATTTTCGGATTCAGGAGACCTCAAAATGTGTCAATATAACAAAAACTCATGTTCGAAAATTTAACCCTAAAACAATACTTTCTCTACCTTATTGGTAAGCGAAAGTAAAAAGTAAACATTAATTCAAAATGAGTAAATATTAATTTATTTTCAACATCTAATAAAATATAATAGAATTTTTAACCTATGTTAAACCATGTCACTTGAGATTTTATTTTTCTCCGATTTAATATAAATTTGATGTTCCTCTATATAACTAGCTTCGAAAAAAATCTTGTTTGTATACATAAATTCTAAGCAGTAGTGGTGAAAAACATACGCATTTCTGTAAAAATGTTTTAAAAACATAGCTGTGGTACTAAAATAATTAACTCTGATTTACTGATGAATGCTGACAGATTCCAAGAATTTTCCATTTTAGCAATTCTAAATTTAGAGAAGAATAAGCCTACAGTAATTATTCTACGCATTCAGCTTTTGAATTTAATTTAAAATGATGTTTTATATATCCTAATAAAGTTTGTTATCGAATTAAATCAGAATCCTAAAAACAAGAAATCTGAGAATTATATCTTTACTCGAATTCAGCTTAAGAAAAAAAAAAAAAAAAAGGAAAATAATATTTGTTTATTCTCATGAAAAGAAGTTTTATATTAATGCTAAGCATATATTTTAAAAAGAATGTATGAATAAAAGATGATAAATGTTTTAGTACTTATTTAATTGAAAATAAAAGGTCTTTATTTTAAATAACCATTAAAAAAATCTGGAGTGACTCCACTCGATTTTTCTAACATTGAATAATTAACAGTTTTGTAGATAAAGTAAAGTAAGAAGAGTTGTTAAATAAACAAAAGAGAAAGTTATAATAGGGTGTTTGAGTATTTTTCTTTATATAGTACACGATGTTTAATTTAACGCTATTTTACCGAACACATACATCATAATGATGAAGAATATTTCTTTGTGTCCCTGTAAGAACCCACAAATTCTAAATTCACCAAAATGCTTATAGTTAATGCAACAGCGACTTATAATACTTATATAAATTTTCAGCTCCATTGGATAAGGCCTTTAGAGGCTATCGCACTTTAAAGTTTGAGCCCATATGCCACAATGATAAAGAAATTAGCGCTTTGTCCCTGTAAAAAGAACCATAAGTGCTAGATTCTCTAAAGTTCATAAAGTTCGTGTGACAGTGATGTATAACATATATATAACTTTTCAGTTCATTTTAATAAGGCATTTAGTCGCTGTCGCACTTTAAATAATTTGAGCCTATAGGCCTTAATGATGAACAATTTTTATTTATGTCCTTGTAAAACTCGTTAAGTGCTAGAGTCACTAAAATCTATATAGCTTGTGTTATGGTGACGTATAACTCGTATATATATTTCCATTGAAACGGATAAGTCATTTAGATGCTATCGCAGTTTAAATAATATCACCCCATAGGCCATAATGATACAGAATTATTTATTGTGTCCCTGAAAAAAAAAACTAGAAGTGCTAGATCCACCAAAATTTATACAGATAGGGAAACTGTGACCTATAATGTGTGTATAATTTTTTTGCTTAATTGAATAAGGCGTTTAGATGCTATCGCACTTTTAAGATTTTTGTCCCATAGGTCATAATGATAAAGAATTTTTCTTTGTGTCTCTGTAAAAAAACTATAAGTGCCATATTCACCAAAATCAATAGCGTTCGTGCTACGGTGACTTGCAACATGCGTACCAACTTACAGCTTATTTGAACAAAGCGTTTAGACGCTAGCGTGTTCACTCACACACATACACACATACATACATACACACACACATACATACATACATCATAAAAATAGTGAAAACGAACTCAGGGGACTTCAAAACATATAGAAACACCAAAATCTCGTATTCTGATTTTTGACATGATTACAATACTTTCCTTACATATGTATGTTCGGAAAGTAAAACAATTTTACATTTGTTTAATGCATTTTAAATCAGTCTTTAAAATTACTGATTTAAAACTTTGAAATGCATGAATATTAATCCTTAAATCCATATCAATATAGATCTGCATCGTATGTTTAAAACCTAACATTTCTTTATGTAGTAACCTTTTCATAGTACTTTTTTATTATTGTTTTATTTTATAAAAACCATTTTACCATGTCGGAACTATAGACCTACTATAAGAGTGGACGGAGCATTCCATTATAAATGAAGTTGGCAAAGTTGGAATATAAATGAAGTTGGCAAAGTTGGAATATAAAAGAAGTTGGCAAAGATGAAACACCTGACTACTGGAAAAAGGTTATTTTTTTGGCATTCACCGCGTTATTCGCTGTATTTTGTTTTGAGTATAAATATTTTTTATTTTTATTATTATTAAAAGATTCAGCAAGCAAAACTTTCGTAAAATACTACAGCTGCCGAAATTTATTTTTACCTTTTTATTTACACTTTCTAAAAAATTTCAAAATTGTTTATGAGTTCAGTTTGTCTGTCTGTCTATACCCGCTTTAACTCCCATAAATAATCATGGGATTTCTTGATATTAATGTATGATACAATATATTAACTAATTTAATTTAAAGAACTAAATTAAAAACTCATAAGCATTTTACAAAAATAATTACTTAAAAAGTACGAAATAATACAATATAAAAAATCTTACATGTAAAATATAATCCTCAATTTACATAATTTTTAGGGTTTTTGGAATAAAGAACATCTAATCGCTATTACTTGCGATAAAATTTCTTTTAGATTCAGAACAATCTAACTTTTAAAGGGAAATAAAAATTTTAAAAAGAGCTTTACGAAAAATAGGGAAGATATCGACTGCGTCAAGATAACGCAGAGTTTAGAACTTGGCGAGAAAATTTCAATGTTGGCCAGTTTAGCTTCCTGTAGTTAGAGCAGTCACGTGACTTTTTTATGAGTTATCTTTGCTACTGAAAAAGGTTGCTATTGTCCCGTCCACTCTTATAATAGGTCTAAGGTCCGAACGTAACTAGAATCTTTGACAGTTTATTTCTTTTTCTGTGACAATTTTCATTGTTGGCACGCTATCTGAGTAGAATTTCATTTCGGCGGGTGTTACGAATTACGAATATTTACATAAAATGTAATAAAAACATACTGGAAAAAATGTTTTCGAATAGAAAGAAGGTAAGAGTAATGAATAATATTTATATTTTTTCATGTACTAATAAATTTATGCAAGAAAAATATTTTTTTTTTTCTTTTTTGATGATCTAGAAATGCACCAATATGTTTTTTTGAAAAGAATCTTACGTAGATTTTTTTATTTTTATTTATTTTTATTTTCTTCTATTTTTTTTCATTCACTACACCATTTCCATGTTTATTTCCACTGTTATTTACTAAAAAGAAAAATCCATGTATTTAATGATTAAATATATTAAAATTTCTCGGAAACTACTAAATAAAGAAAATTAATAAAATTAATTGTCTTTTAAAATTTTTTAAATGTTCTATGCGATTGAATTTTAATTTTTTACTCCATTTTACATAATTACAGATTATCAATATAGAGGAAGGTGGCCTAAATTGGTCCTAATGGACAAAACGATTCATATATGTTTTCTTCCAAACTTGGACTTCCCATGTAGCACTATATACCAGGTAATACATAAACTAGTTATGCCAAGTCAAGAAGAAGCAATGGCGGTATTTAAGTGATTGTAGAATTACGCGTGTCAATAGAATTCAAAAAGAAAAATGCTAAATCTAAAACCGAAATAGTCAACAAAATCAAAGAAAATAGCATAAAGTAAAAAAAAAAAAAAAAAAAAAAAAAGACTAATCCCTTATAAAAAAAAAAAAAAAAAAGAATAGATGCATAAAAACCTATATTTGAATTATAGTGAAACACATTCAGAAATCGAACTCAAGTGTATATATTGTACTCTGTATTGGCTATTTTCCTCCCCCCTGCAGCAAATGTGTTTCTTTGCGATATGTGATCAAATATTCGGAGTTTTCGGATGTAATGGATATAGGCATTATTTAATTTATTTCTGACTTTATTGTGGGTCTATTATTATATCTATTATTTTTGGATCATAATTTTCAAATATTCTATTTCATCGTTTTTCTTCAAAATTATTTGTGACACATTTTTATTCTAAAATTTTCATAAAGTAATTTATGTATACTGCTTGATTGCAAAACTTATTTTACTTCATTATGTCTTGTCATAATTACTTTTCTATCCTTTATTTCGCTGATTAGATAAAAAATAAAATAAAATAAAAATAAAAAATACAATTACTTTTAAATGAAGGATCGTTTTGTCCTTTGAGGAGAATAAAACAATCCTCTTCAAAAAAAAAAAAAAAAAAATCATTGCTCAGTTGAGGTTTAAAATAATATTAAAATAAGTTTATAATGCAAAATATACTGTCAAACATTCTAACAAAGGTTCAAAGTTTGCTTAAGGGTGAAGGTCATCTTCTCCTATAGTTATTCTCAATTTTAGGTCACCGTCTCCTAGTCTAAATATTTTTGTGCATTAATTAATGGATTGATTAATAATATTTTTTTTTTTTTGATTGCTGATATTTCATGCAAAATGCTGACATTCTGATATAGAAATAGATTTTTAAAAATAAGTTTACCAACCAATCCACTAATTACTGCACAGAACAGTTTAGAATATATTCATATACTATAATAATGTAAAATCGAGAGACAAATTTGAAAACTCAATCTCATGGAACATTTAAAATCTTAAAAAATAATTATAATAAAAATAAAAATAAAAATAAAAATTTTAATTTTATTTTTATTTATTTTTATATTTTAACTGTTTTCGAGAATATTTAATATATTTAATTGGATACATTTCAATGCACATGTATGGAAACTTTCACAACGCTAAGACAGTTATTCCCAAGACCAATTTTCAACGAATTTCAGCATACAAGATCCCCTTAAGTGACAAATATGTTATTCCAACATATTGAAGCTTCTGTCATTTTATTGCTATTTATTTTTATTTTGAATATCGTAAGTGAAATTTTATTTGCTTTGAAGATGTTTTCTTCAGGCTAATCTCTAGCACGAACAGTATTTGTTAGAATAAAATAAATGTGCAGAGTAAGAGAGAAATTATTTTTTTTTATGGTATTAACATTTTGATTTTTTTTTTAATTGAAGATGTAGTTTATATGGGTTGGTTGTTTGGTTGTGGGTTTTATGGCTGATTGAATACGCTAGGGCCCTATGCCTATAGGTCGAATGCCCTCTGTGGGGGACTTTTAAGGAATTCTAGCCCGTATTTACGCGAGTTTCGGAGAAAACTATGTAAAACTCCGAATGGCTATGTAGATGAGCGCTATCTGGGATCCAAACCGGTACTTACCATCTACCAGCTTTAAGCGCAGATCCGCTCGGCCGCTGGTGGGCCATAGTTTATATAGGTGCCCACTACTTGTCTCATAATATAACATCACAGACAGTAGAAGATAACCTTGCCCAATACCAATTCATTTGATTTTAAAGAGGACAAACGATAGTCGGATAAATTAAAAGAAAAGAAACTTTTTAACTAGTGAGATGTTAAAACATAAAAATCAGGAGAAAATACGACGTCGAAATACTTTCCGAAATGCAATATTTTTATTACTTACGACAGTCAGGTAATAGAAGTATAAAAGTTATCATATGAAACTTACATCGATGGTTATTATCAGTACGTACATGTATTAAACAGAACATAAAAAGCAAAATATTGAAGAAAAGATCGATTTCTAATTGAAGTATGAAACGTGACAATACAAATGTTACTAAAGACAATTTTTTTATACAGGGTGATTTGCTACTAGTGCGACCTACTTACAGGAATTGTACCGGGCACGACATTTCAGTATCACATAGCAATGCCGGGTCAAAAATACAATCCTAACGAGATAAGGAGGCTGTTAGGGGGTAAATGTTTCAGGAAATTCATAACTTTTTTAAGCTTTAGGCTTTTAAATGTCATTTCGCTATCACTATGTAATCATAGTTTAAAATCTAACACTTCTGTGAGTGGCTGTTGAAAGTTTTCTCATGACAGCTCTTAATCCATTTACTCTCGTGCCTGTAAAATCCACGGGATTTGGCCAAGATCCCTGTTTCTTGTTTTCTTGATATTTTAGAGCAAGCTTCAATAAGCATCATAGTATTTAAAATGTATTAAAAAATATCAGGTGAATTAAATTGCCTATCATTATATGCTTACTTTAATACGAGTGTCCCGAAGTAACTAAAAATTGGAAACATATGGCCTTCGGGTTGAAATTATTTAAAGTGCAATAGTGTCTAAATGAGTCATCTGATTGAGCTTAATTTTTTTTCACAGGTTATGGGTCATCATCGCACGAACTGTATAGATTTAGGTTAGCCTAGTAATTATATTTTTACAGGGACACGACGAAATATTCTTTATCACTATGAAATCGGAGCTCAAATTATTTGAAGTGCAATAGTGTTAAACGTCTTATTCGATTGAGCTGATTGATCTAAGATCTCCCCTGCTTAATTTATTGCCCAAACGTCAGTAGAGGCCTGCATGTGATAACTCAAAAAGTTGTTTGGTTCTGTCTATCTTTATGTATGTTTAGACCGCGAAAGTGGCTGAAAAAAATATCGGATGGAGTTGCAAATTGATGCACATGTTCATGAGATATATGTAATCAGATGTATACTTTTGGGTGTGCAATCTGTTTGTAGTTCATGTACAGGGACACACGAAAGTTTTTCTGATCATTACGGCCTATTGACAAAAATTGTATGTGAAACGACAGAACCCGCAAAAACTACCCCGTTTAATTTGCGAGTTCATACAAATGTACAGGCGCTATAGAATGTTACGCGTTGAATAGAATGTTATAGAATGTTACGTTAATATACATGTTACGTAGATTATTGCCGTAGTGATCGTTCATAATGGAGAGATTTCCCAAGAAATTCTATACTTGCAACATTACAAGAAAAAATTGAACTGCAGTCATCAACATGCTTTTATTGAAGAAATTTTCCAAAAATATCAAGGATAATATTCTCAAGATACCAAAATGCAAAGCTATGATCGATATTTAATAAAACTGCAATAACCCCTGCTGAGATGTTGGGATGGTCGAATAAGATGTGGGAGAGAGCGAACGTTTTCCAAAGCATTGTGTCTTATGAGAGGCTTTCTTATAAAGCATATTTTGATACCGTTACTTTACACAAATCTTAATGAAATTGAAATATGTTATTCAAGTCCGCTATCGGACGTTTCTCAATCCAAACGTAGTATATACCATCACTAGTTTGTATACAGGGATACTCGAAATTATTCCTAAGCACTGTGTTCTATGAGAGGTATTTCTATAAACTAAATTTGAAAGACTGTACTTTACACAAATCTTAATATAATTAAAATATATTATTCATTCACTCAAAATAATGCTTTCAATAGAATACAGTATGATTAGCATTAGATTTGCAGGGCTCCACAAAAATATTCAGTTACATTAATGGGTGTTATTGGAAATTTTCTGGAATTACATTTTTGTTTATATTAATCTTTTTTATCATTTTCTAAATGTTTATAACACTTTCCAATAAGATTGAAAAGTGTTAATGACTTCGGTTTATCTGTCTATCCGTCCGTCTATTTAACTCACGTAAATATTCATGGAATTCTTTGAAACTGATATGTGATATTGAAGTTCACTATCGGTTATTTCCTATTAAAAATGGAGTGATTATCTCTTCTGGCTTGTGTACAGGGACACCCAAAATATGCTAAAGCATTGTGTTTTATGAACTATGTTTTAATTATTTTATTTTACTCAAATTTCAATGAAATTGAAATATGTTGTTCAAATTCACTATCGGATGTTTACTATAGAAAACGGAGTAAATACTTTTCTGGTTTGTGTATAGAGTCACCCCAAAATATTCCAAAGCATTCGTTCTAATTGAGGCATTTCTATAAACAAAATTTTAATAATTTCACTTCGAACAGATCTTAATAAAGTTAAAATATGTTATTCATATGCACAAAAAATGCTTTCTACAGAATATATTATGATTAGCATTAGATTTACAGGGCCACACAAAAATATTCAGTTACATTGAAGGCTTTTATTGCATATTTGCTGAAATTCCATTTTCGTTTACATTTAGCAATATAACACTTTTTAAGTGGGAATATGATTTAAATCTAAGTATCTATCAGTCCGACTGTCTATCTGTCTTTCTATCCATCTGGTCACCCCAGCGTCCGTAAATATTTTCAGAATTTTTACAAAATTATTTATGTTATTCAAATTCCCTATGGAATGTTCCCTATTTTAAATGACATTTATATGTCCTGTGCAACTGGATTCTGTACCAAAAAAAAAAGGCAAGACATTGCATTTTAGGACAGACATTTTTATAAATTACATTTAAAGAACTTCCTATTGTAAAAATCACAAAGAAATTGACATTGATTTTTAATATGCTAAATAATATTTTGTATAGAATATTATTTTGTTATCCGTTAGATTTACAGGGCTGCACTAAAATATTCAGATACATTATGGACTGCAATTAGAATATAAGGGCTACGTTTTCTTTAGTGTTAAGCATTTTTAATACTTCCCAACTATGTTTAAGAATGATTAAGAAATCGATTAGTCTATCTGTATGATTTCACAACTACTGTCTGTAAAAATATTCTATATGTTTCAAAGAATTAAATATAAATTTCACGCTTTTAAATTCATTTACATATCGCGTTCATAATAAAACCCTCCACAAATATAAGCTTTATTAAGTGTAAGTCTATTTGAAACACAACGACAATATATATATATATACTAGCAGGCTTTGCCCGCTTCGCTGGACATTAAACTTAAATGAGTTACCAAAATGCCATATCTTTATTAATAACCAAAGTTCTCGCTGTGATTGGTAGAGGTTTTCTCGCTCCCAATGTGAGGAGTCTGGGTCCCCACTGTTTTCGGCACAACTTACCCACTTCTTACTTCCCCACCCTTAGCGGGTGAGTTCGAAGTTTTGCAAAATCCCACTAATGTACATAATGCGTACACTTAATCAATATCCACACACCAAAATTCGCCATTCTAAGATAATTCAAAGCGAATTCAAACGAAAAAACATGTTTTTAGACATGTTTATTGCCCTCCGACTCTGAGAAGAGGGGGGGGGGGGTTCGAATTTCGTGAAATGCAGTTACAATAAGTGCCGGATGCATACAAACAATTTACGCACCAAATTTCGTGACCACAGAAGTCTTAAATAGACAGTATTATAAATAAATAAATACAAAAAGCACAGCTTAAGTATCGGAACCCTTTGGTGACTTTATATATTTTAAGCCATTTTTGCGATGAACTGAATTGGCTATCTCAATTGTGCAATTAAAGATCTTGGCGAGAAACGTCCGAGCTACTTCGGTGCCGAATTTCAAATTTTGCCAAAGGGATCCAATACTAAAGCTGTTCCATATCGAATCTGGGTTGAAAACGGAAAAAGGGTAAAATAAATTAGAAATATCAGACCTATATTTATAAATTTGATACCAAATGAAAGGGGTGATTTTTCTGAATCCAGGGGTGCAAACAGGTTTTTGATGCTACAATTAGAATTTTAAAAAATAATGAAAGAGGTCATTTTTCTGAATCCTGGGGTGTAAACAGTTTTTCGATACGACAAGTAGATGTTTTAAAATTAACTAAAGTATGAAACTCAGATGGCACATTTCAATCTTTTCATAATTTGTAGTGCGAATCACGCGAATAAAAAAAGTCTTTCTCGTAAAAATTTATTTTTGCATTTTATTTTTCCATTCAAAGCGTTTTAGTGAAAAAATATTTATGGCGCATGCGCAGGCGTTTTTTACCCACAATTTAAACACTAATCAGAATTTTAAAAATTTCTATAGATATAATTTTAAGTTGGGTGAAGACCTAAGTTTCTGCCAAGCGCCGTTGAATTCCGTCCAGCCGTTCTCGAGTGATGCCCGGACAAACGTGTTTTAGTCTTTTACCCCCCAGGGGGAAACGGGGGGGAATTTCTGAAAAGTTGATAGATATAATTTTAAGTTGGGCGAAGACCTAAATCCCTGCCAAGCGCCGTTGCATTCCGTCCTGCCGTTCTCAAGTGATGCCCGGACAAAAAAAGCGACGGACACGATGACACACACACACACACACACACACACACACAGGCAAAATTTTCTGAAGTCATTTTCGGCTTTCATGGGGTGTGAAACGTGAAGATATCGCAAAATTTTTCGATTCCGACAAATTTACAGACAAAACTCTGATTTTATTAATATAGATTATGTGAGATGTGTAGGAATGTACAATCTTACATTAGATATACTTTACATGTATATATATATACTTGGTATTTTATTTTTATTTCTTTTTTTGTATTTATATACGTCATTTTGCACAATAAGTATTCTATAAAATTAATTTAAACTGAAAATCTGGATAAAAAAATATATACGTAGTTTTTCCTTTTTAAAAAGGTATATTCATATTCACTTCTTAGTTTTGGAGTACTGAAAAAAAAGTAATTGTTTTAACAAATAATTTTAAAATATGCGTAATTACCCCCCCCCCCCCCCAAAAAAAAAAAAAAAAAAAAAAAAAAAAAAATCAACAAATTTGCAATGTAAAAGAAATAGCTTTATTAAAATAATTTTTTCCTAGTAAAAAAATCTGGAGTGACTCCTCCACTCGACTTTCCGAACATTGCGTGCAATTAACGGTTTTGTAGATAAATTAAAGTAAGAGGATTTGTTAATAAACAAAAGAGAGAAAATTATAATACAGTGTTTGAGTATTTTTCTCCAAATAGTACACGGTGTTTAACTTAACGCTATTAACTTTGAGGCAATAGATCATAATGATAAAGAATTTTTCGTTGTGTCCCTGTAAAAACCTATAAGTGCTCGATTCACCAAAATGCTTACAGTTAGTGCAATAGTAACTTACAATATTCATATAAATTTTCAGCTCAATTGAATAAGGCGTTTAGACGCTATCGCACTTTTAAAAATTTGGTCCCATAAGCCATAATGATAAATAATTTTTCTTTTTGTCCCTATAAAAAAGGCTGTAAGTGCTAAATTCACCAAACTGTATACAGTTAGTGCAACTGTGATCGATAATATGTGTATAAACTTTCAGCTCAATTGAATAAGGCACTTAGACGCTATCGCACTTTTAAAAATTTGGTCTCATAGGCCATAATGATAAAGAATTTTTCTTTGTGTCCCTGTAAAAAAACTCTATGCGCTAAATTCACCAAAATCTATACAGTTCGTGTAACCGTGACCTAAAATATGTGTATATTTTTTTGCCTAGTTTAATAAGGCGTTTAGACGCTATCATACTTTTAAAAATTTGGCCCCATAGGCCATAATGATAAAAAAATTTTCTTGGTGTCCCTGTAAAAAAAAAAAAAAAAAAAAAAACTATAAGTGCTACATTCACCAAAATCAATACGGTTCGTGCTACAGTGACTTACGACATACGTGCTAACTTTCAGTTCATTCGAGCAAAGCGTTTAGACGCTAGCGTGTTCACTTACATACATACACACATACATACATCAACGTAAAAATACTGCAAACGGACTCGGGGCACCTCAAAACGTATAGAAACATCAAAATCTCAAATTCGGATTTTTGACATGATTACAATACTTTTTTTATATACGTATGTTCGGAAATTAACAATGGAAAGTCTTTGTTTTTTAACACTATCAGAATCATTTATATATATATATATATATATATATATATATATATATATTTTTAGAAAGTATAAGAAATTTATAAATTAAACGTAATTTTACTTAAAATTTATCAGTCATAAAGGAATAGTAGAATATGTGTAAAAACGTCAAGGT
Source organism: Salticus scenicus (assembly GCA_963930645.1). NCBI lineage: Eukaryota > Metazoa > Arthropoda > Arachnida > Araneae > Salticidae > Salticus > Salticus scenicus. The sequence continues at coordinate 97,633,375 of OZ005661.1, forward strand.
GTGTCAAAATATTTTAAACAAGTTAAAATTTTTGACTGATTTATTATCGAGCAATAAGGATAAAAAAATATATAAGGCTACATTTACTCAAAAATATTCATTAAAACGTAATAAAATTTAACAGTTATTTTCTTTCAATCTGAATTCGCAAATGTTTCATATATACAGCTATTTCTCAACGACAAAGTAAGTAATGCAGTGGTTTCATTATTAATAATATTTTAATTTCTTAAAGTACATTTAGTAATCGGCAATTCAAAATAATAATACTAAAAACATTGCATAAAATATTAACAAAAACATTGTGCATTACATTTTGTTGACATATACTTACAAATACTTACCATTTTATCATGATAGAAATAATTTATGTGCAATTAGATGAATTAAATACATGTTTCATATTTTTTAATTCACGTTTGTATCGTGTACATTATCCATCACAATTCAACTACATTTTGAAACACAGTGATAAAAATAACAAACATTTATCTTGTGTATATTCACTTATTTCTTTATTTATATTCTCTCTTTATGTAGACAATTTAGCCAAAAAAAAATTTGATAGAAATGAATTGAATTTCCAAGAAAACAGGATAAATGGGATTTATTGCAGTATATATATTAAAACAATGTATTACTTCAATACAACTAATTCAAAACATCTCACATTAAAAACATCCAATTACTTTTATAATCTCATCTGAGCTTTCGATTCTTTCTCGTTGAGTCTTCTTCAGAGTTGTAAATATAATAATAAAAAAAAAATCTGTCAAAATATACATGTTTAAAAATATATAATTAAAACATAAGTCCATTAATACAAAGTTCATTAAAATCAGTTAATTATAAAAAGGGTAAAATTCATATGCCATGTTGCACTATTCCAAAAAGTTCACATTTATAATTTAACACTTCTCCGTAATGACGAATTTCTTCGAATACTTACGCTAAACACTTGAATAATTTCACAAAAGTTATATGTTTAAACACAATATTCATCAAAACAATTATAAATATGCAACTGGATAACATATTTAAACTCTGTTCACACTCAGTTTATATTTTAAGTTATAACTATGGTTTAAAATATTTCTTGAGGATTGCTTGCAAAGTGGTAGCTTATTGCGCTCCCTAGCTGAAAAATACGACATGTCGCAATATACGAAGCTTTTATTTTATTTTAATAACTCTAGACAAAGATTATGAATTGAAGAGGAGGGAAAATCATTCTATACTTCTTTTTCTCTTTTTATGATTTCAATGGTTTCTCCAAATTAAGCGATTCGTTTTTCATTAGTTTGATAAGTTATTTTAGAATCTTAAAATAAAATTTTTATGGGATTTTTTCTAGCAAACCTTGCAAGCGCTGATTTTTTATATATATTTTTTAAATCTGATGTATGTTCTTGTATTCTTTCTTTTAAAGGACGGGTAGTCATACCTATAAATAATATAGTTGTTGGTTAGATTCATTTAGGAAGGGAATTCGATAAGTGCCTGACAATAAATTAATTGGTGGTGGGTCGATTTTAGGGGTTATAGTGTTAGTAATTTTAGGAGGGGGGGGGGGGTAGCAACGAGTTTAAAATTAAATGTTTTAAAAGTAGAATGTAATATTTCATGAAGGCCTTGCCAACAGGGAATAGGATGCCTAATTTTATTGTTTTTAAGGTTGCTATTAGGATTTTTATTAGTAAATTTATATATTAAGTTATTAATTAGTTGACGTGGAAAACCATTATTAAAGGCTAGATTATATATAAAATTAATTTCATTTTTTAAATTAGTTTCAGTTGAACAATATTTATGAGTGCGGTTTAGTAAAAATTTAAAATTATCTAATTTATAATTTTTTAAGAGAATAGGAGCAAAATAAGGAATATTAGGAGGCGCAACATCGGGTTTACGGTAAATTTCGGCTTCTATCTTATTATCTTTATGTATAAGGTTAATATCTAGAAAAGGTAGACTTTTATTGTTTTCGCATTCTGTCGTAAATTATATATTAAGTTTTAATTTATTGATTTCCTCTAGAAAAGAATGTATTTCGTTAATAGGATATTTCCAGATTTCCTGCGAATTTTCTGCAAATTTGGCCTCCAAGTCCGCAAATTAGATGCCAAATTGCCAAGGCCAAGATATGCATTTGTCGAGATTAGCAACCAAGTTTGGTGGTAATGAGTAATTTAGGGTTGACAGAATCAGTGAGTTCTTTTTCAGTTTTAATGGAATTAATTTTTCTGCATAATGTTCTTTTCGCTATTCATTCTACACTCGAGCGAAATCTTTTTAACTCTAAGCTGGGCATTTACCAATGAAAGATTCTATAATAAACCGTAGAATAATATTCTTGAACAGCCGACATTCCTTCTCTGCGATGTCTATAATTTTATTATTTTGACTTCTATGGTTGCAGTAATATCAGTGGTGCCAGATGGTCGAAAATGATGGTCGAAAACAGGTCTTCAAATTTCCCCTAATCAGGTTTTTTTTTTTTTTTTTTTTTTTTTTTTTCAAAAAATAAATAAATAAATAAATAATCAAGCAGATTTAAGTGGATTTAAGCTCAGATTTTTTCCCCAAATGAAGGCAGTTTTTGGAAAAAATCCCCAAATAACAATAAAGCTATTGAAAATCCCTGGTCGTAGGGATAAATCGTTACGTTGCCAACATTGACAGAAAGTTGAAGAACTCCCCAGATTTGTCCCCAAAAAATTTAGAATTCCCCCAAAAAGTCCCCACAAACATTTGGTCCCCAAAATTGTCCCTAGAAACCTCGAAAATCCCCAATCTGGCGTCACTGAAATCTTGTTTTCTGGAACGTTCATAGTCGGCAACATCCCTGTTGATTTACGATCCAGTTACCACATGCATAATTGTCAACGTTTTCGTAACAATATGTATACATCTCAAAAATGCGTATAGGAATCATGTGGTGTCCATATTTTATTTTTTAAATAACAACATAAACAATCCGTGTAATATTTTTTTGACATAACACTGGGAAAAAATGGTTCCTCAAAGATGAGCAAAATTGTGTTAAAATAGCTCTGAAACAAATATTTTCAAATAGGAAAATTCCATGTACTCATTTTTGAGTATATTAAAATGCACAAAAATGTGGTTGACATTCATGAATCCCAATATCTTCATCATAGATTATGGTGATGTATTCTTCCGCACACCATTATACAACTTTCATGAAGTGGAAGTTCTGAAGATTTTAGGAAACAAAATTTGTTTTTGAACTCTTAGTGTTTAAATATGTAGAAATTCTATAAAAGGACTTCCTTTAGTTTGACATATTTATAATAAATTGTGAATTGAAGAACTATTAATTTGAAAATATGCGATATTTCAATAATGGGACAGGCATGTTTCATGATAATTATGTAAAAGTTTGTATCAATATTGAAATTTTAATCATTGAAAGTTTGATACAAAAGTCTGTAAATAAATAATAATAATATATTTATACAAAAGTTTTTATCAATATCCCAATATAATACAAACATTTTTTTTTTTTTTTCAATTTAACAAAAAATTTATTTTTCAATTAAAAAAATTAAAAATTTGAAAAAATCGAAATTTTAATTTCTGAAATATTGGTACAAAATTTAGTAAATAAATATCGGTATGCGGAAGAATACATCCCCAATCAGAATTTATAATTAAGATATTGGGATTTACGATGGTCAACCCCATTTTTTAACATATCCTTATACTCAAAAATGAGCACATGGGATTTTTAAATTTTAGTATTGTTGTTTCGAGCTATTTGTATACAGTTTTGCTCATTTTTGAGAAACCATTTTCCTCACTGAATACCTATGAATATACGCAATTTTTTTTTTTTATCTCAACCTGAAGTTATTCTATATAATTCAAATAATTAAAAATGCATTTCACACCTTTAAATTCATTTAAGTATTACGCTGATAATAACATCCATCACAAATGTAATATTTTATTGACAGAATACGTATACAAATACATTTATCGCAACACTTTATCACAACAGAAAACTATTCTATATGTTTCCAAGAAATAAATATACATTTCACACTTTTAAATTCATTCACATATCACGTTCATAATAATATACTTCACAAATGTAAGCTTTATTAAATGTAAGTCCTTTTTTTAACACAACCAATATATATGTATATATATATATATATTATTAGGGTGGGCCGAAAAATGGATATTTTCAATAAGCAATTTCTAATAGCAAAAAAATGTTGTATTTTGGCATTCTGAATTTGGGAAAAATAATAAAAGAAATAAATATTTATATCTTTAGTTCGCGCATGACATTCAAAATTCGAAAAAATGACGAAAAAATGTGAAATTTAATTTTTTTTAATTGAAATACAAATATTATTAGTTTTTGTTCTAATACCATTCAAATGCTTCATTTTAACACTTAATCGATATATCTTCAAAAATATTTATAGTATTTTACGCTTATCAGATCGTGTCTATGCCGTAAGGCATCGCGTGAAATTAATCAAAATTTGAATTTTTTATCTTTTTTAACAAAATGCAGTGTTTCGTTTTTTGTAGTCCAGTTTTACACTTTTCAAAATAAATATGCACTGAGCAGCTCTCAGCTTGTTATGCAATTATGATTTATTACATTTACAGCCCAGACCTGACCACGATGACATGGTTTCACTTCGAATTCTGTGAATTTACATTTATGATTATAAAAAAGTTTATTTTTTCGGATTAAAGTTGGAAGTTGGATTTATTATTCAGTTTTGGCTTGATAATCGCAAGTATAAATCTGTTACTTTGAATTCCTCTCTTGAGTTTTACCCCAAATACCTTTCCTGCAGATTCCTTGACCAGCTTCAAAACATTTCAACAGCCTGAATATTATGTTGTATCTGAATTTTATTATTTTAAACTTTGGCAATTGTTTAGTTTATAGAAATGATAAAAGGTCTTTGTTTGTCATACTTTCTTTCATTGGCGGTATAAAGGAAAAAAGAGAATGAAAACACGTTGACCAGCTGATCAACAAATTTCATAATTCGAAATTTCAAAACTTAATATTAGTGGAAGAAATTATTCTATAGATACAGAAGTGTGCTCTGACGATTGATCTCTTATCTTGAGTATTCTTCGGTAGGCTAACTGCCTTATATGTTGTCTGCCATCCACTGCTATAGTCAATAACAAGTTCTAAGGGTTAGCAAAAAAGGCATTTCGTTACTAATCAGTTCAACCTCTTTTAGAATTGCAAACGCAACAGAACAGTTATTTTTAACATGCTTTTATTAGCTTCACCTGTGTGTATGTATGTTTGTATGTATGTTTGTAACTGCTCTGGGAGCAAACAAAAAATTTATATTGTAAAAAAATACTTTCCCTACGTGAACGATGGTAAGGCTCCGCGCTAAGAACCTAAAGGTCCAGCGTTCGATTCCAGTCAGGGGAGATTTTTAAAAAATTGTTTTTATTTAATTCTAAATTATTTTAGTTAAAGATTTAAATGTATGTAAATATTACGGTGTGTCACTCACACGATTTTCTCTTACCCTGCATTTTAATACTAAGATAGATATTTTGTGCTTTTTTAGTTCACATTTCTATAAAAGCGTGTTCTTTAATTTTTTTAAACTATAATATTATTCTGTCAAAAATTCTAAACCTGTCACTCATTACAGTAGTACAGAATAACGTAATTTTCATTTGAGTTTTAGATGTCTAAGCAAGATTTGGGCCACCTTCTTTGATTGTTTCCTAAAATGACCTCTTAAGATGTACATTTTCAACTGAATCGTCGGCAGAACTAATTAACTTTTTTTTTTTTTTTCAATATTGATCTAAGTTTCTAAGTTCTTTCTATCTCAGCCTTCATATTTCGTCCCTATTTGGATTACTAACACTAAGATAAAAAATATACTGCCTTTATCTAGAATGAATAAATGGCCATTTTCTAAATCCCTTAACGAGAAATATAGATTTGCGATCTATGCGCATAAGGCACGCCAATAAATTGAATAGACGAAATGATCCAGAATTTCTAGTGTACACATTTCTAGATGGTGAAACAATATTCTGAATACTTTAAATATTCTGAATTATTTGTATTGCGAGAAATTATCGCTTGATTTTCTAGAATTTAGTAACAAGCCAAGATTATAGTTGCTGAAACCCGCTTCTTGTAGTCTCATTTATTTGCAGAGATTTTTAAATAACTTTGTCCTCGAAAATATAGGCAAACTGTCTAGAATTCTAATAGGGGCTTCTAGAACTCGCTTTTCAAGGGGACTAGAATTTATAAGGATGACATGGAACTAATTTTTTTAGAGCCACAATTCAGATTCTAGATGTCAGTTACAGAATTTTTTCTCAGCGATTGTAAGTGTTTTTAGTACTTCGTTGGTCATACAAAATAGTTGAATATGAGATTTTCTTTTCTCTTTTTCACATTTTCAATCAGTGTTTACAGGATAGTCACAGGAACTCTGGCTTTCCCCACAAAAGGAAGAAAAATTGATTGTGTTTTTACATGCTGTAACATCCAACAACTTTGATTTAGCATCAGCGATGAAACACTCACTTTTTTTTAAAGCTGCTTTCAGCTTTGTCTTTGTTATAAGACTTTCTTAAATTTAAACATGGATTATGATAGTTTTTCATTAATTGTACTTTTCTAGTATAGACACAGGTGGTAATGAAGCATTTCGGTATAACTCCTGTATTTTTGAGCTAAATAAATCTGCAACAGTAAAAATGCAGACATTTTCTTAGAATATAAAGACAATCTCTACCTTTTATTGAAACAATATAAAAGTACATCTTTATATGTTAGGAAAGTGTTCGTATCCAGTTCTTTTACTGGTAAGCCCACCCCGCCCACCAAAAAATAAATAAAAAAGTAAAATAAATAAATTCATAAATAAAAATAAAAACGAATACGTAAAGGATTGTCTGGTACTAATGACGTCATTACTAATGACGGTAAGCGTAAAATAACACAAATAGAAAAGCAAATAGTTTTTAAAGCACTATTGTAAATTCACTGTTTAATATAATTTTTTAACATAACCCTACTTAAATAGGATAAACCTAAAACATAATGATCTGATCTCACTGCTTGCTGACAGCAGACTGATATGTACTACTAGAAAGAGTGTGAAGAATAAGTGGCAGCCATAATCTCAAAGATTAACTTAATTACTTAAGTAGTAAATAAGAGCACAAAACAAAGTTGAATACAAACAAACAAAGTTTATTAACGATCAATATCAAGGCGGGTGTTGGGCTAACTCGGAAATAACTCTTAAAAAACTTCAGGGGATAACTTCAGCAAAGCATACAATAAAGGTAAATTAATCTCACCGATACCGATATTGTCGACGATTGCTGTCTGTTTACCACTGGACTATTCTTGCACAAGAACCGTCAGCAGGATTCCCTTGGCGCGACAAATTCTTCACTCAAATCTTACTCTATTCTACAACGCTACAAATCTCTACCATCGCTTAACACTCGCATAAGAACTATTCTCATCTACACCACTCTCCTACTCTCCTCTTCACATCCTAATTCCTTCGTTGCAGCACTATGTCGACACAAAACAAATCCGACCTAAACTTTCGCCGAGTCACTGGCGTCGAAGCGATTTAATCATCCCATCTTGATACTTTGATGGATCCAGCTTAATTTCAAACCAACTGTGGTGACCTTCTACAGTCTCAACCTCACAAGAGAATGTAGAATGAAATGGAAAAGAGAATTACCGTGGCTCGATGGATGAAGCCAGATACGGTGTCATCGAGTCTGATGATTTACGAACCAAATTTAGGAACTATATGTTACTAAAAGGTGCTTTTATTATCTAAAAGGGTAGACATATCTACATATATAACATAACATTCGATTCATTAGCTTTTCTAGCAAGCTGGATGTGTTATTTAAAAAACAATAAAAAAGTCAAATTTTGGTTAATTTTACGAAATTTTACGATTTATGCGCGATCTGAAAACTGTAAAATAATATAAATACTTTTAAAGATATATGGAAAGATTGTTAAAAGGAAGCACTTGAATGGTATTAGAACAAAAACTAATAATATTTGTATTTGAATAAAAGCTTTTGAAATTTGACCTTTTTTCATCATTTTTTCGAACTTTGAAGGTCATGCGTGAACTAAAGATAAATATTTATTATTTTTATTATTTTTCCTAAATTCAGGATTCCACAATACAACTTTTTTTCGCTATTAGAAACTGCTTATTGAAAATATCCATTCTTCGGCCCACCTTAATATATATATATATATTACATGAGACATGTAGGAATGTACAGTAGGGAAAAAAAAAAAAAAAAAAAAACGCAACTCTCATCGTAACTTCGTTGCTAATCGATGTAGAAAAATGTAATAGGTATCATTCGCCTGTGAATTGTGAGTAGTTTCAGAAAATGAATTGAAATTTTGAATTGGAGGTCGCCTACATATTAACCCCTTCAGGGGCAATGAATATAAGTTCATTTAAAATCAAATGCCACCAGAGTCTGAGATCAAGATTAGAAGAAAAGTAATAAATGAATGCTTTCAGATAAGTTAAAAAAGTAAAATTTTATATAAAATTTCTGGGATGAATTTTTGCCGTTGCGAACTGAAATTAAGTGGCATAAAATATATACCACCACCCCTGAAAGGGTTAAAACGCGCACTAACTTTGATTTTTTCATTGGTAATGCACCATTTTTATTTATATTTGAATTCCTGGGATCGCGACAACGCGAAAAAGTATATTGGTTGTAAATTTTACTTATTCTTTCACAGAGTTACAAGCGTTCAAAGTTTGAAGGTGCTAATGTTAAATTCATATATCAAACTTTTATTAATATCTTCACAAAAAATAACTTGATCGATATATATATATATATATATTTTACGAAATATAGTGAAGAAACCCAAACATAATCCGTCATTACTTTTGATTCTAAAAAATATTTTTAATTTTGAAAAATATTAATATTTTTATATTCATAAAAAATATGATTTATGACCTATATTAATTTTTACAAAAAATGAATCCTAATGCTGAAAAATATGGGTGTGCAAATTTGCAGCCCATTCCAGTTATTGGTTTTCGAGATATAAATACATCTTTCTTTTGGAGTGATTTAGGGGGCCGTCTCTTATAAAGTTTAGCATGAGATAACGAATGATATCTTAAAAAATAACAAACAAAATTAAAAAAAATATTTTTATTTTTTATTCCCTGGTGAAATTATATAACAACAACGTCAAACGCAAAGAAATGAAACAAAAATGTTGGTTTTTAGACATTAGTGTTAGCTTCAAGAATTCCTGTTTTCTAAAGAAAACAAGTCCCGCCTTCATCTTTCCTCAAACGAACACAATACAGAAAAGTAAAGTAAATGTGACACTGAGTGATGAATTCTTGTTAAACCCCTTATTTTATGTTGACAAAAATATGCACAAGTGGTATTTACTTCATCGACTACAGGTGATAAATTTTGAATCTATTAAATCTGTCAAATACTAGAAGAAAATATTAACTAAATAGGCGGGGAAACTAAATAGGCTGTTTTAAATAGAGAATTGGGTTTAATGTAAAAATTGTCAATTAAAAAAAAAAAAAAAAAAAAAAAAAAAAAAAAAAAAAACGAATGGAATTGGAATGCAAGACAGACTTGTAAAATCGTTTCTAAACTACCGTCTTAGTTAAAGTCATTTGCTTCATATATTGCTTTATTTTTATTTATTTATTTATTTTGTAGGTGGGAGGATTATTATTTTAAAGGTACTTTAGTCTTATCTTTATATAGTTTAAAACTATACTTTTACTTTTATAAATATATTTTAACACTTTTTACGACTGCGGGATTTTGTCTTTTTGACAGTAAAATCCGCCTACGGGCTTTATTCTCTCAAAATGAAATATTTCAGAACAAATTTTCTGTGTTCACAATTATATTACAAATGGATATAAATTATAATTATATTCTTTCTAATCAATATATTTCTATCCATAGTATTTTTATTGCAAAAATATGAACACTGGTACACATCTAACAAATACTTAACACACAATTTACGAAAGAAACGCCCACTCACAGATTTACAGATTTTCAAATGACGTGAATCTACGTCAGCAGTCGTGAAAGGGTTAATTAAGAAATTACATTTTCCTAGAAATTATAAAACGAATCATACAGTTCCAAAGAGTTCAACTGCCCCAAATCTGGTAAGTGCGTTTAAAATTGTTTATTATTTACTTCATGAACCCTTACAATAATTTATCCGAAAAGATTTAGTTTAGGCGTTGTATCTATATTATTTCATTTCGTATATTATGTTAGACCTACGAAAGAAAATTTAAGCTTTATTGGTGATCTGTACAGCCATAATAGATACTTTTCCTTGAAAAGTATTGCACTTTTTTCAAAGAGTACTGTCTGAACCATTTGCAAGTGTAATGCATTTAAATAGACCTAAAATTATCTAAAAATGTACTGAAGTATATACAAATCTAAAAAACTGAATTCTGGATAATTAAGAAACTGGAAAATGTAAACGCTTTTATTATTTTTTATAATTCTTTTTTTCCTGAAAGATTTCCGACGTGAAACATTAAAATTTTATCTATTTCTTATAGGATCTTAATTTTTATTTTTTTAACACGCTTTTTTTAGTTTCACCTATATGTATGTTTGTAACCGCTCTGGGAGCAAACAAAAGATCTATATTGTAAAAAAAGACTTTCCCTACGTGAACGCTGTGGCTATGAGGTAAAGCTCCGGGCTACGAACCTAAAGGTCTAACGTTCGAGCCTAGTCAGGGAAATTTTTTAAAAATGGTTTTTGTTTAATTCTAAATTATTTGATAATCACCCTGTAATATGGTGTGTCACTCACACATTTTTTTCTTACCTTGCATTCTAATAGTATAAAGATAGATATTTTGTGCTTTTTAGCTCACATTTCATTAAAAGCGTGTTCTTTAATTTTTTTAAAGTATAATTTTATTACATACTTTTATTACATTTTCAGATAACCCCTAACACATTTTTGATTATAACTCTATAAATACTAAATTTAAAGTATACAAACAGTATACTTTTCCGCACTGCCAGACTCTCAGAAATTTGAATATGAAAATTCAAATATATTAATATTGGGTGTTGCTACTGAAAAAATCAATGTTGGCGCTCATTTCACTATGTAGATGATCCCTAATTAAAAATTTGACGACATTTTCAGAAAGTGTATTTAATTTCCTGTTGAATTATGTCTATTATATGCTCCTGCGTCAATTAATAACGGAATTACAGCGGGTGTTGCGTTTTCCCCTCCGACTGTACAATCTTACATTAGATATACTTTATGTATATATATATATATAGACTTGTTATTTATTTATTTATTTATTTTTATATTTATGTACGTCATTTTGCATAATAAGCATTCTATAAAATTAATTTAAACTAAAAATCTGGATAAAAAAAATATATATACATGTAGTTTGTCATTTTTAAGGGCAAAAAATGGTATATTTATATTCAATTATTACTTTTGAAGTACTGAAAAAAATTACTTGTATTTAGAAAAGATTTTAAAATATGTGTAAATAACAATATATATATATATATATATATATATATAAACAATTTTACAATGTAAAAGAAATAGTTTTATTAAAATATTTTTTTCCTAGAAAAAATAATGGAAAGACTTTGTGTTTTAACACAATGAGACTCATTTAAATATTTTTTTAAGAAAGTATAAGAAATTCATTAATTAAACGTAATTTTACTTAAACTTTATCAGTCATAAAGAAATGGTAGAATATGTATAAAAACGTCAAGGAGTGTTAAAAGATTTTAAACATGTTAAAATTTTTGACTGATTTATTATCGAGCATTACGAGTAGAAAAATATATAAGATTTACTCATCAATATTCAATAAAACATAATAAAATTTAAAAGTTATTTTCTTTCAATCTATATTCGCAAATGTTTCATATGTAAAAATATTGCTCAAAGACTTTTATTGAAAGATTTTATTATTAATATTATTTTAATTTCTTACATTTAATAATTTGCGATTCAAATTTATAATAATAATAATAACATTCTGTAAAATATTACCAAAAACATTAAGCATTATATTTTATTGAAATATACTTAGAAATACGTACCATTTTATCATAATAGAAATAATTTCTGTGCGATTCCATGAATTAAATACACGTTTCTTATTTTTTAATTCATGTTTGTATCGTGCACGTATCGTGTACATTATCCATCACAATTTTAACTACATTTTGAAACACAGTGACATAAATAGCAAACATTTATCATGCGTATACTCAATTATTTATTTATTTATACATATAAATTTATTTATATTTTCTCTTTATGTAGACGATTTAGCAGAAAAAAAAAGTTAAGATTGAATAGCATTTCTAAGAAAGCAAGATAAATATCATTTAAAAAATGTGTCATTTAAAAAAAAAATATATATATGTTTGAATGGTATTTGTAAATATCGCTCATACGTCTAAAAATTTGAATTAATTTCTGTAAATTTCAAAATAGGGTAATGAAAAAGCTTTGGAAATTTACAGATTGTTTGTTTTTCATCTATGATATATATTAAACATGTTAAAGCTAAGTAAAAACTGTTGTATAGATCGCCAAGGAAGAAAATTGGGAAGCAGACAGATGTTTAGGTAGCATTTAAAATACCGCCTTCAGTGCATAGAGGAATGAGAGAGAAGTTCTCTTATATATATTCCATTGGTTGATACAAATTCGATCTCTTTCCTGTGTATAAGATCTCTTCTCTCTCATTCTTTTATTCACTGAAAACGGTACGTTAAATGCTACCGAAACACTTGTCTGCTTCCCAATTTTTTCTTTGATGTTCTATACGATGTAGCATTAAGAAAAATTATATTGGTTTATCAGAATTTGATCTCTTTCCTATACATAAAAGTATTTTTCTCTCATTCCTTTATACACTGAATACAGTACGCTAGATGTTACCTAAACAGCTGCCTGCTTCCCAATTTTTTCTTTGGTTTGCTATACGTTGTAGTTTTTAATAATCCAGCTCCAAGAATCCGTGTAATATAAATATATGTATATATATATATTGAGATATATATGAGTTTCCTCATTGCCTTGACTTCGTTATCCAAACAACTTTTTTAGATCAGGGATTCTTCTATAATAATTTTTGAAAAGACAAAATTTATTTTATAGTCACCCATTTCATTTTATCCTGGAATTGATGGTATAATTTAATGTAAAAAAAATTATTAAATTTAAATCAATAATTGTAATAATATATATATATATATATATATATTAATATTAGCATTTAAATTTTAAATTCATTATAAATTTATTTTTATTTTATTTTATTTTATTTATTTATTTATTTATTTATTTTTTGTAAATGGACAAAAAGTGAAAATGTAAACGTACATAGACAAACAATCACATAGATATATTAATAATATACATAAAAATGTTAAATGTATTTATATATTTAAAGTGTTTTACGATAAAAAATATGCATATACAGCAGTACACATGTTCAAAAAGTACCAGAAAAACATTTCTGCTCTGTTCAGATTTTGCTATAGGACAATAGAAACTGGCAAAAAAATTATATATAGAAATTTAATTGAATGTTTAGCAGATTAAAGTTTTAAAAATATGTACTTTACATTGCAAGGGAAAAGAAAATATTGATAAACAACTCGTTACATTTTCTACATTTGTAATATACACTCATAAACGTGCGATATATAGATTTAGTTTTTTCTTTTTTAATTCATGTACATAGTTTTTAACCACATAGCTTAGAAAATAATAATAATGAAATTTCCGAAATAGTGAAATGAATGTTCTAATTCAAATCACATTAAATATGTTAACATTTTTTGGGTAGTTGGGTAGGGTAAATATATATTTCGTCAGAGAAAAATGATCAGCTTTCCTTAATACAATATTTATTTATATCCTGATAATTTCATTTAATAAATATATTGCTACCACAACTATATGCGTAATAGTACGTATTTTTGAAATAAAATATCGAAATATTATCAAAATTTCTATTTAACCTCTAAAAGTTAAATCCTTTGGTAAAACAGTATGTAAAAGTAATACTTCAAAAAAGCAATTCTTCCATCCTCTATACAAAATATAATTTTACATAAAATAAAAAATAAAATAAATAAAATAAAAATTAAATAAATAAATAAAGCGTTAAAAAATTATGTGATATCTTTCGAAGAATCCGGTCTTCTGCATTTGAATTAATTATATCAATAATTAATTAATAACAATAATTAATTAATATCAATTCATTATTAGTATTCCAAAAACAAGCAACAGACATTACTTTCAAATATACAACATAAAATGTAACTAAAATGTCATTTAAAAAAAAAAAAAAAAAAAAAAAGGAAGAAAAGAAAAAATCACTCAGAAATTCAGACAACACAGTCTATTAACAACATACAACATAGTTATAGTGCGACCACATTTCCTACGACTAGCAGTGAGGACGAGGCCAAAATTTGGGAGGAGTGGAAAATTGGCCGAGAGATTGTTATTTTGCAAATATCCAGTTATTCGGTGCTCCCTTTTTGCTTGTTTTCTCTCAGTCACCCCTATTTTGACACTGGACTCGTTCAATCCGCACTTGTGCAGAGGATTCCATGGTCGCAAGAAATGTGGTTAAAGAATATTTCTGCATGTAACAAGGTAAGTGTAGGAGACTGAATTAATGCGATATACAGAAGAAATTTTGCAGATAAATTTAATGTTAATTATTGAAGACTGTGTGCTCTTAATTTCTGAGTGATTTTTTTTTTTTTTTTTTTTTTTTTAATTAAAATTTAGTTGAATTTCAGACTTTATATTTCAAAATAATGTTTGTTATTTGCTTGGAAATGCTGGTAATGAATTGTAGAATTATTTTATGGTTTTTATTGCTGATGTTCATTAAGTCATATATAGAGATGCGGAGTCTTCGAATAATATCAATTAATTTTCTAAACGTTTCTTTTTAATTAAAATCAGATTTTGTGTAGGCGGTGACAGAAAGTTTTTTTGAGGACAGAGGAATGTTTGTTAATATGTACATTGTACACTCATCTAACAAATAATTTTGCTTTATAATATCCTAGATTTTTGAAAATAAAAGAGGCACTATATGGCATTTTTAAGACCATCATTTTAAGACCACTTAATGATTTTTTTTTAACCACTTAATGATTTTTTAAAACTTTCATATACAAAGTATAAGGAAGTATTCTCAAACAAATTTACGAAACAGTTATTATACCTCGCATGGCTCAGAAACGAATGATTGTAGATTGTTCTAGATTTATATTTCAAATTGTCATGTTACCTAGTTAGTTACCTCCAATTTTGTTTTTGATGTATTTCCTCACTATTTATAATACATTCATAATTTTTTTGTGGCATCAGTATGTACGCGTATGTGTGTGTATATATACACATATATCGCATAAAATAAAAAAAAAAGATTAAAAGTAAAATGTTGCAAGGTTTTATGTAGGTTTTTTAAAACATCTTGTTGTGCACTCCTTTTTTTGTTTTTTTAATATAATTTTTCGTTTTCGATATATACACGCAAATGTTAGAGAGGTATACTATTGTAACAATCGCAGCTATCGTAGATCACAAGTTGGATTGTACAATCGGCAATAAAAGTATCCGAGCACTAGCAATAATCCCCGTCTAAATAAAGCGCACCTAATTTTGTTAATTAAATTCTTGTCGAGTCATGTTCTTAGTAAGTGTAAGAATATGATTCGACAAGGATTTATTTAACAAAGCAGTATTAAGTGTACTTTTTTGAAATTATTGCTTTTCTCGGATATTTTTGCTGCCGACTGTACGATCGGACTTGTGATCTACGATAGCTGCGATTGTTACAATAGTATGCCTCTCTATATTATAAATATCAAAAAGGGAAAATATTTTGCATTCCTGTTATGCCGCTTTTACACGCGACTGTCACACACGATTCGCGCAACTGCAAATTTATCCAATTTTTCCTGAAACATCTGACGGCTTAAATCCGTAAAAGATAGCAACAAAACTTTATAGCAAGACAGAAAAAAAAAAAAATGTTCGTACTCCCAGATAACAATTTGCGTTGAGGTGATTTGAACCAACAAAATTGGGGCAAATTAACAATCGGCATAAAACTTGCGCTGCGCGTAAAGTTGTCATGTATGATAGCATCATTAGTGATTTAGAGATGTTTCTACAGATTCTTTTTCAATCTTTAAATAAGCCAGAGATTGAAAAAAAAATTTACTTTTGTGCTCAGTGTTTTATGTTTGTATCTTACAAAGCAAATGTAGGAATGCAAATTTAGAACATATTTCAGAAGAAATTCTAAATTTTACTACTCGCAAAAAAAAATGCAAATATTTTTTTATATCTAAAACATAATAGTGCAAGCATTTTAATTATTAGTTAAATTTATTTATTTTCATTTATTTATATATTTAATGTATTTTTTATGTTCATTTTCATTTTTAGTTTTCAGCAAGATACATTCCATAACTGTCTGAGCGAGAACGCAGACTAATGCACAGTGTTTTTACCTAGTTTTCATCCGTAGAACTATTATTACAGTGACTGAACTACAGCAACTTTTTTGCGTGGCAAAGAACGCTCATAAAAATGGTCACGTGACACTAGGCACTACAGTAAGCCAAACTGGCCAACAATGGATTTTTTCGGCAAAATCCATCTAATTTTCTTAATGATTTTTTGAATGTAATCAATAACATAAAACCCAACCTGAAATTTACTTTAGAAACTGAAAATAATGAAAAAGAATTAACCTTTTAGATATTAAAATTAAACGCTTTAATCAATGTGTTGAAACTTCTGTTTATAGAAAGCCCAATATAGTTCCATATACATTTCATAGTAATTATCCTATACCCTGGTCATATAAAATTGCTAATTTTAGATTTTGGATTAAATGGACCTATAGTCATTGTTCTACTCTTGAAGCCTTAGACAATGAAATCGATTTTATTTATGATTTGTCTTTGAATTACGGGTATAAAATCAAACCTATAAATAAATTAATTTATCAAATTATGTCCCCTCTTCCCCTTCTTCATCTTCTAATTGTAATAAATTATCTAATAATAAATTTAAGAAAATACAAGATTGGCCTGGTCTACATGAAGGATTTTCTAAATTAATTAATAATAATGTTCATCTTGTTGCTAAAGCTCCCCTAAAATTAAATTCATTAATTTCTAAAAAATTAGATCCCCCTCCTTCCAAATTAAAATCAGGTGTTTATGAAATCCCATATAAAATTGATAATAAAACTAACTATTTTATAGGAATGACCAATAGACCTTTTAGTGATAGAATGAGGGAACATATAGCAGATTTAAAATATAACAGATCCTGCACTGCTTTTTCACGTACGTATAATACTAATCCCATCGAACCTGATTTTGAAAATGCCAGAATAATTTATAGTACTAACAATAGAAACCGAGCTCTACTTTATGAAGCTTTCGAAATTATTAAAAGGAAATCCCAAATTTGTAATGATACATTATCCATTGCCCCCTCGATTTGGCTTCGTTTCTTAAACTTAAAATAATTTATGGTAACCCTGCTATTGTTTGTTCTGGCAACCCTGCAGTATGATACTTTGACGGCTCTGCTTTGACTCCATTTTATTAGAGAGTTTTATTTTTCTTGTAACGTACATGATTGTGATTTATTTAGGTGTTTTTAACTCATTTTAAAATGTATATAGAGTATTTTTATATAATTTATATAATCACGTATCAATTTCTTTGTGAATTGTATTTATAGTATCCTAGAATGGCTTAAATTGTTTATGTTTATAGTTATTGAACATCATTTCCCTGAAGATGGTTAAAGATGGAATATTAACCGAAACGTCGGAATAAAGATATTTTAAATTATGTGATATGCTGAAAGTATATTTTATTACTGTTTTTATAAATTCGTAATATTTTAAATGATGTGTTATAAGTAATTTAAGTTTAATAAGAATTCTAGATATTCAATTATTAAAATATGAAAGCGCCCTCTGGCGACAGAGATTTGTAACTGATACTCATCAATTCTCATTCAAATAAATTTTTAAACTATATATTACTTATGAAATTATGTTAATTAGAAGCTGAGGTATAAAGCTAATATAAACTTTTTATAAAAATATTTGTGTCCGACTTATCCAAGGTTTTCTCCGAAACTTGCATAATTCCGGGCTATATAACGTTAAAAAAAACTTAGTACGATATGTGAGCAGAAACTTGAATTCGAAACTCTGCAAAATATTAAAGAATAAAGGTGTTATGTGCTTTCCTTTGTTTTCTCCGAAACACCCGTTCCTTTTCTACATCTTTGCCCATTCGCCTCCCTCCTTTCTGTCGCTAATAATAATTTTACACTCGAAAATATCCGCAATCGATTTACCTTGCCTTAAAATCTAAATATACCAATTTCAAACTCTGTAACTTTTTTTTTTTTTTTGCCCCTTTCCCACCTGCCTCAAGCGCTCCCTAATAATTCTACTCTTTCAAAAATATTCGCAATCGAATTATCGGGCATTAAAACCAAATACTACAAAATTTCAACGACATATCTGAATTTAAAATACTGCAAAATATAAAAGAAAACTTAATCTTTTCCCAATAAAAATGTAATTTTTTTGTTTATTCATATATTTTCATGAAAATTGAACAGTAACTTTATAATATGCTGTCTAAGCCGAATATTCATTTAAATGTAACATAAATGAAAATTTGAATAAGTTTGAAAATTGCAATTTTTCCCTCTTCATAAAACACGTGATATCTTAATTGATTACAACCATTTCCTTTATCATCGCAGACAGTCGTCTGCCTTTTGCCAGCTAAATTTCATACTTTAGTTAATTTAAAAAAATCTAATTGTTGTATCGACAAGCTACTTGCCCTCGTAGATTCGGAAAAATTTTCCCTTTCCTTTGGTACCGAATTCGTAAAGATCGGACTAATATTTCTAATTTATTTTCCACATTTTTTTGCTTTTAACTCCATTAAAATAACTAGCTATTTTTATGCAATCGCGGTGAATTCTCAGTCATTGAGATCGCTTTTTGATTAGACATAGGTCTACACTTTAATTAATATTTCCGGAATTAATTAAAATTTTTAAATTCTGTTTTCACTATCCCCTCGGGAAGGCTTCGGAGCACCCGTATGTCAAATTTTGTACTTTTGCGTTCAGTAGGGGATGAACATATAGATGCACAGATTGACAGAGGGACATACAGACAGATCTTCTTTTATTATTATACATCTCGCAGTTTTTAAGTAATTGATTTTGTAAAATACTTATAACTGCTATATTCAGTTTTTTTCAATTAAAAAATAACAATTTGTGTGTTATATGAAAAAATAAATAAATAAGGAACATTGTTTTAATAATACGAGGTACAATTAATTAAGTTCGGAGATTATTCTCCCCACTTATTCCCAGTGTACGGAAGAACATAAATAACGATGTGACTTGTAAGTCTGATTATCTGTGTACACGAGAAAAGTCATATGACGCTTTGAAAAAACTTATAAGGCACTGAGATCGCCATTCGGCTAAAGACTATCAGCCTCTTATGTCTATATAGCAAAATGTATATTTTGGAACAATGTTCGGACATTCTGCTACAAATTAGGTTGGGTGGTTGGGTCTTTACGTCGCACTAGTGCTACGCAGATGGGCAATTTGCGACGGTCTGGGACTCACCCCTAGAGATGGAATATGGAAGACATTGCGGCCACGACAGATTTTACGTGCACAAGCCACCATTAGTGTACACTACGGTCTTTGGCCGGCTCGAGTACCGAACTCGCAGTCTTCGAATTACGAGGCCGGCGCTCTACAGCCTGGGCGCTACAAATTAGGAAAAACTGCTGAAGAAGCGTTACGGTTATTGCAACAAGCATATAGAGACGAGGCTATGTGATGATTGAAAGCTTTCAAACGGTACTGCTTGTTTTAAAAAAAAATTGAGACTCAGCTACATATGATCCGTGAAGCAGGCGGCCAATGACCACATGAACGTAAGCGAATATTCAACGGGAAAGAGAATGAATCGTGTACGTGGACAAACAATTTATGCAGTGGCTAAAAAGACTGGCTTATCGCATGGAACATGTCACACGACCCTGTCTTTGAATTTGCACATCCATCGTGCTTAAGAATTTATTTATTTGTTTATTTATTTATTAATTTGAATTTCCTAGTTGTGAAATTGTTCTGGGAATCTCCACTAGAAATACTATTATACTTTCGTAGAAAAGCTAGTTTTCCGTAAATTAAAAGGAAAAAATCCATCCCGTTGAAAAATTGACGTGCCTTAAATTAACATGTCTTACCCTTTGAAAGGAGGAGTATTTCCCGTAAAAGAAAAAAAAGAAAATACAAATGTAATAAAATACCCAATTCATCATGCAATAATGTTCATGTTTGTGCTGAATACTATGAAAATACTAAGAAAATATATTTAAACAAATGAAGTGAATTTTTATTTTTTCACCATATTTTCCTTTTTTTTTTTTTTTTAGTATTCTTTGCTTTTTACCAATGGCATCTGCAGTATGAGGAGTTCCCAGAACTATCTTTGATTTTTCCCCCTCTACTAAGAATGAAGTCTCATTAACTTACGAAAATACGCTGTAATATAATCTGAAATCGATTGAAAAGTATCGAATGAAAATATCATAAGTCATTGTTCATCTCTTTTCCAAAAATATTAATTGATCGTTAAAAACCTCTGTACCTTCACTTTCTTGTTGTTTGTTTCATGAATCGTATTTGTAATATAAATTGCAATGAATCTTTAAAACCCATTATTTATATAGTAGATTAGAGAATGAATGATTGGAGAATACATAAAATAAAATTAGCTCATCTAATAGTAATGGAATTATATATATACGAGTATATCTATATGTATAGTTTATTTATATATAATAGGATTTATCGATTAGATGAGTTTTTAAAACTTTTAATGTTCAATAAAATATATTTAATTGAAATATTTTGCTACGTTTTAAATAAGTTATTTGTTCCTTAAAATGAATATTTAGGAAATATATATTACAGTACCAGTAATAAAATATTAAATTTGTAAGTAAAGAAATAAAAAAATATATATATAAATAATAGAATAATAGAATAAATCACATATAAATCCCTATACTGGTGTTTAAAGATGTTAAAATAATAGTAATTGCAAATGCGTTTAAGTATATATCTTTTTTTTTTTTTTTTTTTTTTTTTTTTTAAATTATTCTTTGAAAACAATATAAACCTGATGTCTATATTCCCATGAAATATTTGAAAGAATGATATCAATAAATAAAATATTTTTTTCTCTAGATTTTCTCTTCAGTCAGACACATAACTAAAACCTTCATACCACTTCAAAATTCTAAAACCATCATTTCATCATATTCATCATTTCACTAACATGTTTTCAATTTTAAACGTATGTAATGTGGCAATGAACATGCACATGAATTATACAAATTAACATGCGAGCATTATGGGAGAGATATACATTTTGAAAGATCTATAGACGACTGCACATAAATCGAGTTGCCAACGGTCTGTTTAAAGCTTTTGGATACGGCAGAATGACTCGACAAGATCTTGTACTTTTTGAACATGTAAAAGTAGCTATTTTGGGAGTTCTCGGCTGCTCTTTCATCAAACCAGCTTTCTGAAGTGTCCTCTTTGGAAAACACAGTATTTGTTTGAAGTAAGCTCTGAATCTAGACAAAGAATACAAAAGCATGTATGATTAACATAAACGTATTTAAAAAAGCCGTTAAAATATTTTTTCTATCTTGATCTTTTATCTACCACATTATGAAAGCATACCCTCCAACATATTAATTAATATTCCGTAGTAATGTTAGCCCCGCCTTCTTTTTCACACCAGTATACTTTTAGAGTATTTCTCTTCTTATTTAATCGCAATTGCATTTGGAGAAAATTACTCTAAGAATTTATTGGTGGGAGAAAAAGGGTGGGGCTAACAATACTACGGGATATTAATTAGGATATTGGAGGGTATGTGAAAGAAACAAAAAATATATTTCAAATAATTGTTTTTTAGTTACTTAAGAGTAATTTTTAATGGTATATGCAATAAAGATGTATATCACATCATCGTAATGAACCCGGGAAGACAGGCGCGGGGTGTTTTGACACCCCATGCGCGGAATAATTTATCTGCTGTCTCTCCCTATAAACAGAAGAGGTCGGGTCCTTCAGTACCTACCTCCAAGGTCATCCTCCGTGCGGAGCGCATGAAAACGGCAAATTCAGACTCTTTTTCATTCTTATATAACACTGAGAAATTGAAACTATATGTAAATACTGCAAAAGTTTCTGATCCATGCACTCCTAATTATTAGGAAAATTAATGTCTCAATATTCTTAATACAGTAATGTATCATTTTTATTATAATAAATATTGTAAAGAAAATAATTAAGTGCCACATGGGAAAAATTAAGTTTTTCGAACAAAGAGGAAAAAATTGAGTTCTTTTAATTTATTTTCTATTAATTTTTTAAGTTAACGATAATTCAACATTTCAGTTTTTTATATTCACGAGAAATAGTGTAATTATCATGAATTTCATTATCACATTGAATTCTAAAGTTTTTTTTTCGTATTTATGTTTTTTAATATATTTGGGGTGCGCTGACACCCCACGACCGTCCTCACGTTACATTTCACGGCGCCCGTTCTTCCGGATTAATAAGGATTTAGTGGGGTAGTATTTTAGTGTACTATCAGCACATAAAAGTCTAAAAAGATATTATGAGTTTAAAAAAGTGTAAAAAAGTATTCACTTATTATGTTTCATATATTTTTTCTAAGCTTAATGGGAGATTCTTGAAGTAATATTGGAATGGATGACTAGAAAAAGACGGAGCTTCCAATGTTTGTGGGAAAAAGGTGCGCTATGATTGGATATATTCCCCTGTTTGTAGGCTAAATTAAAACTCTTATAAGTTAAGTGAAAGAAAATCGGCATCATGACGTCAAATAGCGTCAGAAAGTTATTTCGTCATTTTATTAAAATGCACGCGGAGATCGTGAAAACAAAGGAACACCACTCTATAAAATCCTTTCTTTTGCAATATCAGCTGCATCTAGTGTTAGATGCCATTTAATGATATTAAAATGAAGTACAAACATTCTATGCTTTGGCATTTCTACAATAAATTCAATTTTATACGCATTTTAAACTAATGGTCCTTTAAAGTTCATTAAGTAGATAAAGGAAACTTATGTACTTAAAAATATACTTAATATATTTTTGTAAAAAAAATAGAACCTACTCCAAAAAGCAACTACTATTCAAACACCTTAAAAAAAAAAGGTATGAAATAAAACTATAAATTGCGCCTAAAAGTATAAAATAATTTCCTTCGCCAAACAACCTATAACACTACAATTAATCATAACTTTGAAGTCGGCGAAAAATTAATAAAATTTTATTAGTTTTCCAAAGTTTGTTTTTAGATCGGTAGCAACAAATGCTGTCGTCTCGAAAGATCCATTTTCATGTTTCCTTTATTATTTTATCACTGTATACAATTCGTTCATTGGTACTATCTACACAAACCGTGAACATTCTTCACAATGCGGTATTTATGTTTCTACGAAGTTAGAGTTTCTTTTGCAAATTTGGTATAACTTTGATAACTATCATCCTTGGTGGCTTTTGGATTGGGCGTTCAAAACGTATTGCAAAAATATACACGAAAGATATATATTTTCATAATATATTTTGTACGAAGTATTCTTTCATATTCTTGATTAATCTCTTAATATACCTTATCAAATTAATCATGATATCCCAAAGAAATTAAATATGTTAGCCAGATAAGTTTGCGATTTTTCTTTCGCCAAGGACGTCAGATACCAGCATCTTCGCCAACTTTTGCTGCTTACGAAATCTTATTTGTTTTCTTGAATCAAAGTACTTTTCGGCTGCGTTTTGCAGGTGATAATGTGAGATGTGTATTTTGAATAGGATTTGATTTTTGTATTGAATAAAGGAATTAATTTTTATTTAATTTTGCGCCGACTTCAAAAGTTATGATTAATTGTAGTGTTATAGGTTGTTTGGCGAAGGAAATTATTTTATACTTTTAGGCGCAATTTACAGTTTCATTTCATACCATTTTTTTTTAGTTGCTTGAGTAGTGGTTGCTTTTTGAGGTCGGTTCTATTTTTTTACAAAAAGATTTTATTTTTCTATTTTCAGTGAAAACTTATTCATATAACAGAACATCAGAAGACGTTCGATGGCAGTTTCACACAAATCACAACTTCCAAGTTAAGTGACATAACTCAAAAAATGGTTTATGTCACTGAAAAATACATGAAATGCACCGAATGTGAAGAAAGAAGTTACATCTTCATCTAGAAATTTATCCACTCGAGAGACAGTTGTGCCAGTTTTATTCTAGCGAAGTTATTTTTAAGTTGATTTTTCTCAAATGCTGCATTTTTAAGTTCTGTCACTTTTCTTGCCTTTATTGGGTATGAGTAAAAACTATCTATTGAATGAATACTTTAAATTAAAAAGTTTTCAGAAATGTAAAGAACGGATACCCGGTATTCATAAACAAAAATTCTCTTAGGTATATATATTGAACTTTAGAGTGAATAAGTGTCACCCGCTGCGCTGGAAATTGCGCAGCGTAAAGTACAAACAAAGAGCAAAATATGCATTGCAGCTGACGAACAGAAGTTTCAACATCGATACTTACATACTGCTTTTTGCAGTTAGAGTGAGAACAGACTTTTGTGAGTATCCTGTAATTTGTTTATATCTTAATGAAATCATAATGAAATCTATTTCAGGCCAAGATGAAATCATCTCTTACGAAGTTATAAGCTAACAAATTTCAACAACAACAACAATGTGAAACATGGTTTGTGTTGAGAACTTCTTCCTTTATGAAGTCGGTTGAAAACGACTTTGCGCTAATCGATGTGACCGCTTACAGTAACAGTACTTTGAACCACAGAGTATACGTGTCATCCGCTACTCTGCAAAGTGTGCAACGTAGTTCAAGTGTGCACAGTGTAGGAAATTGCGAAGAAACAACTGCACGTTTTAAGCGTCTATTTTTAGCATTAATGTTTAAATACTCTCTTTTTGTAGTAAATCGATGATGCTCTACAACTTCGTAATTAACTTTTCTCCCATCTTGAACCGTTTTTGAGATAGGAGCGCTGATTCCGCTGTTTTTCACCAGATAACGTTTTTTCTTTATATTGTAAAGATATTACAATGGGACCTACTTCAGACCAAGATCTTTACAACAAAGCAAAAGGTATCAAGTAACCGCATTTTGAACTATATAACGTATGTCTCACCAGCTACGCTACAACGTGTGCAAATTGTGCATAGTGTAAGAAATTGCGAACAAACAAATGCACGTTTTTAGCATTGTATTTTTAGCCACTTTGCTATACTTACATACCATTTTTAACACTATAACTGCAGCCGTTTAGCAGTTAAAAGAGTTGGAACTGATTTTTTTGGGCACCCTGTATTTTTTTTAGATTTTAAAGATATTACAATGGGACCTATTTCAGACCAAGACCTTTCCAACAAAACAAAAAGTGTCAAAATCGGAGCATCCGTTCAGAAGTTATGAGCTAACAAACATAAAAAAAAAAAAAAAAAAAAACATACGGTTTGAATTGAGAACCGTCCTTCTTTTTGAAGTCGGTTAAAAATGATTAATGACAAACTATGATTAAAAAATAATAATAATAATAACGAAATAACGTTTAAAAAGTAAAATTCTTATATCCTTATATTGTTTCTCTTATCAATTTAAATGGTTTATGTTACAGCGAACTTACAGAAGTTATGTTTCTCCATGATTTAGCACTTTAACGGTATCTACATATGTTCTTTTGATGATTGCTAAACTAAATTTAAAAACTGTGCATTAAATTCGTAATCAATCATAAATATGCATCAAGAAAAAATTAGTAGCATTAATTTTCGAGAATATTTTTGTATAAACATCTGCATGTTAATTTTATTCAATTGATAATTTATTTAATTTAATAATAAATAACTTTATAAGTCAACATTATAACTCGCAATTAATTGTAACAGATTTTTAAGGCCATAATTATAGCACAGCCCTTGATCAATGGGGTTAAAAAATCTAGGCACTGGTGTATCAACAAAGAAGCAAGTTGTAGACGCGCCCATTAAAAATTTTCGAGTGAATTCAGTATTTGGCTTCTTCTGCAGCATTAATTATTAAATTTCAGAATGTACGTCTTCAAGATAAACAGATAGACGTCTATAAAACGTTCAATCTGAACGTTCTTAGAACGTGTTAGTAGAACTATTTTTAAACATTCAGAGTTATATCTTAACGTTACATATCTTAACGTTTCAGTGCTTCTTGGGTTTTCTTTTCTTTAACATAATATAATGTTATTTCGAATAAAATACATAATTTATCGAGGTATTTTTAACGATAAATATTTAATATTTCGTTTTTATTTTATTTTATTTGTTTATTTTTTTTAAATATAAACTGCAGATTATGTTTTTTTATTACTTTGAATAATTGGTTTCTTAATACCATTTCTTCTATGCCCTAAGTTATATATTTGATTTTATGATGAATATATATATATAATACATATACATACATATGTTTGTTTTATTGAAGTCCATAAACCGGATTTTAGTTTGGGTTAATATCTGAAATTTATCAGCTTTCGTGTATACTTTGCTAAACACAACTCACAAATAATACAGTTTTATTTAATGTATTATTTATCGTGTATAATTTTTAAAATGTATTTATAACATATAAACTTTTGTGTTTTTATTTTATTACAGGTTTAGAGTATTTTGATATCCAAAACAGCATTAAATATAAAGAAGACGAAATATACAGACTATAAAGACATGAAATTTCTTTCATGAAGATAGTGAAAAACATGAAAATTTTATGGATTTCATATTCAGAATGTGCAATTGTAAGTATAATAGGAAATTTAAAAAAAAAAAAAAAGCAGAAAATGGTAAGCAAAAAATGAAGGCACAAACGAAGCGATATATGTACACTGGTTCACATAATTATAAGGACACCCGGTTTTCTATATTAACTAAACACTGATTACTATTATTTAAACAAATATATATATTTATTTATTTGAATTTAATTAATAGACAATTATTTAAAAAGTTTTATCGTTTTTCTATCATAAACATCTATCTTAAAATACGGTCAAAAAATGATTTTTCAGGTGTTCACAATTATAAGGACAGCTGGAATCTTAGTAATTTTTTTTCAGTTATTCTTTAAATTGATATTTTATGGGGACTCTTTTAGGGGGAAACAGTCAGACATTCTCCAGACATTCAGACATGTTATATATTTAATATTCAGTTTCAATGCCATTTCATACAGCATAGATGATATTCGAAATACATATAAACTATTTAAAATTGCTTTCCACTTGCATGCACTTTTCTAATATGGCAAGTTAAGTTTTTTCTTCAACTTTTAGGCCACAGGAAAGGCAATAATACAAAGGTTTCTTTCTTCAGACTCTTTTCTATTTCTTTAGAAGTAGATAAAAAATGTAAGACTTGTTGAAAAATTACAACCCTCCCCCAACCCCTCTCTAAAATCTAACAAAATTTTGAGAATTCCTCGTTTAAAATCTGCGGGTATTCTCTTGATGTTCATAATAATAGAAAAAATTACTAAACTCATTCTGCCTTCAGTAAAAACAGCTCCCTAGAGCACCATAGATCCACCTTTAAAATGCCCGATTCATATCTGCCTTTCAAAAATCTGCTCTGTCTTTCGTTATCTTCAGATCGTGCCAGTAACTGTTTAAAATATTTGGTTAATCAAGAATAAAACGTTTTTCATTCAAAAATGCAACATTTTACCATTTCATATTTTCTTTATTCAACTTTAACACAGTTGTTCTTTCCCCCATTAAATGCTTATTGATTATTACAGGTTTTTTATTCATCTCAATATATTGTTAATTATTTTAAGCATGCATAAAAATGGACCCAATCTTTCGCTAAAAATTACGAGCAAATTCATCAGCAGTCATTTTGAGTAGAACAGTAAGAGGAATTATGAGTCTTCGATCTCTGTAAAACAACTCTGATTTTGCATCAGATCTCTCTCCTATCGAACCAGCAGTTCAATGTTTGATCACATTTCCTTCAGCAATTTTAGATCTTTGAATTTCATTAGAAATACGACGGATTGAAATTATCCCTCCGCTTAAGAAATACATTTATCATACTTCACTACATGAACGTTCTTTTTTTTTTTTCCGAGGAATTATCAGTTATGTCCGTCCAAGAAAAATTGAATGCTTATATATGAATTAATCTAGCCCAGTAGTTACAAAATTCGCATGTCAACTGTAATTTATCCGCTAGTAAGTTAAATAAAACGAAAAAAAAAAAAAAAACCTTGATTTTCCCTATAATTATGAACATCTAAAAACGTCGAGAAAAAAATATTTTGCACTATTTTTTATTAATTTTGTTTCATATTAAAAAAATTATAACAGTTTTGGTTTTTAGAATACTAGCTGTATTAAGTGCATTTAGTATAATCTTGTTCACTATTATTTTTACATCAGTTATTTCAAAACATGAAGTGTCCTTATAAATATGGGGAAGAGTGTATATAAATTCAATCTCAATACGACACAAAGAAATTAAAATGGTCATATTAAAATCTAATTCATAAAGAAAAAAACAGAAATTGCAAAAAAAAGAATAATAATAATAAATAAATAAAATAAAATATTCGCATGCACTGAAAATACAAATTCATAAAACATTTAACGGAAAAATGTAAAAAGGACAAATGTTCATGGGCTTAGTAAAGAACAGAAGACCGGTCATAAGAGATACTTAAAAACAGTAATAAGTAAGAATACATTTAGGTAAAGAATTCTTTTTGTTTCCGTTACTGTAATGGTACAAAAAATATTTTCTACTCACAACAAACAAAAACATACCTGAAGACTGGTTAATTAAATGCCATAAAAGTTGGTCAAATAATTTTTTGTTGGTGGATGGACTTAATGAATGAGATACACCTCCATTAAAGAAGTAAATCCAACTATTCAGTATTAAATTTATAATGTTTTAATGCCATGTTTGAAAAAAGACATTTTGCAAACTTATAAGGAGAAAAAATCCCTCTTCTTCATAATAACGCAACAAGCAATATTGCTAAATCAATAACCCAACAGTTTGAGAACTTATGGTATAACGGTGGTTCAAATTAAAAGTTAAAAGAAGAAATCCTTCTTCTCAAATCTTCTGATATATGTTCTGAAAATTTTTGGCTTTTGGATACCTTAAAATAGAGACTCTTTTCAAGTAATTTAAAAACAATTAAAAGATTTGAAATGATTTAAATGAGGAACACTCCTTACTTCCCCTGAGACTTGTAAAAGAAAAAAAAATCAATTCATAGAAATTATGTTGTCAGTCTGTCGATCACAAAGGCGAAGCTCAAAATGAGCTTGCCAAAGGGATTATTATTTTTTTTTTTTTTTAATTCTTTCTCTCTCTCTCTCTCTCTCTCTCTCTCTCTCTCTCTCTCTCTCTCTCTTTTTTTTTTTTTTTTTTTTTTTTTAAGAACTAATGTTTCCAAATTAAAGCAATATATATATCTTTATATATATATATTGAAGGTCCATATATTAGGTGTACCGGAAAGTTCTGTCGTTTTGAATTACAATACTGACATCGGAAATTTATCCTGGATAAAATTTAAGATATTCTTAGGTACTTATAAGATGGTTATTTGTAAAGTACCATGTAAACACTGTTAAACAAAAATTTCCGATTTCAGTTTATTAATTCAAACGACATAACTTTCCGGTACACCTAATACATATGTCTTACAAACATAATTTGTACATATTAAATATTTAATAATTTTTTAATCATATTTAATGTATATATAAATAGTTTTATTTGGCATAAGAATATATTAATTCCTTTGGTAAAATAATCATATTCTATATGACATAGTGCACAATCTTTTGACATACAATTTTTTTTAAATAAAATTCTGGCAAATTTTAGAATATATAATATCTAAAATGCAGTTTCAGTTCATTGTACTTTTTTGCTTTATTTTTATATACGTATTTTGCTAGCAAAACAATGAAATGTAATTTATGAAACATTAGATAAAAACTATTACGCTCTATTATTATTAAATTTATTAATTTATACAATTACAAAATAATTAGTATTGAAAATTCAAAAAAAAAAAAAAAAAAAAAAAATCTTATGAAATATAAATATTTCATGAAAATAAGCGACGTAATATAACATTTGTACGTTTTATCTAACAAAATTTCAAAAGTAAAATAATAAAAATACATTAATACTAGCGCAGGTATAGTATACATTTTCACAAATAAAAATAACCTTGTTTATCTAACTCAATGCTCGACATAACAGAAATATATTCTGTAAATATTATTTCAATAAACATGCAAATACTGTTATTATTATAAGATCACTGTATTTTCATTATTGATTCTAAAACGGGGAAAAATAAATAAATAAATAAAATAAAATGAGTTTTTCCTTTATAGAAACGAAAACGCATTTTATAAATACTTTAAATTTTTAACAATTTTATTTTGAAGTATACTAAAAAGTATACTAAAGTCAAATGTATTCTTTTATTAAGTTAAAATGTTCTATCCGATTACATGAATTATAAACATAATATTAAAAAATTTATCAATATAAACATAAAAATTAATTTATTTCTTTAATGTCTTTAAATAAAACACATTTTACTTCCCATACAACAGGGAAAAAAAAAACATTATT
The DNA here is from genome assembly GCA_963930645.1 of Salticus scenicus. Taxonomy (NCBI): domain Eukaryota; kingdom Metazoa; phylum Arthropoda; class Arachnida; order Araneae; family Salticidae; genus Salticus; species Salticus scenicus. The sequence continues at coordinate 97,664,403 of OZ005661.1, forward strand.
TACAAATCATTTTTTTAACCCTATATAAATTTATACCTTCATAACACTCCAATGCTAATATTATACAAGTATGTATATATATTTATATATAACATTTCATGCGTAACACAGGAAGTTATAAGAAATATGAAAAAGCCAATAACACTAACAATAAATAATGTTTATGTGGAAAGATACTAGATTTTATACAGCCATAAAGAATTAAAATAGAAATTAGAAAATAGAAAAAAAAAAAAGAAAAAAAAGAAAAAAAGGAAAAAAAAAGAAAAGAAAAGAAAAGAAGGAAGGTCTGCAAAAACAAATGCAATATTTGGATTTAAGAAAATGTGTAAAGTCAAAATTTTTGATTTATTTTGTAAATAAGAAAATACATATCATGAAAAAGATTTGCTTTGAAGAATATATAAATTTTCCGAAAGAGGACTTTAAAAGTTTTTTAAGTTATGTCATGCAAACAGCTTTTACAGCAACATGGATACCGAGCTAAGGTTGCGGATACAATGCATGAGAAAATAAAATAAAATGAAAATAAAATAAAATAAAAAATAAGTAACACATAAAATAAAGCTGTATTTACCGTGTATTCATCCAGTAATAAACTATTGGGTTGTAGCAAGAATTAGACATGGCAAGCCAATAAATAGCAAGATAAATATGCTGGATATATTGTGAAACGATAGCTTCTTGATGATAATATACGTAGAGAAAATAAATATGATATGGCAGCCAGCACACGCCGAAAAGCACCACAATTGCTATTAGCATATGCACCACCTAAATAAATAAATATATAAATTAGTAAAATATAACTGATTTGTATATAAATTATACATGTAAAAATATGTGAAAAAGAAATGTTATTGAATACGAAACTCTGTGTAATTCTATATAGGAGAACAGTGGGAAATATGAAACTGAAGGATAAAAAGGAGTACCATTATATATCTCTTTCACAGTGCTGCAAGCTATAGAAATGAGGAATACTCCCTATTTATTAACACGCTTTTATTAGCTTCACATGTATGTATGTATGTTTGTATGTTTGTAACCGCTCTGGGAGCAAACAAAAATTCTATATTGTAATAATATTATCGTTTTAAAAAAATCAAGAACACGCTTTTATAGAAATGTGAACTAAAAAAGCACAAAATATCTATCTTAGTATTAAAATTCAGGGTAAGAGAAAATCGTGTGAGTGACACACCGTAATATTTACATACATTTAAATCTTTAATTAAAATAACTTAGAATTAAACAAAAACCATTTTTTTAAAAATCGCCCCTGACTGGGATCGAACGCTGGACCTTTAGGTTGGTAGCGCGGAGCGTTACCTCAACGCCAAATCGTTCACGTAGAGAAAGTATTTTTTTACAATATAAATTTTTTGTTTGTTCCCAGAGCAGTTACAATCGTACATACAAACATACAAACGAAAAAATACAAACATACGTACATACAGGTGAAGCTAATAAAAGCGTGTTAAAAAAAGACTTTCCCTACATTAGCGCCGTGTCGTTGAGGTACAGCTCAGCGCTACGAACCTAAAGGTCTAGCGTTCGATCCGAGTCAGGGAAGATTTTTTAAAAAATGGTTTTTGTTTAATTCTAAATTATTTTAATTAAAGATTTAAATGTATGTAAATATTATGGTGTGTCACTCACACGATTTTCTCTTACCCTGCATTTTAATACTAAGATAGATATTTTGTGCTTTTTAGTTCACATTTCCATAAAAGCGTGTTCTTTAATTTTTTAAAACTATAATATTATATATATATATATATACCCTGAAACTTGTCAAAGAAGAAAGTTTAATTCATAGAAATTGAAATGTCAAGCTATCAATCAGAAAAGCGGAGGTGAAGTTGAGCAATTTATTTATTTACTTATTTATTTATCAACCAAAGCATTTATTTATTTATTTTTCCAAATTGAATCGATTTCATAACAAAATAAATAAAAATAAAATAAATAAATAAATAAAATAAAATAAATGTAACTTGTAAAACGAATATTGAAGGTTTATGTAGAACAGACTTGGGGACTTTTTTATTCAACTATCACGCATACCTTTTATAAGTGATATTTCTTACTCATAAAAGACGATCTTAATCTGTGAAGGGATTAGGCGACCCTTGCAATTAAAATTTAGTGGTGAATATTGGATAAAAAACTTTCCAAATCTGGCAATACTGATGCAAATGCATGTCAAACGTCTTCACTGGTATTCACATATGAACGGTAGTTTACTCTGTTGCCAGTGAGTAGAGCAGTTTTTGTGTCATACAACTTCATTGGTTTATAAAGATTCAGACTTCTTTGGACGTAAGCATTACGTCCAAGTATTACGAATTCAGAAATATGTTTAAGAAGCATTAAAATGAGTGAAAACCTAGTGCCAGCTCCGGTACGGGAATTGAGATAGTTAGTAGTTTGATTTCCATTAACTTTGAATTTCAACCTGTGGTTGAGGTCGATTTATTTTCTCAGATGGATATTCGGGTTATATAGAATACCAACTCTCCCATACTATTTCTGATTTTTGTAAAACACAAATTTTGATATTTCTTTTCTATACTGTATAGTATTTTCAATATTAATTTTAAAATAACATTTTTAAATTGCAATTATTCATGATTTTCTGTGAAAGTACTACCACAATCCATATTATCCTTTAAGGAAATGTGTATTCCTTATTTTCTTTCATAGCTATTCTATATTATCCGTTTGATCCATATTAGCTGATTCTTTTTTTTTTTTTTTTTTTTTTGTAACCAAATATTTTGGATGTACGCTCTATTTATTGTAACATAAAACCATCAAAACACATTAACAACGCTCGAAAGTTTGCGATAGTCGAATCGACAATGTTCTGAAATACTTCAGATTATTATGGTGAGTTCAAATAGAAATGGTATCCCATATTCACTTACAGGCCGCGGTAGCCCTTTCGGTAGAGCGCCGGGCTCGTAATTGGATGAATGCCGGTTCGATACTTCAGCTTGCCAAATACCGTCGTGTACAGTAATGGTTGCTGGTGCACGTAAAATCTGTCGTGGATGCAATATACTCCATGTTCCCATCAAAATTATACCTCTGGGGGTCACCGAAGCGGGAGAGCCATCCCTTCCGTTCAGGTTCAAAATTGTGATGGCATGTCTATGGATAAACTCTAGGGATGAGTCCCAGTCCATCGCCAATTTGCATTTGCGCAGCACCAGTGCGACGTAAAACCAAACCAACCAACCAACTATATTCACTTTCTATCCTCCACATTTGATGGTGAAATTTCGACATTAACTATTAAAAACATCAAACAAGGACTTTTAATGCAACTTTTATAAATTTGGTAAAGCGAATTATAACACAATATTATAGAATTAGAAAAAATATATGTACCCCTCAAATATTAAAAATAAAATCATTCTTAAGAATTGAAGAATGGACTCTTCCCACCTGACGTCAGAGGTCACATGAAATAGCAGAAATAAATAGCAGACGAAGTCTTGTTTATCTAGAGCGATTGCTGAAATAACATATTTTCTATTCTTATTTTATATCAATCGTATTTAATCTGTGTTATTTTTTATACATCATCATTTTTAATCCATTTTATATCATTATTCATCATCTTTTGTTTGCTGTATACATTTACAATCATCATTTAGTTTATACCTGTTATTGATGTTCATGAAGACAATGTTTAAATACTCTGATTTTTCGTACTTAAATCAGTGACAGTGCAATATCGTACTACGTAAATCCATTTAGACCAGTAACTAAGTTAATTAACTTGTTGTAACACCTTTATGCAATTAAATTAAATGAAAACATTTTGAAATTTCAATTTATAATCCGTAAACATTCCACAAGAAGCTATTATTTATTGCTAGATCAGTTAATGTTACAGTTACACTACAATATACAAAAATAGATTCTTATAGGTAAAAATAAATAAACACATAAAATGTTTTTTAAAAATTATTAAATTTACAAATACACTTATTCTTCTGTTTACAAATGCACAATATTACTTTTATTTTATTTTATATTAAATATTAACATTTTTGTTCTTAAGAACAATATTTAATTGAATTCGATTCTCAGAATTCGATTATTCGTTTTCCTCTATCACGTGACTGAGCAGACGACGGTGGAAAGATCCCATTGAGTTTATGAACATGTTATGTGACAGAGACCGCTATTGATTTAAATGAAAGGAATTGTCTGAAAATCAACACCAAAATATTGATTGCAGGTAAACTGGAACCCTTTTTCTGTTGAAATGTACTATTTGATTTTCAACAAAGTATATATTAAATAAATTGAAAAAAAAAAAAAAAAAAAAAAAAAAAAAAACATAAACAAGAACTGTTTATAATTACCTTTTGTTTAGATCTGACGACATCATTCTGAAGGTCTGTGTTCTCTCCTATAACTTTACTTCCCCAGAGGATACAGCCAACCCATGTGTATGTGAAAGCCATGGAGGAAATGGGTAAAATGTAAGTTAGCACAAGAAATATTACATTGTACCTGCAAATAAATTTCATTGTGAATAAAAATTATGCCCTTATAAAACAAAAAACGCAAATAAAGCACGGATATTTAAAATACTTAATACCACATGGTATTTATGCAATCAATATAATTTTTTTTCCGTTTAAGATATGATCATAATAACTAATTAGACTACTTGTAATATAGTATAATTCAGTTAAAAGACATTAAACCTTTTTAAAATTCTTAATTTCTAAAACTGTGAAATACTTTACTTACGAGAAGAAATGAAAATAATTACAAGATAAGAAGAATTTTTTATATACCACGTTTTTTTAAATTTTCTGTTTAATGAACTCAATTCTGCTTAAATATGGCTTAAAGTATTTAAAGAATACATCATCATCTTATTCTGGGTTATTCTATAAGTTCCAAATGTCTAGTTAGTCGGGGAGTTAGTTAAAAATCGATTGCAAGATTTGTACTGGACAAACAAACAAGAAAGCGAGTTCATAAAAACGTGGTAAAATATTTAATTAAAAATATATTTCTAAGTATCCATAAGAAAAGTTTTTAATTTATTTACGATTAAAAATGATTGTGAAAATTCTATAAAGATAAATAATTTTATGTTAAATCTGAAAAAACACTACTGTTTTGAACATATAATAAATAATGTTCATTCAATTTCAATCTATCTTTTCCTATATTAACTATGTTAATGTTCTACATATATATGGCCTCAATTTTTTTTAATGACTCTGCCAATTAAAAAGAAAATGGATTAAGTGTTTTTTATGAGAAAAAATAATTATCTTTCTCATCTTCAGCTGATTTATTCTGATATTTAGGAAAAATCTCATTAGCTGTTAATCCGAGTCCGGGCTCAGTTCGAAGCAAAATCTGATTTAAAATTCTCTGGAAGGTTTTTTTAAGGCTATTTTTAATTTTTTAGAAAGTCATTAATAACAATGAATTTGAGAAAAAAAATTACGGGTGTTTTCAGTTTCCACATTCTTCTATTTTTTTTAAGCTTTCCATCACATATAATGTTTTTTTTTTTATTTCTTTTTTTTTTCTTTTCTTTTCTTTTTTTTTTTTTTTATTCATACAGGTTTAACCCAGGAAGACCTAAACACCTGCAGTGTACTTCCAGTTTTTCTGAAGATTTTTTAAAAATATTTTTGCGGATTTTTTTTACATGGGTATCGCTTTGTTTTCTTTGACACTTGTAACTCCAGATGGAGAAATTTTCTGTCCACCATGTGATGTTTTTTTTTTTTTTAATTTGCATTTTGCGGCGATTAGACTTTTTAAAATTTATTAACATTTGATCCATTTTGTGTCGTGTTGCAATTCAAATATAGAACTTTTAGCACATAAAAGCACTAAAAAGCACATAACTTATTAGCCAAAAAACGTAAAGATATGCAACCAAGAATATACCACAATTAAAAACATTCATAACCACTTTAAAACAATGACAATATATCGATATATTTATTCACACAACAGCTACAAAATATTTAAAAGAAAATTTGTAATCCTCTCTTTTAAATAAAAATGTAATATAGTAGAATATATTGAAAATATAGTAAAAGTTTGTGGGAAAAAATATACGGAATTTAATACTTCAGAATTAATAAAATAATAATATATAAATTTGAATTCAGCTAAATAATCTATATATTCAGTTGGCAATATATATATATACTTTACCAGCATGAAGGGCAATATATATATATATATATATATATATATACTGCCCTTCTTTCATTGCATAACCTTACCATGTGAAGATGACCATAAAGAAGTTAAAAAAAAAAAAAAAAAAAAAAAACTGCAACTTTATCAATTAGTAAAAAATGTACGATATTAATTGTAACTTATGCAAAAGAATATTAACAGAGAAATTTAAAACAAAAATATCTATTTTGATTAAAAAATAATGAAAAACTAACTTACTTATATAACTAACTAATATTAACTTTACTTTTAACTATTACTTATTAAAACTAATATTAACTTTACTTTTAAGTTTGATAAATCAATTAAAATTACCTTTCTCTATTTAAAAAAAAAAAAAAAAAAAAAAAAAATAGCATTAATATTTTTTTTAAACACCTCTATTATATTTTAAAAACTAGTATGCTGTGGCCACCACAAGACTTTCTTCTATATTTTCCTATACAAATTCACGCAGTAACAATATTTAAAAAAAAAAAAAAAAAAAAAAAAAAAAGATTTTTTTTTCAGTTTTCTTTCGTTAAAAAAAAAAAAAAAAAATCGATAACTTTGTTTTAAATTATCACATATTTATAGTTCAACCATTCGTTTTAAAGATATTGACGAGATCTTTCGAAAGATACCCATCTTGAAAATTTACCCCCCCCCCCGGGGGGTACTTTCCCCTGGGGGGGGGGAAGCGATGACCGAGATTTTTTTCTTAATTAACTACTACTATTATCAATAATTCATATTAATTTCACAATCACAGGTTAAGAATAACTCCCATTATGTACATTTATACGAAATTTTGTCCCATACTGCCATGTTAAAAATTTACAAAAAATACGATCACAGCACCACGTGTTGAGTGATTGATCCCAAAATCTAATCGGCCCCAGTTTATGTCAGGGGCCAACTAAATACCAAGACTGGTTAAATTTCGTTAAAAAAAAAAAAAAAAAAAACGATTTTTTTTCAGTTACTTTTTGTTAAAAGTAAAAAAAATCGATAACTTTGTTTTAAATTATCACAGATTTATAGTTCAACCATTCGTTTTAAAGGTATTAGCGAGACCTTTTGAAAGATAACCATCTTGAAAATTTACTCCTCTCGAGGGGGGACTTCCCCCCCAGGGGGGTTCACGAGGCTCCTACGCATACAAAATTTTTTCCCCAGTTGACTACCTCTATTATAAGTAATTCTTGTAAATTTCATAACGATTACTAAAAAATAATTCTCTTTATGCACATTTATACAAAATTTTGTCCTATATCACCATGTTAAAAATTTAGAAAAAGCGGGATGGCAACGCAACCTGTAAGACAATTTTTACCAAAAGTTGATAGGCACTAATTTATGTCAAGGTGCAACTACATACTAATTTGTATGAAATTCTGTGCAGTAGTTCCTGAGATACAGTTGTCACAAAATTTTGTCACACACACACACACACACACAGACAGACTGACAGACAGACAGACAGACAGACAGACATTTTCTAAAAAGGGTCAAATCGTGTTCTACAGCTCTCAAAACGTGTAAATCCATCAAAAACCCGAGGTCGAAAATTTTTACGAATCCAATACTTTCTCTATATTACATATAGAAGAAAGTAATAAATACGTAATGCTTAAAGTTATCAATGAAATTTAATTACTACACAGAACGTGAGTGCGCATTTCGACCAACGAGATATATAAAGTAGAGTGATAAATGTAACCCTTGAGAAGGTCCAAGATGAGTCATGTGACATGCTCTCCTTGCACCTGCGTATTCGATGGTTCCCTTGGTAACAGCTTATTTTCAGTAAATTCCTATGGCAACGGTTTGGAGATTGTTCTTCGCAAAAGTCATAAACACAAATGTTTTTGTTTACGACCGTAGTTTAATATTCTTTTGTTCTAAATCATTTTGATTTTGCTTCTTTTTTATTTCGTGTAGTTGAACTTTAACAGACAAAATGCTTAAAAATAGTTGAAAAATTATTATTTGTTGTTAAATTTAGCTCTTTAAAAGTTTAAATTTTCTTTTATAAACACTTTTAAACTTTGTTGGGAAACGATGAAAAAAAAGCTATTTTATTATTTATTAAAATGTGAAATATGTGTAAAATTATTTTAAAAACAATTTATTTCGGTCATAGGACTGTCATGTTACCTAATAATAATGATAATTTGTCGAACTGATATTTTAAATGCCAAAATAGCGATAAAGAGCCAAACACAGCAACCTATTCGAGCATGTCACATGATTCATCTTGAACCACGGAAAGTTAATCCTTCATCCATTGAATCAGCACTCTAATTTATATATCTCGTTGATTTCGACTACTAAGAAATACAAAACTCAAATGCACATTACATTCATAAATAGTTCTAGCTAAATATGAATTAACTGGTAGAAAAATAAATTCCTTACTAATAATTTCCGTAATAAGATTTTAAAAAGTAAATTTTTACACTACTTTAAACGATTAAGTATCATTATTATTTTTTTTTAATGTTTTTCTTATAACATACAGATTAATTCTATCCCAGAAAAAGAAGTGTAATTCATCTTGATCGCATTTTCCATTAAGATGTCTACAAAAAAAGGAAAGTTTCTAAATTATTTTTGACGGCAAGAAATTGTTTTTCGAAAAACTTCACTATTGCAGTTTTCAGATGTACTTATCTCCGTTTAGATAAAGTACAAGTTGCATAAATTTTTAATGAACATTCATTGTTTGCCCTTATTTTTCCATTTGTGGCTTATCATTATTAGCAGACAAAGTATTAGGTGTAAGGGAATGTTCTGCCGTTTTTGTACACGTACACTTTTATGCGTTGTCGATTATCAACTGAAACCGGTTTAAACAGTTAGGTTAGAGTAAGTTTGATGATTTTAACACATTTTTTCGCATTTTAGTCATTTTTTTCAAACTTGTAGAACTGTCACCATGGGTGCAGAAAAAGTGCACTTAGGATATTGCATGTTGTACGAGTTCCAAAAAGGGAATAACGCAATGGAGGCAACAAAAAACTTGTGTGACGTGTTTGGAGAAGATGCCGTAACAGCTCGAACGTGCCAAAGATGGTTTGCGAAATTTCGCTTGGGTGAATTTTCTTTGAAAGATGAACCCAGATCAAGAAGGCCATCAAGGTGTCAATGAGGAAGTTCTACGGTATGATTCGAACAAATCCCGCGTTAACTTCCACAGAAGTGGACTTCAAGCTTGGAATTCATCAGACTACTGCTTTGGATCATTAATAGGATTAATCACATTAATAGGATTAGTTTTGTGTCCAAACTGATTGGGTGCCACACAAAGACAGAACTTTCCCTTAGACCTAATAAAATGTAGTCGTAATTTCTTTGGACAGTATAGTTATAAATCAGTTTGTTATGAATATTTATAGACTCTCGAATTCTTTGTTTACCTTTTTTTGTTATATTAAGAAGAACATCGTTCGTGTTTTTTAAACAGTTTTTTTTTTTTTTTTTTTTCTGGTAACAGTATCGAAAAGTAATTATCCCCAGGATGTCCTGTGGACAGGTGTGCTACTAGGGCAATTTTAATAGTAAGTATCTGATTTAGGAATGAACGTTTACTGACATGTCTAAAGCCTCACACTATAGAAAAATGAGTTATTACTTTCTCTTACCCTTACGGTAGAGAAAGTATTGTTTTAGGGTAAAATTTTCGAAAGTGAGTTTTTATTATATTTACATGTCATGAGATCCCCTGAATATGAAAATCATGTTTTTAGCGAATGGTCTGTCTGTGTGTCTGTTATCAGCATATCTCAAGAACAAATAGTAGCAGAAATTCCAAACTCCGTATTCTAAATGTGTATCATAAAGGGATACAACACTAAGCTTTTCGTTGTGATGAAGCAAATGGTTCGTGTACAGTGATACTCAAAAGTATTCAAATACATTACGTCTACGGGGAAATTGCAGGTAAATAGAGTTTAATATCTATAGACTGCACTAAACCAAATGAAATGAATATATATTTTTTGTAATAGAAATAGTCAACTGGGAAAATATTTTTGTGCATGTAGGAGCCTTGCCTCCCCCCTGTTGGGAAGTTCCCCCTCAAGAAGAGTAAATTTTCATGATGGGTATCTTTCAAAAGAGCTCGCCAATACCTTTAAAACGAAGGGTTGAACCATCGATCTGGGATAATTAAAAAAAAAAAAAAGTTGTCGATTTCTTTCATTACTTTTTTTTATGTAATATTGAGAATAAATTCACCTTTTTTTTTTGATATTTAGTGTTATACTACTTCTCTAATATGGAAATTGTCTGCATTATCATGGAAGATAATTTTTTAAAATAATAATTTGAATAAACTATGTTTACTGAGTGAATTTGTAAGGGAAAATATAGAAGAAAGTCGCGTTTTGGACACAACACACTAGTTATTTGTTGTTAGCGGATGTGCTTTACTGATAATATTTTACCATATTCAGGAAAGCTGTTCGGGAATTGAAATAAATTCCCATAGACACATGGTAAATGATGTATGTTTTAAGCTAAATATTCGTCGCTTGTTTTTTATATATTTACACGTTTTGAGGCTTCCTGATTACCATAGTCAAGTTTTTTAACGTTTGATCTCTGTCTGTGTCTCTTAGAGTAACTTAAAATCGAATAATTTTAGGAGATCCAAATGTTGTATTTTGAAGTTAATATAAGTTTTTGCTGGAAAAGTTTGATGAAGATTGATAAGTTTCAATGAATGTTGCGTGTGAAAATTGTCTGTATAATTTTAAGTAAACTTTTGATTTTAATACCAGCATTAAATTCTATATAAATGTAGGTGCATTAACGAAACGGGGGTTTGAGGGGGCGGTACCCCTCTCCCCCTCACACAGAACTAATTATCATATAAAACTCTTCCGAAGCCAAATTTGAATTGTTTAAAATAAGTTTACATATACTCGTTATCTTACATCTTAATCTCCAACCTGTATTTATAGTATTAAATTTCAGGGTAAGAGAAAGTCGTGTGAGTGATACGCCAGATTATTCATACACGTTTTTGCATAATGACGGCCTTCCGATTAAATGCAGTAAGTGTTTCATAAATAACAGATTTTTTTTTTTTTTTTTTTTCAAATATCTGTGATTTTGTTTATTTGAAGATCACAAAAAAATGTATAAACAATGATAATGATCGCATTTAGATGTTTTGTAGAAACAATATGATTATTCACAAATCGAATCCAAAGTATGGAAAATATTCGCAGGAGTACTGGAAGCTATGTATAAGAAGAAAGAAAAATCATGCAGATCACATTGATTAGCAACACTTTCCAACTGTACTTAATTCTTGTATCGTATAACATTTAATGTTCTTTTCCTACGTTATCATACAAGAGACAGAAGGACTGAAAAATATATAGATAGTCTAATTGATTTAAAATCATTCTTACACATTTTAGAAAGTGTTAAAAAGGCTTATCGCAAAAGAAAATGTAGACGTTAAAGTATAATTAAATTTTTTAATTTATCTGAATATTTTAGTGTAGCCTTGTAAATCTGAAAGTTAATCATATTATACTCTATACAGAACATTATTTTAGAAAATTAACAATACATGTTAATATTTTTATGATTTTTGCAGCAGAAAGTTTTTTAAATATAACTTTTAAAAATGTCTTTTCTAAAACGAATTGCATTGGCTTTTTTTTTTCACCCTGTACACAAACTAGATGAACAGGACCTATTAATTCCATTTCAAATAGGGAACATTCCATAGTGAACTTGATTGTACCCTTTTTTAAAAATTCTCAAAATATTTACGGACGCTAGGTGCCGGAGACATACAGATAGGTAGATAGACAATCGAACAGAAAAATACACAAATTAAAATCGTATTCTCACTAAAATTATAAGAAACAAACGTGCAATTCCAGCAAATTTTTATTAATAGCTCTTAATGTAACTGAATATTTTTGTGTGGCCCTGTAACTCTAATGCTAATCATACTATATTATATAGAAAGCATTCTTTTGTGCATACGAATAATATATTTCAACTGCATTAAGCTTATTGCAAAGTAAAATTATTAAAATTTGGTTTATAAAAATGACTCTCACAGAACGTAATGCTTTGGAATACTTTCAAGTTTCCTTGTACACAAACCATTTACAAATGTACTCTATTTTATATAGGAAACAGGCGATAGGAATCTTGAATAACATATTAAAATTTCATTAAAGTTTCTGTACAGTAAAGGTATTAAAATATGGTTTATAGAAACGCCTCTTATGGAACACACTGCTTTCGAATATTTCTGGCTGTCCCTGTACACAAACCATTAGCGGTATTTACCCCCTTTCCAGTAGGGAACATCCTATAGTGAACTTCAATAAAATATATCAGTTTGAAGAAATTCCCTAAATATTTACGGGAATTTGAGCGAAGAAAAACAGACAGGGAGACAGACAGACGGACAGAAGAACAGCCAGACAGATACACAAATTGAAATAACATTCACATTTAAAAAATGTTAGAAAGTGTTAGAAACGCTTAATGCAAATGAAAGAAAAATTTTAGCAAATTTTATTAATAGCTCTTAATATAACTCAATATTTTTGTGTCACCCTGTACATCTAATCCTAATCATGCTATGTTCCATACAAAGCATTGTTTTGCGCATATAAATAACATTTTTCAATTTCATAAATTTTTGTGTAAAGTAAAGCTATTAAAATTTGGTTTATAGAAATCTCTCTCATAGAACGCAACGCTTTGGAATACTTTTGAGTGTCCCTGTACACAAACCAGTTGTGGTATTTACTCCATTTTATACAGGAAACATTTGATAATGAACTTGAATAACATATTTCAATTTCATTAAGATTTGTGTAGAGTAAGAGTATGAAAATATGGTTTTTAGAAATAGCCCTCGTAGAACACAATGCTTTGAAATATTTTCAGGCGTCCCTGTACACAAACCAGTAGAGATATAAACTCCATTTTCAATAGGGAGCATCCGATAGTGATCTTGAATAATATTTATCAGTTTCAAGAAATTCCATAAATATTTACGGGAGTTAGAGCGCTGACAGACAGACAGGCAGACAAACCGAAGTCATTAACACTTTTCAACCTCGTTGGAAAGTGTTAAAAACAAGAGAAATGTATTTCCATAAAATGGGTAATATTGCATGCCGAAAATAGGGATTTTCGTGAGACTAATTTGCCGAGTATTTTTCTTGAATGAAGGTTTATCCCACTCCACTTAAATTTATAGATATAATGCCTTTTATAGTTCTAACACAACGTATTTAACGGGGATTATTTATCCGTCGAGTAGACAAAATTGTGGCATTGGTAAAATCATCCATGATAGCTAAAATTTAAGGTCAGATTAAAAAAAAAAAAATACTAAAAAATCTAAATAAGGAAGTTCTAGGTACGTATCCAATTAAGAGGTCTTGGCATCATCTCTTGCTCCTTCTCTAGATTTTTTCAATAAAATATATATTCAGACAACAGTTTTTATGTGTTTTGATAGATAGTTTTCAGATTTGAAATTTTTATATGTCGTTTTCTCAATTTGCAATTTTTCATGAATTGATGATCTTGAAAATATTAAAACTTCTACAGTTATTTAAGAATATACCTAATATTTTTTGGATGCTTAGTAAAACCTTTTTAAATGAATTAGGGATGGGTTTTACAATATATTTAAAAGACAAAATATTAAAAATTAAAATAGAACAAAAGTTATTCTTTTTTTTTGGTTTATTCATTTAAGTATATTTTATTAACATATTTGAAGGTCTTGAATTCATGAAAAAATGAAGACAATGAAAACTCAATTTATAGATTTCAAATCTGTACAATTATATCAAAAACCATAAAAATTGTTACCTGAAGATTTATAACTATATTTGACAATTAATACTTTAAACATAAAACAAAAGATTTATCGGTATGGAGTAGGGGAACAGTAAATTAGCTCTTTCATACATACCCTGGATTGGCTTATCTGATTTTGAAGTTTAACTAATATTGCAATTTTAGCTACTAATAAGAACTAGGTGGAAGTTATTTGCGATGATTATCGTGTGTCGTTGGAAGATGTCGAATGACAGACTGGCTGCCTTAGTTCAAATATGTTAATGATGTTTTTTGAAGTGCGTTCTCTTGAAAATGTCGCCTTCTGATATACGTATAGTGATTAGAATAGCCTCATAGCTATTGGTTTCCTGTTATTTCTGCAATTTTAAAGTACTTTGCTGAGATTTGGCGTATTAAATTATGCAGTGGCATCGTTAAATTCAAAATGTTATTGTTTATTTTCTTACTGAGGTCATTTTTGTTCACTGCTTCTTTTAATGATGTACATTTATTTCTGAGACAATTTCTTTTATTAGTATTGTTACAAAATTGTAGATAATTGTGTTTATTTTTGTATAAATTCCTTGAAAGAGGCTTAGTAAGTTGATAAAGAGCTAATTTTGTGCATTTCTAGTCGTTTTAGCGTTAAAATAGCCTTATTTTTCCTTAAAAACGCATTAAAAAGCCCCAATAAGGCAGGTAATGGATTTGGCGCCAAATGTGGCGACTTTTCCCCACCTTGGCGATTTTTTTGGCGACCTTGGCGAGAAAATCCTTATAAGAGATATACCAAATATGGAAGCTCTAATCTCATTGGCTGATGAGATACTTTCCATACTTTTCTACAGGGATATATAAGGCTGTTTCTTCGCCAAGTCTAGTCAGTTCAGTTCTCAGCCAGCTTCGCTAATGCTTGCATTGTTTTGAGCCTCTTTGAAAGAGACTTGCTTTAAATGTTATTGCTATACAGTTTGTAACGTGGATTTGCTATTGACAGCTGTTGTTTAAGCTGTGTTTACTGGTTGAATTGAAGCTGATACTTGATTTATAGACCATATTTTTCTGGAACTTTCTGTGAATAAATTATTCAATTTTTGTAAGTTTTGCCTTTCATTCTCAGACAACTCACGAACCCCCAAGTACGCAACATTTCTGGTGTCAGGAGTGGGGTTGTCTGTGAATGGCGATAACAAGAGCTATGGAGCAAGAAATGAAGAAACTCCTAGAAGGTCTCACTGCTCAGATGAATGAGTTAAGATCTCGATTGATAGAGGAAATGAAAGCCGGACAGGAAAAGATGGAAACCGGATTGATAGAGAAAATGGAAACAGGACAAAGGGAAATGAAAGAAAGTATGGAAACCGGACAAAAAGAATTGAATGACGGCTTGACTGAAGAAATGAAGGAAATTAAAGCAGTTCAGGAAAAGATGGAAGCCAGTTTGACAGAAGAAATTAAATCTAATCAAGATGAGATGAAGAGAGAGCTTTTAACGGTGGAAGAATCAATCGAGGGTAAATTAACAGTGATGGAAAATAGAATGGATGGAATAGAAGAGAAAGTTATAAAGATAGAAGAAAATTTTGAAGAGAAAGTTATAAAGATAGAAGAAAATTTTGAGGAGAAAGTTTTGAAAAGAGAAGAAAGTTTTGAAGAGAAAGCTATGAAGATAGAAGAAAATTTTATGAAGGTTGAAGAGAGTGTTACGAGGATAGAACGGAGTTTCGAGGAGAAAGTTAAAGAAAATTTTGATCAGGAACTGAAAGGAAGGTTTTTAGAATAGAAGGTAAACTGAAGAGAATAGAAGAAGATCTGGTGAGAAAAGTGGAAGAAAAGTTGGAATCCATGCCCCATTAAACTGAAAAGAAAGAGAGAAGAATCCAGAATCAGGAATTTATTAAGCTTTATACCTACGATGACAGTTCCTCCTGGCTTGTGTATAAGACGCAGTTTTCCATCGTAGCTGAAGCTAACGGCTGGGACTCTACTGCCAAGTCAGTCCACTTAGCAGCAGCATTACGGAGAGATGCAGCCGAGATACTCAGAAATGTTTTTAAAGAAGAAAGGAACGATTTCGAGGCCCTGACTAGAGCACTGGAGCTACGGTTCGGAGAGAAGTGTTCTAAGCACTATAGTCGCCTCCAGCTAAAATCTCGTTACCAGAAAACGAGCGAAAGTTTGCAAGAGCTGGCAGCGGACATTCAGAGACTGTCACACATAGCATTCTCAGACTGCCATGCTGACACTCGAAACGACTTAGCTCTTCAGTACTTTATCGATGCTGTTCGTGACCCAGAAATTCAAAAAGCGCTGAGACTCTCCAACATCAGAGACGTAGAATCAGCTTTAGGCTATGAACTTAGGATAGAGGCAGCCCAACAAGCCTCCCGTAAAGACCGCCATACCATAAGAGCAGACTCATTAAATGATACGCCTGCTGATGAAAATGAAATGAAAAGAAGTCTCGCAGAGATCTTAAAGAGATTGCGCAGCCTGGAAAATAATAAAGGAATAAAGGATCGGAAGATAAAGTGCTGGGGCTGTGGAGGGGATGGTCATGTAAAGAGGAACTGCCCTGTACGACCAACTAAAGGAAATCACCCGGCTTCACCATCACTACAGGGAAACTAGGAGAAGGCCATCTCGCGGGGCGGAGGTTGTCTGAAGTTAAAGAGCCCCAGTTTACAGTATTTCATGTTTCATCGATGAGTGGCGGTGTTAATGGACTTTACGTCTATGGCCAAGTTAACAACACCGCCTGCCGGATGATTCTGGACACGGGAGCCAACGTGGCCATCATTAGAACGGATTTGGCTCAAGAACTAAAAGAGAAGGTCATTCGGACGCCGCCTTGTGTTAAACTCCAGACTGTGACCGGAGACGAAGTCAAAATATATGGAAAAATGAACTTGACCATCACTTTTGGAAATGCCAGTTACCATCATACATATGTGGCTGATATAAGAGATCCTTTTATCGTTGGAATTGATTTTCTAAGAAAATTTAACTTTAAATTAGACTTCAAGAATAATGAACGGCATTCGACTTCGGAAGACATAGTTGTGTTCAATACTGAAAATCAAGACATTCAGCCAATTTGCCAGATTACAGCCAAGTCTGAAATTTCCAACCCTCCACACACAGAGACAATAGTTTCAGGAACACCTCCTACCAAGCAATACTTCCGCTATGGACTGATTGAATACACGAATACAGACAATAGCCCAAGAGAATTTCTGGTAGCTTCATCTCTAGTTGATCTCTCAAAGAGTACTATTCCTGTGAGAGTCGCAAACATCAGCAATAAGGTCCGGACAATGAAGAAGGATGAGGTGTTAGCAACCTGCACTCTTGTTACATGCATCAACCGCCCCACGCAATCAACCGAATCCAAATCATCTGAACAATTAATAACGGAATTACTCAAGAATGCAGAGTTAGGAAAGGTACAGAGATGTTCTGCGGGGAAGCTACTCCAAGAATTTAAAGACCTTTTTTCTCGAACACTTGAAGACATCGGGAGAACGAACATTACCCAGAACAGAATTGATACAGGAAATCATCCTCCAATTAAACAACATCCAAGAAGACTTCCATTTGCTAAACAGGAAGAGGTCACTGAAGTTCTAAATGAAATGCTGCACAATTACGTCATCGAGCCATCAACGTGTCTTTGGGCCTCTCCCATAGTACTGGTGCGGAAAAAGGATGGTTCAACAAGATTTTGCGTGGATTATCGTCGTTTAAATGACATCACGAAGAAAGACAGTTACCCTCTTCCCAGAATTGACGACACATTAGACACACTTGCTGGCAATAAATGGTTCTCGACTTTGGATCTGAAGAGCGGTTACTGGCAAGTAGAATTACATCCTGATGATCGCGAGAAGATCGCATTCACCACGGGACAAGGACTGTGGCAATTTAAAGTTATGCCATTCGGATTATGTAATGCACCTGCCACCTTCGAACGCCTGATGGAGACAGTACTAAAAGGACTTTCCTATGAAGCCTGTCTGGTGTATTTGGATGATATTATCATTGTGGGGCGCACCTTTGAAGACCATCTACGAAACATCCGAAAGTTGTTGGAAAAACTCAGAATGGCTAACCTCAAATTGAATCCAGGCAAGTGTAACTTGTTCCGTCGTGAAGTGAGCTACCTCGGCCATATCATTTCTGCTGAAGCTGTGAGAAATGATCCTGAGAAGATCTCTGTAGTCGAGAACTGAAATTGCCCTGAAAATGTACACCAACTACGAAGTTTCCTCGGGTTATGCACTTACTACAGGAAGTTTGTCAAGGTTTTCTCAAATATTGCCAGACCACTCCAGAAGCTGACGGAAGCCAAACAGAAGTTCCTGTGGACAGATGAATGTGAAAAAGCGTTCAAGCGACTTAAAGAGGCCTTAACATTATCGCCTATCTTGACCTATCGAAAGCCCGACAGACGGTTCATACTTGATACAGATGCTAGCCATGAAAGTGTCTGTGTTGTTCTGTCGCAGGAAGTTGATGGTCAAGCACATGTCATTGCCTAATTGCCTATTGGAGTAAATACCTGTCTAAACCAGAGCGAAATTACTGTAGGAAAGAGCTACTCGCCATCGTAAAAGCCGTAGAATATTTCCATCATTACCTCTATGGCAAAAGATTCCTGCTCCGGACTGACCATGCATCTTTAAGGTGGTTGCTCCAGTTCGAAAACCCGGAAGGACAGATTGCCAGGTGGATACAACGCCTCCAGGAATATGACTTCGAGATACGTCATCGTAAAGGGACTCTACATGGCAATGCAGATGGCATGTCATGGAAGCCCTGCTCGAAAAGCTGCAACTACTGCTCTAGAGCCGAACAGGAATACCTGCCGATAAGTCCGGTTGCCTGCCAAGTTACTGTCTCAACACCATCAGAACAAGTTCCCGATCCATGGTGTGACGAAGAACTTAGACAAGCCCAGTTGGAAGATCCTGACATAAATCCAATATTTCAGCTGAAGGAGACGACCAGCAACAGACCTACTTGGCAGGACATTTCCAGATTTAGTCCCATTATTAAAAGTTATTGGGCACTTTGGGACTCTCTTCATATCCGAAACGGCGTATTATATAGAAAGTGGGAATCTGATGATGGGAAAAGCCTCAGATGGCAGATTGTATTACCAAGATAAAAAATTCCAGATGTTTTAGAACAACTGCGCAGTAGCTCTACCGGAGGCCATTTTGGGGTAATGAAGACTCTGCAGAAAGTTCGGGAACGCTTCTACTGGTGCAAGGCAATGGAGGACGTGGAGAAATGATGTAAATCCTGTATAGCTTGTGCGGCACGTAAAGGCCCGCAGAAACGTAGTCGAGGAAGACTGCAACGGTATAACGTGGGAGCACCATTTGAGCGGATTGCACTCGACATCTTGGGTCCTTTGCCACGGACCTCCAGTGGAAATAAATACATCCTCGTCGTGATGGACTATTTCACCAAGTGGCCTGAGGCATATCCCATTCCCGATCAAGAGCCATGCACAGTGGCAGAGGTCCTAGTGCAGCAATAGGTGTCAAGGTACGGCACGCCCCTACAACTTCATACTGACCAAGGTAGGAACTTTACCTCTGCTGTTTTCAAAGGGCTGTGTCAACTACTCGGCATAGACAAAACCCAGACAACACCCTTACATCCCCAGTCGGACGCCATGGTCGAGAGGTTCAACCGTACAATCCTGAATAACCTCTCTCTTCTAGTTTCAAGTAACCAGCAAGATTGGGACTTGAAGTTGCCATTGCTCCTCCTGGCTTATCGAAGTGCTGTCCATGAGACCACTGGCTATACTTCAGCTCAGATGCTGTTTGGACGCGAACGTCGTCTCCCATGTGATCTCCTGTTTGGTTGTCCACCAGATGCGCCTTCATCGCCCGATTAGTACATCCAAGATCTCCAGGCACGATTTGAAGACGTACACAACTTTGCTCGGGAGCTGATTCACATGGCAACAGAGAAAATGAAGACGAGGTATGATCTAAAGGCTACACAACATGAGTTCCAGGAAGGAGACAAGGTCTGGTTGTGGAATCCTGTTCGACGCAAAGGACTCTCTCCCAAGTTACAGTGCAACTGGGATGGACCGTACACAGTCTTAAAAAGGCTGAATGATGTAGAGGTGTGGATCACTATTACACCTTCATCAAAACCGTAGATGGTGCACTATAACAGGCTAGCGAAGTACCACAATTAACGGTAATATTAAAATTTAAAATGTAAATACTGGTAAAATTTGCGGATGCGTAATGTAAATATTTGTATATAAACATTTGTACATATTTGTGAATTTTGTAAATATTTCTCTCTTGATTTGTATTTCTATTTTATCGTTATATGCAACTTAGTTTTTGTATTTTAGCTTGTGTAAATTTGTTTAGTTTCGCCTCTTGACCAAGGGTTGCACTACCCGGGACGTGCAGTCCTTGGCATTGGGGCAGTGTTACAAAATTGTAGATAATTGTGTTTTATTTTGTATGAATTCTTTCAAAGAGGCTTAGTAAGTTGATAAAGTGCTAATTTTGTGCATTTCTAGTCGTTTTAGCGTTAAAATAGCCTTATTTTTCCTTAAAAACGCATTAAAAAGCCCCAATACGGCAGGTAAAGGATTTCGTGCCAAATTTTGCGACTTTTTCCCACCTTGGCGATTTTTTTGGCGACCTTGGCGAGAAAATTCTTATAAGGAATATACCAAATATGAAAGCTCTAATGTCATTGGCTGATGAGATACGAAAATTTCCGGAACGTTCCACACATTTCTACAGGGGTATATAAGGGTTTTTCTTCGCCAAGGCAGTTCAGTTCTCAGCCAGCTTCGCTAATGCTTGCATTGTTTTGAGCCTCTTTGAAAGAGACTTGCTTTAAGTGTTATTGCTATACAGTTTGTACTGTGGATTCGCTGTTGACAGCTGTTGTTTAAGCTGTGTTTACTGGTTGAATTGAAGCTGATACTTGGTTTATAGACCTGTATTTTTCTGGAACTTTCTGTGAATAAATTATTGAAGTTTTGTAAGTTTTGCTTTTCATTCTCGGACAACTCACGAACCCCCAAGTACGCAAAAGTATGTTAGTATTTAATAAAATGTATATCATTATACATTCGTCGAATACTTTGTAGTATTCTGTTAAAAAATAACGAATATCTGGTAAGCAAGGCATTACATTTGTAGCAATTGGAGCATCTAGAAAATAGCAGATATTTTGATTAAGAATAATCAGGTGTGTCCCTCACACTACTTTCTCTTATCCTGAAATTTAATACTGTAAATACAGGTTGGAAATTAAGAGGTAAGATAACGAGTACTGTTATGTAAACCTCTGTTAAACAATTTAAATTAGGCTTAGGAAGAGTTTTATATGATAATTAGTTCTGTGTGAGGGGGGGGGGGCTACCGTCCCTTTCAACCCCCGTTTAATTGATGTACAAAAAGTAAGAGATGAATATTTAGCTTAAAACATACATTAATTACCATACTCTATGAGGAATTTATTACAATTCCCGAACAGCTTTCCTGGAGATGGTAAAATATTATTAGTAAAGCACATCCACTAACAACAAATAACTAGTGTGTTGTGGCCACCACACGACTTTCTTCTATATTTTCCTATACAAATTCACTCAGTAAATGTAATTTATTAAAATTATTATGTAAAAAAATTATCTTCCGTGATAATGCACACGGTTTGGAATTTCTGCTACTGTTTCTTCTTGAGATATGCTGATAACAGACAGACAGACACAGAGAGCATTCGCTAAAAACATGATTTTCGTATTCATTGTACCTTTAGAACATGTAAATATAACAAAAACTCACGTTTGAAAATTTGACCCTAAAACAACACATTCTCGGCCCTATGAGTAAGCGAAAGTAAAAATGCATATATTTTGTTCAACTGATAATGTGAGAGAGTGGAGGGGGGGGGGGAATTGATAAATTCTAATAATAAGCGTAATGGCTATTACTCGAAATGTATAGTCTTTACTTTTCATATTTTCAAATGTGTTTGCCGCTTGATTCTATGCATTACAGGAAACTTTAATGTTGTGTATTGTAAATGGGATCACTTTGTTACCACTGTAACTGAGTATTCCTTTTTAATTCTAAGATCTTTAAACTTTCTTGCGATGTTTTTTTTTTTTTAAACTTTAAACACTTTATATATATATATATATGTATATTTTTTATCTTTTCAGATTCACGTTATTGCATTATTCTCTTTGCGATATCTCTTTGAATTTCGATATCGCTTTTTCTACCATTGATCATTTAGTCGTCAAATTAGTAATTTGCCAAGACATTGTCAAAATAAATAAATGACTATATAAAAAAAAAAAAAAAAAAAAATGTATATTGAAAATGCTAATACGTTTTGTATATAATATAAATGATGTATATTTTTGTGCATAATGTATGTGAGATTGGATTCTTAAATCAAAATATTAAATAAAGAAAGATAATATTTTTAAGATTTTATGTATATATAATTTTCTTTTTGCAGTCTTCTTAATAATAAAAGGCCAAATATCCTAAAACTAATGCTGAAAATGATGTCATAACCAGAATAGTGTATTCGACTAAAGAAAATAAAATGTTATTCATATTTTATGTCAACTGAACAAAGTAATTAAAAAGGGTAATTTAACGGAAAAACTTATATCATAATCGAAACAATGTATTGAGATAAAGACAATAACATTTTATCCATAGTTTGAATGGTTTTAGAAGATTCGTTCACAGATTCTCAATAAATGATTTTTTTTTTTTTTTTTTTTTTTTTTTTTTTGAATAGGCTTATTTTGTTGCTAAGTCGCATTTTGATAAATCAGAGGAGAATAATAATAATACATTTGTAGAATTTGACTACATCACGAGAAATTAATAATATGAATAAATAAAAAGATATGTGGTTATGAAATTTATATTAAATGATTACGACGTCCCTTTTAATTTCTTCGAAACATTTAAACTAGACATATAAATATCATGATATAAAAAGAGGAAGACATTTGTTTAAAATATCAAGTAAACCAAAATTTAGTAATTTGAACTGGCAAGGAGAAATAAATTTGCATATGTAAAAATCGAGCGCTAGGCTGTCGCAGACTAATTACTGACTGAATAATCGACTGTATATTACTGACTGTATGACTGTCTTTTCTGCTATACATTTCTCTTTGAAATATACACATATATTTCGTCTTGGCTAAGCTCAGGTTACTTAAAAAACGTATTCTTTTACTCTTTTTTTTTTTTTTTAAATCTTTTTGTCAGTTTTATCCCTGATAAAAATAATTTAAAATAATTAACATTGATGTGATGAGTATGTATTAAAATACAAGTGATTAAACATAATCTATTTTCAACATAAATTTACATGATAGAGATATAAGTTAATAACTACGTTTATATTTATTTCTCAATTAGAAATATTACCTTTAATAGTAATATGTAGATATCTTAAAAACTTTTTAACTTCAGTTAATACATTCTAGGGACCTCTAATTATATTAAAAACAACATTAGTACATAGAAAATCACCCAATTAATCTTCATTTTAATTTTATTCGAATCACTTGATATATTTTTTCCGAATTATTTATAAAAACAACCCCCCCCCCATGATTAAATATTAAATAATATAAATTATATCTTTAAATTACTGTTCATTTTATAGCGCAGCAAATTCGACATTAGTTCTCAGACTTTATAAATAAATAAATAAATAAAATCACCAGCATTCTACCAGCCAGCATTGAACCAGAGCCCACCGCATTGTAAGCGAAGATAATACCTGTCAGCCATAGAATCACCAATGGTTTGGTACCAATTTTCCGTAGGCAAAAGAAAAAAAACGTTTGTAACCCATAGAAAAACCCATTTACAGATTTTACCTGGTTACAGAAAAAATGTTTCTTTTCACAGATTGAGATTTAATTTGAAAGTAAATTTCGGTAGTTTTCTAAAACATAATTTTTTTGAAGGAAATTTAATATTTCTACAGAATTTTTCTATTAATTAAAATTTTCAACAGTGTAGAACAGTGGTAGTCAGCTTGGTCCGTTCCACCTACTAATGGGCGTTTCAGCTTTTTTGTTGGGCGGTAGAGATTTTGTCCGATAACGAAGCACTTTCTTGTTTTAAATTTGACTGACTTTTTAAAAACATAGAAATGGATAGATGCTTTATTATTATAGGCTTTAACCTGCTATAACTTTGCTTTATAAACTTTTTATAGTAAAATTAATTTCCTATTTTATAAATCAACATTACTATGAAACTAGTGGGCGATTGGAAAGAAATGCTATTAAGAGAAATACAAAAGTGGGCAGAAGGTATTTAAAGGTTGACTACCCCTGGTGTAGAGAATAAAAAATGAGTCCTACTGAATTTGCTTAAAAATAATAGTCTTAAATAAAACTATCAACTAAACAACTAAAAGAACTCAACACTATCAACTAAATCAATACGTTAAATCACGACAAAAATTTGAATAAAACGATTCATGTCCCAATATTCTTGATATATAACATATTAATTTTGTAATATGTTATTATACTTATATTTTGTATCACACTTTTAACAAACTAAAATTTTATGCAATTTCATTATTAATAACACCTCTTTACGTATCCGTTTTAAATAATTCATTCGTTTAGATAAAACATCGTTAATGACGCAATACAAATAAAGCACTGTGATACATTTAAATTGCTATGTTCATTAATGTTCTATAATTAATGTTAAAGCATCCCTTTTCTTAAACAGTAAATAACAGTTATTAATAGCAATGTGTCAAATTTTATGAAATGTTACAATTAGTTTATGAAAATTTAATTACATTATCATGCTAATATTTCATACTTGAATTTAAAGCATTTAATATTTTATGAATTTTGAAATCAAAGGTGATTTATAACATGTAAATTTAATCACTAACAGTAATTCCTGTTTAAGCTTCACGTTTCCAGAAAACTTAACATATTAAGGTTAATTAAAATTTTCATTCAGAAACTGGAAAATACCAGCTTTGTGCATGCATGTAATTTAAACGCACTCTCAAGGTCACAAATGAAAATGTTATGTTTATTATACCAATAAAGAAGTTTGCTCGTGAGATTTGTATATTATATTCTTATTTGCAATTATTATTTTTTTCTTTTTTCAATAACATTTCACTGAAAATTTAAATTATATAAATAGAATATCTTACACTAATATAAAATATCTTTTTTTTACTTTTTCCTTTTCTTTTTTTTTTTTTGCTTTAAAGCAAAAGTTGGTTTTGTTTATATACCAAGCATTTTAATACTATATATATACATATATATATATTGTTAATATGGAACTACTATATTTATTATACCAAGAAACAAGTTTACTTCTGAATTATGCCTCTATTCTTACTTGCAATTATATATATATATATATATATATATATTTTTTTTTTTTTTTTTTTTTTTTTTTTCACACTTTACAAAAAATTTAATATGTGTAAATAGAATGTACATGGTAATTTAAATTAAATAATTGATCTTTCTTTCTTTCTCTCTTTTTTTTTTTTTCGTATAGCAAACTTGACATTTAAAAAAAAAATAATCTAACTGTAATATTTAAATATTAATGGCGATGCGTACTTGGGAGTTCGGTAGTTGTCTCTGAAAGAAAGTCGAAACTTACAGAAGCTCAACAATTTATTTCCAGAAAATTCGAGAAGATTACACATCTATAAACCAAGTATCAACTTCAAACTCACCAGTAAACACAGGGTAGAAACAGCTGTCAACAGCAAATTCACAGTACAAACTGTGTCAGAGCATTAACATACAGCAATGCTGTAATCCAAAGAGGCTCATAGCTCCTTCAGTAGCGACGAAAGCATTTGGCGAAACGCAACTGAGACTGACTCATGTGTCGTAAAGCAACTTCTTAAATACCCGTGTAGAAAAATGTGGAAAGTTCCAGAAACTCATCAGGTAAGGAAGTTACAGCTTCCCTATTTGGCATATCGATGATAAAGATTTACCACCAATATCGCCAAAAAAGTCGCCAAGGAAGGGAAAAGTCGCCGAGATTGGCGCCAAATCCATTACTGGCCTTAATGAAAATCGAGAAATATTCTATAACTTAGATAATAAATTAATTTCAATCTTTTGCAATATAATAATAACAATTGATAAAAGTAACAACATTCTTATAAAATTCATTCATTCATATATTTACTTACTTTGTACTATTATAAACATTAATATAGTTTTCAACATAATAGTTGAAGTATTATGCGTGTAAAATCGTTTTCTCTTAAATTAAGAATAACCGATGAACTAAAAACATTATTACATATCTTCAATTTAGTTTTAATTAAACAAAAAATAAATAAATAAATAAATAAAATAAAATAGAGATACAGAATTATATAAAAATAGACTCGAAGTACAAATGTAAATAATTAAAGAAAAAATAATAAAATTTAATTCTTTTCATTATATTTAATTTGTACTGTAAATACTTAAAAATGTATAACTAATTTTTAAAAAAGTTTTACTTTTTGAAATATTTACATACATTCAATCAATTTATGGCCCTGTTGATAAATATCGCAACACTATGAAACAATTGCACGAATAAATTGAAACTGGCAGAAAATATATTTTATCGTTTCTTCTTCAAAATATTTGTATTCCAGATACCTCAAACAAGCGTGAGAATATCAATGTTTTCTGGATTGCTCATTACAGTCGTAGAAAGTTATAACAGGAAACTAAAGTAATATGTGTGTGTTCTTTGAAAACTATTAGAGACGTTTCATTATACGTTTCTAAGCCTAAAAAGAGAGATTTTGGCGTACAAGCAATGTTAAGTTATATCAAGAAAGAATTATTTGCCTTCATTAAGTTGGCTTTTCCATTAATGCAATTATAGCTCTTATCGAACGCATTGATACCACAATGATACGAATGTGGAAGCAATGTATTTAAGAAAAACCAGTCCAGTCTGAA
Source organism: Salticus scenicus (assembly GCA_963930645.1). Classification (NCBI taxonomy): domain Eukaryota; kingdom Metazoa; phylum Arthropoda; class Arachnida; order Araneae; family Salticidae; genus Salticus; species Salticus scenicus. The sequence continues at coordinate 97,691,500 of OZ005661.1, forward strand.
ATTTGGCAGTGGTTGATGAAGTATTATCAAAGCGTGAGAGAATAAAACCTGGTGGGCGAGATACAGAGGAGCCTTCTATTAGGAAAAAATCGTGATTGTGAATAATAGTCCGAGAAAAGAAAAAAAAAAGACTAACATTAGGCAAAAAATGCAGGGAAAACAGACAAAAAAGAAAAAAAAAAGTAAACGAATTTCGGGAAGAGTGAGCATACATGGGGCTCTGAGTCTATCGTTGACGGTTATCTACGTCTCGCTTATTATGTGACTTGGAGGTGGGCGGTCGAAAACCACCATACTTAAAAAAAAAAAAAAAAAAAAAAAGAGAAAGGACAAACACCAGTCAAAAAAATTCAGGAAATTAATCAAGAAAAAGTAACTGAAGCTTGGGAAGGATACGCACATAGGGCCGTGGAACTATTATCAAGGGTTATCTGTATCTCGCCTAATATGCGACCCGGGAATGGGTGGGCAGGAACACCACACTTTAGAATGAAAAAAAAAGAAGAAACAGAGGGGGCGGGGAGCCAAATATCCACAGTGACAAAAGAAAAAAAAAACACAATACAACTGCGTGAAAAAAAAAAAAAAAGAATGAAAAACTATGCATTGATTTATAACATTTTTCACCTGCATGTACTTGTTGTATCGCATAACTTTTAATGTTCTTTGCTTACGTTATCATGCAACGGATAGGCAGAAGCCCTGAAAGGCATATAGATAGACTAATTGGATTCATCATCACTTTTAAGCATTTGTTACATTGTTTGTTGGGCTGTTTAGACATATTGTTTAGACGAAGTAATAGATTTGATTCATAAATTCAGTTAGTTAATGAAGAGATATATTACCAAAACAGAGTGAAAAACTTTCAATATCCTTTCAAGCAAATGGCAGTAATTAAGTTGAGACACAATAATCCAAGTTGAACTTGCTGACTTGAAATGTTTTATTTTACTTAAAAATCTTGGCAAAAATATTCCAGTGTTACCTTAATTAATTATAGCTTGACAAATAAATATTTTTTTTTTAAATTTCATGATAAAAAGTCGTTAATAAGAATGAGGACGAGGACACGTGGAGTACAGAGAAAAATGCGAAGAGTCCTTTTATCATAGGAGTCGAAGAAAACGTGATCCAAGTTTAGTTCAGTTCTTTTCATCAAAAACCACAATATGATCGCCGAACCTAAATCTCAAAGTAACCAAGAGCAACACCCAATTTTTCAGTTACGCTGTAATCAGTATAATTTTTTAAAGATATTTCGCTAGCTGAGAAACCACAAAGCCTTCATTTTAAATGTAATAAATATTTTAGAATGGGATTTTTATAAAGAGGAGAGTTGAATAAAATTTTGAGAATAATATGTAACTTTGAATATGGGATTTTCAACATCACAGCATTGTTGAGAAGTGTTAAAAATGCTTAATGGAAAAAAAGAAAAACGCCCTTAAATTATCATTGCAGTGCGTAATGTATATGCATATTTTAGTATAGCCCTGTTAATCTGAAGGTTAATCATATCATGTTCTATAAAAAGCTTTATTTTAGCATATTCATATTATTTTTTTTCTTTATGATTGTTTTTTTTTTTTTTTTTTTTTTTTTTTTTTGGGGGGGGGGGGGGGAGGGGGTCTTGTACACACACAGGTTTTACATGACCTATTAAATGCGAATATTTCATAGTGAACTTAAATAGCACATATCCTTTTTGAAAAATTCTGAAAATACAGGGTGTCCAAGAATTATCTTTACAACTTTGAAATTTAATAACTTTTGAAATAAAAAAGATATTCACATTCTGTGTTCTGCAGTTATTAGTGCAACTCATAAAGTTTTTTTTCTGTTTAGGTTAGCCAGTTGTAACTGAGCATGTGGACCCCACAGGAGAAAGCACAATGTGTGGCATGGTTCATTGAGAGCAAATCGGACACACAAGTTCAACTAAATTGCAGGACCAAATTTGGCAAGGCGCCACCATGCAGACCCACCATCCGTGCATGGCACACCAACTTCATGACCACGGGCTCAGTGTTACATAAGAAAGGAGCAGGACGACTCAGCACAAGTGATGAAACTGTTGAGCGGGTTCGCAAAACATTCCAGCGCAGTCCCAAAAAATCAGTTCTTTTGTAACACTGAGCCTGTGGTCATGAAGCTGGTGTGCCATGCACGGATGGTAGGTCTGGATGGTGGCGTCTTGCCAAATTTGGTCCTGCAATTGCATTGAACTTGTGTGTCCGATTTGCTCTCAATGAACCATGTCACACATTGTGCTTTCTCCTGTGGTGTCCACATGCTCAGTTACAACTGGCTAACCTAAACAGAACAAAACTTTATGGTTGCAATAATAACTGCAGAACACAGAATGTGAATATCATTTTTATTTCAAAAGTTTTTAAATTTCAAAGTTGTAAAGATAATTCTTGGACACCCTGTATTTACGGACACTGGAGAAAGGCAGATGGACAGATACACAGATGGACAGTCGGACAGACAGATGCACAAATTGAAATGATATTCAGACTGGAAAACTGCTAGAAAGTGTTAAAAACGCTTAATATAAGCGAAAATACAATTCCAGCAAATTTCTAATAATGTAACTATATATATATATATATATATATATTTGGGGGGGGGGGGGGGGTAAATCATATGTTAATCGTATTATAGTCTATAGAAAGCATTTTTTCGTGTATATGAATACACGAAAAATCTACGATTGAAATACACATCTATTTCAATTTCATTAAAATTTGAGCAAAGTAAAGTTATTAAAATTTAGTTTGTAGAAATACCTCTCATACAACGCAAAGCTTTGGAATACTTTCAGGTGTCCCTGTACACAAAATAGTGGTGGTATTTACTCCATTTTCTATAGAAAAACATCCGATAATGAACTTGAATAGCATATTTCGATTTCATTAAGACTTGTGCAAAGGTATAAAAACATGGTTTATAAAAGTACCTCTCATAAAACACGATGCTATGGAATCTTTTCGGGTGTCCATGTACACTAACCAGTAGAGGTATTCATTCCATTTTCAACAGGGAACAACCGATAGTGAACTTGAATAACATATACCAGTTTCAAGAAATTTCATGAATATTTACGAGAGTTAGAGCGCGGAGAGACAGACAGACGGACAGACAGATTCAAAAATTGGAATCATATTCACTCTTAAAAATTGTTAGAAAGTGTTCAAAACGCTTAATATAAACTAAAATGCAATTTCAGCAAATTTCCAATTATAAATTTAATATAACTGAATATTTTTGGGGGCTCTGTAAATCAAATGCTAATCATACTAAATTCTATAAAAAGCATTATTTTGTGCATATGAATAATCTATATCAGTTTCATTAAGATTTGAGCAAAGTAAAGTTACTAAAATTTAGTTTATAGAAATATAGCGCAATATTTTGGAATACTTTCGAGTGTCCCAGTACACAAACCAGTAGATGTTTTCACTCCATTTTCAATAGGGAACATCCGATAGTGAACAATAATATAGTTCGATTTCATTAAGATTTGTGTAAAGTAAAGGTATAAAAATATGGTTTATAAAATTCCTATATAGAAATATATAGAGCTATATAGAAAAGAGTTTCCTTTAAATATATTGACCAGCGAAGCGGGCAAAGCCTGCTAATATATCTATACTAATATTATAAATGTGAAAGTTTGGATGGATGTATGGATGTTTGTTACTCAATCACGCCACAACGGTTAAACGGATCTGGATGAAACTTGGTACAGAGTTAGGTAATAGTCTGTAATAGGACATAAGCTATTATTTATACCGGAACTTGATTAGATTTTTTAAAATTAATTAAAATATGAAAATAATAAACTGGTATTAATATAAGCCGTTTAAATTTTTATTGTTGCCAAAAAAGTTTACGAAGTATTTTTATTTATTTATTTTTATTTTTGTTTTTCAACATAAAATGAAATATGCTTTCATGCGAAAAATAAAAAATTACTAAATGTTAAATTGGTGAATGAGAAAATGACGTTTTTATAAGTTTAAAATAAAATAGTAATAATACAAATCTAGCATGTTTCTTCTGAATTTTACTTCAAAGCATTTTTTTTTTTAATATACCTCAACTTTAGAGTTTATTTTTTAGCGCGGATGAATCACGCTTGGAACAAAAGCTAATTCAGCATTATATTAAAGCCATTATTGATAATTCTGAACAACTTTTTAAATTTTTATGCCGATGTAGATCAGACATTTTTCGCCAAGGACAGCCACTTAAAGAAAAGTAGAGCATCAAAAATATAACTAAATTATAAAATATCGAAAAAAAAGAAAGAGTTAAAAAGAAATAAGAACAATAATTGTATAAATTATATTTTGGTCTAAAACGGCGACAAAAATTCAAAAGTCGCCAAGGGGAGTTATATTATGATCAGGTTTACATATTAATTAATTTATTTATTTTTCTATATACCAACTATTATTAACTAAGCATGAAGTATATAAAACCACATAATAATAACAATAATAATAATAACAATAATAATTATAATAATAATTGTCTCATGCGATAGACGTAGCCGATCATAGAATATTGTAATATTATATATGGCTTGAAATTGCTGTCATTTTATGGTTGATCGATTAAATCAAATAAATATAGGAAATAACTTGAAAGCAAATATTATGTACATGACGCATAATGTTGTTCATATGTAACTGGGATTCAAATATAAAAGAGCTACTTCAAATTTGTCGATACTGTCCGTATCGAAACTGTCATATATGATAAGCACAAAAATGGATGCCCACGGGTAAGCCATTGACGCAGACAATAGGGGCAGGCACCGCAGACTGCGATGACTAACAAGTCGCTGCTGAAGGCAGCGGGAACCTAAAGCGAGCTTTTGAGCGATTTCAGTTTTTTTACTTTCCGAACACTATAGTGAGGAAAGTATTGTAATCATGTCAAAAATCCGAATTCGAGATTTTGATGTTTCTATACGTTTTGAGGTCCCCTGAGTCCGTTTTCGCTATTTTTACGATGATGTATGTATGTGTGTGTATGTGTGTATGTTTGTGAACACGCTAGCGTCTAAAGGCTTTGTTAGATTAACCTGAAAGTTGGTACGTATATTTTAAGTCACCATAGTACGAACCCTATAGATTTTGGTGAATCTAGCACTTATAGTTTTTTTACAGGGACACAAAGAAAAATTCTTTATCATTATGGCCTATGGGACCAAAATCTTAAAAGTGCGATAGCATCTAAACGCCTTATTCAATTGAGCAAAAATTTTATACCCATATTATAGGTCACAGATACTCAATCTGTATAGATTTTGGAGAATCTAGCACTTATAGTTTTTTTACAGGGTCACAAAGAAAAATTCTTTATCATTAAGGCCAATGGGGCCAAATTTTTAAAAGTGTGATAGCGTCTAAACGCCTTATTAATCTGAGCAAAAAAATTGTACACATGTTATAGGTCGCATTTGCACCAACTGTATAGATTTTGGTGAATCTAGCACTACAGTTTTTTTACAGGGACACAAAGAAAAATTCTTTATCATTATGGCCTATGAGACCAAATTTTTAAAAGTGCGATAGCATCTAAACGCCTTATTCAATTGAGCTGAAAATTTGTATGAATATTATAAATCACTGTTGCACTAACTATAAGCATTTTGGTGAATCTAGCATCTATAGATTTTTACAGGGACAAAACGAAAAATTCTTTATCATTATGATCTAAGGGCTCAAAGTTCAGGAGCGTTAAATAAAACCTCGTGTGATATATGGAGAAAAAAACACTCTATTATGGTTTTCTCTCTTTTGTTTGTTTAGCAATTCCTCTTTCTTTATTTTATCTACAAAACTGTTAGTTACTCAATGTTCGGAAAGTCGAGTGGAGTCACTCCAGATTTTTTTTCTTTTTCATAGAGCTATATAGAAAAGAGATTCCTTTAAATATAGTGACCAGCGAAGCGGGCAAAGACTGCTAATATATATATATATATATATATATATATATATATATATATTAACAGTAATAATAAATACTTACAAAAAATCGTAAAAGGAATGTCCAGCTGGTCCATCTGGCCATACAAGATAGCAAATTGTCCTGTATCCTCTGTCAGCGTACCTGAAAGTTAATGTTGTGGAAAAGAGTAAGGACGGAACGGATATGATGCCACTTGCAATCCATACGCACATTATGATCACAAACGCACACCTTTCCGTCATGCTACGACGTAAAGGTCGCACAATTGCAACGAATCTGTAACATAAAAGAAATATAAAAAATTAAGAATAAAATTCATAAAATGATTGAAATTTAAATATAAGATAATTAAAATTTTGTCCAAAACAGAGTTTAATTTTTGACGAGATCCCCATTTTATTACATTATTCTACATTCAAGTGCTGGATTCATAAAAAGGTTTTACTTCCAGTTTTCGACGGATTTACGCGTTTTGAGAGGTCAAGAACACGATTTTACCATTTTTAGAAAATGTCTGTCTCTCTCTTTCTCTCTCTGTGTGTATGTCAGTGTATAAAATGTTAAAATAGCAAAAAATATATTTTAATTACACACACACATACACACAGATATATATATATATATTAGAAAATAAGCATTTCTTAATAAATAAAATATATTTTAAGTTCTTTTAATTGGAAATTATTGCCAAGTGTTTTGTTTTTACGTGAATCGCTAATGAAATTTAAATAAAAACAATAATTTACATAAATGTCATTGTGAATCTTAAACAACTTAATATTTCTTTAAATTAATGGGGAATAAATTCTTATACGTGGATTAATTTCTTTTTCTTATAAGTTTTAATAATTTTTTATCGGTTTATACACAATTATTTTCAAAAAGAAATATTAAGCTCGCAGAGTTAGCTAATTGAGTTAATTTAATTGGGAAGTTTTAAACCGAAAACTTATGATTAATTTCATTATCTTTTTCAACGAGAATGCTTAGTAAATTTATGAACAAAAACTTATCGCTAAGTATAATATATATATCATTAATATTAATATTTATTAAATAAATATAGTATATATTTATAATATTTTAATATATACTAAGTAATATATATATATATATATGTATATATATACATATATATATATATATATATATATATATATATATATATATATATATATATATATATATATATATATGAATAAATTAGAAACAATTGAAATAAAATAAAACACCAAAAAACACAGAGGTCTTCATCATGGAGGCCTCTCCGTGTAGGAGTGAAAGAGAAGTTTCTAAAAGGATAGTACTAATTAACTAATAACTATCTTTAGCCCCAACTTCTCACCAAACAGAAAACCACCATTAAATGAATAGAATTCTAACATACATAATGTAAAAAATTCTAAAAAACGGCATAAAAGTACATCAAACTAATATATATATATATATATATAAAATATAATACTATAAATCTAATTGTAACCGCCTAGTTTTAATTAAAACTTTAGTTAAACATTAAAAAATCATTTAAATAAATTGTACGACTATTCGTGAAAATATTAATTCGAGCTGTAATATATATAAAGGAACATGCTTCGAATTAAAAAATTAACTTTTAAATTTAATTCATTGTTGTTTAATTAAATCGGTTGAGCTATAATGATTAAAGTATTTGACGTAATAGCGTATTTTTAACGTTATTATTACAAACAACTTCACCATTTACGTTTACAGGAAGATCATATGGGAGTTTCAGTGGAAAAGATAACACACTATCATATTAATAAAAATTTCGTACTGGTTTTTAATTAATCCCTTAGCTAATTAAAGACATACGGAAATAGAAGCTGTCATCATCATTTTTACGAAATATTTTGTTTCGAAGATATTACATTTATTCCATGCAGAATCGCACAGACTTTAATAAGGTATATTTTACAAAAAAAAAAAAAAAAAAAAAAAAATTAAACTAAATAATTCAAAGAGTAAATTTAAATTTTGTAATTAGGCAATGGATTGCAATTTCAGTTACTTAATAAATGTGAAACTGAAATTAATTGCTAATAAAAAAAAATCTAATTAAAATTAAATTAAACTAAAATGTACAACTACTTGATTAACTACTTAATCCTTCTCTTATATGTAACAAGTAAATCACGTGACTTGTTATATATATATATATTGGGGATTTATGGAACGGATCTAACGATTTTGATGAAATTTTGGAGTTAGGGGTTCTTTGGGTCGAAAAAACGATTGGGTTTATTTTCATCTTCAGGAAAATTCGCGTTCACTTTTAACCCTTTATTGGAAAATTGCAGCATATAGCAGAAATTAGGTATACTCGGAAATGGATATAAAGATTTAGATGAAAGTTTATGGTTAGGTGTTTTTTAGGGGGCTAATTCGATTGGGTATATTCTCATCTTTAGAAACATTTGCGTTCGGTGTTATCCCTTTATCGGCCACTTCCAAATTACGGTAGAAATTGGGTTTACTTGGAAATGAATAAAACGATGTTAATGAAAGTATGAGGTTAAATCTTTTTTAGAGAGCTAAATCGGTGGAACATACCCTCATCTTCAGGAAAATTCGCATTCACTGTTAACCCTTTATCGACCAATTGCACCATACAGTCGGTAACAAAAGTATCCGAGCAATGGATACTTATTTCTCGGAAATGGATACAAGAATTTTAATGAAAGTTCAGGGTTAAGAGTTTCTTATGAAGCTAAATAGATTAGATATATCTTCATCTTCGGGAAAATTCACGTTCGCTGTTAAACCTTTATCAGCCAGTTGAACCGTATGACAAATATTGGGTTTTGGAAATGAATATGATTTTCATGAAAGTTTGTGGTTAGGTGTTTTTTTTTTTTTTTTTTTTTTTTTTTTTTAGGATACTTTATATTTTGTGCTTATGCTCAATTTCAAGAAAATTCGCGTTCGTTGTTAACCCTTTATCGGCTAGTTGCAACATAGGCAGAGATTGGGTTTAATCAGAAATGGATTTAATGATTTTGTTGAAAATTTCGGGTTAAGTGTTTTTTGAAGTTATAAAACGATCGGACATACATTCATCGTCAGGAAAGTTTAAGCTCGCTCTCTATTAATACTTTAACAGCCGATTACAAGTTTCGGCAGAAATTGGGTTTACTGGGAAATAGATGTAGTTACTTTGCAGGAAGTTTTGGATTATGTTTTTTTTTTTTTTTTTTTTTGGGGGGGGGGGTATAAAATCATTTAGACATATTTCCATCTTCAGGGCAATTCGCGTTTACTGTTAATCCCTTAACTTCCGTTAGCAAAGTATGGCAGAAGTTGGAAATTCGGCAAAAATAGATATAACGATTTTGATGAAAGTTTGGTGTTAAGTGTTTTTTGAAATAAAAATTCGATTACACTCTTTATCATCTTCGTAACAATTGAGGTTTTCTGTTATATTTTTATTTGTTGCTTACAAAAAATACGGCATAAATTGAGTTTACTTGGGAATGGATATAAAAATTTTGATAAACGTTTGGAGTTAAGAAATTTTTTGTAGGAAAAAATATTTAAATTTTACCGTATTTTCAGGAAATCTTGGGTTAGCTGTTAACCCTTTATCCGCCTATTACAAAATATGGTAGAGATTGGTTTTACCCGAAAATAAATACAAAGATTTTTAATAAAAGTTTGGGATTGATGGTGTTTCGAAGAGAAAAATCGATTAATTTCATGCTCATATAAAGAAAATTCTCGATTTCTTTAAATCCTTCATCTTTCTGTTGCAAAGCATGGCTGAAATTGGTTTTATTTGAAAATAGATATAAATACATTCAGGAAAGATTGGGGTTAACTGTTTTATGGGATGAAAAATCTATTGACTTATCCTCATCTTCAGAAAAATGCGCCGTCGCTGTTAACTCTGCCGCTTATTGAAAATGTATGACAGAATATGGGTTTATATATAATATATAACAGTATTTCTTTTATATAATATGTAAAGGAAATATTGTCTCATATGAAGCAGATTAAACGGCTTTGTTAAGAAATTATAGTTAGAGATTTGATATGATTATTCGATTTGATTTTTTCTTTTCTCAAGAAAAAATAGCTTTTAGTGTAACCCGCGCTCTTCACTGAGCAAACAAATAATAAATATAACTACCGGAAAACAAATCACTGTATCTACACTACGAATGGTTTTTACAATGAAACAGAGTGAACTCAGTCATCCAGGTACAAAATACAAAATGTTATAAAATGTAGTACAATAAGCTAATATATGTACAAAATTCACAGTATATAGTATTAATTTATAATTTTCTAAAGTAGCAATCAGTGAATGCAACTGTAATATTAACGATTTTGAAATATTTGTTTTATGTGTTTTAAGAAAATAAAACTTTCATATAAATATGCAATTAAAAAAAAATAACAATAAAAGTTCTTTTTCCTACTGTAAAACAATTCTTTTCAATAAGTTTTTATTTATTCTTCAGTATAAAGCCACTTTTTTTATGCATTTTATATGTGTAAATTAAGAAGTCTTTATGCTACGCTTTATATTAATTTTCTTATTAATATACGCATTAAAATAAATATATAACTTTTTTTCAATTTACATGCATTGTTTACAATAATCTATAGCATGAAATCCAGAATTAGTACTTGTATTACTATCTGAGTTTGAGGGTAAGTCGGTTTAAGTTCGCACTAAGGCTGTCCAGTGAGCTATTTGCGACGGTCTGTAATTTACCCCTAAAAGTAATTCGCAGCCATGCCATCATAATTTCCATTATCCGCGGAAATGATGGCTCACCCGTTTTGGTAACGCCCAGACGGACGTATTATTTTTGGAATGTGTATCACATTAATATATTCAAAGTTTTTTAATATTAAAAGGAAACTTGGCACTAGATAACTATATCCCATGTGATAATTATGAAAGTCTTGAACGGAAAAATGGTTGAAAACAGACAGCTGTTTCGGTAGAATTTAATATAGCGTCTTCGGTACATAAAGAAATGAGAGAGAAATAATAATAGAGTCAGATTCTGATGAACACAAAAAAAAAAAAAAAAAAAAAAAAAAATTACGTAGAATATTTGGTATTGGCCAATAGGAAATTGAGAAATAGTAGTTGCGAAAAATGTAGAAGAAATTAAGAAAATGTGAATACATGGATATATTCAAAGTTTATTAAAATTAAAAGGAGTCTAAGCGCCAGATAACTAAACCCAGGAAAAATCCCCGACTACCCGACTAACAACGAAAAAAAATGAATATAAAACAGCTGTTTTGGTAGCATTTAATGCACCGCTTTTAGTGCATTAAGAAATGAGAAGGAAATGCTCCTGCGTAAAAGGAATCGGATTCTGATCAACCAAAAGAATTAATCAGAATGTGAGGAATTGGCCAATAGGAAACTGAGAAACTGTAGTTGTGAATGAATGTAGAAGAAATTAAGAGAATATGGAGTGAATATAAGATTACATCAAAATAAAAATTAACAATATTTTTAAGTTTCTTATTGATGTAAAAAGTTAAAACAAATCATGATCGTGTGTTGATTTGGACCTTCAATTTCATTTACTTTCTCATTTCTTTGTGCACTGAAGACAGAACATTAAAAGCTACCGAAACAGTTGTCTGGTATTAATTTTTTTTTTTCCCCCTTGGCGTTCAAGACATTGAAGATTTTTCCTGGATTTTCTTATCCAAAGTTTGTTGAAGGGTTTATATTAGATATCTTTTGATATTCGTAAAAAAAAATATTCTTATCAGGAACTTAAAATTTGGTAAAATATGTGAAAGAAAAAGTTATTTCAGTATAAGGACTGTGTAGAAAATTGTTAAACAAGCCTTAAATATTCAAAATATTATGAACTAGATGACATAAGAAAATTGTGTCCTAAAAGATCTTTTTAAAATTCTTAGTAGAAAACATGCAATTCAACACCAGATTTCTATCCATGTTAAGTTAATCAGCAGCATTTGAATTACGCCAATTTAAGTACTGTTTTTTAATATACTTATGTTAGGACAAATATCACTGAACTGCTAGGTAGCATTTTAAGTTTTAGTAATAAGAATGAATTTTTATGATTTATATTAAATGAGGTTTATAAAATGAATTTTAATGGCAGTGAAACTATATAATTCTGATATTTAGTCAAACAATAATTTTTCTCATTTTTAAAAAGTATTTTATACTTTGGCATAAAGCGTATTTAATATAAATGCATGCATGAAGTAAATAATTAAATAAATGAATAAATAAAAATTCCTCATATGTGTGCGTGTATATATATATATATATATATATATATATATATACATATATATGTTATGATAACAATAAGAATGAGAACGAAAAATAATATATAATTTGAAATGTTAAAATCAAATAATTGCAGAAATAAATATTATACAGACGAAAAAATCACATTCTTAATGCACAGAAAATGCATTAAAAAAAAAAAAAAAGAAGGTATGTAAACAGAATAATAATGTAAAAATTGAAAATTAATGTAGAAAAATCTTTAAAAAAATCTTTTGAATGAAAGAAAAAAATAATTAGAAATCAGAAAAACATTGTGATCATCGTCAGGCGATCCACCTCAATGCAGGGTAGAAACAGAAAGATGTTTCAGGACCTACTAGTAAAGACAAGAATGTATCTCTGCCTCCAACATCTTATAAAAAGAAAAGAACCTAATACTGCAGTTCAGAATACAAAAAAGAAAAAATAGATACAAAGGAAAATACGAAAATATACATAATCTCTATAAATGTTTAGATAACCATACCTTAAAAAGAAAATAATGAACAGAATCCTAACTGGAAGCAGTACTAAATAGCAAATGATAAATAACTACAAACTTTAACAATTACAGATAACAGTTAAAATTTGAGACATGTAACAATTTAATTTTTTCAGTACTAAACAAAGTGCGAAATACGTCTTCAAAACTATTGCAGTATTTGCAAATTCTTTTCATTCTAGCAATTTGCGAAAAAAAAAAAAAAAAAAAAATATTAATTCAAAACTTTAAAACATACACATGATATCAAATTAATGGGCTCTTCCCACCATCGTCTGCTCAATCACGTGATAGAGGAAAACGAATAATCGAATTCTCAGAATCGAATTCAATTGAATATTGTTCTTAAAAACAAAAATGTTAATATTTAATATAAAATAAAATACAAGTAATATTGTGCATTTTTAAACAGTAGAATAATTGTATTTGTAAGTTTAATAATTTTTAAAAAACATTTTATGTGTTTATTTATTTTTACCTGTAAGAATCGATTTTTGTATATTGTAGTGTAACTGTAACATTAACTGATCTAGCAATAAATATTAGCTTCTAGTGGAATGTTTACGGATTTTAATTTGAAATTTTAAAATGTTTTCATTTAATTTAATTGCATAAAGGTGTTACAACAAGTTAATTAACTTACAGTCGGCTGCAAAATTATTCGAGCACTAGCCAATAATTCCTATAGTTAAAAAGTACTCTTAAGACTGTTTTGCTAAGTAAATCCCTGTCGAATCATGTCCTTAGACTGATTAAGAACATGACTCGACAAGGATTTATTTAACAAAGCTGTATTAAGTGTTTTTTTTTTTTTTTTTTTTTTTTTTTTTGGCAAGGATTATTGCTAGAGCTCGAATAATTTTGCAGCCGACTTTAGTTACTGGTCTAAATGGATTTACGCAGTACGATATTGCACTGTCACTGATTTAAGTACCAAAAATCAGAGTATTAAACATGTGCTCCATCATCATCAATAACAAACATAAACTAAATGATGATTGTAAATGTATACGTCAAACAAAAGATGATGAATAATGATAAAAAAAATGGATTAAAAATGATGATTTATAAAAAATAACACAAATTAAATACGATTGATCAAAAATAAGAATAGAAAATATGCTATTTCAGCAATCGCTATAGATAAACAAGACTTTATCTGCTATTTGTTTTTCCTCTATCATGTGACCTCTGACGTCAGGTGGGAAGAGTCCATTATACTAATAACCCAAAAAAATAAATTTAACCTTTAACTTCAACGACAAATAATCCAACAGCTAATGTGTAACTTAATTTTTAAATCCAAAAAAGACATTAAGTTTTAATTACTAGCGTGTTTTAAATTAAAAAATACTAAGGATGGATGGATGGATTGTTGGGTTTTACGTCGCACTAGTGCTGCGCAGATGGGCAATTGACGACGGTCTGGGACACACCCCTAGAGGTGGTCCGGAGACATGCCATCACAATTTTGATCCTCCACGGAAGGGGTGGCTCTCCCGCTTCGGTGACCACCCAGAGGTATAATTTTTTATGGGAACAAGGAGGACATTGCGGCCACTACAGATTTTACGTGCACCAGCACCATTAGTGTACACGACGGTCTGTAGCCCGCTGGAGTACCGAACCCGCAATCTTCCAATTACGAGGCCGGAGCTACCGCGCCCCCCAAAATACTAAGGATCAGTAGAAACTTTTTAAAAATTACTATAATTTAACATTATTTCATTCTATGTTAAATCGGCATGGATTTTTAAAACTAAAACCCACCGTCACATATTTTTATCAACTTTTGTATATTTATAGAACATTTCATGGCTGATTCTAGAAATGACAATCATTTTGAGATTAATCAAGGGGCTTTCAAGTTTTCTGTTTTTAAATATATGCTAAAACGTGTGATTTGCCATCATTTTGTAGGCTGCACATGAATATATAAATGCCTGTAACTCGATAAACTTTTAGCACAGAATCATCAAACTTTTTTTAGTATATTTAGAATAAAGTAAGTTTTCATTTGCTGAAGATTTTGTATTATTATTCTAGTTCAAGTATTTATGACAATGACTTTTAGTCATTTTTTTTTATTTACAAATTGAATAAATTTAACTGATAACCCCATGCATTGATTCTCCTTCAATTTTCATTAAATGTTCTACACAGACAACATAAAGTATGTTTTTAAGTTTAGTAGAAAAAACTTTAATAGGCATTTAACAAGTATTTTAACGACATAAAAAAATTTATTAAATATTCGAACGTAATATAGATTTTTTTGAAAATGTAACTTATTTATAAAAAATAATCAAAATGTTGAGTGAGTTTTCAGGTAGTAAATACTGAATGATATTCGAAAATACACAAATTGATTCACCAGTGATAGTATTTAAGAGAAAGAAAATTTAAAGTCGATGTCAGTTGGAGACTGAGTGAAACAAGATGTCTCTGATCTCTTCCAATCAAAATTATCACAAATAACATCCTCAGTAGTTATATCGTCATGTCATATCAAAATTATCATCATAATATTAAAAATTAGCAAAGACTTCTCAAGAATTTTATACCAAAATTTCAAATAAACCATTACAATCAATAAAACTATTTTTCTTATTTTAAACAAATAACATGATTTTTTTTTAGGGGGAGGATGGAAAGCTGCCATCCCAGGGTGGAAAACGTTTTTGTTTTCCACTGCTAGATCCCCCCCCCCCCGCCCCACCCAAGAAATATCAAAAGATCAAAGCTCTGTAAAATATTTTCCCAGTCTTTTTTTTTTTTTTTTTTTTTTTTTTTAAATTTGACGAATTGTATATAATGGTGGTTTGGGGAAGCTCCCACCCCAGGATAGGGAAAATTTTTGTTTTGTGTTTATTAGAGTCCTCTTAAGTATTACCCGAAAATTTCAAAACTTTACAAATTATAAACCCTATTTTTCATTATCTGAACATAATATAATGTACGACACATTTTTTGTCAAAATATTTCAGTTAGGTGATTTTATACATCATTTTATAATAAAATCATTTTTTATTTTTTTTGCAACATTTTGCGTTCTTTCCGGATATTTTTCTTTCAATTGTAATTTAATGCTCTGTGCTAATAAAATAAAATTCGTACAACATTTTATGTATATTTATTTTATTTTTTTTAATAACATAAGAACAAACCATTTTTTTTTTTTTTTACACGTGAAAAACAAATGAATGCAAAGTTAAATCATTATCATTAAACGTTTCTGATGACACTGACGTCATAATAACTAAATTTTTTTTGTTTTTATTAGGACTGAGGACTGTTAGTCTCAATCTGGGACTTTTGCGGTGTCATTTTTCGGTAGTTGGACATTTATCGAAAATATAATTGAATAATTTCAAAGCAATGTCATAATTTGAAAAAAAAAACTAATAGTCCTCCGTCCTAAATTAAATTCTGCTTTTACTAGAATTTCATCAAAACCATTTTTTTTGGAAAGAAAAAGAAAAGAAATTTAATAATAATCAGTATCGAAGGAAACACTATCAAAAAAAGTTTGTTTTTAATAATTCTGAATTAGGAAATAAAAAGTGCGCGTGCAAAATGAAATAAAACTAAGGTAAAAAAAAAAAAAATGAATTTCATTATTTAATTTATATAACACATGATCGCGTGCTATCTTAAAAAGTAAATGTAAAATTTAAAGTTTATGTGTTGTGTGTGGCATCTATGAAAATTGTTTTAAGAAATAGAATAGAATAAAGAAAGCAGCGATGTTGGTTGCAAATGGTTATATAGTTTGAATTTTTGAATTTCATAGAAGTAATATCTACCGTAGGAATAATTTCTTATGTTAAAACTATAGGGAATTGTTATGGGAGCGCAAGCGATGCTACTTTTTTTTAGATCCCCATCATACTATAGGTATGGGGAACTTAGGTAATCGCTAAAATTTTCGACCTCGGTTTTTTGACTTTTCTACACGTTTTCAGGTGTGAGGAATCCGAAAATGACAAAATTTCTATGGTGTCTGTCATAGGGTGTCTGCTAGTCTGCTAGTCTGTTAGTGGGTTAGTGGGTTAGTGCGTTAGTCCGTTAGTTTGTTAGTCTGTGTACACGATATCTCAAGAACAAATTGTCGCAGAGAGGTCAGATCAGTTTTAAAATATTACTTTCGACACTGGCAAGAACGCTATACATTTGCAACATTCGAATTTAAAAACTTCGTAAGTTATGAGAAATTTACGATTTTCTGAACAAGGGAGAATAGGACAAAAATTCACTTAAACGTGCATTAAATGGAAACTTTTTACTGTAAAAATGTCAGACCAGTTTTAAAATATCAGTTTTGATACCTGAATGAACATCAGTAACTATAAATATGCTACTTTGAAAATTTCGCAAGTTATTGGAAATTTACGAATTTCTTAACATGGCAGTATAGGGCAAAATTTCACATAAACGTCAATTTTTAGAGATATTTTCATCGTAAAGATGTCAGACTATTTTTTAAATATTATTTAGGACACTGGCATGAATATTAATGACTATGAATTATCTAATATAAAGATTTCGTAAGTTATTGGAAATTTACGAATTTCTTAACATGGCAAAATAGAGCAAAATTTCACATACACGTCAATCTTGAGGGATATTTTCATCGTAAAGATGTCAAACCACTTTCGAAATATTATTTAGGATACTGGCATGAATATCATAGACTATGATTTTTCCAATATAAAAAATTCGTAAGTTATTTGAAATTTACGATTTACTTAACATGTCGGAATAACGCAAAATTGAGCATAAACTTCCATTTTGAGGATCCTAAATACATTAGACAACTTCAAAATTACGTTTATGATATTGGTTTGAACATGATTGAATACAAATATTCTAATAGGAAAATTTCGTAAATTGTTCGTAATTTTCGATTTTATCAACATAGCGAAATTGTAAATTTTTCATATAAATATGAATTTTTAGGATTATTGCATTGGAAATAGTAGCATGAAAACTAAACAACGGAATTGACCCCGATAAAATAAATTAATAGATTAGAATAAGATAATTATATCGAAGTGAACGGTGGATAGCCTATTAGGCAGGGATTTCATTCTGTCACTGTATCAAGCTTTGGTCAAATTCATTTCTTTTCACATGATTATAATATGTCTCGCACTAGAAATTTCTGAGAACATAAATATGATGGGGAACTGAGCAGAGTCCACCTATGCCAACTAGTTTTTTTTCGCCAAGGACGACAGATATCAAATCTCTTCCTTTGAAATGAATTTCATTCTTTCGAACTGAAATGTTTATGTTTATAATCGAAAATGGAAGTTTGTCATTTTATTATAATATAATAGATTTTACTTTATCTCAACGTCTCCCGTTGCATGTAGTAAGTTTCAGCTTTCTATCTATTTGCCAATCTTACCATTTTAAAATATCACTTATAACACTGGCAAGAACCCTAGTTTACAAATAGGACAAAAGTTTGCATAAATGTTCATTTTGAGGGATATTTTCATCTTAAAGATGTCAGATACCTTTTAAAATATCAGTTAAGTTTGTTGTCATGAACCTCCGCTATTAATTTCTTAATCTTGAAAATTCACAAGTTATTCGAAATTTGCGATTTTCTTAACTTGGCATAATAGGGCAAAGTTTGTTTAAAAGTCCATTTTGAGAGATATTTTTATCGCAAAAATATCAGATTATTTTTCAATATCATTTATGATACTGATCTGAAAATCATTAAATAGTGATATTCTACTTTGAAAATACGTGAATTATTCGAAATTTAAGACTTTCTTAACATAGCAGTATAAAGCGATTATTACTTAGAAACTTTGAATAAACAACATAAAATGCAATAAACTCTCAACAATTGTTTCGGGTCGAAAAAACACACGACCCTTCATCAGGCGAATAAAGTAAGCACGAGTGCTGCAGTCAAAGCGGCAACGCACGTTTATTCAAAGTTTCTAAGTAATAATTTTTACAGCACCAGTTTTGTGGTGCTTCTTTATTAAAAGTATAAAGCGATATTTCACTTAAACGAATGGAGATCATTGCATTGGAGAAAATATGGAATTCCATAAAACTAAAATACGAAACTGTCTCTAATAAAATTTATTAACCAATTAGGATAAGGCAAATGTATCGAACTGAAAGGTGGGCAGCCTATTAGATGGGACATTTCCGTCTGTCACCGTGTCGAGCTAATACAGTGTGCCCTGTAGTAGAAATATATAGAAAAAAAGCACAACAGTCCACTTATGCCAGCTAGTTTATTTTTAAGTTAAATGTTTATTTTAACAATAACACTAATTTATTTAAATATATGTTTTCTTTTTCTTAATTTTATCGTTAACAAATCAATGGGAATATATATTTAGTTTATTTAAAGTTAAACCTGTTTTTTATTAATCTAATGAAACTCAAGTAATTAAATGTCATTTATATTTTACTAATGATTGTAGATCACAGTATTTAGCCATGTTTTTGATTTGCTTAAAAGGGTAGTTAATCGAAATATATTTTTTAAATGTTTCAATTAGTCAGATTTTTTTTTTATATATAAATCCATTCAACTATAGTTATCAACGAAGCGAGAAAAACCTATCAGGTGAGCGGCCACGTAGACCCCTAGTATATATACGTATATATAATATAATGCTACAGATTTATGTATACTATGTACCAGTAAATATTTGGACCATTCCGAATTTAAAAGTTTTGTCAAATGTAAAGAAAAATTCTTTAGGAATTATTTCGAAACATTTGTGAGTATAAAAAACATGTTATACTTCATATATTTCAGCAAACGTTTTGTATTGAAAAGGGAAATGGAACCAGTAAAAAATTAAACAAAAATAAAAATGTTTTGGATCACCCTGTAAAAAGTAATACTTGAAATGCGTTTTTGCTGCATCATATGATTATGTTTTCTAATTATCTATATATTAATAGGCAAGCATGAAATTTTCTGTATACTTTTAACATATTAAATATGGGAGTAGACGGATGAAAATGGTATCATTCGAAAGGTATGGTTAGCCAGACGTGCAGAATACAAAAAATATTTTCTTACAATGTCCAGAAGGTATTTAAAAATACTTTTATTTTTTATGCATTTTCCCCCATTTACCCTTTCATACGCGTATTCTTTTACATTAAAAAATACCTAAAAGTAGAAAGTTGTTAAATTAGTCCATGGGCCAACCGACATATCGGTATAATTTAGGGGTACTCCCTTTCACCATAGTTAGACAGGTTTATTAGGATGTGAAAAAACCATGCTTGCCATCTCAAAATGGTAGCTAATAAAAATGGTGACCAATTGAAAATGGCGGATGTTGAGTTTCAAAAAATCAACTGTATCTCCAGAACTATTCATCCAATTTCGTTACTTTTTTTTTTCTTTAACTAAAGCTCTACAGGTGTGCTTCAAATTTTGTCATAGCATTGTCTAAGTAAAGTTAACCGTTAATAAGTTATTTTAAAAATATATAAAAAATTTCCCGATTTCTTAGTGAAAAGAATATTTTTAATTAAGTTTTAAAAAATATCTTGTATATTACAAAATAAATAAATAGAATAGAATAGAATAGTAAACAATATAGATTAGTAAAAGTTTCAGACAAAATATGTACTGCAATAATTTATCTTTAATTTCATGCACTATGTGTTTGGGTCGGATGGCTTAAAACACATGGAAACATGATTTTCAGTTATTTCAAATGAAACATCCATTTCAATCGAAAACGATCTTTTATACAATAACTGCATATTAAAGAAAAAGCTACAGATCTATTGCTTAAATAAAAGCAACCGTAAATTAGTATTTAAGGAAATATCGAAATATTGTTGATTTGTGAATTTTTTATTAAAATTTTGCAAAAGGCCTATAGTACATTTACATAAGCAAAAGCTTTAGATAAAAGAACAATATAAATTACCTTTACGGACACATTAGTTTAAACAGTGTAACACCTAAACAAAAATTTAAAATATTCTTCTTCGTCACTTTCAGAAGATTTGCACAAATTAAAACTTGCGGTATCTTTTTGTTCAATACTGTTTTCAGAATTTGACAGTCTGCTTGCGCTTGTGTACTTTAAGTTGTTAACTATACAAGTACCCGATGGAATTATATACGACTGTGAACAAGAGCAACATAAGAAGTTCCAAAACTACTTCAGGTGCAGGTGCTCTAATGATCCATTTGATGTTTTGCATACCGACTTCTCCTGGCATCTATCCATGATCCTCTGCATCTGGTATTTCGGTAAAGCCCTGCATCTGGTCAGGTACCAGCGAGTTATCCGCTGTGCAAGTCCTGTGCGGGTCGAGTTAGCATTAATTTTTGACCTGCGGTTAAAACCGTGGATCCACCCGCAAAATATTTTTTTTTTTCGAAAAGGTTTTTATATTCCTTTTTATGAATATAATCTTTTGAATGCAGAAACTGGTTGACATTCTCTTCCTTCATAGCAGCTTAAAGCAACATGACTTATAAAACTTAAGTTTAATTTGTAAAGACGAAATGAATAAATATTAATACACTTAATGATTAAAATGTTGTATTAGAAAGTTATTTGCCTTCCAACGTATATTTGCTTCCTTATTTTATTATTTTTATGTACTGTGAATATGTAAAACCATGGATGTTTTGTTAAATAATACACAAGAACTTTTATTATATTATGCACTGAAGTATTGATTATAATCAGATTAGTTACTTTTAATATAATTTTAATCATACACTAGTTTTAATATAATGATATACTTGCAATGTTTATGTAATAATTAATTCTCTGAAAGATTTGTTCAATAATATAACTGTGTTTCGTGAAATAGAATTTTTAATTGGTTCCTTATGTAATATAAATTGAATACTTTTTTTAGGGTTGCGAGTCAGATGTTGCGGGTTCAAAATATTCCTGTGGATAGTTTGCGGGTCAAATTTACTCGACACGCGCAGGACTGTATGGTAGAGCTATCCAAATATCTCTTTTACATAGCTGCTTGATAATTAGCTCGTTTAGAATATTGACATAAGCAATATTCACATGCAAGAAGTTAAGCCATATCTACTTGGCCTTGTCGACTTTGGAACATGTGGTTTTATACGTTTATGTTTTGTATTTTAGCGTTCCTTGAGTACAACTGACTAGTGAACTTTTGGATTAAATTGTGGTCCGAAATCGAAAGTGTAAATTTACTCACAAGTCTTAAAAACAGCAAACTAATTCTGTATTCTTTTGTTACAATTTCATCTTCTGTTGTAACAGCCTTTATCTTTCCTTGCCCAGAAAACCCACTTACTGTATCACGACCTGTTCATGCATGTAATCCTAGCAATGTTGATTTCATACTACAACTAACAACAAATGCTCGTTTTTTTATGTCTATCAATTTGTTTCGGCCACTAGAACCGTGTTTTATATACATGTTGCTTTTTACGTTGGTGCTAGATGAAATATAAAGAGCCAGAACGAACACGTCTGTATCATAAGATACACATATTACATACGGAAATTCCATAGTAGCATCCTTTATGTGTAGAATGATATTCGCATCTGCTTCTTTCACTCAGACATACATGTACCTCGAATAAAAATAGATGAACTATGTGTCTTCGCAATAACTTCGAAAAAAATCTTTCAAAAATAAACACTTGAATGATAAGCAAAAAATAAAGCTGTTTGTCAGTATGGTACTCATAGCCGAAAACCAAATTTTGTATATACTTGAAGCATTTAATTATCCTTCGGAACCTTTACCTTGGAGTACTTTTAACCCAGATGGATCTGTGAAAGAAACTATAAAAGCTGTGCTAGTAAAACGTGCTGGAAAGTCAATCTCATCTACAGATGAAAATATATCTTCACCAGCTACGATAGCAGATGTGATGATACTAATTCCAAAATTACATATAGAGAATGGAACATTTGATCAGTTATCTGATGCAATCTTCAATCTAATCTTAAATACAGACTACATTAGCACTGGAATTGTAGTGTTTGACACCTCTAAAGACAAATCAATACAATTGTCTGAACGATGCAGTAGAAGCTTAGATGAATGGATACATTTGAAAAATATAAACAAGGTCATAGAATCATAAAATAGAACTTTATGTGTTACTTACTCTCACAAGTATATTAAAATATCTTGCAGTGTATTTCATGAAATGGAAAAACTTGCCTCTTCTCAAGAAGACGCAGATACATGTATGATGTCACATATAAAGTATACTGCTGTAGAACTTCCGAATTTAATATGTGTATCGGAGGACACAGGAATGTTGATTCTGGCTCTTTTTATATCATCCAGCATCAACATACAGAGCAACCTATATATAAAACTTGAATCTAGTATACGAATCAGATTGATAGACATAAAAGAAAAAATAGTATCTTTTGTTGGTTGTAGTACAAAATAAGCATTTCTAGGATTACCGGTTGTGGAAAAATAAATGCATTTTCTAGGCAAGGAAAGATAAAGACTTTGAAATAATTACAAGAAAATATAGAATTTAGTTTGCTGTTTTCGAGGCTTGGGAGTGAATTTACACTTTAGAATTTTCTCACCACAATTCAATCTAAAAGTTCACTAATGAGATAAACTCAAGTAACTCCGAAAAAGAAAACATAAACGAACTAAGATACCACATTTTCAAAGTCGACAAGGCCAAACAGACATAGATCATCTTCCTGTATTGGAAGATTGCTTTAGTCAACATTCTACACAAGCTACAGTCGACAATCAAATAATTGAAGAGCTAGCAATAGTTCGTAATTAAATGATGTGCACCTAATACTGTTTTGTTAAGAAATATTTGCTCAGTCATAATCTTATTCTTATATATTAGGGTGGTTCGAAAAAAATCGATTTTTTTCTTTCGGAATCGCGTTACCTCTCAAAAGTGGTAGTTTAGTATCCTCAATTAGGGGAAAAAAAAAAAATTCTAAGTTCACATCTTCAGTTCGCGCACGAGGCTTAAAGTTTGAAAAAATATGTTAAAAATTGAAATTTTCAAATATAACAAAATTAGTTTTTTTTTTTTTTTTTTTTTTAATTTTTTATAATGCAACAGCCATAAATTGTCAGTATATAGCGTAGTTTGAACCTAAAAAAATATTTTATAGCTTTTACATAATATCTTCAGTTGGCGCATACGCCTTAAATTGGGCTAAAATCGCCCAAAATTTGAAATTTACGTGTTTAATATACAATAATACATACGTGACATATTTACGTTTCAAAAGTATTTTAAAAATTCTAAATTTGTTGAATATAACTTTTTATCACAGTATTATACGTACAAGTATAGTTACACACATATTTATATGTATATAATAACATTGCATGTCATAGCTAATTACAAAATGATTTATAGATTTTAGTTATTTTTTGTGTCTTTAAGATTCTTCAGATGTGTTGGCAATATTTTAAATTAAGATTTATAGTCAAATGATGGCATAGTTGACTTTGAGAGCAAAACTGTCTTTATGAAACCATCCCTGTTCTCTTCTCCATATACTTTAGTACAAGATTCTGTTACGAGCTTTACAATTCTTTCGACACTTTGCGTGTGGCAAGGAAATTTAATTACCTCGAACTCTGGGAGAACATTAGTATTAATAAGTTCTTCTAGGCTGTGCGCTGACACATTGCTCATTATTGGAGGAGGTGTTAGTTTGCACTTAGACCAATCAATAAGTTCAATGTAATTTTAAGCTGCAAAATTTATGGTGGGTGGTTGAAAAGTTCGCACCGATTTCCCTTTTGGTTCTTGTTTTCTTTCTTTTAGCAATCTTCGAAAAGCTAGCTGTCTTACGTGCACTCTCTCATCTAGTACCATTTTAATTAAAAGATTTTAGGGATGACAAAAATACACATTCCTCTAAATGACAGGATGAATTATTTTACGTACCCTGTCAGGCAGCTGTCTTGTCTTCTGTACTAATTTAAACACGTGAACTGCTCCAAACTTGCAGAGGGATGCATTTTAGTTCCAAACCATACTGGAGCGTATATCTTCATAATATAGCTGACCAGCAGTTTAATATCGTCAGAAGGTTTTACTTCAGAAATATATAGTCTTAAGATCCTATTTGCACAAGTTAACCACCTAGAGTTACTAAGAGAACCAGGATCGTTCACAG
The DNA here is from genome assembly GCA_963930645.1 of Salticus scenicus. NCBI lineage: Eukaryota > Metazoa > Arthropoda > Arachnida > Araneae > Salticidae > Salticus > Salticus scenicus. The sequence continues at coordinate 97,716,455 of OZ005661.1, forward strand.
CGAGATCTGGCGCACACTTCCTGTCTTGACTGCTCGATAAATATTAAGTAAATACTGTTGGTCCTTGCTTAAGTCAGTTTTGGTCACATTTATCTCCTCACTATTAATCGTTTCAAAATTAGCAACAGGGAGTTTTTCACAGTCAGTCAACTTCTTGACAACGTGTGGGTCCTGTAGTATCACCATCTACACTTTCAAAATGTCTCAACGGAAATTATTTGAAATGTAATAAACATATAAGCCATTGTAAAGGACGACCAAGTTTAAGCTCAAGGTTGCGAATAACACCGTTTTCCCATCCTGTTTTGGTCGCTGTTCCGTCACATCCAACTGCAACAAGCTTAACATAACCAAAGTTATTGTTTTCTAAATAGCAAAAGATACTATTAGCTATTTCACTTCCAGTGGCCCTTGGAGGTGTCAAATGTCCCAGATACTTTCCTCCAGGCTCTAAATAACTTTCTTTATGTGTAGTACTTATTATGGTAATCCTTTATCAATTTAACAATACGTTCATGACTGACCGTTGGTATAGAAGCTTTACAGTACAGTTCTCCTATTTGAGCAGCAATGCAATCTGAAATCTTTGAAAAAGATTCGTTTTGTACAGATTTTGTTGTTTTTTTCAAAACAAGCTAACAAAACATCTGCACATGTGGGTAAAACACTTTGACTTAACGCTTTTGGTGCACCGAAAAACGGACAAACACTTAAGCGTTTGACTTAACGCTTTTGATGCACCGAAAAACGGACAAACACTTAAGCGTTTAGAAGTTTTCGGGGGTCTCATTATTTATTATTTGGAGAAAGGAGAACAATATAACAAAACTTGAGCATAAAAATCTCCAATAACTTTACAAATTAATCTACTCAAAGCAAAACACGCTGCACTTTGTGATTCACTTACAGTTACAAATTAAAGATGCTACTTGCTTAGCGGCTACTAACTGACTGACAAAGTGAGAGCAAAGCCTTTAAACTATCTACTAGAATGTGTCTACTGTCTAGACAAGTCGGCGGTGGAATAAGAATGCGACTGCGTGGCGCCAGCTTAGCGCTTGTCGGTCAATTCTTGTTCGTGTTCAGTTTTTGACATTTTTTTTTTCAAATTTTAAGCCTCATGCGCGAATAGAAAATAGCGCAAAAGTTATAATTTTTTTTAAGTTGAAATTACGCTATATACTAACATTTTATAGCTGTTGTATTATAAAAAATAAAAAAAAAAACTAATTTTATTATTTTTTGAAATTTTCAATTTTTAACATATTTTTTCAAACTTTCAGCCTCATGCGCGAACTGAAGATGTCAATTTAGAATTTTTTTTTTATTTTTCCCCAATTGAGGATACCAAACTACAACTTTTGAGAGGTAACGCGATTCTGAAATAAAAAAAAATCGATTTTTTCGAACCACCCTATTATATATATATATAATTTGAATTGTTTAGTACCGTTGTAACACTCTGCAGACAAAAGATAGATGAAGATACCAACATAAAATAAATTTTAATTGAGATTTATTTCGATTAAAATTAGTCACAGTATTAATTTAATTTGAGTATCAATGATTAGTAAAAACAAGTACTTACGCAGAAGAGAAATGACACTAACATAACACCCTAACGATGAGAGAATTTGCAAATATTTGTTTTTTAAGTAATTTGATAATAAAAATTAACGATCAAGCTTAAAAAAAAAGAAAGAAAGAAAAAGAAGAATGTTGATGTCTGCTTTAATAATGTTGCTGACGACTGTTTTATGAAGAAGCTATTTAAAAGGCACGTTTAGATAATTTTCCGAAATACCAAATCCAGGCAATCATGTATGGATGATAGATGAAGTCAGTATGATAGAAATCAAGTGGATGATTGGAACACTTGCAACTGATACAATGTTTGAAGCTTAAAACTCCCTAAGTTGTCCTTGTTCCATTCGTATCAAATTCCACCATGTACCAGTATGATTTACAGATGAAGACAGTATCATAAACATCAAGTAGATGATTTGAACACTTGCACCTGAGACAATGTTTGAACCTTAGAACTCCCTAAGTTGTCCTTGTTTCATTTGTATCAAATTCCACCATGTACCAGTATGATTTACAGATGAAGACAGTATCATAAACATCAAGTAGATGATTGGAACACTTGCACCTGAGACAATGTTTGATACTTAGAACTCCCTATGTTATTCTTGTTCCATTCGTATCAAATTCCACCATGTACCAGTATGATTTACAGATGAAGACAGTATGATAATCATCAAGTGGATGATTGGAACACTTGCACCTGAGACAATGATTGAACCTTAAAACTCCCTATGTTGTTCTTGTTCCATTCGTATCAAATTCCACCATGTACCAGTATGATTTACAGATGAAGACAGTATGATAAACATCAAGTGGATGATTGGAACACTCGCACCTGAGACAATGTTTGAACCTTAAAACTCCCTATGTTGTTCTTGTTCCATTCGTATCAAATTCCACCATGTACCAGTATGATTTACAGATGAAGACAGTATGATAAACATCAAGTGGATGATTGGAACACTTGCACCTGAGACAATGTTTGAACCTTAAAACTCCCTATGTTGTTCTTGTTCCATTCGTATCAAATTCCACCATGTACCAGTATGATTTACAGATGAAGACAGTATGATAAACATCAAGTGGATGATTGGAACACTTGCACCTGAGACAATGTTTGAACCTTAAAACTCCCTATGTTGTACTTGTTCCATTCGTATCAAATTCCACCATGTACCAGTATGATTTACAACTTAAAGTGCACAAGCGCGAGTAGACTCTCAATTTGTAAAAACAGCACTGAACAAGATCATATTACAATTTCTTATTTGAACAAGCCTCTTGACGCAGAAGATTATTTATAAATTTTTGTTTAAATAGTATAACGTTTAAAATGAGGTTCCTGTAAAGGTAATTTATAATGTTCTTTTATCTGAAGATCTTTCATATGTAAATGTACTATAGGTATTTTTTAAACTTCTAATGACAAAAATCTTAAGAAATTTAGAAGTTTTTTTTATGTTTCCTTAAATATTAATTAACCGCTGATTTTATTAAAACAGTGCATCTAAAGATTTTTCATTTGCATGCAGTTATTTAGTAAAAAAAAAAAAAAATTCCATTGAAATAAATTTAAAGCTTTCCTAGACACGGTAAAAGTTTTAGTAAAGCATTTCCACTAACAGTAAAAAATATTTTTATGGCTTTCATATTGGAAGCCTTGTATATCTTCTGAAAGTTATGTACACACCACATGGGGCAAATAAATATAATCATATATTAATAATACACGGCACAGCATGAAATACACTTCCATCAGTTTTCAAGTGTTGCCGTAGTATAATCTAGTTCTTTTGTGTAGCCCTGTAAACGAACAGTGAATGATTTTCATACCTTATTATGCATGAAACATGTATTCACGCGTACAGAAAATATATATTCGTTTCATTTTGTTTAATTCAGTCTATAGATGTTAAACTCTACTTACTGGAATTTCCCCTATAGACGTAAATTATTTGAATTCTCTTGGGTGTCACTGTAAACGAACCATTTGCTTGATCTCAACGAAAAATTAAATGTAGCAACCCTATATGATACACATTTAGAATGCCAAATTTGGACTTTCTGCTGTTATTTACTCTTCAGATATGCTGATAACAGACAGGCACACAGACACACACATACAGACACAGACACACATATACAGACACACATATACACACACACACACACACACACACACACACACACACACACACACACAGAGAGAGAGAGAGAGAGAGAGAGAGACAGACACACAGACCAACCTCTAAAATCATGATTTTTCGATTCAGTGCACTTCAAATTATGTAAATATAACAATGACTCAGTTTTGAGAAATGGAAAAAAAAAAAAATATTTCTTTGTAAAAGTCATAAAAAAATATGTAAAATTGCTTATAAGAAAAAAAAAAACTGAAACTAAAACTGAACAAAAATTACAGTTGGGAGTTGATAGGAAAAGCTAGAAAGAAATAAAAGAAAAAATGTGCTAATTAATTGGAATCGATCTTTACATTGCATTAACTTACCATGTATCTTATTTACAATTACCACTGAATTAACCTGGAGAAAAAAATAATAAAATCCTTCGATTAAAAATTTTAATGTCGTATTTTTATGAAGTTTTGTAAGAATGAAATTAATTTAATGACACAAAAGCAACTTTAATAGGTAAAAAAATTTTGAATAAAAACCAATTAAGAAATCAATGAAATTAACAAATGATTTTTTGCAAGTCAAACAAGTGGAAATTAATTGTAAACATTTTATAGAAATTAATGAATATGAATTAAATGTATTATTATTATTTTTCTCTTTTATAAAATTCATTTTTCATATTATATGACTTCACAGTCAGTTAAAATATTTTTACGACAGTACATGACATTTCTATGAAATTACTCAACATATTTCACGAATGAAAAAATTTCAAGCCACAATAATTCAATAAATGCTATTGTAATCGTATTACTTTATTTTGATTTCATTAAGTTAATGATTTCTTGAGGCATGTAAGTAAAGAATAAAAATTTTATTTGGAATGTATAAGTATCCATAAATTGAAATGTTTTGAATGATAATTTATTTAATTTACATCTCAGAAAAATTAAAAATTGCATTTTTATAAGCATGCATAAATTTGATTCTTCATTCAATGACCGAATCAGTGGCTACAATCACGTGTACAATTAAAAAAAAAAAAAAAATAGCAGTTTAATAAACAGTTAATCACATGAAATACATTTTTTATTAAAATCACACAATCAACTGTGGAAGAAAATCATATTTATTGAAATTTTATTTTTCCGACTGAGTGAAAATAATGCCTGGACCGGGAGTCGAGCCCCGGATCTTTGACTTACAAGGTCAAGGCTCTACCTATTGAGCTATCCAGGCTGACAATCGGTCAGCATTACTCACTCGGACAACTTTTAGGCAGAATTTTTGATTATGATTTTCTTTCACAGTTGATTGTGTAATTTTAATAAAGATTGTATTTCTTTCTCCTATTGTTTAATGGTGTTTTCCATTTCCTGCGGCTTATTTCTGTCGAGCTATCTACATGTTAGACCAGAGATGTTTCTGCCTAAAGGTTGTCTGAGTGAGTAATGCTGACTGATTGTCGGCCTAAATAGATCAATTGGTAAAGCTTTGACCTTGTATGTCAAAGATCCGGGGTTCGACTCCCGGTCCAGGCATTATTTTCACTCATTCGGAAAAATAAAATTTCAATAAATCACATGAAAACTTAAAAAGTTTTAAGCTCTGAATTATTATTGAAAATGAAATTAAAACTCATTTTTAGTTATAGAAAGTAGCAATATCTAATTCAATATATTGAGCATAACGCAAATTTAAATCAAATGTATGCGTTAGGGTGGATTGAAAAAACGGGTACCTGTCAATGATTGTATGGCTTTGATTTATAAACAGTTTTGTGGAATAATATTTTTTTGACACATCATCTTCAGTCTGGGCAAAAGGCTTAAATTTTCAAATAGTTTCAAAGTTTATGACTTTCCTGTAATTTTTTTCCATGCAATTTACATTGATAAAACCATTTGAGATAGTGTTAATATAATACAAATAAATTTGAAAAATATTGTACTTTTTTTTTTTTTTTAGTCACTTATATGATATTTTCAGGCTGCGCATGCGGCTTAAGCCCTAAGATAAGAATATCATTTTCAAGTTATTTTCGAAAATTTAAGATTTTCAAGTTATTTTTTAGAAAAACAGAATTACATTTTTTTTTTTTAATGAATTTTGAACAAATTGTAATTATTTATAATTTATACTTTGAATATAAATTGTGAGAAAAAAATTCAAAAATTAGCAAATATGTCAAAACGTAAGCCTTATGCGTATACTGAATATCATATTAAAATATATATATATAATATTTTGCAAAAATGCTCAATGAGTTAAGCCACAACTTTTGATAGATACATGTTTACCATAAGGTGAGATTCGGTTTTTCGATCCACCACAATATACATTATTTATATATATAATGTACAAAAAACAGAAAAAAAAAGCAGGCAAAAAATTAAAAAGAAAAGCAACAAAAAGCCCATACACAAAAATTGTACCAAACATAAAAACAAATTGAGAACATCTCCATGGGTGTGCAATATTCATCTTAATGCAGTATAAAAAACGGTAAGATGTTTCAAGTACTCCTGCTAGAAATTAAAAATAACTTAGCTTCTTATAACTTATCAAAAAAAAAAAAAAAAAAAGAAAAAAAAAGAAAAAGTAGAGAAGATTTAAATGTAAAAAGAATTAATTACATAATAAAAGAAAATTCCGCAAAATACACAATATTTAATTTAAATATGGTAGTTTATTTAAAAAAAAAAAACCTGCATAAATACAACTATACTAAATTTTTAAGTGTATAACTTCTTGAAACATATACTTGAAATATCTTACCCTTAATTAAGTTGTTCCTATCAAGATACCCTTAATAATTTTTGGTTTAATAAAAAAAATTTCTTTTTTTTTTTTTTTTTTTTTTAAGGAAGTAGGAGGACTATTTGTTTCAATCTGGAGTTTTTGTAGACCAGTTTTGTGTAACACCAAAACAAATTAGAAGCATCTGTCGCATCGTTACAAATTCAGTACCATATGAAAGGGGCGATATTTCTGAATCCAGAGGTGTGGACAATTTTTCGACACGACAATTAGTTTTTTTTTTTAATTAACTGATGTATGAAATTTAGGTGGAAACACATCCATTTATTTCATTCCAGTCATTTTAAAAAAGTACGTGGCCAAGTTTTACGGTCGAAAAATAAAATAAAAGTAAATTATAAATTAAAATTAAAAATTAAAAAATAAAAAATAAAAAATAAAAATGTTACAGATTGTAATTAATAGTCCTCCGTACTAAACTATATTTTGTCTTTCACAAATATTTTAATTTTTCTTTATTTTTTGTTTTTTAATCTCCAACTACCATGCCTCGTGAGATTAATGTAAATGAATTGTATGTTTTAAATTATTTTCGGTAAAATATATCTAAATATATCATTACGTTCATTTAAAAAAAAGACCATTTTTTTCTAAAGTATACTCAATTATATATATATATATTCTCCCTTTCTTGCTTTCTTTTTTCATTTGTGATTTTTGGCCTGCATTCCATTTTAACTTTTACAATTTTATTATTTTTTGCATAATTTAACATTCCTGCCTTTTCTTACACATTATGCATGGGAAAGTGTCGTATCGTTTGTAGATTCGTTTTTGAGTACTCTTTTGGTTTTTAAGTGGTATTAATTTTATTTATACTGGATGCCCCAGAAGTCTATAGAAATTTTTAAAAATCATAAAAAAGGACGAAATTAGTAGAATTGAATGCGGTTTGCGAAGAAATTAGTTTTGTAAAGGAGGACATTTTTGGCAAATTAAAAAAAAAAAAAAAAAAAGTAAATTAAAAAATGTTAAATTTTGGTAAAACAAAAATCAAAGCACTGTTTGGGGACTACCGATAGAAGTGAAAACTAAGTAACTTATGAAATGTATCGTCGAGCTATTAGATTATTATTTTCGAATTATTTTTGGTTTGTAAAGAAGTGTTTGTGATCTGTACGAGTATTATATGACTCGGCGCAATATTTGTATCTTCCAAAATTAAATGAACTAAGCCTTATATTAGGTAAAAATATTGATTACTTATGAAATTATTTTAATTAGTAGCTGAGATACAAAAAATAATCGATTCAGGACACCCCAAACCGTGTAAATCAGCTGAAATCTCGAATTCTACTTTCGATTCTCATGGAAAACCTTCGCTGACGATGACGCGAGTTTCATGATTTTTGTTCACCCAAAAGTGCTCAACGCGCCTAAAGAAAGTTTCACTTAAAAAAAAAAAAAAAAAAAAAAAAAGTGCATGCAAATATTTATGAGCATATACGTTCTAAACTATGTGTCCAAAATCACCCCAAATTTCAATTTGCATACGAATTGCAACACCGCTAACTGTAGCTTCAATCGACGGTTTTTATCTGAGAGAAAATATCTCCACCAATAACGATCCATCAAGTCATCATCGCAATTAAAATTTTATGTACGCTCAAGTAGGAGGCAAAATAGGTTGGTTGGTTGGTTGTAGGATTTAAGGCCGATTGACTCCTGATGTGTCCTAGGCCTACAGGAGGCAAAATAGGAAATAAGCTTTATTAATTGTAAAATCGCGCAATTTATAAGACTGTGATTTCCATATTTCACGTTACGCTTCCATGCAGCACACTCTATAGAGGAAAAGTTTAACATTTTTTTTTTTTTCTTAAAAAAAAAAAAAAATAATAATGAATAAAATAAATAATAATAATAATAATAATAATAATAATAATAATAATAATAATAATAATAATAATAATAATCCCCGTTCACGAGAATAAATTTTCGCAAATTGCATTTCATTCAGCCAATTCTATAAATTTTTATAAATATTTAAAAAGTCTACAAACGTACAGAGCACCCAGATATACATATACAGGGTTTCCAAAATGATAGAAACAAAGTTTAAACGAGGAAACGAAATTTACTACGTTAAGGAAAAGAAACGGATCATTTGTTTTCAAAACACTGTTAAATTAAAACAATTAATTTTTTTATGTTATTCCCCTATAGAAATTTAGTCATTTATTTTTCTTTTTTTTATCAAAAAGGCAATTATTATTATTATTACTTTCTCTTACCCATATGTATAGCACAGAAAGTATTGTTTTTGGATCAAATTTTCGAAATTGAATTTTTGTTATATTTACACGTTTCGTGGTCTCCTGAATCCAAAAAACACGTTTTTAGCGGTTGGTCTCTCTCTGTGTGTGTCTGTGTGTCTGTCTGTTATCAGAATATCTGAAGAACGTATAGTAGCAGAAAGTTCAAACTCGGTATTATAAATGTGTATCATGTAGGGATGCTACACTAAACTTTTCGTCGAAATCAAGAAAATTGTTCATGTACAGGACCATCCAAGAGAATTCAAACAAATTACATCTACACTAGGGAACAGGAAAAAAAAAGAAAAACACCGCGCTTGGATATTTTTTGTTTCACCTTCTACAACCGCAAAATTTATTGTTTAAAAAGAAAATTTTCGAACAGATTTTATTACGTCATCCTCAACGTACTCTTCAGTTTTGAGCCCACTGTTATATATATATATATATATATATAAATCAATATTCAAGGGAAAAACTAATTTTAGAGAGTATTTCAAAAATTGTAAGAATAAGGCAGTTAACGATGACACAAAAAATATTAATTTTAGAATGAAAAAAAAATATTTTAATATGTGACATGACAAAATAATTAAATGTTAATGAAATATTGTTGTTTTTTAGCAATGTATAAAAACTTTTGACTGTTTAAACTGGAAATTTGGATATAGGCGGCCACGTTGCTCATCCAAGCGAGGTGACCGCAAGTTGAAAGGCAAATGTTTAAAAAATCGATATGTATCATTTTCAGAACTTAGAAAAGATTAAAAAATACATAAATAAATAAATAAATAAGTATTTCGCTATAAAGAACGTATAGAAAAATACTTTCTTTAAAAATAGTGCGGAAACAATTAAACAAAACAAGTTAAAAACCAAAACACATGCAATAAAGCCATTATTAAGGGCATAAAAATAAAAATAATAATAATAAAATGACTTTAGTTGACCAAAAATTAAAAAAAAAAAAAAAAAAAAAAAAAAAAAAAGCAGCTAATTACTTGGCTGAACTGGGTTTTTCTGATATTTAACGTTTATATTATTTAGAACTGATAGAAAAAGCAAAAGTAGAACAACCAAGATGTGGAAACTTATTGGAAATTGCACTATTAAAACAGTAATGTATTCTCCGTACGTAAGACACGGAGGAGCAAAAGTTTTCAAAGAGTCAAGCAAATTTTCATGCTCAAGGTATCAATTAATTAAAAATGGTAACGGCCATTATAAAAGTGGCTCCTGACCGACTATTTTGGAGGTATTTCAGATTTTCTCGCAAACAGTATTTCCAGATGATAATGCACCTTGCAATACGGTGTCTGTAGTGAGTATATTTGACTCAAATTGTTAAAATTTCCTATCCATTGCTATTAGCACTAATAGTTCTGTAAATAATCATTTCTTTTTTCACTTTAAGTTAATTCCCAGAAAGAATATCGTAGAATTTCTACTTTATTAGACCTGGAAATAGTCCTATTCTCAATCCGCTTGAAATGTTTCGTCTATAAAAAGGCTGGGAAGAGAAAGGAGGATTCGATATTTGCAAAATACAACTCTTCAAATGCTAGAAAAATTATTTACGATATTTGGCACATCGAAGTTTATGAGATTTATATCAAAAAACTGTATAATACTATGTCATTGCGCTTTAAAACAGTAATTCCATATAAAGTTGGAATTAATCCAATGCAGAATATATATTTTTACTAAAAAATTGTTTAGATCTAACTAATAAATATTTTTGTTTCATATATTAATATATAACTTGTTGATTTCATAAAATAAACGATAATAGAATACAAAGTATATGTTTATTGCATTATTTTTAAAAAGAAAGTTTTATGTAGATTTGTACAAAGTACTTCGCAAAGTGCAATAAATCGAATTATTACATAGTATGTAATTATGTACATAGGTATCATTTTAACTATTTCATATTATACAAACATAACAGTTTTATATGATTCAACCACTAGTTTTGAAGTGCGGGTTATTTTTTTCTTTTTTTTTTTTTTTGTCCCTTAGTGTATGGGGAAATTTCTGGTAAGTGCAATATAACATCTATAGGCTGACTCAAACAAAACGGAATGAACAAAATTTATTATATGCATAAAATCATATTTTGTGTAGATTGTGGTATAGAAATTGTTCATTATTCGTTTACAGGGCCACTCAAAATATTTCGATATATTGGGTTATACATGGATATTCATGAAATTGTATTTCGTTTTATGTTAGATACTTAAAAAATAAGACTAAATTTAACTACGCAATATTGTTTATAGCAATATATAGGGCTATCCAACATTGTGCTAAACGTTCTTTCCAGTTAACGTAAATGATGGAAGTTCTTTAATACATTTTATTATGTTGACGAACTATGCTCCGGTTGATCTGCATGTATATCTGTTATAAGCGTAATTTATAAACAATAAAAAGCAATAAATTTAAATTTGGTATTAGGTTGCCACTTAAAATTTTTATCAATTTTGACAAATTTATAAACAAGCTGATAACAATCTTATTTATTTATTTATTTATTTTTTTTTTTTTTTTGTAGGCTTTATAATACTATACTTCAAAGGAAGGTTGAGGGGGGGGGGCGTGGTAGACCCCTCAAACAAAATTATATATCAAATAAAGCTTTTTTTTCTAAACCTATTTTAGATTATTTTTAAAGTACATTAAATTTTATTATTTTACTTTAATGATCTTAAGATTTTATATGCAGTCTATCTTTAGATTATTGAATTATATTCTAGTGTAAGATAAAGTTCTGTGAGTGACTCACTAGATTATTATTATTTTTTTTTTTTTTTTTAAGGAAACCGAATTATAATACAAGAAAAAGCTGACATATGCACTTTTTTACGTATCACATAAAAGACAATTTATAGAGTAAAAATATGGACCATATACTAATAGATAATGGAATTCTTTAAAATCAAAAACAGAAGAACCCGGATTTAAAAAGTTCCTAAGGGACATAAAAAATGTCAGAACAAACAGGTAAACTGAGTTATCACCCTACGTAATCTTCTTGACAATTGCGGGGCCGCGGTAGCCCAGTGGGTAGAGCGCCAGCCTCGTAATTGGAAGATTGCGGGTTCGGTACTCGAGCCGGCCAAAGACCGTCGTGTACACTAATGGTGGCTGGTGCACGTAAAATCTGTCGTGGCCGCAATGTCCTCCATGTTCCCATCAAAAATTATACCTCTGGGGGTCACCGAAGCGGGAGAGCCATCCCTTCCGCGGAGGATCAAAATTGTGATGGCATGTCTCCGGACCACCTCTAGGGGTGTGTCCCAGACCGTCGCCAATTGCCCATCTGCGCAGCACTAGTGCGACGTAAAATCCAACCATCCATCCTTGACAATTGCGTATTTCCGATTTATATTATACAGTCTCACCGTTGCCACACATAAGATTAAAAGAATGCATGTAATAGATAGATATAAGTATATAAACTGGCGATATCGTTTAAAATTTTATTTACTAAGAATTTAGAACTTAAAATAAATTTTAAAAAAGCATATTGTTTTAAAAAGATTTTGAAACCTTCAGTTAAACATTTTTAGGAAATAATAAAAATTAAACTCTGATAAATGTCACTAAGCCAAAATAAATATTTAAAATTTCTGCAAGTTAGTTTAATTGAAGAATAATGTTTTAAACACTATAACTTCCAAACAAATATTGCATACTTGTGCATATTCATTACTTTCTTCTATATTCAATAATAGAAAGTGTTGATTTTGTAAAAAAAAAAAAAAAATGACTTCGTGTTTTTGATGGATTTACACGTTTGTAAAAAAAAAAATTGGAAGACGATTTGATCATTTTTAGAAAATGCCTGTGTGTGCGTGTGAGACAACCTAGTATAGCAACCTAGTATACACCTAGTATAGCAACTGTGTTTCAGGAACTATCGTATAGACTTTTATAGAAATTTGTAAGTAGTTGCACTTTGACATCAATTAGTGCATATCAACTTTCAGTGAAAAACATTCAACAGGTAACCTTTATATCACGATTTTTCTAATCGTTTAACATGGTGGAATAAGACAATTTTTTTTTTTTTATAAATGTGAACAATCAAAATTATTTTTTAATGGATTATAATAAAAAAAAAAAATAAAAAAAAAGAATACTTGTATTAATTTTAGTCACTTGAAAAAATGACAGCGCTTTGGGTGAAGGAGAAGTCCTGGCACACGAGGGAAAGCCAAACTTTTAGTATAGGTATCTTTCAAAAAAAAAAAAAAAAAAAAACTCGCCAATACCTTTAAAACGAATGGTTGAATTATTGATTTGTTATAATTTAATGATCAAAGTAATCAATTTCTTTTTGCATAAAAAAAAAAAAAAAAAAAAAAAAAGAAAGAAAGAGTATGGGGGAAAAAAAAAAAGCATATTTTTCAAAATGTCGTCAGTAGAACAGAAAATCGACAGTTTTTGGACATTTAGCACCGTATTTATATGAAAATAAGATTGTCTGCATTCTTCATTGAATAAATTATTTGTATTGTTTGTATCTGAATGGGAAAATATAAACGGACGTTTTGTGATGGAGATGGCTTACATTTTTTTTTTTTTTTTTTTTTTTTAATTTTCTTCATGTAAAAAAGTCTTTTTTTTTTTTTTATCAACTGGGGTGCTTCGGTCCTTGCTCGCTCCGTTTGCAAATCCACGAAGACGATTTCGCTCCGCTATGTAATCTCTACAGAGGCTCTAGCTCATTAAAATTGAAGAACACAAGATAGTGACAGAACAATATTATGGAAATACCCATATTTGATGTTATATTGAAACACACAATATATTATTCTTTATCGTCTTTCGACAGGTGTGCATGCTGGTAACATGATGCCTATGTTTTTAACGGCACAGAAAGACAAAAACATTCATTATTTAATTTACAAAATGTTGTAAAATGTCCATAATATCTAAAGTTAATAATAATATAAAAAAAAAGCTAAATATTAATAAGGGTGTAAAAGAGAATATTTAATTGTTTTTGGCAGCAACTGTTAAAGAGAAAAAAGAATAAAAAAATTATGGAATATTAGATTATAAATAGATAAATAAATAAATTCAGAACGTGTGCAAATGTTAACGCTTTATATACGATGATACTTTATAGTGCCATTAGGGTAAAAAACGTGATGTATCGAATTTAGGAAAGAAATTTCAAAAATATTCATGAAAATAGAATGTATATAACTCACTTTAAAATCACTACAGGATACTAGACGTGACATGTAGCTTCTTATTTTTATTCATTTTTATCTATATATTTTTTGTTTTTTCGAGAAAGAATTTTATAAGGTGCAATCACTATTTTTGCTTGGCATTTTACACAATCTTCACGTCACTATACTGCTTAAAGAATGTCAGATCTCAGTCTTAGTATAAACATAAGGAACATGAAAAGTAAATAATATTTTTACACTTTTATAAAGTCTAAGTACCTTTTACGACTTTTGGGTACCAGTGAAGCACTTAAGAAGCACCTCATAAAATCTTCTTTAATTGCTTTGTGATAAGGTGATACGTTTAATTTTTATTGCACATATCTTCAAAAAATAATTTAAATAACTAAAGAAATATGTTTCAAGTACATTTTTTGTCTGTTTCATATTGCATATATATATATACATAGGGTGATTTTGGCATAATCTGCCAAACGAAAGGAGGTGATAGAACAGCCCATGGGGAGCATAAAACACCATAGAAACCCTGTCCTCTCTCTAACCGTTTCCGAGTTAAGGTAGATAGAACAAAAATCTGTTTTTTTCCATCCCGTATGAAAAAACCAAAATTTGTGAGCTTGCTGAAAGACTTACACGCAAATTAAGCACATATTTGGAAAGAGCAGAAAAAATCCTATCGGGTGACACCATTTACATCAGTATACCTTAATTTGACGGCGAGTTACAAGCACTAAAACATTGGTAAAGTTTAAAATCGAGTTGTCACCAAATTCTTTAACCGGCAATTCTGCAAACACCGTTCAAGCTATAATCGGTCAAATTTACCAAAAACTTCTTGATTCCACAAGCTTTAGAATGAACCCACAATAAACCATATCGGTGTTCCAGTTCAGGAGAAATTTAGTCTTTTGTTTGAAATACTTTCATCACTAAACTCGACTCTCGACTTCGTCGAGAAGGAAACTCACGGGGTGTCATGGTCGTTCCTGATTTCTTGTCCGTCTTCAGCCCGCTGTTTTGTCAGATGCAAAAAAGAAAGTTTTACAGACAAACAAGAAAAGTAGCAGTTGTATTAAACTTAAAAACACAATGGAATGGAAATAAAAGAAGTATGACGTTTCTCACGTCTTTCACAAAGGAATATGAAAAAAAAAAAAAAAAAAAAAAGAAAAAGACGTATCTCACGTTTATGATTAAAGCACATATGCATTCGAAAGGATGTGTGCAATTTAGTGCCGCTGCTGAAATTAATCACCCCCACACCTGATACCCTCACCTGATAGCCCTTGCACCCCCACACCTGATAGCCCTTGCCCGCTTACGAACGAAAACCACAGTAGCTCTTAGCGAAAGCTCATCCCTCAGTTTTATTAATGCATCATCGAGCCGCCTGCTTAAATCTTGCAAACTGGCAACTTCTGTGCGGTAAATTTCTTGCTTCAGGAAACCCCAAACATAGAAGTCCAATGGAGTTATGACTGGCGATCTAGGTGGCCAAGGAATTGATCCATTACGACCAATCCATCGCTGATACTGCTGAGTCAAGAAGTCCCGAACGGCATTAGAAGAATATGGAGGGGGCCCATCGTGTTGGAAAATGATTTCCGCTCGTTGGGGTACAGGAATGACATCAAGTAATCTTGGAAGATGATGTTCCAGAAACTCCAAATATGTATTGCTTATCAGATGACCTTGGAACACATGTGGACCTATCAAGCGATCGCCAACCACTCCAAGCCAAACATTTAAGCTGAATCGCGTCTGGAACGATGAGTTTCGTGTTAGAAATGGATTTTGTTGAGCGTAATGATGCCAGTTATGTAAATTTAACATGCCATCCCGAGTAAGAATTCACTCATCTGTCCACAGTATCGTTCTAAGGAAATTGTGTTCCTCAATATCTCGCTCTAAAAGCCAGTGGCAAAATGTTACCCGCTTTTGGAAATCTGAGCGGCATAATTCTTGTACCGATGTGAAGTGATATGGATGATTCTGGTTTTTGCGCAAAACATTCATCACTTTACTTTGGGAGATTCCACCTTCTCTCGCAATTATGCGTGAACTCATATTTGGATTTTCCTCCACTCGGTCGAGTACGGACTCCTCAGCGGTGGCGGAGCGGCGACCATGGCCCCTTTCTTACACCCTACCGAACGACCCACTCTCCCTAAGCATTCGATCAATTGCGGCAAATACAGCACGGTTGGGCGCACGACGATGTGGATAACGTAGACGGTTTTCCGAGAGTTACCATCGCAGAATCCATACAGAAAATACATATCCTCGTACTCTTCATTTGTAAAACTAGGCATATCTGTTTACAGGTTGTAAAATATGACAATTTGATCCCTGCGATGATTATTGAAAATAAAATTCAGAAGGGTAAACAAAAAGGGATATAATTTCAATATTAATTTACAAAAGTAGAAGAAAAAAAGTGCAACGGAATAAGAACGAACTTGTACCAATGTAGGAAAACATACTAAGTATGAACTAAGAGAGAGAGCAAGTAGCCGTGAGAGCAGCGTGAAAAGAATCGACCGAGCTCAGGCAAAGTCCAAAAAATGCTAAAGCAATAATCAGCATAAAACGTAGAAGAAGCTGACGAGCTAAATAGCTGTTACAGATTGACTCGCCTTTTGTACCCGCGTGTGGGGTGCGCGCGGAGGAAGGTTGGAATACATCTGCATATCACTAAGAGTCCATATGCAGATAGTTACGAATTTTCATACGCTCCATTTACTCACCATCATTTCGTTTGCAGAAGTTCGACGAAAGCCGTTTTCAGTGATATATTTCAAACAAAAGACTAAATTTCTCCTGAACTAGAACACCGATATGGTTTATTGTGGGCTCATTCTAAAGCTTGTGGTGTGGAGAGGTTTTTTGGTAAATTTGACCGATTGTAGCATGAACGGTGTTTGCAGAATTTCCGATTACAGAATTTGGTGACAACTCGATTTTAAACTTATCCAGTGTTTTAGCGCTTGTAGCTCGCCATCAAATTAAGGTATCCTGATTTAATGGTGTCACCCAATAGGATTCTTTCTGCTCTTTCAAAATATGGACTTATTTTGCGTGTAAGTGTTTCAGAAAGTTCACAAATTTGGTTTTTTTCAGACGGGATGGAAAAAAACAGATATTTCTTTTATCTACCATAACTCGGAAACGGTTAAAGATAGGACAGGGTTTCTATGGTGTTTTGTGCTCCCCATGGGCTGTTCTATCACCTCCTTTCGTTTGGCAGATTATGTCAAACTCACCCTATATATATATATATCAGTGGTGTATCGTGATATATTTTTTTTAATTCACTGCATTTATGAATTGGGCACAAGAAATACTACCACAATTAGAAAAAAAAAATATAACAGGTAAATTTATATAAACCTTTAAAAGCCAATATCTATGTAAATATCTCTCTAACATGGACTAGTTATGATTAAATTTTGTCAAAACATATGTATATATATATATATATATATATATATATATGTGTATGCAATTAATTTTTCAATGCAGTTTTGATTGTATGTTTCGAAAAATTAAAAGAGAGCTCAACTAGTTGTTGTATATGTTACATAAATCTTACAAAAGATTATTTTTTAATTTTATGTGGCTATTAAATGATAAGCAAAACTGCAAAATATATTTTTTTCTAATCAATATTATAAGAAATGCTCAATAAAGAACACAAAATCACAAAAGTCATTGAAGTAGTAAAAATTTCATTTATAAAATACTTCATCTGAGTTATGCGAAAATTTAAGGGCTAGTAAAAAATTTTTCAAAAGATCACAAGATAAATAAATAAACTTATATAAAATATAAATGTAAATATAAAATAAAAAATAAGGGAGAAAATAACTATAAACTTATTTTCATGCTTGAATGTAACTCTAAAGAGTAAATTCGAAAAAACAAATGCTTAAAAAATGTAATTAATTTCAATAGTAAAAATACGAATATACTAGTATGTCGTGGCCACCACAAGACTTTCTTCTATATTTTCCTATACAAATTCACTCAGTAACAATATTAAAAAAAAAAAAAAAAAAAAAAAAAAAAAAAACTTTGTTTTGAATTATCATAGATTTATAGTTGAACCATTCGTTTTAAAGGTATTCGCTTTACCCATCTTAAGTTACCCATCTTGAAAAGTTACCCCACCTACCCGGGGGATACTTCACCAGGGGACAAGCACAGAATTTTTTCCTACTTAACTACTATTATTATCAATAATTCATATTACTTTACAATCACAAGTTAAAAATAACTCTCATTATGTACATTTATACGAAATTTTGTCCTATACTGCCATGTTAAAAGTTTATAAAATATCCGATCACACCGCCACCTATTGAGCGATTGATCCCCAAATCTAATCAGCACCAGTTTATTTCGGGGTGCAACTAAATACCAAGTTTGTTTATATTTCATTCATTGGTTCATGAGATACAGCGTCCACAAAAAAGGTGATACACACAAACAGACTGACATTTTCTAAAAACAATCAATTCGTGTTTAGGACATCCCAAAACGTTTCAATCCATCAAAAAACGGAGGTCGAAAATTTTCACGAATGCAGTACTTTCTCTGTATTACATACAGGAGAAAGTAAAAATATAGAGAGAGTATTATGTATAATTTTAAGAATTTCCAACAAATTGAATGTGTTTGACTTCAGTTGTCTATTCATCTACTTTTCGCCTTCTAACTTCTATGAATAATTCTGAAACGCCTTGAAATTGATACATGTCTGTCAATTTATTGAAACATGTTGGTGTTGAAAATGGATTAAATAGCACTATTGGTTTCTGTATTCACAATTGTATTCTAGTACATAACTGTTTTTTAGACTTACTTCTTCAAACATTGTGTACTATATATTTATACTGCACAAAACATAACAAATCTAACATGCCTTATCTACACCCCGCGGCAGAAAGATAAGTACAAAGGGTTTTTTCTTTGATTTTTCATAAAATAAATTTTTTGAATTTTATTGATATTTTATTTTTTCATTAATAAATTTTATGAATTTTATTGATATTTTATTTGTTCCAACCATTAATTTTAAATTATTACAAAAAAAAAAAAAAAAAAATATGTATAAGTCATCTTTTCTGCAGTACGGCCTTTTTTTTTTTTTTTTTTTTTTTTTTTTTTTTGTCGCTTAGTGTGTATGTAATATTTCAATTTTATTATTCTATATAGTAAGTGTATTTCTTTTAGATCTATTCATTCTTGATTCAGTTACATCATTTGTCGGATTCAACTGTGCAGTAAAAGAAATTCACTATTATTTATTACTTAAAACATTTTTGATTGGACTAAGGTGGCATAAAAAACTATTTATACATTATATATTCTTTTTAATTTCTTTTGTTTTATATGAAATTTTTTTAACTCAAAATAAGTCAAAAACTGATATATTAAAAAAAATTCTGAGGTAATACTGTAAGAAAGAGTTATGTTTTATGATAAATATTTTTATAAATATATAATAGTAATAATAATCATAATATATGTGTGTATGTGTAATACGTGTGTTTAAATTATTGATTGAATTTTAATGCTAAAATGTTTAGTTCCATGCGGTAATTGTAACAATGAAAAACTAGTATGTTGTGGCAACCACAAAACTTTCTTCTATATTTTCCTATACATATTCAATCAGTAACAATATTAAAAAAAAAGAAATGATTTTTTTTTCCTTTCTTTTTTTTTTTTTGTTGTGAAAATTAATACATATTCAATCACTAACAATATTTAAAAAAAAAAAAAAATAGAATTTTTTTCTAAGTTTTTTTTTTTTTGGTTAAAAGTAAAAAAAATCGATAACTTTGTTTTAAATTATCACAGATTTATAGTTCAACCATTCGTTTTAAAGGTATTGACGAGACCTTTCGAATGATACCCATCTTCAAAATTTACCCCCCCACCCCGGGGGGTACTTCCCCCCAGGGGGGGAAACGATGCCCCCCATGCACAAAATTTTTTTCCTAGTTACGTACTACTATTATCAATAATTCATATTAATTTTACAAACACAAGTGTAAAATAACTCTTATTATGCACATTTATACGAATTTTTGTCCTATGCTGCCATGTTAAAAATTTAGATAAAATGCTATCACAGCGCCACCTGTTGAGCTATTGATCCCCAAATATAATCAGCAACAGTTTATGTCGGGGACCAACTAAATACCAAGTTTGGTAAAATTTCGTTAAACAAAAAAAAAAAAAAAAAAAAAAAAAAAAAAAAAAAAACGTTTTTTTTCTGTTTTTTTTTTTGTTAAAAGTAAAAAAAATCGATAACTTTGTTTTAAATTATCACAGATTTATGGTTCAACCATTCGTTTTAAAGGTATTGACGAGATCTTTCGAATGATACCCATCTTCAAAATTTAACCCCCCGGGGGAGTACTTCCCCCCCAGGGGGGAAACCGATGCCCCCCATGCAGAATTTTTTTTTCCTAGTTAACTACTACTATCATCAATAATTCAAATTAATTTTTCAATCACAAGTTTAAAATAACTCTCATTATGCCCATTTATACGGAATTTTGTCCTATGCTGCCATGTTAAAAATTTGCATAAAATACGATTACAGCGCCACCTGTTGAGCTATTGATCCCCAAATCTAATGGGCACCAGTTCATATCAGGGTGCAACTAAATACCAAGTTTGGTTAAATTTCATTCATATGTTCGTGAGATACAGCGTCCACAAAAAAAATGATACAGACACACAGACAGACAGACAGACAGACAGACAGACATTTTCTAAAAACTATCAATTCGTGTTCAGGACATCCCAAAACGTGTAGATCCGTCAAAAAACGGAGGTAGAAAATTTTCGCGAATCCAATACTTTCTCTATATTACATATAGAAGAAAGTAAAAAGGGGGAAATCAAATCAAATAATAAATAAATAAATAAATAATAATAGAAAAAAATAATAAAAACTTTAAATTAATAATATTACAAATTTCAAATTTACGGTTTTCTATTAGTATATTTATTTAGATTTTATAATAAATAAATTCAATAAAATATTATAAATATTACTTATTTACCCACATATGTATTTCTTTAGATATTTGTATCTGAAATATAAATTAAATCACATTGGCGTTCTATAAATTATGAAAATAACTAATCGATTGTAGCAGTAGACATTTCGCATGTATTATATTAATAATACGACTATAACTAGTTTTTCAGATACCACGGTAAATTTTATAGTTTACAATACATTCAATCAGTTTATATATTTATTTTTATGCATTATTTTCAAAAAGGCAAATTTAACCATTTCTGTTTACTTTTTTTAAGTTTCGACAAATTTATATTCATTCATAAATTTGAAAATATAAATATTACTATGTGTCAAATAAATTGAATAAAGTACTATGCAATATTAAGTAGCATACGATTTTATTAATGAAAGTTGTTAAAGGGAAATAAATTGCTTTCTTTTAAATTAAAATGGACTCGTTAGTTTGTTATTCTCCTTGATTTTAAAATGCTATTAATCATTGACAAAATATTAAATCATGCTCTATATTTCTGATTAAATTTTAATGAATACATATAACCTCGTTATTATTATTATTTTTAAGCTTTGCGTGATAAAGTAATGATACATTCTAAAGCAGATGTTTCAAATTACACCATTAATTTGGTCGGAAAGGTTATTCTAAATCGATTGACAAAATTAATCTAGACGATTAGAACAGTTGAATAAACACAACAATTTTCTTTTATTATTATTATTAAAAATACTTATTTTTGAAAGAATTTTAATTAAAAGATAATATTTTACTTTATATGTAAATATTAATGTTTAAGAATGGAGTCTAGATCAGATTAAATAATTCTTCAGTCTTTATATTTGTAACAAAATTATTACTTCATTATTAAAAATTTAAAGTTTAAAAATGAATTTAATCTCTTTCGAATATACACTTTCTTTTCCACAAATGACCGTACACTTTCGATTTTAGACTTTTTTTCAAATATCTCAAAAAGTACTTGAAGAATCTTCTTGAAACTTCAGGAGTGTGAATAATATGTTACACCTTATATATTCCAGTGAAAGCTTTGCCCCGAAATTAAATGGGGGACCATTAAAAAATTAAATATAAATGAAAATGTTTTGGGTCACTCTGTAAAAAGTAATGCATGAAATTTAATCTGGCTGTAGTATGTGATTATTAGGCTATATCTTATTCTCTGTATAAATTTTTATGAGGCTACCACATATATTCATGGAGATATAAAGGACATTTTCGATTTCACTCACGGTTTCTTTAAAAAATCCCCAAAACATTTGTCACTATTTTATGGACGCAAGGTATCAAGTTCAGTATGAAACCCTTTTCAGAAAACTTGACGAACAATGTTAGGCACAGCGTACAAGCAACAGAATGAAAAACTCTTAAATATCTAACGAAATATGAGCATTTTTGCTAAATAATTTTTAACAGTGCATGCGCTAGCTTTAGCGGAATTTCATTTGCGTAATTTAATAGCCAAATGTGTTGAAATACTTATATATATATATATTAAAAAAAAAAAAAAAAAAAGATGTACTGTGTAAATTTAAAAAGAAAATGTACACGATTGAATGAACTGCTTTTCAGTTATTCTCAAGAAACCAGCTAAACTATAAGGGGTTTTACTCGCATTTTTATTTTCATTTTGCAATTGTAATACAATGTTCGTCGATTATAAATAAATATTGAGAAAACCCCTTCTCATTTTCCTTATTACTTTCTTCTGTGTGTAATATAGAAAAAGTATTGGATTCGTGAAAATTTTCGAACTCCAGTTTTAGATGGATTTACACGTTTTGGGATGTCCTGAACACGATTTGATAGTTTTTAGAAAATGTATGTGTGTTTGTGTGTGTCTGTCTCTTTGTGTGTGTGTTTCACGCATTTTGTTGACGCTGTATCTCACGAACCAATGAACGAAATTTAACCAAACTTGGTATTTAGTTGGACCCTGACAGAAACTGGTGCTGATTAGATTTGGGTTTCAATCGCTCAATAGGTGGCGCTGTAATCGCATTTTTTTCTAAAATTTTAACATGGCAGTATAGGACACAGTTTTCTGAAATTACCACTCGTCTTCAAAATATAGGTTGCAGTTTAAGCTTTTTCTTGAAAACTTTAAATTGTCTTAACCTTATTAAAATCTCAGTAGAACAAAACATTTTTGTCCCATGTTGTTCTTAAAAAGATCTTCCTAACCAGATTACTAAATACCCCGTTTCCATTAAAAATTCCAAATTTAAACCTGTGAGATTTTATCTTCAGTTCCTAACCTCTTTTACTTTTTGGCGGGGAGGAGGGGAGCGGAGGATGATGCGCAGAACAGAACTCTTGTGTGACGGCGCTGAGCAGTTTTTGTTCAGTCGACCTCTAGAATCTGAAGAGGTACAAGGTACCTTTGAACTAAAACTAAAAACAATTCAAATCTTATAATCGTATTCATTATATTTCCATTCATCATTCTTAAATATTAATAATAAATCGTAATTAAGTATTCAAGTAAATATAAAGCTATTCTTCAAATATGGAATTATATTCTAATGATTTGAGTGGCTTGGTCGTTTTATCTTCGGGATGCTGGCAGAGAGGGTAAGTAGATTTAAACTTATTCTCATTTATCCTAATACATGTTATTCTGATTTATAATTGGGTAAAAGTTGCAGAATTTGAATCAAAATTAAATTCGTAAGAAATTCTGAATATCCGATATTCTAGTTTTAATAGAAACTAAATCGAAATTCATAAAATTGAAATTTAGTCGAATATTCTTCTTTTGGCTTCAAAGCCATTAGTGGTCCGTCGTTACACGGAGCCCAATTATCTATTAATTAGAAAATTAATCGTAATTCGTTAAATTAAAAAAAAAAAAAAATTTGTAAATTGAAAAAAAATTTTTGTTTACGTAGTGTTAAATTATCTGTATAAGAACTTTAAAGGAAGTTAAAATTAATTTGTTGAAATAAATCATTAATACGAAGTTAAATTGTTTTGATAAAACGTAATTCAAAGTAGTTTGGGTTTCAGAAGTTTCGGTTTGAGAGAAAACGTAATTCAAAGTAGTTTGGGTTTCAGAAGTTTCGGTTTGAGAGAAAACGTAATTCAGAGTACTTTGGGTTTCAAACCGGAACAATTTCGGTTTGAGAATGTAAGAAATAAACAGTCATATTAAATAATTGTTGAATAAATAAGAGTATGAGATTGAAAAAAGTACATTTAATACTTTATTAGATTATTTATTTGAGTAAAAAAAAAATAAATCTATTCTATATGTGTTGTTTCTTTTCATTTGTTCTTATTTTTTTTGTTTTGTTTTACTTCCTGACCTGCAGAATAATAATTTAATTCGATCGATTAATTCATATTTAAATTTAATTATTTGTAATTAGTTTGCTCAAAAGATGGGTAGAAAGGGGAGAACAAGGGCAAATGACGCGGAACAGAGTGCGTTGTTCCCAAAATCTAATGAAGTGATAAAATTTGAAAATGTGATTAAAGAGATAGAGTTTTTTTAAAATCGAAAGTCAATATTTGTGATAAAGACAATCAAGCCAGATTAAAGATCCTAAAGGATAAGGTAAATGTACTGGAGGTAAAATTCGAGGAAATAGTTACAAATTTTTCCGAAGAGGAAAACGATGAAAACTTTGAAGAAGTGATGAAAAATCGGGACATTCTGTTAGAATTATCTGTAGTGTTAGAGAGTAAATCGCAATCAAATACTCCAAATGTAAATAATGATGCACGTACCAAACCAGGGACGTCTGTTAATTCGCATATTAGTCTTCCCAAACTTAAAATTCCTTATTTTTACGGGGATAATGAATCTTGGTTGTCATTTAAAAATTTATTTAAATCATCTATTCTGGATAATGACAGCCTTAGTGAGGTTGAAAAGCTACAATACATCCAATCGTGTGTAAGAGGTAGTGCATCAAAACATATTCGTGGATTTGCTTTGCAATCGGAAAATCTTAAACACTGTTGGGAAATCCTTACTCAGCGCTATGAAAATAAACGCCAATTAGCTATGACTCAAATAAATAAAAACTTTTCAGTAAAGGTAAACAAAGCTTGTGATCCTAAATCGTTTTTCAATTTAATAGATACTTGTAACGAAGCGGTGCGAAATTTATCGACCCTCGGATTGGAATCTAATCCTCTTAGAGATCTTATTCTTATAAATTTCATGATTTCAAAATTGGATTCATCCGTTAGGCATAGGTGGGAGCTCAGTCTAGAGAATACGCAAACTATTCCCGATTTAAATTCGTTTCGTACATTCATTGAGAGGGAGGCGTCGAGTCAAACAAAGCTTGAAAATAAACCAGGAATGTTTAAGAAGCCAGTAGAAGGTAGTAGTGTAAAAAAATCTTGTGTCAATAATTCAATAATAGTCAAAGAAAATAAATGCGTCGCCTGTTCTCAAGTACATCAATTGTTTAAATGTCCCAAATTCAATCGAATTAGTATTCAGGAGCGATGGGACTTAGTTAAATCAAAAGGATTGTGTGAAAATTGTTTGCGAACTAATCATCAAGCGCGACAATGTAGAATTAATATTAAATGTAAGGTATGTGCAGGTTCACATCACACTCTTCTGCACATTTATACACAGAATTCTGCAGATCAGGGAAGTGGCCTTGTTACTACGTCGGTGGCCAATAGTTCACAATCTAATGCAAATTTTAATAACCAAAAGGTGTTATTGTCTACTGCCCTTAGGTTAGGCTACCTAACCTAGGTTACCTAACGGTAAAATTATTCAATGTCGGGCGTTAGTTGATAGTGCCTCACAAAATAGTCTCATAACAAAGGAGTGCGTTGAGAAGCTAAATTTGCCTTTGTTTGGAACTTCTCATCGACTTGTAGGCATAAACGGTCTTTCCGCAGAAACTGTTTTAAATTTTACGGAATTCTCATTCTCGCCATATTTCGCTAACGAGTATAGGAACATGAAAGCGCTAGTAGTAAATAGGGTTACTACCCCTCTGCCAAATTTCCGGGTGATATCGACGTCTTGGCCACATACAAGAAATCTTCAGTTAGCCGATATGGATTTCTTCAAGCCACAACCAATAGATGTGCTATTAGGCGCTGACATTTTCTCGTCACTAATTTGCGGCAATCCAGTACATGAAGGGCCAGGAGAACCATCTGCCATTCCTAGTTTACTTGGGTACTTACTCAGTGGCCCCCTCTCAAGGGATGGAATGGAGCCAGAATCTAATTATAGGTCCTCTTTTCAGTGTTTGAATTTAAACGAATTTTTCAACAGTGATCCCATATCTTCTAAGGGTGGTAATGAAGAAGCCGATCCGGCAGAAATACTATACAACTCTTCCACCAAGCGCAACCCCGAAGGGCGCTATGTTGTGAAATTACCCCTCCATGAGGAGATAGAGTTAGGTGAAAATGCCAACTGTGCACTAAAAATGTTTAAAAAACTAGAAAATTGATATTTTTCAGAACCCTAATCTCAAAAGGGAGTATTGTAAGTTTATGAGCGAATATTCTGAGCTAGGTCATATGGCTCTACTAAGAGCTGAGGAACTTAACAATAAACCCAATTATTATATGCCCCATCATGGAGTTATAAATGAAAATAGTAGCACTACCAAACTACGAGTAGTGTACAATGCGTCGGCCTTAACTACAAATGGCAAATCCCTGAACTCTAACTTGGATAAAGGGCCAAAACTTCAGTCCAGTATATTTAGCAATTTAATTAGATTCAGATTAAATAAAGTTGCCCTCTCGAGTGATATCGAAAAAATGTTCAGGCAAATTCTAGCCGCAGAGCCTGATAGAAATTACCAAAGAATATTTTGGAGGGCCAATGTGTCAGATCCACTCCGTGTTTATCAGTTAAATACGGTTACTTATGGCACAGCCTGTGCACCATTTTTAGCCCAGCGTACTATACAACAATTATTAACGGATGAGGAAACCCATTTTCCCGTAGCTGTGCAGGCTGCTCGCAACAACCTGTATATGGACGATTTCCTTGGAGGAGCTGAAACAATCGAAGCCGCTCAAGCTTTGGTCACAGACATTCAGGCTTTATTCAATGCTGGGGGCTTCAAGCTGCGAAAATGGGCTTCAAATTATGTGGAAGCTCTAGTTCAGGTTCCGGAAACTTTAAAATAAACAAATAAGGAATTATCCTTAAACCCCGATCAATCCCAACGTATTTTAGGATAAACTGGAATTTAACATCGGATACCCTACAGGTTGGAGTTAACACCGAAGAAAGCGTGACAACAAAAACACAATTATTGTCCGTAATTGCACGCAACTTCGACGCTTTGGGTCTGTTATCCCCCGCCACTATCCTTTTAAAATTGCTCTTACAAGATGTTTGGAAGCAAAAACTTGGTTGGGATGACCCTTTACCACCAGACATTCAAAACAGGTGGAACGAATTTTATGAAAAAATTGCCTCCTTTAAGGCCATGTCAGTACCCAGATTTTTAGATTTGAAATCCGAATCGATTTACCAGATACAGGGATTTTGTGATGCGTCAACAAAGGCATATGCTGCCGTAATTTATATACGTCCAAGTCAGAGCTCATCTTTAAAATTGATTGCAGCTAAAACCCGTGTAGCTCCTTTAAAACCCATTACCTTGCCTAGGTTGGAGCTATGCGCGGCTGTATTGTTATCGGAACTTTTGTCAGTCGTCCAGAACTCGCTAGATTCTCAAGTGGAGGAAATTCTCCTATGGACAGACTCCACAATCACCCGTAGTTGGATCTTAAATCCACCCTTAAAGGGCAACACATACGTCCTACACCGAGTCAACAAAATAAAGGCTCTGGCAGACCCAACCACATGGCATCATTTACCAAGCAAACACAACCCAGCGGACTGTGCAACTCGTGGGCTGTTACCAAACAAATTACAAACCTTTGACTTGTGGTGGTCTAGACCTGAGTGGCCAAAGATCCAGGTCTCAGAGCACGATTCAGAAATGTCGACCTCAGTCAAATGTACAGTTGTGAAAACTCCAGGTCTAATAGAGTGAAACCCAATGAATGACTCCATGATAGACGACTTGTTTTCAAAATTTTCCTCAAGTACAAAACTTTTTCGTATAATTGCATTTATGAAGCGGTTTATCAATAATATTCGAAATCCTACAAAGTTGACGGGACTAGTCTCAGTACAAGAAATTTCAGAGGCTAAAAAAATTGTGATTAAATTTGTCCAACAAAGGTCCTTTGCTTCAGAAATCGCCCTTTTGCAGCGCGGCAAACCCGTTGCAAACAACAGTAAATTAAAACCTCTCAATGTTTTTATTGATTCCGAAAATCTATTAAGAGTGGGAGGTAGAATTGACAAAGCCAAGACCCTTCCCTATGACACTAAGCATCAGTTATTATTGTCTAAAATCACCCTTTTACCTCCCTTATAATCAGACATTTTCATGTAAATAGTCTGCATGGAGGTGTTGACCTAGTGTTAAACTTAATTCGCCAGTCTTACTGGATTCCTGATGGGCGATCCACTGTGAAAAGGCTGCTTCGACAATGTGTCACTTGCGCCAAAGTCCAACCGACCCCCATTCAGCAAATCATGGGTGACTTACCCAGTGCCAGAGTCAACCCTTGTCGACCATTCCAACATGTTGGCCTTGATTATGCAGGCCCTATTCGAACGAAGTGTGAACATAAACGAAAAAATATAAAATTTAAGTCCTATATTTGACTATTTATCTGCATGTGCACCAAGGCAATTCTTCTCGAATTAGTCACTAGTTTATCAACTGAGTATTTTTTATATGCTCTACAAAGATTCATTGGGAGTCGCGGCTATCCTACAGACATTTTCTCCGATAATGGTCGCAACTTTGTTGGTGCCCATGCCCATTTAAAGAAACTCGTGACACTTTCAACAACCAACACTATTCAAGATTACGTAGCCACAGGACAAATTCATTGGCATTTTATGCCACCTTACGGGCCTAATTTTGGCGGCCTATGGGAATCGTCAGTTAAATTGGCTAAACGTCACTTAATTAAGGCTTGTAAAGGCAGTTGCCTTTCCTTCGAGGAATGTGCTACTATTCTCACCAATATTGAGGCATGCTTAAATTCCCGCCCCTTAGTACAACTTTCCACCGAGCCCAATAATTTCCTGGTACTTACACCAGGACACTTCCTAATTGGGGCTCCGCTTCTTCAGCTTCCTGAACAATCTCCTAACCCAACTAATCAATTTTGTACCAGTTTTTCTTCCAGATGGAAACTCCTCCAGCAGATCAAAAGGCACTTTTGGAGCACCTGGCAAAGGTCCTATCTTACTTCTCTACAGTCAAGAGAAAAATGGAAGAGCGGTGTTACCCATCTGCATCCCGGAGAACTAGTCCTCGTCTTAGAACCCTCGATTAAGCCAGCACAATGGACATTAGCCCGCATTCTGGACGTCCATCCGGGTGAGGATGGAATCATTCCCGTTGTAACACTGAAAACGCCAGTTGGAATCATCAAGAGACCAGTGAATCGAATTGCCAGTCTGCCATGCTCAGCCCCCCCCTTCGGAGGATGGCGGGAAGGAGGGGAGCGGAGGATGATGCGCAGAACAGAACTCTTGTGTGACGGCGCTGAGCAGTTTTTGTTCAGTCGATCTCTAGAATCTGAAGAGGTAAAAGGTACCTTTGAACTAAAACTAAAAACAATTCAAATCTTATAATCGTATTCATTATATTTCCATTCATAATTCTTAAATATTAATAATAAATCGTAATTAAGTATTCAAGTAAATATAAAGCTATTCTTCAAATATGGAATTATATTCTAATGATTTGAGTGGCTTGGTCGTTTTATCTTCGGGATGCTGGCAGAGAGGGTAAGTAGATTTAAACTTATTCTCATTTATCCTAATACATGTTATTCTGATTTATAATTGGGTAAAAGTTGCAGAATTTGAATCAAAATTAAATTCGTAAGAAATTCTGAATATCCGATATTCTAGATTTAATAGAAACTAAATCGAAATTCATAAAATTGAAATTTAGTCGAATATTCTTCTTTTGGCTTCAAAGCCACTTTTAATTAAAGGAGGTCCGATTAAAATTTATTAAATATATTTTTTTTCAGTTTCCTACAATTTCTCGAGATACTATGAGAACCGTGAGACAACGGTTATATATATAAACCCTGAATATATAGAGACAAATTCTATATGTATTCAGGGTTATCTATATTTATATAGAACCCCCCTCTCTCTCTCTCTCTCTCTCTCTCTCTCTCTCTATGCATAAATATATATATATATATGTATGTGTGTGTGTGTGTGTCTGTGTGTGTGTCTGTGTGTGTGTCTGTTTGTGATTAAAAAGTATTTTCTTCCCAGCAAAACTTATACTGATGGGCTCTTTATGGCCTACAGCCGGCATCCTGTACTTGCCATCAGTTGCTGGTTGCCCCACTTAACTCCAGCAGTGGGTCGTTTATGGCTGCCAGCAGTATTGAAGGCCTAAAGAAAAATGGTTGGTGGCCCAGAAGTGGCATAAACACAGTTGGCCTTGAATAAAGAAGCACCACAAAACTGGCGTTGTAAAAATTATTACTTACAGACTTTGAATAAACACCATAAAATGCAATAAACTCGCAACAATTGTTTCGGGTCGAAAAAACACACGACCCTTCATCAGGCGAATAAAGTAAGCACGAGTGCTGCAGTCAAAGCGGCAACGCACCAGTCAAAGCGGTGCGTTGCCGCTTTGACTGCAGCACTCGTGCTTACTTTATTCGCCTGATGAAGGGTCGTGTGTTTTTTCGACCCGAAACAATTGTTGCGGGTTTATTGCATTTTATGGTGTTTATTCAAAGTCTGTAAGTAATAACAGTTGGCCTTATGCAGGCTATCACTATAAGGCTAACATCATGTTTTTCATGTTGTGGCCACAAATTATTAGGCCATAATCAATTTGTATGCCTAGAGGGCGCTGTGATTTATTTACTGTTGATTTGAAATTCGCTCGCCGTCTGCCATTTCATACGAAGTTTGTTCGTTATTGTAGTCTGCAGGTGTAGCTGCGAGCCTCAAAGATATTAAATCATGAAAAAAGAATATACGAGTAAGTAATTCAATTATTAATTTGATTTTCTATTATTTTTTAAATACTATTTGTTAAAAGTGTTTGAATCTAAAGCCATTTTTATAATAAAAGGATTTCTAAAAAGTTAATATTCAGTTGATCCGTTTTAAGTAAGTTATGATAGTCGTTAACTTTCTTGTTACATTTTAATTATTAATTTAATAAAAATAATAAAATAAAAATTATGGTCTTAATTTATATATTTATATTAAATGGACGGTAGAAAGATATTATAATGATAATAAATATTTATAATTAATGTTTTATTTTTATTTTTTCTTCCTTAAGTGTATTTAAGAAGAAAGCATTAGATTCGGGAAAATTTTCGGCATCCGGTTTTCGATAGATTTTACACGTTTTGTGTTGTTCTGATAAACTTAATTTGAAAAATTGTCTATCTATCTCTCGGTGTGTGCACAGAAATTTATGAAAGTGCTAGTAGTCCAAAAATTTTACTTCTTCTACTTTTTTTTTTTTTTTTTTTTTTTTTTAATGTCAAACATTGCTTCCTCCACACTGAGGGAGAAGTATACCAGATTAAGTAAATTTGGATTAAGTAAATTTCCAATATGGGTATCCTTGAAAAGAATTTGTCAATATCTTTGAAACGAATGGTTGAATTATATATCTGTGATATTTTTAAGCAAATTTATTGATTTTTTTTTTTTTTTTTTTTTTTTTTTTTTTTTGACAGAAACTAGTATGTTGCAGCACCACAAAACTTTCTTTTATATTTTTTATTATGGAAATTCGCGTTGTGCAGATAATT
Source organism: Salticus scenicus (assembly GCA_963930645.1). Classification (NCBI taxonomy): domain Eukaryota; kingdom Metazoa; phylum Arthropoda; class Arachnida; order Araneae; family Salticidae; genus Salticus; species Salticus scenicus. The sequence goes on from OZ005661.1 coordinate 97,748,404, forward strand.
TGATAAGATTATTTTCTCGAATGCATGCAAACGATTTTCATCTTAGAACAATGTTTCTCAATATCGGGAAAAAAAAAAAAAATTGTGGCAACATCTTAAAAATAGCCTTTTTTATTTAATTGAATATAATTTATAACTTTGTTTTAATTTACCACAAATTTGGTTCAGTTATTTATTTAAAAGGTAGTGACGAGTTCTTTTGAAAAATACAAGCATTGGAAATTTAGTCCCTCGCGGGAAAAGCCGAGCGATTCATCAACTTCTAAAAAAAGAAAAAAAAATCCTGGTTGGTTGTTCATTACTTAAATATGTATTTTTTAATTCATTAAAAAAAAAAAAAATAATAATTATCTGACATATTATCATCGATGAACACTTCATCTAATTAAGACCTATTCCAAAAACTGAAATCAGTCTTCACTTACTCACGAGCTGTCAATTAAGCCTGAATAAAAATCTGGACTGCATTTTCTTCTATGCTCGTGATTTCTGATCATCTCATGACTATCTCTTAATGAGGAGAGTTCGCTGTTCTTCAAGGACTTGCGATAGAAATACGTATTGACTGTTCTACGCTTTTTATAAACATTAATTAACTTTTTATTATTTTATTATATCCAATTATATTTCTCAGTTTGTAATCTTCTTCACTTCTCTCTCTGAATCCACACTATAAGGATGCAGAACAAGATGCATCCCAAATTAAAAATAAATTCTAAGATTAAATTAATTCTCAAATTATTTCATTTCTAATACATATGAAAATATTCGTTTAGCATTTAGGGTGGATCATTCAACCTCTTCTGGTATAACGCATTTTAGATAAATTGATCAACAGATAAGAAACCCCACGGATATTCGGATATTACTTTGTTGTGAGACAAGCGCTGAAACTGCTGCATAGAAGGTAAGTGAAGAATTTATCATTATTATTATAAGTCTTACCTTCTAACAAACGTAGTTTGAATTTATCTATTTAATTTTCTCTACATGATTTAATTAATAGTAACTTATTCAAACGTTTTTTTATCATTATCATTAGTACATTTATATGAAATTTCCTCCTATACTGCGTCCTACTGAAAATTTACGAAGAAGTAGAAATATAGAGCTATGTATTGAGGGAATGATCCCCAAATGTAATCGGGAAAGATTTTAATCATGGCCTGACCATATTAAGTTTGGTTAAATTTCGTCCATTGGTTCGTGAGATACAGCGTCTACAATTTTTTTTATGCACCTTCACAGAGAGAAACTTTCTAAAAATAGTCAGATTATGTTCTGGAATCTCAAAACATGAAAATACATCGAAAACCGGAAGTCGAAATTTTTCCTCCTATACATATAAGAAAGTAAAATACTTAAAAATGAAAATAAAATTATTTTCTCAAATTTTGGTATAAAATTGATTTTCTTTCGAAATTTAGTACAGTATGCTTCTTTGAAATGAAAATCAAATCGACTGCCTTCATCGCCGGAAATAATTTTAATAATATGTAATTTCTATAAACCATTATAAACAGAAAAAAAAGTGGTAACCATAACAAACTATTTATTAATAATAATAATTATTATTATTATTATTATTATTTTAATTCAAGTAAGAAAAATAATTTCACTTTTACGAAACTGAAATAGTTCTCCCATCAATTTTCCGTAACGTATAAGAATATTTTTATGTACCGCTAATAAATGAATCACAGATATTTATTTTATTATTTTTAATTGGAAACATTTTTTACTGCATCTTTAAAATCTATGTTATATTTTTAACGTTGTATAAAAAATTTTACGTGCGCTGATAAGAAATTTCTCCTAGACTGCAATGTATCAATTTTTATTCTTTATAAATTTTTATACTTAAACCATTTGTGCTACCTGTACAACTTTTAATGACAAGCTTCCTACAATAAATCTGGAAAACCTGTAATAACATATATGAGTTTTATGGAATTATAAAAATAATTTTAAAAAGGAAATTAGCGGATACAGGAACAGAGGTCTAAGCAATTTTATATTTTGTTGAAAAATGTAAAAAACACACCCCAAAATATATTTGAAATAAAATTATACTTTATATTAACAAGTGAAATTATTTTTCTTGAATTTTTCCACGCATAAGAAATACTACACACACGTGCACACTTATATCTCTAACAACACGTTAAATCAGAAAACCAGCTGTACTGAAAAACAACATGTAACTGATAGTTGCCGCCTCAGCGTTTATTTGGGTTGGCTATTAGGCAGGAAGCAGATTTGTTTATCAAGTTGAAGAGAAACAGCGTTCACAAAATAAAGGAGAAAAAATGTAGAAGAAAAGTCAATTCATCAATTATTACTTTCTCTCACCCATAAGGTAGAGAAAGTATTGTTTTTGGGTCAAATTTTCGAACGCGAGATTTTGTTATATTTACACGTTTTGAGGTCCCCTGAATACGAAAATCATGTTTTTAGCAAATAGTCTGTGTGTATGCCTGTGTGTCTGTGTGTGTGTATGTGTGGATGTCTGTGTGTGTGTCTGTCTGTTATTAGTGTATCTAAAGAACTAATAGTAGCAGACAACTGATAAAAGTCGTGCAGATTATTATTATTATTATTATTATTATTATTATTTTAAAGTGGGTCAATTTGGCTGAACTTATTTTACAGCACGATTGCAGCAAATTACTTTTGCTGCACTCGTGCCCACTTTGTTTCGCCTGATAAAGGGTCTCCGTGCTATTTCAACCGGAAACAATTGCTGCAATTTTTTATTTTTATTTTATTTTATTTTTATTTATGGTGTTTTTTACAATGATCTCTTTATAAGAATTTTTGTTTCAATAATTTATAATTTTCACATGTAAAGTTACATTTATTTATATCAAATAGCGTAACAAAGTTAAACATATTGAAATTTGAACACTTAAAAAAAAAAAAAAAAAAAAACATACGCTCCTTTATTCCAAAAAATGTAATATAGAGAAATATTTGCACTGAAAAAAAAATTAAACTTTTATCATAAGGAAAATGGATCAACTGAATATTTCCTATATGCTGCACTAGAAATCCTGAATTTACAACCATAGTGTATGAATCAAATACTTGTAAATAGTATTTAAAAATGAATATGTACAAAATCAAATTAAATATTGGATGCATACGAGTAGAAAAAACTGGCTGCTACTTCATCAGAAAAAAGAGAGAGAGAGAGAGAGAAAAAAAAAAAAAAAAAAAAAAAAAGAAGAAGAAAGAAAGAAAGAAAAAGAAAAAAGCACTAATAAAATTAAAGGTATCACCAATAAAATAAATATACTAGCTATAACTAAATCACTGCTGGTCTAATCACGGCCCTCTTCACTTACCGTCTCCGGAAGTCCGATGTAATGTTGTTCTATGGGAAATTTTCTTTACAAATAACTTATTAACTAATACATATTTTTAAATTCTGTTTTCACATTCAGAAAATTCCCAACTGTTAAATTGATGGACCTTTTTTAAAAATGTATTTTTTTAATTTTTAATATTTTATTTTGAATTTGCAAGATGAAAAATTTCACATATTGAAAAATCGTATTTTGCAGCTTCAAAATAAAATATAAAAAAATAATTTTTTAAAAAGGTCCGTCAATTTAACAGTTGGGAATTTTCAGAATATGAAAACAGATTTTAAAAATATGTATTAGTTAATAAGTTATTTGCAAAGAAAATTTCCCATAGAATAACATTGGCTTCGCTTCCGGCGACGGTGAGTGAAGCGGGCGTTTAATGGGAAAATATAAAGGACCAATGAAGATTGCCGGCAGTAATATAATTTTTTATGTTTGCCACAGCTGGCCCACTGCAGGCTGCCAGCAATAACATAGAAAAAATTATGTTTGCCACCAGATAGTCCACCACTGGCCCACTAACAATTTCCAACCTAATGTCGGTTGCCAACAGTGGCCCATTACCTATTTTCATCATACTGCTGGCTGCCAGCAGCGATCCATTCACTGGCCCACTAACTTATTTTTAACTTACTACAAGCTGCCAACAGTGGATCGATTGAATATGGCCTACTGACGGCCGGCGTAACATATTCCCTGCGGCACCGTAACTTTTGCCACCGACGGCCCAGCTGCAGCTACTGTTGGCAACCAGCACTTGGCCTCGTGTTGGCCGTCATCTGTGGTTTTGCTGGGTTATACCATTTTTTAGTGATAATGTATTAACCCATATTGGACCGCCGTCCTATTTATAGGACAGTTGAATTAAATGTCAATAATGTAAAAGAAACATTTAAAATCTGGAAAAAACTTGACATAATTTTTTAGAAATAGACTAAATTAATTAAATTACTGTGAAAAATGGAATTTGAAAAAAATATTAATGCTGCAGAATAATAAAGAACTTCTTCTGTTAAATAGTGAGCATGTGCTAGTGAAAAATCCAAATGGTCGTCAAAGACGATGTCAACTGAAATCATGCAATAAAAAACCTGTTACAATTTGCAACATGGGCAATGTTGGATGTAGAGATTGTTTTTTGGACTTCCATTCGTAAAAATCTTTACAATTTGCAAAATGCTCACTTTTGGACTGTGTAGAGACTGTTTTTTGGACTAACAAACAAAATAAAAAATTTTGTAAAATTATTATAATTTTTTAATTTTTTCTTTTTTATATGTGTAAGTGTCTTATACTGACCATGTTTTTAAAAAATTACATTTTTCTAATGATTCGTTTAATGAGTGGTCCAATATGGGTTAAATCGTTATTTATTAATAAATAATAAAAATAAATAGTTTAAATCAACGACGTTCTCAAATTCATTTTAAAAGAAATGGTATTTAATTTAAAGAAACATGTAATATAAAAGAAATTTTTTAAAGTTATTTCCTACTTACAAACACTATCGAAAAGGTTTTTTTTTAATAATTTGAATTGGAAAAAAAAAAAAAAACGTGCATGCAAAATGAAATAAAAATAATTATAAGATTTATATAAATATATATATGTGTGTGTACCATGTTTTAAATTTTCTGATGAATCATAGAGCTTTTATCAATGTACGTAATTTTTTTAAAGTGGATAATGGCGTCAATTTTTGTGAGATGCATAATTTTTCCTTTTATAATTTTTTAATGTTCACGTTTAATTAAATGCATTTATTTTTATGTCGAAAGAAAATGAACTAGTAATTTTTTTTGTCTTGGCAACAAATTATCGCTAATATTTTAATGGCTATTTTAACGCTATTAGGATGTTACTATTTTCTTATTTTCATTAATTATAAGAAAACTAATAAAAAATTCGAAAATCGGACTTCGAAGTATTGTGTTGTCACCGTGTTCTGAGCAATCCTGAAAGTTTCAAATATCTAGCTAGTCGGGAAGTTAGTTAAAAATCGATTGCAAGATTTGTACAAGATACATATAGGGAGAGTGTAAACTAATAGTAGGAAATGAAAAAAAAAATGCGTAAAAACCTATGATTTTACCAGAAGCTTACACGGAAAAAAGAATTATGTGCACACTATAATGTAAAAATCTGAGCTACAAGAAGTAATTATTCGAATAAGACAATAAATTGCATATGCAAAGTCTTTACGATTCAGTATGATAATAATTTTCTTTTGTCGGTGAATCAGACTCTACAATAAATGTGAACATCTTGTCTGTCATTTATATGAAACTATTCTATTTTGTATAATCAAAATGAGTTTGATCTATATAATAAAAAACAAAATGGTCCAACACGTATCGTTTTCTAGGAGTCGAACTTCTTTTATGTATACAAATTGCTTACAGAGAATGGCAACAGAGGCTTAATTGTAGAAAAGAAACACACTAAAATGATATTTTGCATGCTTGCTATTGTAGGTATCTGTTGATGTGTCCCTAGTAACAGACCAGAAATATTCAACTTTCATGCTTCCATTCTATTGTCCTCTGAAACCATTTTCTAAGATATATGTATATTCTGCTGAAACTTTTCCCCATACTCATCGATTATTGCGGCAAGATTTTGAGGAAATAAGTCCTGATATGAGTACAAAAACTGTAATTTTAATGACCTACTGTAAATTATAACACATGGTAAACAAAAAATAATTACAGATTCGTTATTTTCAGCCAAAAGTTTACAAGAAACACATACATATTTTCATATAAAGGACATATTTCAGGTTGTAAGCGCGTTACTAATTGTTTGAAGGTGCAGCGCATTTTCATCAAATACCCGAATCACTAATAAATATCATGTTATATTGTTATATATAACTCGTTATTTATATTATATGTTATTAGATATTATATGATATATATATTACATTATTATATTGTAATTAATCCAATGTTAAGGAGTAATTTTCGAATAGGTTCAGGGAAAGCATTCGGGAAAATAATGCCTCGCAGACGTTTGGAATACGCTTTTCTCGAAACTATCTTTGTTCTTTTAGCAGCTCACTGTTCCCTGAACAGAGTGATTTCCGAATCTCACTAAAAAAGGGCACTTAATTCAGCATTTGGATTTCAATGAGCGGGCATTTCTGATCATCTGAGGATCCCTAAATTTAACTCGTCAGTTTGAAATTGTATGGCAAGATACGTCACAAGCGTTAGTACCCAGCCAGATATAAGATTCTAGCAGGGACAGATGTGAACCCTGCATTTTCCGAATATTTTTTTTCTTTTCTTTGATACTGTTATTGTTTTGAAGGTATCTAACAATTTTCGTTCAATTAAGATTATCCTTTTATTCTGCATCGATTTTTATATTATAGCATGGCATAAATTTCAGCTGGTAAATTTTAATACAGGCTATTTTATTTCAATATACAATCAGTAAAAAAAAAAAAAAATCTTCCCGATTAATTTTGCCGTGAATTATTGTAGAAACATACGGCTGGTCCTAATCAATTTGTAATAACGTCTAGTCATTAATTCTGTAGTTAAATTTTGCTTAGGGGTAGTATACATATAAAAATTTATCTCAACCCCCACTTAATTTTTTCGAATAGTAACACCTAGTTTGAACTCCATATTCAAATTCCTGTGATCAAAGAGAAAGGTAGAGTTTATATACTTTAAATTAATTCTTGATAGAGTTACAAATAAAAATGTATTTTAAATTCATCTCTAGATTAAAAAAATAAATTAAGATCCCACACAGAAAAATATAATACTCATTAATATAATAACTGGAAAAGAACTGTGACAATTAGGTAGATTCCTTATAGGAGATCTACCTATTGCAATGGTTCTCATGACACGACTTCTGAAAAATTTCTTCATATCTTCACCGATCATGACCCCTAGAACCCAAAACCACCCTCAGTTCAAAAGTTTATATATATATATATATATAGGTATATATATATATATATATATGTATAACGCTTTTTCCCATGTTAAGTTGTGAACACGATAACTGGAGTAATTTTTATTTAAATTTAACCAGCTCGGGATATGTTGTCAGGACAGTAAAAATCTCGGTCGAGTTCGTAGATGGGGTATCCAGCTCGAAGGGGGTGGGAATGGTGGGGGGTGGAAATTTTCATTTGCCCATAATTTCTTTAATACTGAAAATAGGAAAGTACTTCAAATCAGACGAATTACCGCCTTACCTTAAAGAACAACTTTTGTATTTAAACTTTTTCGATAACTTCAATTGCTTAAAAGTTACAAGTTGAAAAGTGATTTTTCTTGTAGTGAAGCCGACATTTTCTATAGCTTTCATTGCAAAAATTTATAATCTGATGCTTATGTCACGTGCAAATGATAATAAAAAAGATCACTGAAAATATATTAAATTTTAATCGTGTTTTTAAACAATATAATAATCTGATTAAAAAAAAAAAAGTTTAACAGGAAATATGACGTCACAATTACAACAATGTACTGAGAAAAAATGAAATAAAATTTTATCCGTGATTTTAAACAAATAAAATAAAAGTTAATAAAAAAAATAAGTAAATAAAATTATAAAATCAACATATTTTAGGGCTAAGCATATTTAGACTCAGACTTAGCTTTATGTCATAAATGCTATCCGCGTTTGTAATGATCGATAGATGGCGCTCTCTGAACACTGCAGTTGTTAGTAAATATAACAGCCACGTGTAATTATTATTCTTTCTCCGCCATTTCATCATGGAAAGTCGATTGCATAATATGAGGATATGCAGTGGTGTGATAATTTCACCGTAGCCCACCAGAGGGCGAGCATTTCATTACAATCGCGGATAATGTAAAAGTTTGTCATCGTTAAAAAAAAAAAAAAAAAAAAAAAAAAAACTCTTGTAAAGCGATGCTAAACGAATTAAACTGGCATGGTAGAAAAGGTAATAAATTTGGGGACAGTTAGGTTTCCCTTTAACAAATGAACTAGGAACGATTTTAATGAATTTTCCGTTGAAGTTTATTTTCATGAAAATTTAAATTTAAATTAAAGTATTTCATTACTCGAATTCCCTTATTTTGATAAATAAAATTATACCATTTAAAAAAAATAAAGAACACTCTTTTATAGAGTTCTAACAGATGACGTCACGAGCATGTTTGCTGAGTTACAACTGACATCACTGACCCATTTTATCATTGCGCAATAGTGTTACAAATTTATTGTAACACAGTGCTGTAAATGTATTTGTAAAAGCATAAAAAAATTCGACTACTACGCTTCCAAAGGCATGGAAAATTTATCATTGTCCTTCAGCAAAGTACGGTTGCTAAGAAGAAAGTCACGTGGTTGTTAGAACTCTATTGAAAAATGAACTAATAAAGGTTTTAGAAAGCTATTACCATAGAATAATAATAAAGGAAGAAGGAGCACGCCGATACTCTTAATGCTTACAAACCCCTTCTAGTGAAATGCCAGCGAAAGCTACTTTTGCTCCTCTCAACCTTGAAGTAGGGCACCCATCCTCAGCGCTATTATCGCTGTTTGTTGTGGCAACACAACAGCTTATGTAGAAACACTTATGCTCCTTCTTCCTTTATTATTATTCTATGGCTATTACATACTTTTAAATCTTTATTAAAAAAAAATTAATTGTTGCCACTCGACATTATACAAATACATCCAAATCCTGTGTCACATACGATAGTTTTGTTAAGTATAGATTTTCTGTTTGCCCTTGGTACCTGCCCCTGATAGGAAAAGTGCCTGGAAACACTTGTATCTAGTATTGTCATTGATTATGAAGTCGTGTGCAAAATTTCTGGTCCTTTGGACGACAAGAAGTTGCCGAAAATTGAATTGCAAAATTCCGTTACATACATTAATAGTTGCATCATATCAAGTTAATAAAAGTGTGTTAATTAAAAACCTTGTTAAACGCTTTAATTAATCATTTTAAAATATAAAATTAAAATTCTACGTCAATCTTAATACAAATATCGTTTGTGGTGAATAGTTCAGAATGTCAGTTTAGGCAAGAATTTAAAATTTACGATTGAGAGTAATACGTTACAGCTTCCTTTGACTTTTTATCTTGTCGAAACAAGATATTGGTCTGTGAAGAGACATGAGGTTTTCGCGTGGAAAGAGAATATGACGCCAAAGCTGCCTTTCTCCATCGCCAAGCTCGCCAAATTTTGTCGCCAAGTCAAAAATTTCGTCATCAACTATCAACTTTTGCCGCCAAATCCAAAATTTCATTGCTAAGTCGCAAGTTTTGTCACCAAAATCTCGCCAAATCATACAATTTACTAAATTCATAACAATTAACATTGAAATTCAGCGGTGCCAAATGGTCAAATGTTAGCTAATGTTAATGTTAATGTTCCAGATTATGTTAACCAAAACAGTTTCACTTTACAATTTTTACTCATCTGACAATAAGAATCCCAAAAACACAATACAAAACTTTCAATAATTCAATAAAAATTACAATGAAATAACTATCCAAAAACCGCTACCACCTATCTGTATTTGACTTGACCATAGCCATGCCAGGCTTACCGGAACTAGTACGATCACAAGTGCATTTTCACGTTTCTATTACTTTTTCTTTTAAAAGAAAGATATTGAACAACAGTTATATGGTTTTTAAATAAAAATTATAATTTTCATTAAGCATGGGTGGGGAGGGGGGTGTAGCTCAATAGCCCCCTCCAGGATTCACCATTGCTGGGATTGTATATCTTTAAGGCTTTTATTTGTTGAATGATTATGAGCTCGAATTTAAAAAAATTGAAACATTTACAAACCAATTAATTTAGCCTAAAATTTTAAGTAGAATGAATAAAACCCTTTTGTAGTTGAAAATTAAATTTCTTGAAAACAGAATAGCAACGTAAATAATGCAATAAGTGGGAACAAAGCCATTGGCTAGGTATTAATGCATATGTAAAATTTTTTTACAATTGTAACATTAACGTAAAGGAATCTACCTTTGCCTTTAAGCTTGCCGAAAAGGGATTTTTTTAAATATAAAATGAACTAAAGTAAGGCTAATTAAAAAATTATGCGTACATCTAAACGTAATTGAATAATTATTTTAATTTCTGTGAATGCAAGGTTATAGATGACACAAGTGATACGTGGCACCACGCAAACAGCAAAATTAAATTAAATAGCATTTTAACTGAAAAAATTGTCATAGAAATGAGCTGTAAACTTGAAAACCCATGTTTTTCTTTCTTTCTTTCATTTTTTTTTTTTTTTTTTATGATGCCTATTCCATTCATGCAAAACTTAATGTAGTTCAAAATTCTTAATTTTCTTTATAATATGAATTCATTAATAATTTTCATAATTCAAAAATGCTTTTTAATAAGAAATATGCAGGTATTATGTTAAGATTACGTCATTTTCACGCATAAAAATTGAAAATTCAATATAATAATTTTTAGGGAAGATGTGAATCAATGTTTATCACGTGTATCTAATATTAGCATCCTCATATTAAGACAGCTTATACCTCTATAAAAAATGTAATAAAATATATAAAATAAACCAGTTTTCGGGCTGATTAGATTCAAATAACCCAGACAAATGTAAACAAAATGGGGATTGTCCTTGAAAAAAATGAAGTATGTAGACTATCCCCTAAACAAAATCTAACAAAATTAGATGTTACTATTAAACAATTAGCGCCAGCCACATATTTTTGGGACGATTTGAGACAAAAAGCAATTGGGGAGGATGGCTTTTTCTTCTTGCTTTTTTTTTTTTTTTTTCCTGGGTGTACATACATTAATGTATACGTTTCAAAATTATTTATAAACATGTACAATATTATAAATACGTTTTACTACATTTCACGATGAAAATATTTTTCAAAATTTAAATAGAATTTTGCTTGGGTAACTAAGATATTAAGTAAATTCAATAATAGTAATTGAAAATAATAATAAAAATGGAAATTTTCGATTTTATCCTCATAAAATTTTAGTAATAAAATGAAGAAATTACTAATTAATTTCTGGATTAATAAAATAAATATGTACTATTTCACTTTTATTTACTTATTTTTTAATTTCACTAATTTCAAAGAATTACTTAACTATATTTTTAAAAATTTATTTAAGAATTGCATGTAAAATATATCACAAATATTAATATGCTATTTATGAAAGCATGATAAATCATTCTATCTAATTTTATTAACAAGATATTACGATATAACATTAAATCTCAAATGAAAACATTATCCTTTGATGTAAAAGCTTTATGAGGTGTAATTAGATTATGCAAAATTTATATATTAAACATGTATGTCTGAGGTATATTTAGAAACATATTTGAAAGATTATAATTATATTGCAGTCTGTTAAATTTTAGCGCCGATGAATATTTTTTTTTTTTATTTAAATGCATATTATGGCATTTCTTCAAAACTTAGGGAATTATGCAGCAAATTTTTAGAGAGAGGAGTATTTATTTGAAACATTTTATAAAATTTTGAGCATTTTTAGAGTTAACGGGCATAATGATAGCCTACATTTTCATTTTAAAATCAGAAATAACAAAATATTTTCTTGATTATAAAGTATAATTGAAGCTAAAAGGAGCTAAGTGCAATATTTTTATAATTATAATGTTTTAAATCATGTAAAACAATTTTACAAGTAAAGATACACAGACAAGAGTGTGACTCAACTATATTCTGTATAAATAAAAGGTGTTAGGAATGTTTTATTTTAAAATACAACCATAGTAGATTGCCAATATTTATCAAACATTTTTATGACTATTAAAAACATCTGGAGTCAGTCAGGAATTTATATCGTTTATTTGTTTTTAAAGTATAGAAGAACGGCGGGAAATTTTGAAGAGCGGGTACAAAAGAAATACCGTTATATCTCACCTATACCGTGCTGCAACCTATCGGAAGCCCGCTGAACGTTTTGACTGGACGTCAAATATGAACATTAGTTCACCTTGTGTCAATGAGAAGAGCAGGTTTCTTGACATACCACTTCTTTGGTTTATCAAGGTAGAGACTTTTGTGGAGGTAAGTATTGCAGATTCTGTAATCTATTTATGAAGCTGGAAGATGCATGGACACCTAGTGTTACTTCCAGTAAGGGAGTTGAGTTATTTAGTAGTCTGATTTCCATGAACTTATTTCTACCAACAGGTGGTTGAGGTTGATTTGTTCTCCAAGATTGTGATTTGAGTAATATGGAATACCAACTATTGCATATTAAATTGCGATTTTTGTAAAACGTAAATGTTGATGATGCCTTTTTTTTTTTTTTTTTTTTTTTTTAATTGATTTTTTCTAATAAAAATTTCAAAATATATTTTCTTATTATTTATGATTTTCTCTAAGTATATTACCCTTCTTTGTGCTATCCTTTATAGAAATTAATATTCCTCCTTCCCCTTAATAAATTTTCCATAGTACCCGTTTGGTCCATATTACCCAAAAGAGCTTTTATTAAATAAAAAATAAAATAAAAAAAAATAAAAAATAAAATTGTGGGACGTGTAAACTCAATTTTTTGTAATATACGAGGGGAATTAATGCCTTTGTTCATATTTTTTTATTAGCCAAAATAAGGTATATACATTTGATTACAAATACAAATACTATTCTACATATCTTGCTTTTTTTCTCTTAGTCCCCACACCAATTCAGACATTTGTCCCATCGCAGAATTAATTTTGAGATATCTCTGTCGTATAATTCGTCCGGCCGATTGTAGGACCGACGTAGAACTACTGCCTGGACTTCTTTGTTGCATGTAAATTTCCACCCTACGACTATTTGTTTAGCCAATTTACAACTCTAAATGTGAAGTCAACATATCCATTTCCAGAAGCAAAAAGTTCCTGGACTTATATGCCGCGAGCTCCACTTCACAGCGCTCTTGTCAGTTGTTGAATATGCGATTATGATTCACTGGTCTGCAGCGTGCGAGGACGATCAAGAATTTGTTCCACATAGTTATTGTTCCACACAGTTACCTCTGCGAGCTTCAATCAAGCGAGAGCGCCGTGAGACTCTAGTTGTGGACAACGTGGTTATCTCCTAGGATAATGCGAGAACACATTGGCCATTCAGAACCAATGATAAATTCCGGTCATTTATGTGGGAGTGTCTAGCCCACGCACCCTACAGTCCGGAACTCCATGTTTTCAGTTTCATTGAAGAATTTTTTCTCGCAGAACAGCGATTCCTGTGCAACGATGAAGCCAAGACAATAGTTTGATGGTGGTCAATAATCAGATGGACGAATTCTACGAGGGGTATCTGAAATTTAGGGCTGCAATAGGAAAAATTTCTAAATGTATGTTGGGACAATGTGAAAAATAGTGTTAGGTACGTAGAAGAGTAGGTATAATTGCAATTACCTCTATGTACCTTATTATGGTAAAATAAAAAATAGGGCCAAAGACATTCGGATTCGCTCTCGTAAAACCACGAATATACATTAACAACGCTTGAATGTTTGTTAGTCAAATATACAGAAAGCCAAAATACTGTTTAGAAATGATATTTAATATTTACCTCTTTTCTTCTATATTTTTTAACTTGAACACAATGTTCACTCTAATACTCTGATAGTTTTACGAAATGGCTAATGATATTGAGCAATGAACATGGATTAAGTTTTGTCTTTTCAGTGAAATTTTTACTACAAAAGAATTTATAATGTTTCTAACAGCTTTTAAAGCCAATTCTTTATTAAAATCTATGCTAATTTATTATTATAAAAGTTTAAAGATGGTAGAGAATCCATCGAAGATAGTCGAGGTAAACCATCTGGTAGGCCATTAACTTCTATGAAATATCAAACTAGCTATAAGATAATTTATTAGTGCTTAGTAATTGCCTTTTGACAATTAAAAACATTACTGAAAATGTTCCTATTTGATTTGGTTCCTGTCAAGCAATTTTATAACATCATTCAGAGTTTCGACGCATTGTTTCTAGATAGTCTTAGACATGATTCCTAGAATTTTTTTTTTTAAGGACTGAGGACTATTAGTCTCAATCTGGTATTTTTGCGGTGTCATTTTTCGATAGCTGGACATTTGTCGAAATCTAAAATTTATCGACAATATAATTGAATAATTTGAAATCGATGTTATAATTTGAAAAAAAAAAAAAAAAAAAAAAAAGAAAAGAAAAAAAAAAAACTAATATTCCTCCGTCTTAAACTAGATTCTGCTTTTTCCATAATTTCATTAAAATCTTTTTTTTTTTTTGTTGTTGTTGTTGTTGTTGTTGCTGGAAAGAAAAAGGAAAGAAAAGAAAATTAATAATAATCAGTATCGAAACAAACACTATCGAAAAAGTTTTTAATGATTTTGAATTACGAAATAAAAAGTGTGCGTGCAAAATGAAATAAAAATAAGTAAAAAAAAGAATTTAATGACTAATTTTTATATAAAACATGATCGCGTGCTATCTTAAAAAGTAGATGTAAAATTTAAATTTTATGTGGTGAGTGTGGCATCTATAAAAATTGTTTTTAAAAATAGAATAGAATAAAGCAAGCAAAGATATTGGTTGCATTTTGTTATTGTTGCGTACTTGGGAGTTCGTGAGTTGTCCAAGAATGAAGGCGAAACTTACAAAAATTCAATAATTTATTCACAGAAAGTTCCAGAAAAATACAGGTCTATAAACCAAGTATCAGCTTCAATTCAACCAGTAAACACAACTTAAACAATAGCTGTCAATAGCAAATCCACAGTACAAACTGTATAGCAATAACGCATAAAGCAAGTCTCTTTCGAAGAGGCTCAAAGTAATGCAAGCATTGGCGAAACCGACCTACTCTGATTTCAGACTTAACTGAACTGAACTTGCCTTGGCGAAAAAGTACTCCTTATATAGTGTTCCATTGAACCCAGACTTTTCGAGAAAACTCTAGAAAGTGGTCAACCAATCAACTTACAGCTTCCATATTTGGTATATCCCTAATAAGAACTTTTCTCGCCAAGGTTGCAAAAAATCGCCAAGAAGGGAAAAGGTCGCTACATTTGGCGTCAAATCCATTACCTGTCTTACTGGAGCTTTTTAATGCTTTTTTAAGGTAAAATAAGGCTATTTTTATGCTAAAACGACTAGAAATGCACAAAATTAGCATTTTGCCAACTAACTAAGCCTCTTTGAAAGAATGTATACAAAAATAAACACAATTATTTACAATTTTGTAACATTATATAGTTTGAATTTTTGAATTTTATAGAAGTAATATCTACCGTAGGAATAAATTCTTATGTTAAATCTATAGGGAATTGTTTTGCGAGCACAAGCGATGCTACTTTTTCTAAATATAAAATTTATTATACATATATATATATATATATATATATATATTAATCCAGAAAAAAAAAAAACATTAAATTTAGGAAATTTTATAAATATCCTCTTTGCAAAACATTGTTTTTTTTTCTCTTTTAACAGAAATTATGCCAAAATAAATAAAATGTCATCGCTCTCTTGGCGATAAAAAATTTAAAGGAGTCATGGAGGTTCCTTACTAAAACTGTACTGCCTGTGGAAGTATGAAAACTTTGTCGTCGACCATAAATTTTATTTTGAAGCATTTCTTTAAATGATTCTGGTTACATTACTGCACAATATTTATTTGGTTATAATAATAGTTTGGCTTACTATAATTTTAAGTCGCTAGTTTTTTTTTTTTTTTTTTTTTTTTTTTAAAGCTTAATGAGCTAAAAAAAGAAAATCAATTGATTAAAAGGAAAAAAAAAATGCTCCTTGACTATGTTCAAAGAGTTCATTAGTTATTTAATTCATTAGTTATTGAATATTACTCAATTCAATAATTAATGAATATTAAACAGAATACGAAAAACTTCATTTCTGAATGCAAAATCCTTATAAATCTAAGCAACGAAAGTTCCATTGAATAATATGTGAAAGAAAGTTGGAAACTGACTGACATACAGCGATTAATACTGATGTTCAGAAATGTTAGGCAAAAAGAAAAAAAAAAAAAAAAATCTGGAGTGACTCCACTCGACTTTCCGAACATTGAGTAACTAACAGTTTTGTAGATAAAATAAAGAAAGAGGAGTTGCTAAACAAACAAAAAAGAGAAAACCATAACAGAGTGTTTGAGTATTTTTCTCCATATATCACACGAGGTTTTATTTAACGCTACTGAACTTTGAGCCCTTAGATCATAAGGATAAAGAATTTTTCGTTGTGTCCCTGTAAAAATCTATAAATGCTAGATTCACCAAAATGCTTATAGTTAGTGCAACAGTGATTTATAATATTCATACAAATTTTCAGCTCAATTGAATAAGGCGTTTAGATGCTATCGCTGGTCTCATAGGCCATAAAGATAAAGAATTTTTCTTTGTCTCCCTGTAAAAAAACTGTAAGTGCTAGATTCACCAAAATCTATACAGATTGAGTATCTGTGACCTATAACATGTGTATAAAGTTTTTGCTTAATTGAATAAGGCGTTTAGATGCTATCGCACTTTTAAAAATTTGGCAAAGAATTTTTCTTTGTGTCCCTGTAAAAAAACTATAAGTGCTAGATTCTCCAAAATCTATACAGATTGAGTATCTGTGACATATAATATGTGTATAAAGTTTTTGCTCAATTGAATAAGACGTTTAGATGCTATCGCACTTTTAAGATTTTGGTCCCTTGGCCATAATGATAAAGAATTTTTCTTTGTGTCCCTGTAAAAAAACTATAAGTGCTAGATTCACAAAAATCTATAGGGTTTGTACTATGGTGACTTACAATATACGTACCAACTTTCAGCTTATTCGAACAAAGCGTTTAGACGCTAGCGTGTTCACTCACAGACATACACACATACATACACACATACATACACACATACATACATCATCGTAAAAATAGTGAAAACGGACTCGTTGGACCTCGAAACGTATAGATACATCAAAATCTTGAATTCGGATTTTTGACATGATTACAATACTTTCCTCACTATAGTGTTCGGAAAGTAAAAAGTAGAGTTAATACTGTTTTATTAAATAAATCCTTGTCGAATCCTGTTCTTAGACTGTTTCCTAAACGTCGAATCCTGTTCTTAGACTGTTTCCTTAGAAGTTTCCTAAAAGTAGCTTTGTATTGGGTTTAATATCCTACATTTTACAATAAAAAAAATCTGGAGTGACTCCACTCGACTTTCCGAACATTGAGTAACTAACAGTTTTGTAGATAAAATAAAGAAAGAGGAGTTGCTAAACAAACAAAAAAGAGAAAACCATAACAGAGTGTTTGAGTATTTTTCTACATATATCACACGAGGTTTTATTTAACGCTACTGAACTTTGAGCCCTTAGATCATAAGGATAAAGAATTTTTCGTTGTGTCCCTGTAAAAATCTATAAATGCTAGATTCACCAAAATGCTTATAGTTAGTGCAACAGTGATTTATAATATTCATACAAATTTTCAGCTCAATTGAATAAGGCGTTTAGATGCTATCGCTGGTCTCATAGGCCATAAAGATAAAGAATTTTTCTTTGTCTCCCTGTAAAAAAACTGTAAGTGCTAGATTCACCAAAATCTATACAGATTGAGTATCTGTGACCTATAACATGTGTATAAAGTTTTTGCTTAATTGAATAAGGCGTTTAGATGCTATCGCACTTTTAAAAATTTGGCAAAGAATTTTTCTTTGTGTCCCTGTAAAAAAACTATAAGTGCTAGATTCTCCAAAATCTATACAGATTGAGTATCTGTGACATATAATATGTGTATAAAGTTTTTGCTCAATTGAATAAGACGTTTAGATGCTATCGCACTTTTAAGATTTTGGTCCCTTGGCCATAATGATAAAGAATTTTTCTTTGTGTCCCTGTAAAAAAACTATAAGTGCTAGATTCACAAAAATCTATAGGGTTTGTACTATGGTGACTTACAATAAACGTACCAACTTTCAGCTTATTCGAACAAAGCGTTTAGACGCTAGCGTGTTCACTCACAGACATACACACATACATACACACATACATACACACACACATACATACATCATCGTAAAAATAGTGAAAACGGACTCGTTGGACCTCGAAACGTATAGATACATCAAAATCTTGAATTCGGATTTTTGACATGATTACAATACTTTCCTCACTATAGTGTTCGGAAAGTAAAAAGTAGAGTTAATACTGTTTTATTAAATAAATCCTTGTCGAATCCTGTTCTTAGACTGTTTCCTAAACGTCGAATCCTGTTCTTAGACTGTTTCCTTAGAAGTTTCCTAAAAGTAGCTTTGTATTGGGTTTAATATCCTACATTTTACAATAAAAAAAATCTGGAGTGACTCCACTCGACTTTCCGAACATTGAGTAACTAACAGTTTTGTAGATAAAATAAAGAAAGAGGAGTTGCTAAACAAACAAAAAAGAGAAAACCATAACAGAGTGTTTGAGTATTTTTCTCCATATATCACACGAGGTTTTATTTAACGCTACTGAACTTTGAGCCCTTAGATCATAAGGATAAAGAATTTTTCGTTGTGTCCCTGTAAAAATCTATAAACGCTAGATTCACCAAAATGCTTATAGTTAGTGCAACAGTGATTTATAATATTCATACAAATTTTCAGCTCAATTGAATAAGGCGTTTAGATGCTATCGCTGGTCTCATAGGCCATAAAGATAAAGAATTTTTCTTTGTCTCCCTGTAAAAAAACTGTAAGTGCTAGATTCACCAAAATCTATACAGATTGAGTATCTGTGACCTATAATATGTGTATAAAGTTTTTGCTCAATTGAATAAGGCGTTTAGATGCTATCGCACTTTTAAAAATTTGGCAAAGAATTTTTCTTTGTGTCCCTGTAAAAAAACTATAAGTGCTAGATTCTCCAAAATCTATACAGATTGAGTATCTGTGACCTATAATATGTGTATAAAGTTTTTGCTCAATTGAACAAGGCGTTTAGATGCTATCGCACTTTTAAGGTTTTGGTCCCTTGGCCATCATGATAAAGAATTTTTCTTTGTGTCCCTGTAAAAAAACTATAAGTGCTAGATTCACCAAAATCTATAGGGTTCGTACTATGGTGACTTACAATATACGTACCAACTTTCAGCTTATTCGAACAAAGCGTTTAGACGCTAGCGTGTTCACTCACAGACATACACACATACATACACACATACATACACACATACATACACACAGACATACACACACACATACATACATCATCGTAAAAATAGTGAAAACGGACTCGTTGGACCTCGAAACGTATAGAAACATCAAAATCTCGAATTCGAATTTTTGACATGATTACAATACTTTCCTCACTATAGTGTTCGGAAAGTAAAAATCTGGAGTGACTCCACTCGACTTTCCGAACATTGAGTAACTAACAGTTTTGTAGATAAAATAAAGAAAGAGGAGTTGCTAAACAAACAAAAAAGAGAAAACCATAACAGAGTGTTTGAGTATTTTTCTCCATATATCACACGAGGTTTTATTTAACGCTACTGAACTTTGAGCCCTTAGATCATAAGGATAAAGAATTTTTCGTTGTGTCCCTGTAAAAATCTATAAATGCTAGATTCACCAAAATGCTTATAGTTAGTGCAACAGTGATTTATAATATTCATACAAATTTTCAGCTCAATTGAATAAGGCGTTTAGATGCTATCGCTGGTCTCATAGGCCATAAAGATAAAGAATTTTTCTTTGTCTCCCTGTAAAAAAACTGTAAGTGCTAGATTCACCAAAATCTATACAGATTGAGTATCTGTGACCTATAATATGTGTATAAAGTTTTTGCTTAATTGAATAAGGCGTTTAGATGCTATCGCACTTTTAAAAATTTGGCAAAGAATTTTTCTTTGTGTCCCTGTAAAAAAACTATAAGTGCTAGATTCTCCAAAATCTATACAGATTGAGTATCTGTGACATATAATATGTGTATAAAGTTTTTGCTGAATTTAATAAAGCGTTTAGATGCTATCGCACTTTTAAGATTTTGGTCCCTTGGCCATAATGATAAAGAATTTTTCTTTGTGTCCCTGTAAAAAAACTATAAGTGCTAGATTCACCAAAATCTATAGGGTTCGTACTATGGTGACTTACAATATACGTACCAACTTTCAGCTTATTCGAACAAAGCGTTTAGACGCTAGCGTGTTCACTCACAGACATACACACATACATACACACATACATACACACATACATACACACACACATACATACATCATCGTAAAAATAGTGAAAACGGACTCGTTGGACCTCGAAACGTATAGAAACATCAAAATCTTGAATTCGGATTTTTGACATGATTACAATACTTTCCTCACTATAGTGTTCGGAAAGTAAAAAGTAGAGTTAATACTGTTTTATTAAATAAATCCTTGTCGAATCCTGTTCTTAGACTGTTTCCTAAACGTCGAATCCTGTTCTTAGACTGTTTCCTTAGAAGTTTCCTAAAAATAGCTTTGTATTGGGTTTAATATCCTACATTTTACAATAAAAAAAATCTGGAGTGACTCCACTCGACTTTCCGAACATTGAGTAACTAACAGTTTTGTAGATAAAATAAAGAAAGAGGAGTTGCTAAACAAACAAAAAAGAGAAAACCATAACAGAGTGTTTGAGTATTTTTCTCCATATATCACACGAGGTTTTATTTAACGCTACTGAACTTTGAGCCCTTAGATCATAATGATAAAGAATTTTTCGTTGTGTCCCTGTAAAAATCTATAAATGCTAGATTCACCAAAATGCTTATAGTTAGTGCAACAGTGATTTATAATATTCATACAAATTTTCAGCTCAATTGAATAAGGCGTTTAGATGCTATCGCTGGTCTCATAGGCCATAAAGATAAAGAATTTTTCTTTGTGTCCCTGTAAAAAAACTGTAAGTGCTAGATTCACCAAAATCTATACAGTTGGTTGAAATGTGACCTATAACATGTGTACAAATTCTTTGCTGAGATTAATATGGCGTTTAGACGCTATCACACTTTTAAAAATTTGGCAAAGAATTGTTCTTTGTGTCCCTGTAAAAAAAACTATAAGTGCTAGATTCTCCAAAATCTATACAGATTGAGTATCTGCGACCTATGATATGTGTATAAAGTTTTTGCTCAATTGAATAAGGCGTTTAGATGCTATCACACTTTTAAGATTTTGGTCCCTTGGCCATAATGATAAAGAATTTTTCTTTGTGTCCCTGTAAAAAAACTATAAGTGCTAGATTCACCAAAATCTATAAGGTTCGTACTATGGTGATTTACAATATACGTACCAACTTTCAGCTTGTTCGAACAAAGCGTTTAAACGCTAGCGTGTTCACTCACAGACATACACACATACATACACACATACATACACACATACATACACACACACATACATACACACATACATACATCATCGTAAAAATAGTGAAAACGGACTCGTTGGACCGCGAAACGTATAGAAACATCAAAATCTCGAATTCGGATTTTTGACATGATTATAATACTTTCCTCACTATAGTGTTCGGAAAGTAAAAACTATTTAGATCAAAAATCCTTTCTCTGAATATCTGAATATATATTCAGATACATTTCAGATTTTTCAATGTTGATATACATTCTTTGGTGATATACAGTTGGCAGCAAAAGTATCCGAGCATTAACCAATAATTCTGATATAAAAGAAGTACACTTAATACTGTTATGTTAAATAAATCCTTGTCAGGTTGTGTTTTTAGACTAACTAAGAACATGATTTGACAAGGGTTTATTTAACAAAGCAGTATTAAGCGTACCTTTTTTGGACAGGGATTACTACTAGAGCTCGGATACTTTTGCTGCCGAATGTATACCATAGATAAAGGTATATCAGTATGAATATCGGGAAACAATATTCACGAATCTTAGAAATTGATATTGAAAAGTACCAAAAACTATTATTAAGAAATATTTAAAAAACATATTTTAGAATATCATGTTCAAATATTCAAAGACCTCAAAAATAGATATAGCTGAATATCTAAAAATATTACTCAGAAATATTAGAAAAAAAATATTTCTAAATATCCAGAAGCAATATTTGAAAGCCTCAAAAATTAATATAGCCGAATATTTAAAACTGTTATTCAGAAATATTAGAAAAAGATATTGCGAAATATCTTGAAACAATATTCAAGAATTTCTAAAATAGATATTGCTAAATATTTAAAAATATTATTCAGGAATAACAAAATGTAATATCAGGCTTTACCTGAAAATGTTATCAATTAACGCTTTAGCGTTCCGCCCCGCCGAGCTAAAACAAACATTAAGAAAAACAAATGAAATTTACAAAGTAGGAAAGTCAACGGTGAAACGCTACAAGTGTATATTATGTCGACATAGCATCTCGGACTTTTCGACAACCTGTATCTCAGTTCCCTGATCCCAAAAACCTATGATTTTTTGCACAGACCTGGCAAATACCCTTAAGACAAAACATACAAATTTGACTGTCGTTCCGAATTAAAGGGCCTGAGTTATATAACTTTGAAAACCCGAAATTTGCCGGTTATATTCTTCTTCTTCTCCTTTTTCTTCTTGTTTCTGTTAAGATTGACAGCTAGTAAGCCTAGAGTTCTGCAGCTAATGAGCTGAAAATTTGCATGGGCATTCCTTCTGACTTGTACCAGTCCCTTTCGCAATCAAAAAATTTTTTGGTCAATATACAGGGTAGTTATTTTCAATCTTGTGATATTTAACCCAAAAATTTCGTGAATTCGTCAAGAGATGGCGCTCGTTTTCAATGAATTTAATTTTGTGATTTAATAAGACATTGAATAATAATAAATTCTGTTTCTATTTATTTATTTATTTATTTAATTTTATCGTTGATAAAACTTGAATTTATGTTTTTGATAAAGAAACAATTAAACAGTTAAGGAAATAGCGCTTGAAGATTGCATCAAGACCGATAAAACTAAGTCAATGACACTAAAATATCAAGATATTGTTAAATATTTAGTTTGTTTATTGTTGTGTTGTATAATATGATTTCTTAGTAACTGTGAATACATTAAATAGAGGTACAAAATAATTACATGAGCGTTTTAGACCATTTTTGTTAATCATTTTATAGAAAGTGACCTGAAATAAGGCAAAATGCTCATGGGTTTAGCAGTATGATAATGCACCTTTATTACCTTGTAGAGTTTGCGCTCCTGCAAACTCCATCTTAACTAGATACTTAGATTACTAAGAGGACACAAGACTTTAAATAACAATAACTAAAGTTTATTTGAGCAGATTAATGGGAGGGCGGCCTGGTAAATTTATATAGCTCAGCCAGCGTTTTACTTAATCAAAATATATGAACCAACAAATTAAGTAGATAACTTTAAATATCTCACCCCAGTAGATAGTCGAAAGGTGTAGAGACGGTCACACTCGTACTCCAACTACGGCTTCACTATGGGACAGAGGATTCCCTTCTCTCCCAGCTTGAACTTCCGAAAACTAATACACTCGCCAACACTCAACGCTACTTAACTTCACGCCACTACATCTCCACTACTCAACTTCCGATATTCTCCAAAATAAGAATCAACACCATTCGCTATAAGATCCTCCAACATACACTATCGATCCTCCAACATCCACACATCTACTAAAACCATCTCTATTTTTATACTTCTTTCTACACCCTCCTTTCACTACATTTCAATCCGTACTTTTAAAAATCACTTCTAATTTAACTAATATTCAAAATCTAAGTCTTTTAATGCAGCACCCTGCCGACGCAAAACTACTCCGACCTCAACCGTCACCGAGCCACTGGCGACGGAGTGATTTTAACCGTCCCCACTTCCTATCTTGCTGGATCCAGCTTAATTGAAACAACTGTGGTGACGTTCTAACGTCTCAACCTCACAACCTTACCGTTTTTATTTATTTATTTATTTATTTTTTTAGAAAACATCCAACATAGCTCCACAAGATTCTATTTCATCTGTTATGTCACTATGTGACTTTTTTAATTTCATGCTAAAAAATTGCTTATTTTCTGCTTATTGTTTTGAGTCAACTAATACGATTAAAGAAATATCGCAACGAACTCAAAAGGGGTCCTAAAAATCATTCTTAAAATAATGTTTGGATGTTTGGATAAAATTTTGGAAGAAGTGAATTACAGGCGAGCGAGATTACTTTGAAGGAATGGAGTAGTTTTTACTAATAAATTGTAATCTTTTTTTAAACTATTATTCCTGTTATTTTTTAATAAAAGTCGTGTATCATTTTTACTTTCTACGATATTCAATAAAAAAATTATTGGTTTCGTGAAATTTTTCAATCTACGATATTTGACAAATTTACACATTTTGAAAAGTCCAGAACACGAATAGGCCATTTTTAGAAATTGTCTGTTCATCTCTCTTTTAGCGGGAAATTATTTTGTGGCAACTGTTTCACAGGAACTACTGACGGAGTTTTATATAAATTTACATATAGCTGCGCCATAACGTAAAATAATACCAACCAAATTTTAGTGAAAATAGCTCATTAGGTGCCATTTACGTTTATTTTTTTTTTAATTTTTTATATTGCTCTATTGGAAAAAATTTCATATAAATGTGCACAATAAAAAATATTTTTAAAGAATTATTTTGAAATGAAATACAATATATATATATATTCATAATCGTAATATTCAACTGGATTTGTTAAATTTCATTTTATAACTTGCAAATGTAGGAGAATCGAGTTATTTTCGAGAGCAGGAAATAGTCGCCTGCGGTGCTAGTATTAGTGCATAGTAGTGCTAGTAGTTGTACTAGTAGCTAGTATTAGTGCGTAGCTAGTCATTTTCAGTTTGAGTATGTTCCAAACGAACGATGATAATTTAAAACAAAGATAGGTTTTGTTTTTGTTTTTAAATATCGTAGATAAAAAATAAATAAATAAATAAATGCTTACAAGTATAACTTACACTGAGAAAAAAAGAAAATATACCGCCTTCATCTAGAATGAATAAGTGGTCATTTTCTATATCCCTTAACTAGAAATATAGATTTTCGAGTCATGTGCATAAGGCATGCCAATAAACTGAATAGACGAAATGATCGAGAATTTCTAGTCTACGCATTTCTTGATGGTGAAACAATATTCTGAATATTCTGAATATTCTGAATCTTTTCTATTGCGAGAAATTCTCGCTTGATTTTCTAGAATTGGGTAATAAACCAAGATTATAATTCCTGAAACTCCCTTCTTGTTCTCGCATTTGTTTGCAGAGATTTTTAAATAACTTTGTCCTCGTGAATATAAGCAAATGCTCTAGAATTCTAATAGGGATTTCTAGAACTCGCTTTCCAAGGGGAATAGAATTTATACGGATAACATGGAACTATTTTTTCTTGAGTCACAATTTAGATTCTAGATGCCAGTTACAGAATTTTTTCTCAGTGTACAAACTAGATGGCCATTACAAACTAGCATCTTTTACAATAATATTTTTGTTTTAAAAGCAGTTGTTAAGTTATCCTCACGATGAAATCGCCACACGTTGTGACGATAAATTTTTTGCATTCTGTTATCCATATACGGTAAGAAAAGTATTTTTTATGTATCGAATTTTCAAAATACAGTTGATGCTACATTTACAGATTTTGAGGTTCTCTGAAATCTAGAATGGAGTTTTAGTGATTTGTCTATATGTGTGTGTGTGTGTCCATGAATGTTATAAAAATTTCTCTATTCTTAAAAAAAAAATAAATAAATAAAAATAAAAATAAAAACTTTCTTTTTCAATCTAAAACGGGGTTTTAGTGATTTGTCTGCATGTGTGTGTGTGTCCATGAATGTTATAAAAATCTTTCTATTCTTTAAAAAAAAATTCTTTTTCAGGCGATTCTGAATCTGCCGTGTCTTTTTCGTTTTCTTGGCTTATACTGTAAAAACTTTTCCACATAAAAACATGAAGTTTGGCAGTTTTGTACAGAAATGTACGATAAACATGATAAAAAAAAACGTTCATATGTCAAAGCATTATTTTAGGTAGTGATATTTAATGTTGAAGAAGGCAAAACATTTCAGTTATATAAGTTTGATAGACTCAAAAACTATTCATGGAAATCTTATCAGATTTTGCTAACATAGACATAGCTAATTGCGGTGTGCAGCATGTAGCATTTAAAAAAAAACAATTAAATAAAGTCTTATATTTATTTTGGCTTTTTATGCTTTAAGTTTTGTGCGATATTTACTTTTTTCCGACATTTTTCCTTGAGTTATCATTAAAAATTTCTAATGAAACTGATGTCATAATAGCTCTTGATATTTTATTTTGATTTACTTACTATTTCAAAATTAATTTCATTTAATCAAATGATCTTATATGTTTTAATTTTCTTGATTTAATTTTCCTGATTTTTTAATTTTCTTGATTTTATCTTACCAAAAGTATATTTAGTTCGTTTTAATTTAACCATGTTTCTAATCAATATAATCGAACACAAAGAATTAAATGTCATATTTACATTTAATTAACGGGTGTATATAGCGGGATTTGGCCATGGTTTTGAATTACTGAAAATAGTCACCAATCGAATTATATTTATTTAAAGGTTTGAGTTATTCAAACTTGTAAATTCATTTAAAATTGTAACAGCGAAGTGAGTAAATTCTGCTAGGTATGCTGCTGCTGGAATTAGTGAGTGAACACCTCCCCCCCCACCTCCCTAGTATTTCAAAAAGAATTTTTATCAGGTAGTATAAACTCAGTAATCTAAATCAGCATCATATGGGGTTTCTCCTTCAAATTTTCCATTCAGTTCATACAAATAGTTCCTTTAAATTGGAAAAAAATAAATATTCATATATATTAAAATTCTTTCAAAATTTATGATAGACAGTATACTATTCTAATAGTGTGCATTACCGCTACTTTAGAATGTAGGAAAAGAGGGGAAAAACAGCTAAAAAGAACCCCATAGAAATAGCATGGGAAGAAAAGCAAAAAAACGCACAATGTCAAGTGTGTTAAAAAAAAAGAAAAGAAAAAAAAAAAAACGCTCACACCGGAAGTAATAAGAGGACAAAATTGACTAGAAAAAGACATTGAACAGCGGGAACCGGGTGGGCTGGGGCATGGGTCCTATCGTCCAGGATTAATAAGTCTCGCTTATATGTGTGTGTTAGATATATATATATATTTCTAAGCGCAAAAGAGGTGTTTCGCATAAAATATAATATTACCCTTTTTAACACTTTCCAACAAAATTGAAAAGTGTCTATGACTTATGTTTCTCTGTCCGTCTCTCCGTCTGACTCACCGCGCTCTTACTCCCGTAAAAACTAATGGAATTTTTTGAAACTGATGTATGTTATTCAAATTTACCATTCAATGTTCCTTACTGAAAATGGAGTAAATAACACCAATGATTTGTGTACAGGTACACTTGAAAGTATTCTAAAGCATTGCATTTTATGAGATTTATTTCTATAAACCATATTTTAATGCCTTTACTTTGCACAAAATTTAATGAATTTGAAATGTTTTATTCATATGCAGAAAAGAATGCCTTTTATAGTATACAGTACAATCAGCATTAAGATTTATAGGCCGCATAAAAATAGGGAGAAGTATTGAGAAGTATTGCATTTATTTATTTATTTATTTATTGTTTTAATTAAGCATTGTAACAATTTTTTTACAAAGTTTAAAAATGAATATTATTTAAATTATTCTATATCTCTTTGCGTGATTGTCCGTCTGCCCGACACCAGTATCCGTAAGTACTTTCAGAATTTCATCAAATTGTTATATGTTATTTAAGTACACTATGCAATGTTTCCTAGTTAAAATAACATTAATAGGCCCTGTACAACTGGTTTGTGTATACAGGGACACTCAAACAAATGCTTACGCATTCTGTTTTATGAGAGACATTTTTATAACGCACACTAAAATAACTTTCTACTTCAAAAACCCTAATGAAGTCAACATTTATTGTTAACATTCTAAAATAATGTTTTGCATAGAATATGATATGTTTAGAAATGAAATGTATAGGGGTACACTAAAATATCCAGATCCATTAACGGCTACATTGGAAATTGCTTGAAGTGTATTTCCGTTTTTGTTAAGTATTTTTAACACAGTCCAACAATATTAAAAACTGATTATGAATTCAATTAGTCTATTTGTCTGTCTGTTGTATGATAAATTAGCCAAAGAACATTGAAGGTAAAACGATGTAACGAGTGCGTACAGTTGGAAAGGGTTTATAATCAATGCATGTCGCATAATTTTTCGTTCTTGTTTTAGAAGGCAACATAAAACATTTCTCAAATATTAGTGTCTGTTTGTTTATTGATAACACATATACATCAGATTTGTATGCTTGACTTGTAGTCCGCTTGAAAATCTTCCTCAGATAAAGACAGATAGCACATGGCAGAATGACAAAGACGAAGAATTTGAAGAACACCCAGGGTCACGCGGGAATCGAACCCGCTCTCCTACGCTCGAAGGCGATTAGCAGTATGGTGACTGTTGTAATTAAAATTACACATTTAGATATGTAAATAGATACATAAATGATTTTTCATATAAGTATATAGCTATTTATGTATAATTTTTTTTTTTTTTATGGTAGAATAATGGAAAGTAATTATTAATTTGTATGTAAATATTTGAATAAAAAAAGTTTTTTGCTGTTAAATAAGAATAAGATAAATTTATAAGTGCTGCTTTTAAAATTGAAGGCGAAGGGAAAGAAATGAGATAGGGATTTTTTAGACTAACTGGCTGCCCAGTGACATTATAGAACAAAAAAGGAAAAGACGATAGTTTATAGGACTCATAAAACTTGAATGGAGGATCGGAAAAACAACTACAGGCTAGGGTAACTATGAGCCACCCACACGCTCTCTCTCCAGCCCCACGACTTAAGAAGAGCATATTTTTAGAAGTGCAAGTACGGCTTCTTGGTCAACTACTTTTCGGCGAGACCGTTATGAAATCTCCCGGTGGTGCAATCTCCCGGTGGTTCTCCAGATATCCTGCTTCATCCCGCATCAACTGCCTTTGAATCTCAAAATATGAGAAATATGAGCGACCAGAAGTGCTGGCAAAACACCTATGATTCGTCTCTAGAAAGAATCTATCGAATGGAGCATCCAAGTGTTCTCCCTATTCCAGAATCCCGAAGTGCCCTAGAACTGTGAAATAGAAGTCCTTTATGATTTTGCTTCTATAATGCGTATCTGGGTGAGTCAAAATTTTACAGTCTAAAAAAAAAGAGAAAATATTTAATTGTGTATCTATCCCCATTTTTTCTATTATTCGATCATGTCTGAGTGCTACCTAAAGTGGTTTTGAATAAAATTAAACTTGAATTAAATAAAATATTTGTTTGAATAAGAGACCAAAATATTTAATAAAATACATTATTAATGAAATTCTTTCTAATAATTAAGGAATTATTTATTTTGGAAAACTTATTTTAATTTGAATTTATCTCCTTAATAAATTTATGACCCATTAAAAATATTTAAAGAACTTGGGTGTAATTTTGATGTAGAGAACGCAATGTACAATACAGTTTGGAGAATGTCTTAAATTAACAATTTCTCTCCAACAGTGACATAACCACTCAGCCACGGAGGGCCTAAATATTAGTGTTTCGTTTAAAAGTTTCTCATGATGTACAACAAAATGTGTCTATTCTATTTTCTTAGCCATATATGGTAGACAAAGTATTTAGTTTGGGTCATATTTTCAAAAGTTAGTTTTTCTGTTTAGAAGTTTTGACGTGCTATATACTCGAAATTCATAATTTTAGCTGTTGGTTTTTGTATCTGTCTGTTTTGGTCTGAGTCTCTTATCAGCATAATTAAAAATCCAATGTTATCAAGAAGCCAAGTATACAGTATACAAATAATACTTTTCTATTTTTTCTTCTTTTTAAAAGTCGATCTCACTTTATTTTTAACTTTTCTTTATTTAAAACTTATTTACATTAGTCTTAATTAAATCACAAAACAATTTTAAGTATGAAATAAAAATAAACTAGCATAAATACAATATTTCAAAATAGTTTTTCGTAAAGTTCAAAGCAAATACGATCTTGAATATTTTTAGAAATGATGAGAATATTTTATTTCAAAATTGTTTACTTTTATGGTTATTTAAATAAATAAAAAGGGAAACACTGAACTATCCAAACTCAATAAAATTCGTAATTTTAGTTTTCGCGTACAAATTTTAGTATTGTTTTTGAAGAGCATAAAATATTTACATTTATAACTATGTAGAATTATTGTGTAGTTAAATTAAGCATAAAATGTGCACTGTTCCTCCGCATATCATCATTTTAATTTTATATATTTTCTCGTTAACATTTCGATTACTTGATAATTTTTTGGCATTTTGAAAATCGTAAATTCTCGACAAAAAAGAAAACAAAATTGCAATTTAAACTTTTCAGATGAGTAATATGTACACACATATATATATATATATATATATATATATATAACATAAAAATTACTGCCTGAATATATTATTTGTTGAAAAACCTTATATAGTTTAAAAATATTAAATAAATTTAAAAGCTTTTATATGAAATCTGCAGTTGTGCCAAGTAAAAGGGGCTAAGTCCCCTCAAAAGCTACCTTTTATTTATTTCTTATAAATTACTTCGGTTTGCAATTTTTTAAAAGCGACTTTTTGTCAAGATTTTTTTGAATATATTGATTATTAAACAGACCTTTATTTTACTCCAAATTTGGCGGAAAATTACATTTCAAGGTAGCCAGAAGTAGTAAACCGTTTCTTAATTTTAACAGAGTTAATTGTTTTGGTATAATGTATTGTTTCTCGCACAAATTTTCACCATAAATTACAAAAGTAGGCCATCTACACTGCAGTGAATTCCATTGTACTCTAAACTCTATTTTTTCGAAAGTAAAATTTAAAGTAATTTCGAGATTCTGTAATAAGCTATGGAATACTACAACTGAGCCAGCGATTGTCGTTCCCTGCGGTGTATATTATCTTATTATCGTGACTTGTTTTCAGAAATGTTCATGGACTGGAACCTGCCTGTTTATTTACGAATGAGTTGCCTCAAACAAAATTTCACTGTTTTGTAACAATATGTATATTTCAATGGCTGTATTGTATAAGGAATTCAGATGATGTCCACATCAGAGTTTTTTTTATTATTTAATTTTAGATTACTGAATAAATATTGCTTTAAATCAGTAGTTCTTATTCAGTATTGTATATACTATCCAGGGAAAAGTACATATTTCATAATTTCGCGAAAAATTAAACAAAAAGAAGGGAAAAAAATGACATGACGAATTGTTTTCCCCTATTTTTTTCGGTTTTAGTGAGGAAAAATCTATAAGAAACATTAAAAAAAAAATCTGGTGTGAAACAACCACACGAATTCCATTACCCACTATTACACGCATTATATGCAGTTTTTGGAGATAATGTGATCGGAAGACATAAAATTGAACTAACAAAGTAGAAACCAAACATTTTTCCGGTAACAGAAACTTGATACACATGTAAAGATATATAAAACAAAGCTTAAACAGCGACCTTAAAAAATAAGAAAAAAAAAATTGGTAGAGTTATTTTTTGAAACACCGATTTCCGAGATCTAAAACAAACCTATCTAAGTAGGATGATTGTTAGTTTTCCTCTAATAACCACGTAATACATGAGAAAGGATATCTAAAATAGGTTTATGTAACAATTTTCAAGAAAATCGTTAGAGCCGTTTTTGAGATTTCAACTTTTACCAAAACTTGACATACTCAATTACTGACCAAAAAAAAAATAATTACATACAAAAGAATATTTAAAAGGGAGTTAATACGGCGAGTTTGAAAAAAAAAAAAAAAAAAAAAAAAAAAAATCCGTACAGCCGTTTTTTAAGTGACGCGCTAGCGAGACCTGAAATTGAGCTATTTATACAGGACGCCTATCATTTTATCTGAACTAGCCAACTATATAACTCGAAAGGACATTTTATAGAGTGTTTATATAGCAATTTTGAAGAAAATCGTTCGAGCAGTTTTTGAGATAAGGACTTACGTCTCATTTCCGATTCCCAATGTCCCACTTCCGGTTTTTCAATTTTCACCAAAATTTGAAAAAAAAAACATCTGTTCACCAAACCTGTATATCTTTATTAGTTTTGGAGATATGATAGTCAGAAGATTCCTCCCACTGATCAATTGCGAAAAACTGCTTTTTTGGACTCAGGAGGCTTTAAAACGTGTAAATCAGGGGAAAACCCGATACCGAATTTTTGGACCAAATACAATACTTCCATTACCTACGGTAATGGTGTAATGGAAGTAAAAAAGTCCTAACCACAAAACCTGTGTCACTTAAATATTCAATTTAGTTACTTTTGTATTCTATATATCTGTGTGAACTTTAAAATTCTTTTATAAACATAATAAATCTCTCATTTTTATTATTTTTTCACGTTAAAAACATTTTGCGTGATATAATAACATCAACTAATGAAAGTCTGTGTGAGAAATGAATGGAATTAACTAAATATCTCGGGTAGTTAAAGTATATCATCGATTTCCAAGGAAATGTCACTCTTGATTCATAATGTATGAATTAATTCATCTATATTAATAAAATCAGACTTTTGTCTGTAAATTTGTCGGAAATAAAAAATAAAAAATTGCGATATCTTAACGTTTCACACCCCATGAAAGCCGAAAATGACTTCAGAAAATTTTGCCAGTGTGTGTGTGTGTGTCATCGTGTCTGTATGTCGCTTTTTTTGTCCGGGCATCACTCGAGAACAGCTGGACAGAATTCAACGGCGCTTGGCAGAAACTTAGGTCTTCACCCAACTTAAAATTATATCTATAGAAATTTTCGAAATTTTGATTAGTTTTTGAAGTGTGGGTAAAAAACGCCTGCGCATATATTTTTTCATTAAAACGCTTTGGTTGGAAAAATAAATTATAAAAATAAATTTTTAAGTTAAAGACTTTTTTATTCGCGTGATTCGCCCTACAAATTATGAAAAGATTGAAATGAAGAGTTGCTATCTAAATTTGATACTTTAGTTAATTTTAAAATCTAATTGTTGTATCAAAAAAACTGTTTACACACCAGAATTAAGAAAAATCACCTCTTTTATTTGGTACTGAATTTGTAACAATATGTCTGATATTTCTAATTTATTTTTCCCTTTTTTCGTTTTTCCGTTGCCACTTAAATTCCATACTTTAGTTATTTTTTAAAAATCTAATTGTCGCATCGAAAAACTGTTTGCACCCCCGGATTCAGAAAAATCGCCCCTTTCATTTGGTGTCAAATTTATAAATATAGGTCTGATATTTCTAATTTATTTTACCCTTTTTCCGTTTTTAACCCAGATTCGGTAGAAGGTTGTATATTTATACATACGCATTTATATATATTTTTATTTTCCAGAAATAAAATGAAATATTTTTAATTTCACGTGAATAATAATAAAAATTAGAGAGAAAAATAAATAGCTGACCTACAAAAGTTGGTGATTTTTTTTTTTTTTTTTAATCAGGAATTTGTACGTGGATAAATATTTTCATAGAGACAGTTGGCATTAGTTTAATATTTTTGTTTAATTAAGCAGTACTTTTCTTTCCTGCTGTAAAACAAAATTTTTTGTTGTTATTATGTACCTTATAACTTTCTTTTATGTTCTCCCCTTAATTGTAAATGATTATAATTTGGATTTTATTAAGATTTTTTATTTTTATTTTGTAAATATCAGAAATGAGTTTTTATTTTATTTTTTTTTACTTTATTCATTTATTTTACTTTATTAATTTATTTATTTTGTGTATGGAACAGCTTTAGAATCGGATCGCTTTGGCAAAATTTGAAATTTGGCACTGAAGTACCTTGTACGTTTCTCGCCAAGATCTTTAATTGCACAACTGAGATAGCCAATTCTGTTCATCGCAAAAATGGCTTAAAATATTTAAAGTCACTAAAGGGGTCCCATACTAAAGCTGTGCTTTTTGTATTTATTTATTTATAATATTTTCTATTAAAGACTTCTGTGGTCACGAAATTTGGTGCGTAAATTGTGTGTATGCATTCGGCACTTATTGTAACTGGATTTTACGAAATTCGAAATCCCCCCACCCCCTTCTCGGAGTCGGAGGGCAATAAACATATGTAAAATCATGTTTTTTCGTCTGAATTCGCTTTGAATTATCTTAGAATGGCGAATTTTGGTGTGTGGATATTGATTAAGTGTTCGCTTTATGTACATTAGCGGGATTTTGCAAAACTTCGAACTCACCCGCTGAGGAAGGGGAAGTTAGAAGCGGGTAATGTCCAGCGAAGCGGGCAAAGCCTGCTAGTAATCTATATATATAAAATAGTAAACTCACTGATTCACTCATTCTCTGATTCAACACGGCCGTGGCGATTCTATGTGGAGATAGAGTCACAGTTTTTGGTGAGCAGGTTGATTTTAGGACCCTGACGCTCACTAAGACGGGACTTTGGGAAATACCTCACCCCGGGGGGCAGAAGGCAAAAACCACTTTATAAGCACAACTCGGCTCCAAATTACTTCACGGTGAAGAAATTGCAGATGGGGAGACTAGACTTGAATACAAAAAAAATTACTTTCTGCGATTTTGGAATTTTGAATTTTTAATGGGGGGGTAGGGGGTAAAAATTGGATTTTCAAAGGCGTATAAGGCAAAAACACATTCATGAGCATAACTCGGCTCCAAATTACTTCACAGTGAAGAAATTATAGATTGGGAGACTACACTTGAATACAAAAAAATCACTTTCTGTGATTTTTTAATTTTGAATTTTTAAGGGGGGAAGGAGTGAAAAAGATTTTCGGAGGTGCAGAAAGCAAAAACACCTTTATAAGCATAACTCGGCTCCAAATTACTTCACAGTGAAGAAATTGCAGATGTGGAGATTAGACTTGAATTCAAAAAATCAATTTCTGTGATTTGGGAATTTTGGATTTTTAAGGGGGGTAGGGGGTGAAAATGATTTTCGGAGGCGCAGAAGGTAAAATCACTTTTATATGCATAACTCGGCTTCAAATTACTTCACGGTGAAGAAATTGTAGACGGGAAGACTAGACGTAAGTAAAAAAAAAAATCTTTTGCTGCGATTTTGGAATTTTGCATTTTTAAGGGGGGGGGAGGGGGTAAGAAGGATTTTCGGAGGCAAAATTAGCAATGCATGGATTTTCGTATATATATAAGTAACCGTCTTCTTGAAGGTATTTGCAAAAACTCATTTTTGTTTTTTTCCGATTTTCGATTTGGGGGAGTGAGTTACGAGGGGACAAATTCGATCTCCTCCCCCTTTTAGCGCTAAATTCATCCGTGGAAATCTATGAGCTGAGGTCACAAATTTTAGTATGTGGCTTATTTACGTGTGTCCAACACTCATTGTAACGGGATTTTGTGAAAGTCCCCCCCTTTACCCCTTTGAGGGTGGGGTGGGGAATAAAAGAGTAAAATCACTGATTAACTGACTCAACACAGCCGTGGAGATTCTATGGGGTTAGACTGGCAAATTTTGGTGAGCATGTTGGTTTTAGTACACTGACGCCCATTAAGGCGGAATTTTGCGAAATATACCCCGCCCCCCCCCCCCAATGGAGGGGCAAGAGGTAAAAACCCCTTATAAGCATAATTCGGCACCAAATTTCTTCACGGTGAAGAAATTGCAGAGAGAGGGAGAGACTAGACTTAAATGTAAAAAAAGCATTTTCTGCGATTTGAATTTTGGATTTTTAAGGGTAGGGGGGTAAAAACGACGACTTTCGGAGGCAAATTTAGCAAAATACGGGTTTTTGAGTAAAACTGTACCAATAAGAGCACAAAGATATGGAAAATCGCCAAGAGTCTTCTTGAGTATATTTCCGAAACCTCATGTTTTTTTTTTTTTTTTTTTTTTTTTTTTTTTTTTTTTTGTGATTTTCGATTTTTGAGGGGGGCGGGAGTAACGAGGGGGCAAATTCAAGCCCTCTTTTAGCGCTAAACTCATCCGGGGAAATCTATAGGAGCTAAGGTTTCAAATTTTAGTGAGTGTCTTACTTACGTGTGTCCAACACCCATTGTAATGGGGTTTTGCGAAAGTCCTCCCCTTTTCTCCTTGGGGGGACTTCGCACTTTTGACTTTTGAAATGAAATGACATCCGGCTGGCAAACCTACGTAAATTTGATGGTTGGCGAGATTCAGCATCAGCAAAACAACGGTTATCATTTACATTTTCTTTTTTTATTAGAAAGGAAATATTTCATTGCTTTTCTATGGATTATTTTTTCAGGATTTTTAAAGTAAAATTTAGAAATTCGATTACAGCTAAAATATTAAATGCTTGTTTTAGTCATTTACTTGAAATAAATTACACGCACACGCACTGCTATTTTAACTAAAGAAAAGTAGTAATCAAAACGGAATAAGAATTGCATACGAAAATTACAATCACAAAGATAAAAAAAATACAGCAAAATTTTAAATTTATAATTTTTGTGTTTTTTTTTTTTTCTTTAATTGAAGAAATTACTTAAACAGTATAAAACATAAAATAATGTCATTTAAAATTAAGTAAAAGGTAAAGTTTAAAATACATTAAAAATATTTAAAACCTTTAAAATTACCATTACACAAGCGCTTTCAGCTGCTCATTCCGCAGCCTTCCTCAGGTGTGCTTTGCTGAACATGATCGTCGGGCGTTTCCGCTATCTTCTCTCTACTTCTCCTCTCTAGCATAGGGCGCCACCCAAACTTCAGCAAAATAGCTTATTATAGCAATTATCACTACGCAACAAAAAGAGAAAACGTCGAAATTCTTTCGAACCACGTTTCATGCCACAATGACCCAATGGAAATTGACGCCGTGTGGCGCCCTATGCTAGAGAGGAGAAGTAGAGAGAAGATAGCGGAAACGCCCGACGATCATGTTCAGCAAAGCACACCTGAGGAAGGCTGCGGAATGAGCAGCTGAAAGCTCTTGTGTAATTTTAATTTTAAAGGTTTTAAACATTTTTAATATAAAATAATGTGTTTTGTGTTTTGAATAATAATATATATATACATATATTTTTCTTCAAATGTTGCAAAATTTTCACATGATTCATTAATTTTTAAAATCTTGTAATTCGCATACACTGTAAAAAAAAAAAAAAAAAAAAAAAAAAAAAAGAAAGAAAGAAAAAAACAACAACAATTGTAAAATCACGGTATTTGACCGCATAATTTTAGGTGAATTGACCGTTTTGCTACTTAAACGGTCATAATCCGTAAATTAATGTTTTGAAAGTATAATTTAGGAACTGACCGTATAATTTTACTGGAAATGACCGTTTTGCTAGCTGAACGGTCGTAGCCCGTAAATTGATGTTTTGAAAGTATAATTTTGGAATTTTTACGAGAAAAAGCCGTAAATCTATGCAAATTGCTCTTATCTCCCACCAAACCATTTTCTTACGGGCAAATCCCTTCAAATGCTATCATTTCAGTGACGTCATAAGAGAACGCTTCTATTTTCAAACTGAAACTATGATTGTTGTTGTTGTCGTGTGCCACTCGGAAATTCCGAGCCCTGATAGTGGAACTAACCGGATTTATTTTAAGGCATGAGGGGTGCATCTTCTGTTTTTTAGGAGCGCCTCACAGGGAGGAAGTACGACTTTAGCTCCAGAAGCTGGTTAAAGATGGCAGCACCAGCCAAACAACAGGAACTCGAATTTCGATCCGGATCAGAGCGAGTTAAACCGTGACATTCGATATACAAGGCCAATTCTTTCTTTCCCCCCTACTCTACTGGCGTCATCAAACTTGGGGTTTGGGGTCAGAGCAGGTGCTACTATGAGGGTAGCTCGCATCAGTCAGAGGTCAGAAAGCGCGTAGTTTAAAAACTTCTGCACGTGCAAATAAAGATTTTTTTTTAATTTTCAGGGAAATTTTTTAAACAACATTCCATATTGTGAATATACTTTTTTTAGTTGTTTCAAAATCTGTCATTTTGTAAGGATGAATACAAAAATTTCAGTGTTTTCCCCCAAAAAAGAAAGATTTACGATCAAAATGGCTATTTATTTCAAAGGGTTTAAGGATTTATTTCAAATGAAAACAGCAATGTAAGTTTATTTTTCTGTTTCTCTTATAACAGTTTTACAAACTTTTTTCTTAACTTATCGATATAATAAATGAGGAAAGTTTTACACCTGATATATCCATTAAAATAGTTACCTATGCCTATAAAATGCAAATAATAATAATAATAATAATAATAATAATAATAATAAATATCAATTTATGTCCAAGTACTTAAAATTTAGTTGGTTTGTTTAAAATATTTTTAATCATTAATAGCATAACACTTAAAAGAATAAATAAGATTTATTATTATTATTATTATTGTCTATATATTTACATGACAAATAAGCAATTTGCACATCAATTTAATGTGCTTTTTGATGGGATAAAATGTGATATTTTCATAAATGTATTTAGTTAATTCATAGTGTAATTTTATATATGTGCGCATGTATATAAATAATACTACAAACAAATAAATTTCATTCGATTTTTTTTAAATTATATTTTTACTAAAATATGCTTTTAAATAAAAATTCACAAAGATTTGTATGACTAATATATATACATACTTTGAATAAGTAAATTACTGTTCAATTATAATTATTTTATTTTAATTATCCTCGATATAATTAAAATTAATATTTTTATTAGCATTTTTTGAAAAATTTATAATGTAACATTTATTTCCCCCCCCCCTTTTTTTTTTTTATAATACTCCTACATTAACGAAATGCTACAAATACACAAATCGTATCTACTTTTATTTTATTTTTTTAAATAATGAAGAATGAGTTTCCCCCTTTATTCTTTTGTTCAATACTTACCAATATGAATTACCGCACATAAGCAACATGTTCAAATTATTTTTTTAATAATTCATAGCTCAATTAATTGAAATTACTGTAACATTATAAACTTGGACTTGATTTCTTCAAATTATTTTATTTCAAAATAAAATAAAAATAATTACTAATTTAATACTCATTTAAAACCTTTATTTATTTATTTATTTTTATACTTAAGTTCTATAGAGCATTCTATAAAATAGGAAAAATTTAGCTTTAATTGGTCTCGATCGTCAACTTTTTTCTAGTTTCATACATATTACATACATTACCAACATAACTGATATTTGTTTACACAGTTTATATTCAATTTTCATTTGTATACATACTGATTATTTTCAGTGTATGTATAATATACTGAAAATCAAATATTCAATTTTCAAATGAATGTATATTAATTAAAACTCCAATTGTAAAGTAATATTTTTTTCATATAATTTATGTTACTGAGTAATTTAAGTGAAATTTTGGCAAAATATACACAATGTTTTTTTTTTGCATAATTCACATTTTATAAGATAAATTTTGAGAAATGGATTTTTTTTTCTAAATACTAGTAATTTTAAGTAAATTCTGGGTATTACAGTAAGGAATTATACTACCATTAGAGGTCAAGACTCACGGTCGCCACTCGCCACGTGGCGACTTAATTAGAAAAAGTGACGATAAAAAAAAATTGGTATGATCGTCATTTTTACCGCGAATTCGCGAAAATATTTCTTCCGTTTTTAAAAAAATCGCGGATATCGTTCGTTAAAAAAAAAAAAAAAAAGAAATCCCATTAACGATCGGCGATTGTTAATGGGATTTCGATGATGATCGCGCCGTCCGATTTCCAATCTTTCTCCATCCACAACATAAATGTCAATATTCATTTAAAACTTGCTTTATGAGATTCTAGAACCTAGAAAGAAATAGAATTGTTAAATATTTCTTGTTTGTGTAATTATTTTTTGCCTCCCCCCCCCCTTTCTTATTTCCAACTAGCGATCGCCGATCAAATGTTCTGCAGTTGTTTCTCAGTCTTTCTTCATCCATAATATAAATGGCAATATTCATTTTAAACTTGCTTTATTAGATTCTAGAAGTAGAATTGAGAATTTAATATTTCTTATTCATGTAATTATTTTTTTAATCCCCCCCCCCTTTTCCCCATTTCTAGATAGTGATAAATGATCAATTCTAGAAACAATAAAGCGATAGAAGTGCTTAATATTTTTCACATATGTAATTATTTTTAGACTTAACTTGATGAATATATTTATTTTTTCTCAATTAAATTATATATTTATATTCCATATCTATACCAAATGTGTAAACAGTTGGGTGGGGGAGAAAAAACAGATTTTTAGGTACGAAATTTTTTTAAAAATTAGTTTAAGAGAATTAATGCTCAGTTGATTTCATACATGTTTAAAACTGATAATTAAATACTATCTATATATATATATATATATATATTAATGTATGAGTAATGTACATACATAAAAATTTTATTCTATAAATGTTTGAAAAATTTGTTTTTCTGGTGGTATGAAATTTTTATAAGGTTTAATGTGGATATAAAAGTAACTGCAGTTATATTAAAGAATTATTTGTCTTAATGAAATAATCCTGAAAATGCTTAAAGTAGATAAAAGCTATATATAACTGCTTAGGTAGTCATTTTATTGAAAGTGATGCTAATAATGTCCAACCAATCATGTTTACAGAAAAGTTTCAGCAAATTTCTAATTTTAGCAATCACATGCCAATTAATAAAATTGAACCTCTGATAATAGGCTAGTACAGATTCTTTGCCTCCCTACCCCCTCCCCAGACTCAAAATAATTTCATTTTCCTCTAATACTGATCATAATTATTTTCCATTTGCAGATGGAAGTGCCAGACTAGACGAAATTTATTAAATGAATCAAATTTTTGTATTTCTTTTGCGATGGGAGATAAAATAAATATTCTTGTAAAACACAAATTGTGTATGAGAAATCACATTGTCAGATCATATCATCATTATAGCCTGCTGTTTTCCCGTAGCAAAATGCATGTTTTAATATTTATCTATGAAAGTCCATATATTTTCCCTCATTACTAAAACTTTGAATTTTAAAGTCTTCTTTCTAAGTACTATAGTTATTAATAACATTTTTAAAAAGCTGGATTACATGCTATTATAACTACATGCTTATAGAACTCACTCTTAAAACATTAACAAGAATAAAATCATAAGCATTCAGTGGAAGTTCAAACGAGGTCATATCTTCCCTCAAAAACCGAATCACTTTTCAGCGATTCAATTACTCAATCTATTTTGTCTTTTTCATTTCAGATATTAAAAAATGTAAACTAGAGAAGTGCGTAATTGTTTTTCAAATAATACAATTTAATTTTTATTGGCAGAAATACACACATATTATATATACATGATTATTGTGTTATTGAATGACTAATAATACAATAGTCATTTAATAATAGTGACTATTGTATTATTATTAAAATACATTAAGAGCACTATTTCTTAATTTAATTTTCCGACCATATCATTTGTGTTTTTATGCTTGTATGCACACACACATATGTATCATATATATATATTATGTGTATGAATCCGATGTATAGCGACGACGACTCATGAGTGGCCACTGAGTTCATCATGTCCAGTGGCCACTGGCCACTTCTAAAAATTTTAACTATCCATTATATTATAATACAGTTATTATAATGTTATATTTTTAGAAAGCAGGAACTTGCTTATGATCAAACATTAGGAAAAGAGACTTGAATAAATCAACAAACAACAACATCTTAAAAGTTCTGTATTTTTTATTTTATTTTTAATGTTATATTATTAAATATTAAAAACATTTTAAACTAATTCCTAAACTTTAAAATTGATAAGAAAATTGGTAATATTTTGTGTTTTATATGTAATTATTATTAAGGCGCGCATATATATATATATATATATATATATAAATCTGACGTTAATATAGCGATAAGTTAAGAAAATTATTTTGTAAAATAGTTATAAGCGAAAAATTAATTTACTTTGCTTTTTTCATTTGAAATAAATATTCTTTTGATTGCTGATACCCATCTTAGTCGGTGTATAATTTCTTTTAGGAAATTATACACCGAAATTTTCGGTCAGACATGACTGAAATAAAATCGTTATAATAAATGTAACTTACTCAAGCAATACTAAAGGAGAAATACATTTTAATGACATCTATATATTTTTTAATGACATTTAATGTATTTCTTTGTAAATTTAGAAAAATGGAATATTTATATGAAAAATAAGTACATTTGCCATTATGTGAAAAATAATCTAAAAAAAAATACATGCTTCAAAAAATTTATTTTCTAGTAGCAAAATGAATCATTTAATAGATTAAATGATTTAAAATGAATTGATAAAATTTTGCAATTATTTCTTAATTGCAAAACTTTGTAATAAATCTGATTTTTTTTTTTTTTTTTTTTTTTTTTTTAATAATATTAGTTTATTTTTAGATTGAAATAACTAAAAATATGTATTTTAACGAAAAATATATATCATCAAAATAAACATATTTACATACATACCTATGTATGGTGTAAATGAGAATATTATGTTGGGAAAAGAAAAGAAAATGTTTATCATATCAGTTAAAAACTTGTGCCGTTGTTATATTCCTATTAAATGTGTGTGTGAGTACTTAATTACAAAGTACAGATTTTTTTTTTTTTTTTTTTTTTTTTTTTTTTTTTTTTAGTGTATGCAAGAATACTTAAGTACAAAGTACAGATATTCTTTCGGTATCATCTAATTCGAGAGTTATTTTAAATTTTCGTGTAACCCCAAGTCTACTGACGTGATCGAGGGTTGAAGTGGCCTTGTGTTTCGAGGGTTACGGTTAAACCCATGTTCCGGTACCCCCAGAGGTATAATTTTTGATGGGAACTTGGAGGACTTTGCGACCACGACGGAATTTAACGTGCACCAGTCGCCATTAGCGTAGACGACACTATGATTATTATTTATACTGATTGAATGTATTTAATTATGCACGCATGACGCATAGAAACATCAATTGGTTTTAATAAGCTATTGATTCCTTAATTTAATTCAAAGAATTTCCATCTGACTGAAACTGAAAAGTTGATATTAATAAAACTGATTTTCTTTGTGTATTGACACGAAAACATTGAAAAAGAAAATCCCTTTTCGGCAAGCTTAA
Source organism: Salticus scenicus (assembly GCA_963930645.1). Lineage (NCBI taxonomy): Eukaryota > Metazoa > Arthropoda > Arachnida > Araneae > Salticidae > Salticus > Salticus scenicus. The sequence continues at coordinate 97,791,960 of OZ005661.1, forward strand.
AGGTAAAGGTAGATTCCTTTACGTTAATGTTACTAATGTAAAGGAATTTTAGATATGATATGCATTAATACTTAGCCAATGGCTTTGTTCTCACACATTTTATTATTTACGTCACTATTCTGTTTTCAAGAAATTTAATTTTCAACTACAAAAGGGTTTTATATTCAATCTACTTAAGGTTTTAGGCTAGATTTATTGGTCTGTAAATGTTTCAATTTTTTTAAATTCAAGCTCATAATCATTCAACAAATAGAAGGCTTAAAGATACACAATTCCAGCAATGGTTAATCCCGGAGGGGGCTATTGGGCTACGCCCCCCCCCCCTTCTCCCCACCCAAGCACAATCAAAATTATAATTTTTATTTAAAATCTATATAACTGTTGTTCAATATCTTTCTTTTAAAGGAAAAATAATAGAAACGTGAAAATGCACTTGTAACCTTACTGTGGGCAAGCACTCATAAGCCTGGCGTTGCTATGGTCAAGTCAAATACAGTTAAGTGGTAGCGGTTTTTGGATAGTTATTTCATTGTAATTTTCATTGAATTATTGAAAGTTTTGTATTGTGTTTTTGTGACTCCATATTGTCAGATGAGTAAAAATTGTAAAGGGAAACTGTTTTGGTTTACATAAGCTGGAACATTAACATTAACACTAGTTAACATTGGGCCATTTGGCACCGCTGAATTTCAATGTTAATTGTTATGAATTTAGTAAATTGTATAATTTAGAGTGATTTTGGTGATAAAACTTGCGACTTAGCAATGAAATTTGTGATTTGGCGGCAAAATTTGATAGTTGACGACTAAATTTTTGACTTGGCGACAAAATTCGTTGTCTGATGACAAAATTTGACGAGCTTGGCGATGGAGAGAGGCAGCTTTGGCGTCATTATATTTTATTTCCACGCGAAATAATCATATCTCTGCACAGACCAATATCTTGTTTCGACAAGATAAAAAGTCAAAGGAAGCTGTAACGTATTACTCTCAATCGTAAATTTTAAATTCTTGCCTAAACCAACATTCTAAGCTATTCACCACAAATGATATATTTGTATTAAGATTGACGTATTCTTTTAATTTTATAGTTTTAAATGATTAATTAAAGCGTTTAACATGGTTTATAATAAACACACTTTTATTAACTTGATATGATGCAACGATTAATGTATATAACGTAATTTTGCAATTCAATTTTCGGCAACTTCTTGTCCTCCGAAGGACCTGAAATTTTACACACGACTTCATAATCAAAGACAATACTAGATACAAGTGTTTCCAAGCACTTTTCCCATCAGGGGCAGGTTCCAGGAGCAAACAAAAAATCTATACTTATACAAAACTATCGTATGTGTCACAGAATTTGGATGTATTTGTATAATGTCGAGTGGCAACAATTAATTTTTTTAAATAAAGATTTAAGTTTTCTAAAACCTTTATTAGTTCACTTTTAAATAAAAAAGTGTTCTTTAATTTCTTTAAAAATGGTACAATTTTATTTATCTAAATAAGGGAATTCGGAGTAATGAAATAATACTTTAATTTAATTTTAGTTTTTTATGAAAATAAACTTCAACGGAAAATTCATTAATATCGTCCCTAGTTATTTGTCAAAGGGATAATACCTAAATGTTCTCAAATTTATTACATTTTATAGCATGCCAGTTTAATTCGTTTAGCATCGATTTACACCCTTTTTTTTTTTTTTTTTTTTAACGATGACATTTATTATAGCATCTATGTCATAAACATAGAATAATAATAAAGAAGAAGGAGCGTAAGTGTTTTGGTTTCGGTTTCTAAAATCCAGGAATGCCGGGTATAGGGTTGTAACAGCACTTCCATCTGATTGGTTGACTACTTGTTGGCGAAATTTTTGAATCGTCTCGACTCTCTGTCAATCAGTCTGCGAGGCAGCACCCATAACAAACAGCGATGAATGTGCTGAGGATGGATTGAGAGGAGCAAAATTAGCTTTCGATGGCATTTCACTAGAAGGGGTTTTGTAAGCATTAGAATATTGGCGTGCTCCTTCTTCCTTTATTATTATTCTATGGTCATAAAGCTATGTCAAAATGCGCTTAGCCCTAAGATATGTTGATTTTATTTACATATTTATTTATTTATTAACTTTTATTTTACTTGTTTAAAATCACGGATAAAATTTTATTTCATTTTTATCAGTACATTGTTGTAATTGTGACGTCATATTTTCTGTTAAATTAAACTTTTTTTTTTTTTTTAAATCAGATTATTATATTGTTTAAAAACACGATTAAAATTTTATTATATTTTCAGTGATTTTTTAATTATCGTTTGCACGTGACATAAGCATCAGATTATAAATTTTTCTAATGAAAGCTATAGAAAATGTCGGCTTCAACACAATTCACGAAAAATCACTTTTTAGCTTGTAACTTCTAAGTAATTGAAGCTATCGAAAAAGTTTAAATACAAAAATTGTTCTTTAGGGTAAGGCGGTAATTCGCCTGATTTGAAATTTTTTCTTATTTTCAATATTAAAGAAATTATGGGCAAATGAAAATTTCCACCCCCTTTGAGCTGGATACCCCATCTACGAACTCGACCGAGATTTTTACTGTCCTGACAACATATCCTGAGCTGGTTAATTTTAAATAAAAATTACTGCAGTTATCCTGTTCACAAATTAACATGGGAAAAAGCGTTATACACACACACACATACACACACACACACACACACATATATATATATATATATATATATATACATATAAACTTTTGAATGGAGGGTGGTTTTGGGTTCTAGGGGTCAGGATCGGTGAAGATATGAAGAAATTTTCCAGAGGTCGTGTCATGAGAACCATTGCAATAGATATATCTCCTATAAGGAATCTACCTAAAAGCTACAATGGTTTCTTGATTTGAATCCAGATGTGCAAAACACGAACTATAACCTAATGGCTATTTTATCGACTAAACGCTTTTTATTTTATTTTATTTTATTATTATTATTTTACATACAACATTCTAACTACTCTTAATCCTTTAGTTAAGCCTTAGAAAACAGAAAATTTTAATGTTTTCCGCACAATGCATTTTTTACAATATGCTAAAATAAATTTTATTTCAATATGAGATGAATATGTAATTAGCCATTTGAAGATAAGTCTTATGATTTTAATGTATGATTGTCACTGTTAAAAAAAAACTGTTTTGTCTTAATATGACCATTAGATATGTACACGTACGTCATATAAAACAGGTTCTGCTCTCGAAATACTGCAGTCCTTCCTCCATTCAATGGAATACAGAAAACAAAAAAATCTTTTGCTATTCTAAAAAGTACAAATACGCCCAAAACTTCATTATCACATTTTGAAATCGGTCGTATAATGAAAACCTGTTTGGATGAGTAAGAATTATGTTCTAGTTATTTCTGCTTTGCATTCACTACAGAAACCACTAATATCGAAAGCCATGAAAAAAATCGTATTACTTGGAGATACAAATTCTCTGTGTCCATGTAAAAGATTTATTATTATTATTCAAAGCTTATTTGGGGTCTCGATTAATTTTCAGTGATCTCACATAGTTTTCAAGAGTTTCATTTTGTTTTTTAAGAAGGGTGAGAAATTCTCACCCATTATATTCCTCTAATGCGAACCTTGAAATAAGAATACCGCTTTAGTTCTAGTGTTTACGAATAAAAATGATTTTGAAAATTATATTACATTTTCTTTCTCAAAAATCAGTATCATAGTCTTTATGAAAAAAACTTTCGTTTTTCCAATATCAGAATTGACTGAATTCTTAATTTTGTCAAAAATAGCAAATTTAGATTAAAAAAAAAATAGTCTAAAAGAAAATAATTTTTATGCATAATTTGAGAGTTAACAATATTCAATATTAAAATTTTTCGAGAAACTCAAACTTTAACTCTTAATTTTACGGTCAATATTACTATTTTTGCAGGTTGGTTGTACGATTCATCACAACGTAAAATGACTGGCGATACATCATTCATTGTCTAAACGTTTTTTTACGGGCATTGTCTGGAATCTCTGCTGCCAGGCATTGCCCGTAATTTTTCTGCAGAATTTTTAACAATGTATAACACTTAACACAACAACACACAACTTAACACACAACATAAAACACTTTTCAAGTAATTTTCAAGCTGCCTTCTACTGTCTACAGTTAGACAGTCTGCATTCAAATTTTCAAAGCGGCTAGGTCTCATCAATCGTCGGGGTGTTATCCTCCATCACGATAACGCCAGGCCACATGCTGCTGTCATCACTCGCCAAAAGTTACTGGGCTTTGGTTGGGAGGTTTTACCCCACGCTCCCTATTTTCCTGACTTGGCACCAACTGTCTATCGCCTATTTTCGTGCGTTGAACTATTCATTCAGTCAGAAAATCTTTGATGATCTTGACTCTGTGAAAACTGCCATCCATGACTTTTTTGGTTCGAAACCGCCGGAATTTTACCGCCGTGGGATTCATCGCCTACAAGAAAGATGGCAAGAGGCCAGTGGCGGCTCGTGTCAACTTTCCCAGTTGGGGCCCGGTCCATTGCACGACATATGAAATATATTCATAATTCAAACGCAAAAAGAATAAGTTGTTTAATGGGGGAAATTATCTTTTTTTTTTTTTTTTTTTTTAAATATTTGGGGTGCTCTATGTATATTTTGATTATTATAATTCATTGTGAATATTATAAAATTTTGCAATGTTAGAATATCAAAATTTTTAAACTGGTCTTCTTTACATGCATTTTTTTTTTTTTTTTTTTCGTGCATAACAACTCTTTTTTTTTTTTTTTTTTTTTTTTTTCGTGCATAACAACTCTTTTTTTTTTTTTTTTTTTTCGTGCATAACAACTCTAAATCTTTTATGTCTAAACGAAAACATTATATATTTAATATATATGTTTCTTGTACGTCTCCTTTTAAAAGTACAGCCAAAATATACTAAATTAAAATTAGAAATTTCATAAACATTAAATATGAATACACAGTTTTTAAATGTTAAACTGTTTGTGAATTTTTTTTTTTTAATATTCTAGCTTATTTAAAAACAATAATGTAGCACAAATGTATATAAAATTTAAAACCTTTAGGTGATTTTGTAATGTGTGTTAAAATTAAAAATTAAGCCTGTACAGAAAATTGAGTTTAAAATGTTATATTTCCTTCAACAATAACAATACAAAATTTTATAACTGTAGCAATAAAACAAAATAATAATATCTGACATTTTAGGTCTTTGCAGTTTTTTGCATAATGTTGAGTTAAAAATACACAAATAAAGACACTTTAAAAAAGGCTACATTAAAAAGGTTACATTAAAAAGAAAAAAAAAAAGTGTGTATATATATATTTAAAAAGGACTGATTTATCCCTTTATAATAATAATAATAATAATAATTTAGAAATATATTTTTTAAATAACCAATATTAATTTATGTAAATGCGATTATTATTATAAAAATACTTTAATGAAATATTATTTAACTGAAAAATTAATAATCATAGAAAATATTCCACTGAATCGCATGATTTTTTTTTTTTTTTTTTTTTTTTTCTTTAGTAAATAATAAAAAGATATACAAATTTATTCAGCCAAGTCTGTTCAAGTATTTAAATCTAATTATTAACTATAACAAAGATTAATATTCTGCTCACCGAGTTTTTTGTTGAGCAAATCTTTCAATTACTTTCTCATTAAATTCTGGAATTGTGGAAATAAAGTCTTCGTGTATTTCGAGAACCGCAAGGTCATTTAAAATTTCCTGTCGCATAGAATTTCTCAAAAATGTTTTAATCCTTTTGTCAATAAATTTTCAACAGAATTCATTTCTTTTACTGCTAATTTTTAAACAATCATAGATTTATTTGGAAAAAAAAAAACATCGAAAAAGTCTCCTCTTTTTCCTTATCAGTAGAAAAATAAATAAATAATAAAAAGTACTGTGAAAGCCGCCCAATTCTTTCCACGATCCGTATGGTTAATATATTTTAAACGAAACTTAGTAATTTTCCATTAACGGCCCTCTTCACTTACCGTCGCCGGAAGCCCGAGACAATGTTATTCTACGGGGTAATTTTCTTTACAAATAACTTATTAACTATTACATATTTTTAAATTATGTTTTCACATTCAGAAAATTCCCAACTGTTAAACTGACGGACTGTTTTTAAAAAAAATGTATTTCTTTAATTTTTAATATTTTATTTTGAAATTGCAAAATGAAAAAAATTCACATATTGAAAAATCGTATTTTGCATCTTCAAAATAAAATATAAAAAATTAAAAAAATAATATTTTAAAAAAGGTCCGTCAATTTAACAGCTGAGAATTTTCAGAATGTGAAAACAGAATTAAAAAATATGTATTAGTTAATAAGTTATTTGTAAGGAAAAATTTCCCATAGAATATCATTAGCTTCGGCTTCCGGTGGCGATGAGTGAAGAGGGCCCTTAAACTACGTTCCAGGGGCTAATTCGCCAAGTGCCCTAACACTTTAAAAGTATGGTAATATTAACATCGATAAAGCTCTACTTCGCCAAATGTGTTAACCCGCTGTTCCATGCGCAAAGCAATAAATACTATACTAATTAATGCGCGAGATAGGGCACAAATCCTAGTGCCCAAACGGCTGAACTCCGAATAGGAAGTAGCTGTAATTCGGTAAAAAAAAAAAAAAAAAAAAAAAAAAAAAAAAAAAAGCGGACAAAGGACAAGCAAACTTTATGTCCGAGAAGAATAAGAGGAAATTGGATGCATGTTTTTAACTTGATAGGTATATTTTTACAAGCGTTAGAATTAAAAAAGCGGGGGCCGGCCCCAGGTGCCCTCAATGGCGGACCGCCGCTGCAAGAAGTCACAGATAGCAATGGGAATCATGCACAATAATAGGTACTGTTCATTTTTCGTTTATTTGCTCTTCTTTATGGGTAATAAAAACGGGTAGAATTTTTGCACTCACCCAATAGAAGGCAAAGTAATCATGCGGAAGAAAAAAGTAATAGATCGAAAAAAATAAAAAAATAAAATAAATAAATAAAATATAATAAGTGTTGTAAGTTTTCATTCTTTCTAAGTGCTCTTCATAGTTTGCTGTTATCAATTAAATTTTTAACTAGCAGGCTTTACCCGCTTCCCTGGCCACTATATTTAAATAAAACTTTTTTGTTTTTGTTTTTGTGCCTGTCCCTATTGCCTTCGAAAATGGCTTACCAGTGAGCTTTCATTTGGGTGTCTATTAGATGACATCTTCGAAACGGACAGTATCGGGAAAAATTGACGTATCTCTTTTATATTTGAATCCCAGTTACATATGAACAACATCGTACGTAGTGTACAAAGCATTTGTTTTCACGTTATTTCCTGTATTCATTTGATTTATTCGATCAACCGTAAAATGACAGCGATTTCACTCCAAATATAATATTATAATATGCTATGATCGACTACGACTATCGCATGAGACAATTGAATTTTTGTGGTTACGTATACTTCATGGTTAGTTAATAGTAGTTGGTATTTAGAAAAATACATAAATAAATATGTAAACATGATCATGGTACAGTCCTAATATAGCTCTTCTCGGCAGCGCTTGAATTTTTTTCGCAATTTTAGGCAAAAAAATACATAATTTATGTGATAGTTTCTGTTTCTTTCTTTCTTTTTTCTTTTCTTTTCTTTTTTCTTTTCTTTTCTTTTTTCTTTTTCTTAAATATTTTATAATTTATTTATATTTTTGATGCTCTACTTGGCATAAAGTGGCTGTCACGAAAGTAGAACCCTTGGCGAAAAACGTCTTATCTACTTCAACATAAAAAAAAAAAAAAAAAAAAAAAAAAAAAAAAAAAACATTATGAATAAATAAAGCTCTTTAATATAATGTTGAATTAGTTTTCATGCCAAGCGCGATTCATCCGTACCAAAAAAATACTATTTAAAAAGAAAAAGAAAAAATCTTAAATTGAGGTATATTAAAAAAGTTTGTGGAACAAAATTCGGAAGAAACATGCTATGTTATTATTATTATTATTTTATTTTAAAGTTATAAAAACGTCATTTTTTTCATATGCATGAGCAAATTTAATATTTACTATGTTTTTTTTTTTTTTTTTTTTTTTTTCGCGTGAAAGCATATTTCATTTAATGTTAAAATAAATTAGCTCGTAAAATTTTTTGGCAACAATAAAATTTTTAAATGCCTAATTTTAAAGTAACGCAAGCGAAGTGATAACGTCACTGCTAGAATTCGTATTTATTTCTTAAATAATTAAATAATTCTAATTTTCCTGAGAGAAACGGAAGTTAATTTCGTGTTTACTATCCATAATAAATAGTTTACACCATATATCGTACATCATTCACTGGACAAATTTCGAGAACTGTGAAATATACATATATGTATATATATACAAATCATGCTCGCTTAATATTGTATAAAATAGGTCTTTCTGATAACGTGATTTTTAACTTGCTCGTGATTATTTTTTTAATTGTTTAAATATCTATGTAACTTAAAGAATTCAGATGTTTAATGACATTTACATTGCGTTATAATGTGCACTTTAACACAGTGGTTTAATGATGTGTTGGAAATTATTTAGTTTAGGCAGCAAGGTTTTACCAAAAACGCTAATTTAAAAGATTTTTTCATTAAATAATTAATAATAATTTTTCAGCTCCACTTAGAAAGAAACTGGTCTATTAAAATATGTAAAACACGCTATTCTAACTTTCATATATATATATATATATATCTGTTTTTCACCATTTCTTTAAAAAGGGTGCATAAATTTGGTAAATTTCATATGACGAAAATAAGGCTTCAAATAAATAATAACGATTTTTCAGTTTCACTTAGATCGGGTCTGCTAAAGTTATGTAAAATACGCTATTCTAATTGCCGTAAACAGTTTATCTTTCTGTTCTATCTATCACCAATACTGAAAAAAAGTACTTAAAGTTTGTTAATTTAATATGGCAGAGACATGTCTTTAAAAAAATAATAATAATTTTTCCGTTTCATTAAAAGTGTCATTAAAAAATATATTTCTATGTAAAAATTTGCCCCCCCCCCCACCAAAAAAAAAAAAAAAAAAAAAAAAAAAAAAAAAAAAAAGTCTGTATTTTAATTTTTAATATCTTTTCTTTTAAAGATTTTGCAAAAGTTTTTCCTAATCCTTTTACGTAGGTTCTACCAGTAGAAGTTTTAGCATTTTCAAGATGATGAAGTCATCAAAAAATGCAAACTGAGAAAACGCAATCGAAACATTTCAAATCTGTAAATAATGTATCAAAAAACCATAAGAATTGTTGCTTGACTGTATATTTTACTGAACAAAACTAATATAGTTCAATTTATAAATACTAAATGGAAATATAAGCTTTCTTATGAAACCTACGTCAGTCGCGCGAAGTCAAAGGTACCAGGCTCCCTTAAAATGAATAAGCACAGTTTCTTATTATCAACGCCATACATATATCCTTCTGTCCATTATATGACGAGAAAAAATCATCATTAACATTTTAAAGCTGTGACAGAGCAACGTCGACTTTTAAATGACATAAACAAAAATCTAATAAAAATCAATTTAACTAAGAAAATAGGATTAACTAAGTTAAAAAATGAAGTAAATTTCTATAAATTATTAATTGAAATTTACACCCACATAATTTGTGAAATGCGTAGACACACCTACACACGACAGTTATTTTCCAGAAATACTCAAAAAGTATCCAAGTCATGTGTTAAGAAATCAAAAGCCGGATAATAAAAAACAGCAGAATATTTCTTTTCACATATTTAACATAATTTCACATAAAAATATTTCACATAAATCTCTTTTAGAAGAATAAAAAAAAAAAAAAAAAGTTACAAATTATCATGCAGCTCGCAAATTGTTTTCGTGAAGAATTCTATGTATCTTTTTATATTCTTTTATTTTTTATATTTCCTTTTATAAATTAAATAAAAATTTAAATGCTTGATTTTTATTGAGAGAATATATGAAATATAAATATTTATTCGAAGTCGAAATGTTTTTACGTTTTTCTAAATTGAGGAAATTAACTTCGATATGTAATGTTACTTTCTATAAATTGGGACGCAATATTTTTGAAACAAATTATTTTTAACAATGAATTTCACATTATTTCATTTATTTACACTAGCAAACCCATACGAAATTCCCGCACTTTTATTTATTTTCTAATTTAACTTTAAAATTTAGAACTCATAAATATTATACCGATTTAACTACCAAATTAAAATTTTACTTTACACGTAGCCAAATTATTATTAGAACTAAATTAAAATTGTGCAACAGTGAAACCAAAATCATTCAAAGAAAGATTTAAAAATAAAATTCATGGTTGACAACCCAGTTTTCACACTTCTGAAGCAGTACAGTTTTAGTATAGGACCCACATGACGACTTTTAAATTTATCTCGCCTTAAAATTGCGCTTGCTAAGGTTCGGAAGATGCAACTTTTAAAAACACATTTTTCCATTTTGATTACACTTTTCATGATTGTGTTTTTTAGTCAAGTTAAGATAATAATTTGTTATCTGTCTTTAATGTATTGTTATGTTTAAAATTGCGCTTGCTAAGGTTCTGAAGATGCAACGTTTAAAAATACATTTTTCCATAAAATAGTCTCATTAGACAAATGTCGTCATTTTTCTTATTAGATCATTGAGCTGAGTCTACGTACTTGAATATTGTCCATTCATAAATATTATATTTTTCCCCTCGTGTATTTTATTAATTACATCAATATTGTATCGTTTCAACAAAATATAATGGTAACTGGTCCACGTTAGAAAAATATTATACAGATTATTGGATTTACTTGTAAATTTTTTATCAATTGAGCTTAACCAAAGTCAGCACAACGGAAGAAAAATTGATGAACAATGCTTCTGATTTTCCGTAAGTTAATTAAAATTTGGCTATATTAGAAAATAAAAAGTGCACATTATGATATTCATAAATTTTCATATTGTGCTATATTTTTCTCGTGTAATTCAATGTGTTAGTGTTGAAATTATTGAGAAACTTCTGTAATTAATGTTTATAAATCAATTTTGATAGTTTAAACAAACTCATATTTTTAAAGAAAACGAAAAAAAAAGTATATATATATATATATATATATATATATTATGGCAACAGTTTCGAGATTGTATTTGGCGAAAGTCATAACCACCAATGTTTTTGTTTACTTATGTAGTATAACTTTTATTTTTTATTTATTTATTTATTTATTTATTTATTTTTTTGTTCTAATTCATTTTAGTTTTTATTTTACTTCTTTTTTATTTCGTGTAGTCAAAATTTAAGCGATAAAATATTTTAAAATAGTTGATAAATTATTATTTGTTGCTAAATTTAGCTTTTTTAAAAGTTTAACTTTTCTTTAACACTTTTAAACGTTTTTATTTTTTTCATGATTTTCCATCAAAGTATTTTATTATTTATTATAATATGAACTATGTGAAAAATTATTTTACAAACAATTTATTTCGGTTATCGGACTCTCGTTTTACCTAATAATAATGATAATTTTACCGAACTGTAATTTCAAATGCCAGAATAGCGATAAAGGGCCAAACATAGCAATCTATTGCTTCATATAACGTGATTCATGTCCGTGATGCCAGATTGGGGATTTTGTCCCCATGTTGGGGATTTTTGAGGCTTCTGGGGACAATTTTGGGGACCAAATGTTTGTGGGGACATTTTTGGGGAATTCTAAAATTTTTGGGGACAAATCTGGGGAGTTCAACGTTCTGTCAATGTTGGCAACGTAATGATTTATCCCTACGACTAGGGTCTTTCAATAGCTTTATTCATGCTGTAGGGACAAATTTTAAATTTATAGGAACTTTTTGGTTATATTGCAAGACATTTCAAGGAATTATGCATGGATTATGTTTGTTTCTAATTTTTCCACGAATATTCACTAAAGTAGGGAGTTTTATCGTCAGTGTAGGGACATTTCGATATTTGAGTAGAACATCGCAATATTTGAGTTTTATTAAAAATTGTATTAAAATTACGTATTACAATTTCGCTATAATTTTACACATACACAATATATTATAGGTTTATTTTATATTAATTTTTCTGTTCTTAATACTAATAATAAGTTGTATTCAGTTCACAATGTTCGATTTTTAACTTCTACATCTGCCTCTGTGTGTTGCCAACATCACCAACTGATTAGAGGGGATTATAATACATTTTTGTATTTGGGGATTTTTTTCAAAAATTGACTTCATTTGGGGAAAAATCTAAGCTTAAATCTGCCTGATATTTTCTTTTTGAAAAATTTTTTATTTTCCCTTTTTAATAGAAATCAAGTTGAGGATTTTTTCGAAAAAAAAAAAAAAAAAAAATAATAATAATAATAATAATAATAATAAACCCTGATTTGCGGAAATTTGAAGACCTTTTTGGGGAAATAATTTTCGACCATCTGGCATCACTGATTCATGTTGAACCACGGAAAGCTAATCCTTTATCCATTGAATCCGCACTCTATCTATCTCGTTGATTAATCATAACAACATCTATCTCGTTGATTAATCACAACATCTATCTCGTTGATTAATCACAATACCGGTAACTGCAGCACGTAGCATATCCTATTGGATACAGAAAATTTTCTGGCAAATGACACATTTTAAGTGCACCATAGAAGATAATTTAAAGTTAAATTAATTAAGATAATTAGCGAGAAGTAGAAAGAAAAATTAAAAATGAGCCGTTAATCATAAAACCCTTCATTTCATAAAATACTGATTTGTATATTATTTGTCACTAGATTTGTTTAGCGCTCGTTTAGGTGAATTTTTTCTCTATTTTTTTTTTATTCTTTACAAAAAAAAAGAAAAAAAAAAAAAAAAAAAAAAACTTTACCTATAATGACGTCAACTTTACCCTGCATATTTAATATTTCACAAACTTTTATATCATTTTTAATATTTATGGGTAAACTTCTTTTCATTTCAAAAATAAATAAATAAATAAAATCAACCCGTAAACTTTTTTGACAACAATTAAACATTAAAATAATTTATGTATTTTTGTTTTAAAATGGGCTTCTTCGAAACGTACGTTTTCGATACTGGAAATTCTGGCAAAAGCAGATTTTAGTTTAGTACGAAAGACAATTAGTTTTTTTTTTTTTTTTTTTTTTTTTCAAATTATTTAATTTTTTTTTCAATTTCGACAAACTGGCGGCAACGTTTTATCCGTAGATTGAGACTAATAGTCCTCCGAACTAAAAAAAAAAAAAAAAAAAAAAACAGAATTTTCAAAATAGTTCATTGACAAATTCGATGTTGTAGATTCGAGCTACTTCATTCATTTTAGTATTTTTTGTTTTATTACATGAGAGAGTTTTAAATAATTTATTTATTTATTTATATAATTAAGAGTCACAATAATAATAATAATAATAATATATATATATATATATATATATACATATATATGATGATTTTTAAATCAGGTCACTTACCTCTTTTTAAATTTTAAGTTATTATTATTGTTTTATTATTATTATAATTATTTATTTATTTATTTATTTTACTGCAAGTTGTTAAATAATTAATAATTTTAAAACTATACATACTATACTACATTAAACTAGTATGTATATTTAATAAATTAGAGTATCCATATATTATAGTAATATATATATCTGCTTCTTATTGTGAATTATTTACTTTATTACAAAAAATGCATATTACAATAATAAAATGTATTATCATATTTAAAAATATATATATATATATATTTATTAATTTCAAATAATTAATAAATCAACATAAGTAGTAAAAAAGCCATCGGGATTATTTTAATTATGTTTATAAATCAATTAAATTATCTTTTATTAATGTAAAAAAATATGAACTATCATAAATTCAGTTATCAAGTATAATTCAAGTAGTAAATTTAGAATTAAATGTATATCGTTCTATTTCATCAATACAAGGAAAAAAATATAAAACCATATACAGAAAGTAATGAAATATAAAATATACACAATTTATAAATAGGAAAATTTTCTAACGGTGCATAATTATTTTTCAATACATAAAAAAATGTGTAATTTTTTATTTTCGCATAAATGACACCTAGTGAATCTTACTTGCTAACTCATTGTTTTTAACGGAATTTAAATGAAAGAAAGGATTCAATTTTCTTAGAAATATATTTTTTCTTCTCATCTACAAATGTCGAGCCGGCCAAACACCGTCGTGTACACTAATGGTGTCTGCTGCACGTAAAATCTGTCGTGGCCGCAATGTCCTCCATGTTCCCATCAAAAATTATACCTCTGGGGGTCACCGAAGCGGGAGAGCCAACCCATCCTTGGAGGATCAAAATTGTGGTGGCATGTCTCCGGACCACCTCTAGGGGTGTGTCCCAGACCGTCGCCAATTGCCCGTCTACGCAGCACTAGTGCGACGTAAAACCCAACCATCCATCCTCATCTACAAATGTATATTTTGAAAAGTTTATATTTACAAACACACAGAATTAATGAATAAGTAAAAAAAATAAATAAAATAAAATAAAATAAAATCTAAAAATAAAAATAAAAATAAAAATCAATGCGCGATATATAACTGAATTTTAAACTTTTCTATTTCCCTTGTTTTTTATATTCGATTTTTGGAAATATGTATGTCAAAAACAAAGATAGAAATATTCAAAATTATGAAAAATTGTATAACTCACCTATCTATACTCATGGCAAAGATTGTAAAAACAGATGACGATACAGTAAGATTTGCGATAAAGTTGCTTATAATGCAGACAGTTTCCCCAAACGGCCAATGACTTTCCAACATAGATACAATATTGAAGGCTGCATTTCCACAAGCGAGCATGAAATCGGCGACTGATAAGTTCAAGAGGAAATAGTTAGTAACTGTTCTCATCCTTCTGTGTGCCAATATTATCCACATAACCATACCGTTTCCACAAACTGCTACGAATATCATGACACAAAAGAATAATATCCATACCAGTTGCTGCTCCCAAGGTAAAGTATACGGTCTAGTGATAAAATCGCTAGGAATATATTTATTCAGACAAAATTCCCTGTCTATGTCTTTTGTATTGTCTGTGCCTTTTAAGCAATGTGATAGATTAAAATTTCTATTGGGATCACTAAGATAAAAATCTAAAAGATCGACTTCCCTTGCTTGTTTATTACCCATACTTTCTGTGATATTATTACATTGACTTTCAAGATTTCTTAAAAAAAAAAAATAATAATAATAGTAATAACAAATTTTTAGATGTTATAAATGTATTGTAATATCTGTTCAATAAACATTCTTCTTGATTCAATTCGCTTGTTTAAAAGATAAATTATTCACATTTTGTTTTATAATCTTACTCAAACCTAATAATTGTTTAATATATACATAGATTTTTTTTTCTAATTTAAACTAAACCCTATAAGTCTTTGTAAACCTGGATACGTTTAAAATTAATGAATAATAATAATAATAAAAATAATAAAAATATTAAAATGACTTAGAAATAATATATATATATATATATATATATATATATACGGCTTTAGATAGCCCCAGATATATAGATATGATAGTCCCAGTTATAGATTAAAATGTTTTAAAAACCTAAATTTTTGACACATTTTTTAGAAACTATGCAAATTTTTTTTCCATTTTATTTACCATCATTTTTAGTGCGTAATGAATATTATTATAAACCATCTCTTTTATTAATGTCTGACATTGAAGATAATATTTATTTACTTATTTATTATTATTTTTATTATTTTATGTACTTTAAAAATGTTTCTTAAAGTACCCCATTATTTCTTTAGTATTTTGTTTATTTTTCCAATTTCGTCTACATTTAAACAATCTTCATTTTACTCTATAATCATATTTAAACAATATTGTGGATTTCATTCAAATGTATCTTTGAGTCGTAAAAAATATTACAAATTGTAAGTATTAATGATGTAATTTTACTATATTATTCATTTTTTATCAAAAACTTTTATAATAATAATTTTTATCTATAACTGTACAATAAATATATTATAAATATACAATTTCTAACTAAAATATCATCATTTTATCTTTAATTTTAAATAAAATTTAAAGTATTACAATTATTTATGTCAAAAAAAGAAGTTCCAATTAGATTTAAAAGTTCCAAATAGTTTTAAAACTATTTTAGAATTTTAAACGTTTTGAAATTAAAATTTAAAATTACTGATAATTTATTTAAATTACGTTAACCATATTTTAGAATTGACTATTTAAAACATTTCATGCTATCAGAATAATTCAGAAAATTCAACTTTCATGAATGATTTATAATTAACAGAAACTCTGTTTTTTTTTTTTTTTTTTTTTTTCTACGGAAAAGTCGAAACGTCTTTTGCAACTAACAATCAATATAAGTTTATACGCCACCTGTGGAGCAACAAAATCTTTTAAAAGCACAATCCTTTCCTCAGCACTTTTTCGAAATGGTTACAGTCTGAATTTGAGTTTCATCCTTTTCGTTTGACATTGACTACGATCACAGCGCCACTGTTGTTTACAAAACTCCGCTGGCCATTTTGAATGATTTAAAATGGCATTTTATTTGAAGAGTGAATTTAGTTACTTTTTTCAATTCTGAGAATTGACGTTTTATTGAAGTTGACACGTTTATTAAAATTATTTCAAATAAATCCTAAATTTATTAAAATGGCATTTGGATTTGAATTTTACAATGACATATTTTAAATTAAAATAATTATCTACGCTAATATTCCTTATATCTATATCTATATCTATATCTATATATATATCTTTTCATTTTTAAAGCTTTAGTGTTTCTCATAATTTATGATGATTTATTATTTATCTTTTTATCTTATATTATCTTTTAATTAGTAAGAAATACAAAAGTTAGTAGCTGCTAAAAAATATAGAGTCATTAAGTTGAATAAAAAAGATCATTTTAGTTTTTATTTTTATTTAATTTACTTTAATATTAAAGAATCCATGTGGGTAAAAAAAAAAAAAAAAAAAAAAAAAATTCGAATATTGTTGAATATATATCACTTAAAATATATTTTTGCCTCCTTATTCTTTTCCATTTTTAAATTGCTTATTATTTAAATAATAATAATAATAATAATAATAATGAGGTGTGTCAATCACACGAATTTCTCTTACCTTGAAATTCAATCCTATAAAGACAGATTAAAGATTAAAAGGCAAAATTACGAGTACTGTTATTTAAACCTACGTTAAAAATAGTTTAAACTAGGCTTCGGAACAGCTGTATTTGACAAATAACTCAGTGAACTGTCGAATGGCTACAGTGAACTACAGAATAAAACACGTGTGTGTGTGCGTGAGTGTGATAGAGAGAGATTATGTACGTGTATGTATGTATATATATTAGGTCTACCATAAAGTTCTGTCATTTTGAATTAATAAAATAACACCAGAAATATTTGTTTAACAATATTTATATGATACTTTACCACTTACCATCGTAAAAGTTATCTAAGAATACTTTAAATATTGTCCAGGTTAAATTTCCGATGTCAGTATTTTAATTCAAAGGATAGAACTTTCCAGTAGACCAATTATATATATACAGAGCGGGTGATTAGATTAATAGAAAAAAAATTTGGGGGAAAAATTGGACTACAGACTTGTAAAGAACATTCTCAGGCTTACGCTTTCTAGTAACAATTTGTAGAGTCTTGCACTACCCGACCCGAACCCGACAAGGACATTTTGAATCAACACGAAACCCGACCCGAACCCGACAAATAAATATTATTCGACCCGAAAACCGATCCGAACCCGCACTAAAGAATTTTTGGCAACCCGCACCCGACCTGAATCCGATTTCTTTATGCCCGAACCCGACCCAAAACCCGACTTATTTTTCTCCGAATCTAAATGAAAATTAATAAGTCATCTAAAATCATGGAAAATATTTTTAATTTGTAAAAAAAAAAAGGAAATTTTAATTTTCGCACTGCTGTGTGTGTGTGTGTTAAACCATTTTAAAAAGAATTAAAAATGTAATTACTAATACTAAGTTAAAAATAAATAACTAAGTTAAAAAAAAAAAAAAAATCTGAAAAATGGATTAATAATTTTTAACTATTTATGTGTGTTGTGAATTTCAAGAGTGCAAAAATGAGTTTCAAGCTTAGTGTTTGTAGTTTTATTGTTTAATGCTTATCAGACACAGAATAATATTTAAATAATAAAATACTACTGACGCCAACTAAACGTCCACTAAACTCATCTAGATTTACATTCTTATAACTTCCTAAAAACATCTGCAAGAGAAAAAATATTACTTATCAGTTTAAATTCACTATCTATTTTAAAAGAATGTAAGTAATCAAAATAGATGAATCACACGTCCGATTACTGTAGGAGAAGTAGCCTGTTTTCAATAGCTTATACAAATAATAATTGATATATTTTTTTTTTCTTTTTTGTTCATTGCTTTGGTCGGATATGGATTCATCTTGGGGTATAGAGCAAACAAATTTCTGTTTTATTAAGATATATCTATCTATCTATCTATCTATCTATCTATATATATATATATATATATATATATATATATATATATTGAAAGATGTTCTCAAGTCGACCCGTATGAAAACTAAATCAATCAACCCTGCCAGCAAGTGAAAAATGTAGTCGACCCGACACGAACCCGAACCGCAGGTCGGGTCGGTTACGGATAAAATCGGGTTACCCGACCCGATGCAGGACTCTTGTAGCGAGTGCATTTAGGGTAACAAAAACAAATTGAAGAAAATAAAAAAAAAGCTTTGGTTTATCCTGTAAAATAAAATGCTACAAATGACTTGTAACTTTTTATACATGAATTCATTTACTATTTAAAATATTTGTGCGATTATTTTTTTTATTTATTTACTGAATAACGCAATTGTTTACACATACAGATTTTTCTCCAAAATTATTATCATTATTATTATAATTATTATTATTTTGTTGTAGTTTGTTTATGTTTATTTTTTTAGCAAAAATTGTTTCAACATAATTCAACGTTATGTAAATAACCTTTATGAACATACAATTTACAGAAAAAGTTAAAATTCAGCTCATTCCTATTGCAATCATTTTCCTAATTTTTATTCAATTTAAGTAAACTTTTGCCATAAGTTGCAAACTTAAACTTTCAAACTTTGTAATGAAAAAAGTGCTATCTATAGTGCATGTACAGTAATAATAATACTTAATTATGCTCAGTAATATAATACTTAATTATATAAATTTTAAACAAAAATAATTTGTTCCTTTTTTTTTATGGTTAACCATCTTTTCTTTAGGTTTTCTTTTAATCATTTCTTGTTATAAGCATAAAGCTTGTAAAAAAATAATTTTAGAAAAAAAAATGTCTCAACATTCCTGGAATTCGAACAAAAAACTAACATTGTACATATTAAGTCAAATCATGTGCTAAAGTTACATTTTTTAGCTTTTTAAAATGCAGAGTAATCCAAATGTTTTTGATTTTCATCAATTTGTGGTTGATACCCTAATTGAACTTATGACTAATCGTTACTTCAAAACTCGAATTTAAGAATTTAAGAATTTAAATTTAAATTTAAATTTAATTTTATTTAATTTTATTTTTTGCATGTCTGAAATTCAAGTCCATTTTGATATATATATAGATAGATAGATAGGAGAGAGAGAGAGGGAGAACCTGACAATACCAAAAAGGTACGAGTGTAGCATGAAAGCGGTATCCCTATTGCTGCACACGTTCTTGTTTATTTTTACTTTTTTTAATCTAGTGCTGTGTTCAACGATTTCGCCCCTAAAAAAATGTCGCAACCTTTTGCTATTTATCAAATAGTTATTGCCTGTCAATATTAATTCTCTATACGAGGGACTGAAGCGTGAGATGTATGGCATATATATATGTGTGTGTTTGGGGGGGGGGGGGGCATAGACTTACTAACTGTCCTTACCCGAATTTAAAGCAGTTTCATTGAAAACCAGGAAAATATCTTAACGGCTAGACAAAAAAACGTGACATAGGATCTAACCCGGCACCTCCCGTTTATAAACTTACCTAGCAGAACCTCTTCTGGAACTTTTAGCCTTTCTTTACAAAGCTTTTCTTATTACTATTTAACACTAGCATTTATGTGCTTTCACTGGAATTCGGAATATGTTAATGACAACTAAATTCAACACCAGATCCGGGAATCGAACCCCGGGCCTTCCGCTTAACGCGCGGATGCTCTAAAGGTTAGAGCATCCGCGCGTTAAGTGGAAGGCCCGGGGTTCGATTCCCGGCTCTGGTATTTTTCACATAGCTGGTAAAAATCAGCCTTCTACTCCATTCTATAAGAAATTAATTTCCTGGTTGATGAATTAAACTTCTGAATTAAAATTTCGTGGCCGTTTCGAATTATGCCATATTCAAATTTGTCTCTTGATATAGCTGCTTCAATGCAAACTCGGTGACCTTGCCAACGTAAATTATGTGAGAAGTGCCGAGCTGGTTATCAGCCAGGGTAGCTCAGTGGTTAGAGCATCCGCGCTTTAAGCGGAAGGCCCGGGGTTCGATTCCCGGCTCTGGTATTTTTCACATAGTTGGTAAAAATCAGCCTTCTACTCCATTCTATCAGAAATTAATTTCCTGGTTGATGAATAAAACTTCTGAATTAAATTCAACACGTTTAAATGTATGTCAAAAATTCTTTTTTTTTTCTTAATATTTACAATATATAAATATTTATTGTTCAAATGTAGTAATTCTAAAAAATAAAAACTATTATTTTTTAGGTGATTTGCAAATTAGACGCAAAGAACAGAACTAGAAAAGTAATTGAATATACAGTTAGTATATATGACTATTTACAGTCGGTAACAAAAGTGTCCGAACACTAGCAAAAATTCATATGTAAATAAAAGTACATTTCATACGGTTTTGTTAAATATATCTTTATCGAATCATGTTCTTACACTGACTAAGAACAGGATTCGACAAGGATTTATTTAACAAAACCGTATGAAGTGTACTTTTTTACATAGGAATTTTTGCTAGTGTTCAGACCAGGGTGTAACCTGGCAAAAAATTCTCTTTAGCATTCTAGCTAAAATGACCAATCAGTATTTTAGCTTTTTCTTTTGGGAAAGTAGTTCGGGAGGGGGGGTTATAAAAATACTTATACTTTAAGGCACACACACACACACACAAAAAAAAAAAAAAAAAAAAAAAAACCTTGAATATAAAGTTAGGATTTACTACTTTTATTTTGACAAACACAAATTTTATGCACACTATTTTCCTCCAATCCAAACAGGTTGCGTAGCACAGGGATATGATTGTTCTGCATGGAGGGGGGGGGATGTCATTACTTGAATTTCTTCAAAATCATTTTAATTTTAACTAAAGTACATGACCTTACCTCTGAACAAATATTGTGGATTAAAACTAGTTAGCTGCATTACCAATATTATAGTTAAATAGGCTTATAGTAAGAACATCAATTTTTGAAAGTTTTTTGAAATTTAAATTCTTTTCCTGGAGGTCCTTCTACATTTATCATAAGTAATTGGCTTACATTCTCTGTTGTTAAGCAATTTCTTATGTCTGCTTTTATCAAATTATTTGAAAATCTTGAAAATCTTTGAAAATATTCCTTTCAGACAACATATTTGGTTTTCAATAAATGTATTTTTACGTACAGGACTATTTTGGAAGTTTTCTTTATTTCATTTATTCCAGTATATACTTCTGCCCTTCGGCGGCCGAGTGATTCTGTGCTCAAAGTTAGTAGATGTCTGGTGTGGGATTCGATCCCAGGTCGTGCTCGTCGGCCTAGCCGTTTGGAGTTTTCCATGGTTTTCTCCTAAACTTGCATAAATATCTCTTAGAAAGATCCCCACAGAGAGCAGTCCCCCTAATGTCTAGGACCTAAGTGCAGTCAATCGGGCTTAATTCCCACAACCCAACCTAGTATATATTGGTAATACAGTAACCGCGCTTAATAAATTCACTGGTTAATAAAATCAGCCGCTTAATCAGATCAAATTGCCAGGACCGGAATCAAATCAATACAAATTACTTTAAAACCGTCGCTTAATAAAATCAGCATCGCCGGTTAATAAACTCAAAAATATTTCCTCAGCAGCCAAAAATAACATCTATGCATGCTATTTCTTTTTCTTTTTTTTTTTTTTTTTTTTTTTTTTTTAAGAATTTTAAACACATCAAACGCTCCGTTATCACTTATTGTCAAAGATTTTACACTTGCAACGCAGTTACAATTTATACACGCCCCATAACTGATCTCCGTAAAAATTTCAAAGAACGTATTGTAATGATGATTTTCCTCAAAGGAAAGTGCATAGGAACTTGGAATGTGTTTAATTTACTTATATCGAAGAAACAATTAATTAATTATCCATCAAATATTAATTAATATTGTTTACTAATTCCATTATTCGCTACCTCTTGAAGTTTCTTTTCAAATTCAGGGAAGTAATACCTTTTCTTTAAGTGCAGGAACGTCCGTCGGATATACAAATCAGCCGCTTAATAAAATCACTTTGGTTCAGAACGAATGTGATTTTATTAAGCGGCGGTAATTCTATTTTCAAAAATATTTTTTGAAAGTAGCGCATTAAATGGAATAGTTATTTTATATCTCCTAACCGTCCCCTTAATTCTTTCAATAAGGTATTTGAGGAATTCATTCATTCAATAGTTTTTCATATCTGCTGCTTGGCTAAGATGTTTTTTCATTAATTCCAAATATGTAATTATTTCACTGTTATTTGCCGAAATACGGGTTTATTTTGCTGCTGTTAAAAAAATGCAGATTAATTGCATCTAATTACTGAATAAGTAATATTTTCCGCCGCCAATTCCCGAAATTCATTATTTATTATGTCGGTAACTGACCATATTTGTACTATTTTCAAAGCTAAAAATATAAATCAACATTTCGTTTTAATTTTTTTATATAAATTTTCTAAAATACGTATCATTTTCGCGATATGTTGCCGAAATCTGGAACATTTCATTGTTTTTTGAGGAAGAGAAAATATTAATCACAGCTAATTAATCAAAATTCCTGCTTTTATTCTTGTCTAATTGCCGAAATACGCAACATTTGCTGAAATGAAGGATTTTTATCGCTGTGAATTCCAGAAAAATCGTGACTAATTTGCCAATAATTGGCGAAATTCACATTATTTTAAGATTGATTTCTAAAATATGCGATTACTTTTGTCGCAAATCGAAAAAAAATTTTTTTTTGCCTCCTACTTATGTTTGATCCGCGATTGTAATGAAATGCTCGCCCTCTGGTGGGCTAAGGTGAAATTATCATACCACTGATAGCTTTCACGCTGAAACAATAATAGAACAACAAGAAGCACAATAATAAATACACGTGGCAATTATTACACGTGGCAATATTTACTAACAACTGCAGTTGAGAAAACGCCATCTATCGATCATTACAAACGCGGATTGCCGAAATACACAATATTTTTGAAAAAAGGAATTATGTAAACAACGATTCACGAAAAATATAATTATTTTTCCGCTAATCGGCGAAATTCTCACTATTTCGAAATTAAATCAAAATATACAAGGATAAAAGGATATATAAAAGGATTTTCAATATTTTTCAGTGGTTTCGTAATTTTTTGCCAACAAATATTTTAATAAAATTAGAGATTTTTTATGAAGAAAAATTTTATGAAATCATCTTGTTTTCGCTTTTTAGCGAGATTCTCACTGGTATATTTTCGCAAAATACGCTATTCTTTCGCAAAATGCGAAAAAAGCGAACGGCAGTTTAAGCCCTGGTTCAGACACTTTTGTTACCGACTGTAATACTATGCCGAATGATTCGAAATAGATGTTTCAACGATTATCTATTAATTCACGAGTCCTGAAGATGTAAGGTTGAAACAATGGTAGGTCACCACAGTTTTTCAAATTGAGCTGGATCCAGAGACTCCCGGTGACGCAATAGATGGGAGTGCAAAATGCTTCGACGCCAGCCGTCGGCGAAGTTTTAGATTAGGTTGGAAGGGTTTTGCGTCAGCTTAGAGCGTCAACGGAGGAAGTAAGTTGCGGAGTGTAAGCGAATGCGATACGACTTTAAAGTTTTGTTAAAGTGAAGAGATTGGAGTCGATTGAATGACGGATAAATTGGAATGTATTTTTGTAAAGTGTGTGGTGTACATGGGATAGTTCTTATGCTAGCCTAAGCTATAGTTTGTGCAGTAGATGAGTCAGATTCTTATGTTAGTGTGGCGGAGTTATTCGGTTAGCGGAGTTTGCTAATCTGATGAATATTGTGGAGTTATAGAATATAGAAAAGTTGTATGCAGAATTTGTCGTGCCGTGGGAATCCAGCCGGTAGGTTTGTGTTCCCATCGTTTAGTGACCCACGAGAGCAGTCTTCAACCTTCTTCTGTTATTTCTCCTGGGTGAGTTTATCGATTTATATATCTCTAATTTATAAGTTTATTTAATGATTTGACTGATTCGGGGTACAAGCCCTTCCCCGTTGTATTAAGTCAAATAAAAATATTATTTGCAGTTCATATCTAAGTCTCGTTCTTTAATTTATCTATTTAGTTATCTGATAAATTATTTAAGATGAAGTTTGCATCCACGCAAACCTCACAAAGATATACTTCCAAATAATAAATTTAAGGTACTAATTTTAAAAGTAAATTTAGTATATTTAAGATTAATTTTCAGATATAGTAGTTTTTATATAAGTACTAATTTTCTACATACGTATTAAAATACACAATTTAATTTCGTCTATGATTCTTAGTTTAATATTACATATTTAGGAGAAAAAAAAAAAAGAATGCTCTCGCTCTAAAAAGAAAAGTTAAAAGAAAAATAAACCTTTCTAAGAAAAACATTCGCTAAACTATCAAACTTTGATAGCTTGAGCAGTTATCGCAAAGTTTTAAGGGGATATATCATATAAAATAATAAAAAGTTTTAAAATTACATTTCAAAGATTTAGCTTTGTCATCAGTCAACGGCTACACAAAAAAAAAAAAAAAAAAAAAAACTAGTTTGTTGAAACAGCAAAATGTTTGTTAAGATTATACGAACAAAAAAATTTCGTAAAATCAATCAAAATTATTTTGTTAATTGATATTTATTCTTTCAACAAAACACATTTTTCTGTGGACTTTTGCCGGTATTAAAAAGACATTATTTAGCTAGAATTACTTTTAAAGCGAAATTTTGACAGATTTAACAACACCGATGGCGGAGTTTATTTTTAAATAGAAATGAGGTTAAAATGTTAATTCATGCATATTTTAAACATTTTAAGTTGAAAAATAACAATAACTTCGTTTTATCTGTCTTTCTGCTCTCTAATGTCCGTAAAAATATTTAAAATGTCTTGAAACTGATTAGGTTATCCAGATTTACTATGACAGGTTTATAATTTAAAGAATTAGAAATAACGCTCTTCGTTTATAGCTAGAGACTCACAAAGGACTAAACATTATGCCTTTCAAATATGATTCTTTGGTACTTACTTTTTTATATTTCCGATGCATATAACATAAAAAAAAAAAAAAAAAAAAAAAAAAATGAATATACATGCATTCTTCAAACGTATAAACACGTTTTCTGTAGAGTATGGTAGAATTAACATTAAAGATTGGTTTGTTGGGTTACACAAAATTATTTAGCTATATTGCAGGTTACATGTTGAAATTTCTTTAAGTGAATTTCTATTTGGTTTATGCGATTATAACACTTTCCAAAAAATTTGAATGTGATTCGTTTTTTCTGTCGATCGGTCCGTATATATTTGCATTTTAGTAAGAAATTTTATACTTCTATGTAACAGATATGTATTATTCTTATTTCCCAAACTTTCTTAACACTGTTCCAGTTGAATGTAGTATGTCAAAAACTAGTATGTTGTGCCACCATATGACTTTTTTTCTATATTTTCTTATACAAATTCACTCAGTAAAAATAATATAGATTTTTTTTCAGTTGATTGTCACTTTTATAAATAATCTATATAATATTTCTATATAATATTTCTAAATTATAATCTAAATAATATTTATAAATGCACAATATTTAAGCATGCGGACTCAGCTCAGTGACCTAATAGAAAAAAATGACGACATTTGTCTGATGAGATTGTTTTATGGAAAAATGTATTTTTTAAATTTGCATCTTCAGAATCTTTGCAAACGCCATTTAAAATCTACCAATACTTTAAAGATATATACAGAATATGAATTATTATCATAAATTGACTAAAAAAAACATAATCATAAAAAGTGTAATCAAAAGAGGAATTAGTTTTTTTTTTTTTTTTTTTTTTTTTTCTTAACAAAAAGTTGGGCCAAAATAAAAAGATAAAAAATGATCGCCAGCATGGAGACAAAAATTTAAAAAGCATCATAGGGGACCTGTATTGAAACTGGAAAAATTAAATTTGGGTCGTCGACCATGAATTTTATTTTAAAACCTTCCTTTGAATGATTTTGGTTTCACTGTTGCACTGTGTTAATTTGGTTATAATAATAATTTGGCTTTTTGTAAATTAAAATTGTAATTAGATGGTAAAATTGGTATAATATGTATGAGTTTCAAATTTTATAGATAAATAAGAAAAGAAATAGAGTGCGGAAGTTTGACACAGGTTTTCTAGTTCTTTCCAATTTGATTCTTAAAAAAAATATTCTCTTTATGCACATTAATATGAAATTTTATCATATACCAACATATCAAAAATTTAGAAAAATCGGAATGTCAACTACAGCTGTTAGACGATTTTCACCAAAAGTTGATAGTCACTAATTTTTCATCAGGGCAAAATTACATATCAAATTGTATTAAATTCTGAGAAATAGTTTTGTAAACATAATTGCCATAAAATTTTGTCGCACACATAGGCAGCAATTTAAAAAAATAATCAGATCGTGATTTAGACCTCTCAGAACATGTAAATACTTCTAAAACCCGAGGTAGAAAATTTTTACGAAGCCAATACTTTCTTCTATTAAACATAGAAGAAAGTAAAAAAAAAGAAATTATATGCATTGTCTGTCGAATAAAATTCCATTGCAGTTCGTTGTAAGTAAGATTTATGTTTTGAGAATATTTCATCATGTTTACATTGCACTAAGCACAAACGAAATTATGCCAAGTTTTGCCTAATGCTATAATATATATTTTCTTTCGAAATAATATATTTATATTAACAATTCTTTTACAGAGTCAGATAAAAATATTTTGCTGAATAATGGAAATTTACAGTGTTTTGAATTTCCAGTCTTACAATGCATTTGTAACCATTTTGAATAATAATAATAAAAATGGAAAAGTATTCGACTTTATTTTGTCTGTAAGTCTGAGTGCACTTTCATTTAAGTAAATAATTTTAGAATTCCCTGCAGATGATACTACATGTTATTTAGGTTCAGTTTCCTTTATTTTGGATTGAAAAGACGTATATATATCCCTTCTAATTTACATACAGGGGCACAAACGAGATAGAGGATACATTGTGGTCTAGGAAAATATTTCTTTAAAGCATATATTTAGTACTTCTTACTAAACTAAATACATGAATTTAACACATATTATTTAGATTTATAAAAACGTGTTTTTGTCATAAGGTTGTTATTCAATTATCTTTAATGACTGTGCTTCATTCCAAAACTAAATTAAACAGATTAATTAATAGGTATAATGGAAATTTGTGGTAAATAATTTTCAAAGACTTTTTTTAAAATATTATGAAACCTATACAAACAATGTTTTGAATACCTTTTCTTTATATGTAATACTACAAAGAAAGATTTTGTGGAATTTCGTTCTTCATAATTTAAAACAATATCTAATTTAAAATATCATCACAACAATAAAAGGCATTAATAAATAAGTTTTGTAAAGGAAAATACAGTTGTTAGTTAGTAGTCTTTCAAATTTTCCCGATTCATTATATTTTTCTTTCTTGAATAACTTTAGTGAAGCGATTTATTTAAGAAGAATTATTTGTCTGATGCGGCGGGAAAATTCTGTTGTATTAAATTAAACTTTTGACACAGGAAACTTTTCCTGGACAACATTTATATAACTTTTAACCACTTCACCGGCCACAGTTGTGTGTGGAAAGCTGTATTTCCCCCGAGTTATCTCGGGATAGCCGGTGAAGAAGGTATGTGATTAATACCTTTTAAAAATTATATAAATGTTGTTCAGGATAAGTTTCCGATTGTCAGATTTTACAAATAACGCAGATTTCTGTACTACTGTATATTAGCGTTACCTATACAGATCCGCCGAAAGTCCCAACGTGTATTCAATGAATTCGAGGGGACCTCTTTTGGTGAAAACATTTTGAGTTCAGGCTAGCTAGGGAGAGGGGGGGGGACTAGGGAGGTCTACTTTAAAATTTCAGTAATAATGTATCACTTGTGATGCATCCTTGGTAATGTCTATATAAGACAATGAATTTCCTGTAAATAGGTTTGTCCTGCGATAATGATTAAAGGAGATACAAGGTTTTTTAAAGTTTTGAAATGGGAATTTTATACTTATGTATATTTTTTAATGATCATCGCAGGACCAAACTATTGATATGAATTTATTATGTTGAAGAGACGTTTCCAAGGGTGTATCACAAGACATACCTTTTCATTTGAAATATGAAATTTGCCCTCCCTTGAAGTTCCCCAGCCCCTCCTGGCTCAAACTTTTTTCACCAAAAGAGTTCCCCCTAGAATTCACTGAACATGTGTTTCGTCATTTTTCAAAATTCACACTCAATTTCGAGATGAGGGGGGGGGGAGGGGAGGAATTTGGCGGATCTTGTGTATAAATAGGCGGATCTTGTGTATAAATATTATTTACAGCCGTTGAGTTAGTACTCGTTTTCCTTCTTTTCCTGATTTTTAGTGTTTTATTTTGCGGCTACAGTATGAGAAAAAAGCTCTTAGTGAAAATACGCGTTTTTTAACTCAAAATTATAATTTAAAAATTAAGAAAAAAAAATCGAAAAAGTGTACTAATTTAAAGGTTATAAATTTTTTGAATGGAAAAACGGAATTTTAAAAAACGCATTAGGTATTGAGTATTCTTGGAAACAAATTTTCTCATAAAATAATATGGGCCTTGGCTGTCACCGAGACTAGGTATTGTCCCATGCTAAGATACAAAAAGCTAACATTTTGGCTGCCAGATGGGCCTCACAATAAAGATTAAACACTGTATACTGTGCAAAGTATGGCAATTTTAACAAATAGATGCTAAGCTATATCCATAAGGAAAATAGTTTAAACTTACTACTAGCAGCGCAACCTTTCGATTTATTTACATCCAAATTCATGGGAAAATTTTCAGTATGCGCCAACATTTAAGCAATATGCAACAAATTTTGAAAGATTCAAGGACATTTTATTTTTCAAATCGCGTTTAGAACATGTAAAAATAGTGCAATTCCATTGAAATTCATGATTAAAAAATTTTGATGACTTCAATACCTTTATATATATATATAGAGAGAGAGAGAAGAAAGACAAAAAGTAGTAATATTTGTCCATCGCAAAACATTCTTCTTTATATATATATATATTTAAATTCTGCTCCATAACAACGCCACCATTTATGTAACATGCACAAATATTTATTCAAAATAGCTTCTGAAAATAAGAATTTTCCACATGCAGTTTGGTGAACTTTTAACCAATAGATTTAGCGTTATAGTAGTGATAATTAACATTTATACTACCTTGGTGTCAAATATATGGTCCTAACATCTATTTAACATTTAACTATATTTAAAGTACGTTTCTAAAAATTCTGGAGAAAATGGACAATAGTCATTTAGTGATAATCTTTATATCTAACAACAACATAAATATGTAAGAATTTTTTTTTTCATTCCTCTCAATATTCACCAACAGATTCACATGTGACCGCAGTGACATTTTGAAGAAAACAAGCAGAAGATTTATCATAAAACATATTTATTTTGTATAATTTTAAATTAAATTCTCATTAGATCAATTTAAGTCTCTTATTTGAAAGCTAATATTAAAATAATGAGAAACAATATTTTTTTTTTTACATTACTGTCGCCTTTTATCAAAGATGATAAATATGCATAATTTATAAATTATATGAATGCATATTCTATAAAATAGATGGAATTTTAAGAAATATAATGTTCAACTTTTTTTTTTTTTTTTAAATAAAAACCAAGCTTTTTATGTAATTTCAGTTAAATTAAAAATACATTTGGGCAAGTATTGTGTTAGTAGGTTGAAACATAAACAATAATTAAAATATGACACTTCACTTAAAATACATCATGAAAATATTGAAGTCAAAATGTGATATCGCTACCACCAGGTGGATACGTTATGCCATGACAAATATAGATTATACTCTATCCGCAGTTTAACTTACACACACACACACTCATATATATATATATATATATATATATATATATATATATATAACATTATAATGCAAGAAATAAAAAAAATAAAAATAAAGTTTCAAATAAAGAAATAAAAAATGTGTATGAAAATTCCTGGGAAATATATATATATATATATATATATATATTTGACTATTGATTCTTTTCATAGTCCATAAATCACATTATGAAGAAACAGCCAGTGGAAAAAAAAGGACATTTAACTTTCAATAAATATAAGGGTAGAAACAAGTTCTCTGAAATATCTAGTTAAAGAGGATTTAAATACGCTGAATTCAGAAGCAAACCACATCTGATAATAAAATCTCACCATCTAGAAATATATTTAAGTCTTGAACTAGATGTTTACAAGATGTATGCTCCTTATCAAACCGGCACAAATGATGAACAGTTATATATCTTCTTTCAAAAGCAAAAAAAAAAAAAAAAAAAAAAAAAAAAAAAACTGGTCAAAGCACGTTTATATGAATAATTAAAAGGGAAAAATACCTTGAATATACGTAAAATATTTTTTATATATAAGATAGTTTAAAAATATTGCGTTTTGAAATATAAAATTAATAAAATATGGCATAAAAGGCCACAAAACATTAAAAAAAAAAATGGCATTCTCATGTGACATACATGTTTTAACAGTCAATGAATACTTATGGCGGTCTTGGCTGGCAAGAGTTGTGTTGTAGCTTCTTAGAAAAAGAGATAATATTGAAATGAAGTTACTCTTTTATTATTTTTAACTGTGATTGCCACCATTTCTTATAAAGCTACAATTTTCTTATATATTTGAATTCCGTTTCTACTACAAACTCTTTCGTGAGTTAAATTCTGGCATTTTATTCCCCATATGATTTTCTTCGTAACTGCAACAAAATGCTTAGCAGACAAGTCTGTTACAAAATTATAAGACCACAATATATTTTGCAATAAAAGAAATATTTCAATAAAAAACAAAAACATTCTATGCCAGTACATCAGAGTTTAGAAAAATGGAGTAATTAACAAAAATAGAATTAATTCAGAAAAAAATAAAATATCAATAAAAGAAACAAAAAGTGTTACAAATAACTGTCACAAAACTATAAGACCACCTGTAAAAAAAAAAAAAAAAAAAAAAAAAAAAAAAAAATCGCAAATTTAGTATGTTACCCCACCATTTCTCTGAACTATTAGAAGTACAAGAGTATTTTACATCGAGTTAATTGTTTTTTTAAGGGAAGTTTCGAGGATATTGTCCCATTTCTCCATAATGGTCACTTCTATTTCATATGTTGAATGGTTTGTTACTTTAATATACTTGACTAGATAAATAACACTACATGTTTTCTATGGCGTTTAGATCAGGGCTTTGATATGGTCATGGTATACTATCAATATATCTTCTTTTTACGCTACTCTTTTGTTCATTTAGACCTGGAGTTGATTTTGACTGGGAGCATTATCTTATTGAAATTTCTATTTTGCACGTCCTAAAAGTGGTCCAAAGGATATCAGACTTCAAAATAGCATGTGCTCGTAATTGTCCAACTTTATTTTCCTTTCAACTCTTTGGAGATCGCATTTTTCTGCATATGAGATAGTGCCTCACACCATAACGGAACCGCCTTTCATCTGTCAACTATAAAATTCCCAAGTATTTCGCCTTAAATCAGGTTCTGAACTCTATATAGAGAAATATATTATTTTTGGACTAGAAAAAAATTAATTAAACGGTCCAGACGGCAGAATCTACTACTGGCAGGATTTAAGGCCGAATTCTGTCGAGTTCTACGGTAGGCAGATAGAAGGCAGTTCCGTTATGGTGTGGGGCGCTATCTGATATATGCAGAAAAGTACGATTTCCAAACAGTTGAGTGTAAAGTGAACTCGAACAGTTACCAATTCGATGTATGGTACCCTTCATACCGCTTTTATGAGGTGAATAATGGAAATTTCAACAATATAATGCAGCCAGTCATAAATTTAAATCAACAAAAGAGTAGCTTAAAACAGAGAAGATTGTTACTATGCCTTGTCTAAAATCGAAGCGTTGACCTAAACACCATAGAAAACCATGGGTTTAGTTGTCCCACCAAATATATGAAAATAACAAACAATATAATTTAACGTATCAGTTAGAAATGCTCATTATAAAGAAATGAGACAGTATTCCCTAATGTTTTCTCAAAAAATTAATAGACTCCAAGCCAAATCGAGTGTTTTAAGTTATTCTGTAAAATGGTGGGACAACAACTTACTAAATTCATGAAAACTGTAATTTTTTACATGTAGTTTTATAATTTTGAAACAGTTATTTGGGACGCATATTTTGCTTTACAGATTTATTTATTTATTTTTGTAAGTTAATTCAATTTATGTTAATTACTTCATTTTACTAAAAACTTGATGTGCTGGCATAGAAGGTTTTTCATTTCCATTGATTTTTTTTTTTTTTTTTTTTTTTTAATTGCCTAATAGAAAATATATTGTGGTCTCATGATTTTGCAGTAGATTGTATTTCCATAAACTGTTTAGCCACGTTATTCATCTGAAGAATTTATTCGAAAACTTTTGATATACAAAATAAACAAAATGAATAAATTTTTATTTTTTATATTTCGTCGATTTCAAATTAAAGATGAAATAAATTCTTCTTTCGTTTATTGATAGGTTTAAAATATCAGTATAGATGAAAAATAATGAAGGGATAATAGTCAGTGCCTATAACAAAAAAAAAAAAAAAAAAAAAAAGAAAAAAGGAATAGACTTCAATATGCTGCTTGCATAAACAATCAATATTTTTATTTATTTATTAACGCAAATGAGTCAGTTTATGCAAGTTCTGATACATTTAGTATACTTCACTAATTTCTTTCTATTCTTCACAAATTAAATCTTTTCAAATATATTATGGTAAATGTTTCAGAAAATCAACTTTAATTTGAGAATCAAAAATTTCTAAAATTACAGATTCAGATCCAAAACGTTATCTAAAAATTTTACTTATCCAATGTTGTTATGATGCATTAGGACATTAGGACATCCAGCCATGCCTGAGCTAAAGTTTATGAACATATTTTTTTTATAAGTATTATGATAAAATAATAAATGTTATAGGTTTAGAAATTCACTTTTAGTAGCTCTTTTTGTTGGCCTTCACAAAAATCCGATATGACCAATTTTTTTTTTTTTTTTTTAAATAGAAGAAAGCCTGTCACCAAATTTTATGGGAGATTTTATGTGTAACCATAAATAAATTACATATGAACCTGAATTTTTATTTTG
This sequence comes from Salticus scenicus, assembly GCA_963930645.1. NCBI lineage: Eukaryota > Metazoa > Arthropoda > Arachnida > Araneae > Salticidae > Salticus > Salticus scenicus. The sequence goes on from OZ005661.1 coordinate 97,825,793, forward strand.
AAAATTGGAATTTTGCCTAGCTTTAGTCTAACATAAACATTAAATTGCTTCGCCTTAAACAAGCTTTATGTAAAAATCAAACAGCGACAGCAAAGCTGTTTAAGACGTGCGCTGACAAGTTTCACTCTAATTTAACATGCTAAGTTTAAACCAATAGCAGAAAAAGTATCATAAATTCGATAGTACCAAACCTCGTTTTGCCAGTGCTTTCTTATTTGTCTTCCGTTACAACATTTAAATAAAAAATTCCTTCTGTTAGCGTATTGGATAATATAACAAACTAAATAAAAATATAGACAGTTTTTAAAGATAGTTTTATTCAAATAATTTATGAATGTATGGAAAGAGTTGAAGGAAAAATCTCATCGCAAAATACGTATTATGTATCACAACAAATTTTCAAAAAACAGTACATTTCATACTATGAAAAGTACGCTCAACATTAATTTGTCCCGCATGTAGCATTTACATTTTCTTTTATATTAAAAAAACCAGTTTGTTTAGATTGCATTATAGACGCAGACTTTGGTATAATGTCTCTGCATTGCTTATATTTTACTCAAAATTTAAAAAAATACATTCAAACACTTTTAGACGTTAAAATTACTTTTAAAATCTTTAAAATCAGTTTTTTTTATTTATAAATGTATTAAGCATAGTAATGTAAATTATATATTGAATATTAACTACACTGTTAAAAATTTCAACAGAAAACTCTGTGTAATCTATTATCTTAAGTCTTACGTAAAATTACAGAGAAAAATAAACGGAGATGTTAAAAAACTTATTTTAAACATTCATTTTAATGACTGATATTAATTTAATTAATTATTGGCGAGAATGTATTTCGGACTTAGAAGGCTTTTTCTAAAGTAAAAACAGTCATTTTTAATTTTAATTAAATAATTAATTAATAAAACTAGGTAAAAATTCAGAATAAAGATTGAGAATCTCGATTATTCACTTTTAACTAAGAATTACTGTAAATTTACTGAGACTCTGGATAAATATTTAAATTAAATTTACAGAAATTAGTAAAATACATTTTACGTCAATATTTTTACAAATATATTTACACACGTATGTATGTATATATCTTTGTTTGTATAAAACTTTCTACTAATTTAAGTGAGAAGATAATTATTACATTGTGAGAAAAGAATTTTGCAACAGGAACTTTATTCCTAGCTTTTAATATGTGCATTAAAAAATCGCAAATTTCCTTATAAAATCATATGCAAAAATTACAATACTTTGATTCTATCATGCACTAAACTTTATTTTTGAATAAATAAAAATACAACTGCTTATTTAGATGACTTTGTAAAAACCGGTGTTAACAGAATATCATCCCAACATTGAAGTTCTGTTAAAATACATTGAAACGTTTTAAATTAAAAAAAAAAAAAAAAAAAAAAAAAATGTACGCAATGCAATTCTTTCCTACATACATATATGGAAGTTAAAGTTATAAGAATCTCGTTACACATCTCTTTATACCTCATAAGAAACAAATGAAAACAGATATATATGTTACACACATTACACATTACTAAAAATAGATATATACGCAGATATAAATAGATATACATGCAAAAAATATTTACAAATATATACAAATACCTTTATTAGACCTGTGCAAGCAAAATATTTTAATGTATAAACTAATGGAACACACTGAATTTAGAATATCATTAAAAGAAATATTTTACCTTGCAAATATACAGCTATATAACTATCAAACACAGCAAAAGTGAATACTTGAGCAAACATTTATAATAGTAGGAGAAATGAAAAACATTATGTGAGTATTATCACTTTCATACAAATACTATATTCAAAACACAAAAACATCTTTATAAAATCACAACAATATTTACAAGAATTTGCCTCTGTCCATCATTAAATGTAGGAAACTGACATAAACATAGCATCATTCCAATATTGACATACTTTCTGAATGTACAAAGGCGTTAATTGACGTTAATATTATTTTACCAAATGTTAAAATTTACATTATTTTTACATGCGAATAGTTGAAATCAGAATTTCAACAGAAAAATATGTGAAACTGTGGAAATATAGAAATCGATAAGTCTTAGGTACACAACAGATACACGAACTGATATTAACTACCATATGAAAGAAATAAATTTATGATGTTAATTTTATCGCTTACATTAAAGTTCTATATAAAAAACGTGAATGTCTTTATAGCAAAACATTAGCAATTACGTTAACTGTTCAATATCCAACTCTAAAATTATTGCTTGAATGAATAAAAATATGACTATTTACTTATATACCTTTGTGAAGACTCATAATGGCACAATATTATGCAGAAGTTGTAAAAGTAATAGTAATGTCAAGCAGTCTATATGAATACATACAGTGCTTGACAATTGTTAAAGAATAGCTGGTTTTTGAAACATAGCATTACCAGTAACCGATCAATCAAAATCGATTAATGTCAGAAGGCGAGTTACAAACGAACCTATTATCAGAATAAAACAAATGCACGAAATATCTTTATTTATTTGAAACTGCACATTATTAGGTGCTAAAGGTAAAAAGTGCTACAAATTTTTGAACTTGATGCTGTGAATATCCATTTGTTGTGAAAATATCTACAGAACATCATTTGGCTGCTTACGATCGTGGACGAGCTGCTTGATTCCTCGAAGTGGGCCATAAAGTCCCTACTGTGGCCTGAGTAATGGAAGTGAGAAAAAGTGTAATCTCGTGATTAAAAAAGGTATTAAATATGGAAATTCTGTACGAAAGGAGTACAGTGGTTCTAGAAGGAACTCCACACATCATGAAATTGATATATCTCCTTAGTGGTTGAAAGGAACATAAATCTCACTCAGTTATCTCAGTCAGATTTAGTCACATATATGTTCATTGATGTGATCTATATGGCCAAGGTGTGATATTGTTAGAAAGAATTATACTCTTGCTAATAACGCTGGCTCAGAACAGTGCTTCACATCTTTAAGCAAGTTACCGTTACATCACAGCGGTTCTGCAGATAGATTAGTCTGGATCATAATCGTCTTTTTAAGGGTGCGGTGGGTCTAAAGATTTTATGAATGGATGACAATGCGCGCTCACACTGAATCGCTGAATAATTGAACACATTAAAAAGTGAAAATATTGAACATATGGAATGGTCTCTTTAAATCCTATAAAGCATGCTTGGGATGCATTTGGCAGAAATGTTTCTCAAAGAACTCACCCTCTCCCAAACATTAAAGATCTGAAGAACGTCTTGAGAGAGAGTGAGAAAATATCATGTCAAGGAATTCTCAATTATTTTTGTAAAGATCATGGATAGCAGATGAAAAACATGGCCTAGTATCATAAGAGAGCATATACGTTAGTGAGAGACTGGTATCCATCATACTTTCATGTGGAATAAAGTTTTATTGTGATTCTGAAATTTTTCAAATGCGATCTGCATTTCCTTTTTCATATTCCTTTGTGAAATCTCTACAACTTTCCATTGTAGGTATGAAACCTCACGTCTATTACATTTGTGCATAGTTTCATTTCATCAAAAAGTGCATGTGGTTATTCATTTCAAACGAAATGTATTTGTATAATAGGAATTATCAAACACTAAAGAATATATTTAAGTTGCAATCTGATCCCGAGACAGAGTATACAAAACGTGAAATATACAGTTAGATAAATGTATGAGACATAGCAAAATTAAATATACAAACAGTTACGTTTTACAATATGAAATTTAAATTTTATGATAGTGTTTATATCTCGTGCATTTAAATTATAATATATACATATAATCTCACGAAAAATTAGAATAATTCTCCTCGATTCAGCATTACTCGAATGAAAATATGACTGTTTGTTCATATGGATTTGCAAAAATTCGACTTTAAAATGTTATTGCTCCAACACTAACATACGATCTAAAAACTTTCAAAATATATCAAACATTAAATTGTTTTTATAAAACTTTAAAATTACATTTTTATATACATATATATATATAATTTACTGAAGTAAGAAGAAATATACAAACAGTATAGCTGCCAACTTTTTAATATTTTTTCTCAGTATTGTATCTGTCTTTTTTTTTTTCTTCTTTTTACACCATTTCCTTTGTATATTGATGTTCTCCGGCATGTAACTATGGTTAAAGATAAAGAAAATAACTCTTTTTAAAAAGTGGTATGAAGAAAAAAGCGAGTTCTTGCAATGTTACTAAATAAATTAAAAATTTGGCAGCTTTGCAAATAGATATGTACAGGTGTTGGACAAAATAATGGAAACACAGTTGCTTTTTTACGTTTTATTGAATATCTTGAAAAATATTTAACGCGTTGTTCTTGAATTTTGGGAATGAGGAAAACATGTCTTTCCTCATGTTTTTCAGCAAAGATTTTGTCACGAAGCCCTTTAGGGAATGAACAACAAATCCAATAAAATAAAAAGTATTTGGGATTACCCTGTATACGGAAAAGCGTCGATTTACCTGTAAATTTTCCATATGGTTAAAAATGTTACATTCTATACTTGTGTAGAGTTTAGTGAGGCTATCTTAATTATTTTAGGAGTTATTAATATTTTATTTAAAAATGCAAAAATCTTTCCTCAGTTTTTACTTTATAACTACAAAGGTTTTTCTTCAAATTTCATGAAATTTTTGGAAAACACGACAACATACACCTAAATCCTTATAGTATATTTTAAAACAATTATATTTCATACTTAAAGATACATGGACAGTTGTAATAAATAATTTATTACTGCGCATGCGGAGACTGAAGCAAAAATTCTTTGACATACTTTAACATTCAACAGTATAGAGCAGCTTGTAAAAACTAATTGGCATAGGTGGACTCTGCTCAGTTCCCCGTCATATGTATGTTCTTATAAATTTCTTGTATAGGACATATTATATTCATGTTAAGAGAAATGAATTTGACCAAACGCTTAACGCAGTGACAAAACGAAATTCTCGCCTAATAGGCTACCCACCATTCAGTTCAATATATTTATCTTATTCTAATCTATTAATTTATTTTAATGGGATCAATTTCTTAGTTTATTTTCATGCTACTATTTCCAATGCAACAATCCCAAAAATGCATATTTATATGAAATATAGCTCCATTTTGCTATGTTGATAAAATCTTAAATTTCGAATAACTTACGAAATTTTCCTATTAGAATATTTGTAGTCAATCATGTTTATACAAGTTCCATAGATGTTATTTTAAAAATTGTCTGATATATTTATGATTCTCAAAATGGACGTTTATGCTCGATTTTGCCTTATTCTGCCATTTGAAGTAAATTGTAAATTCCAAATAACTTACGAATTTTTTAAATTGGAAAATTCATACTCTATGGTATTCATGTCAGTATCCTAAATAATGTTTCAAAAGTGGTCTGATATCTTTATGATGAAAATATCCCTCAAGATTGACGTTTATGTAAAATTTTCCCTATTCTGTTATGATAAGAAGTTTGTAAAATTCTAATAACTTACGAAATTTTTATATTGGAAAATTCATAATCAATAATATTCATGCCAGTTTCCTAAATAATATTTCTAAAGTAGTCTGATATCTTTACGATGAAAATATCCCTCAAAATTGACGTTTATGTGAAATTTTGTCCTATTCTGCCATGTCAAGAAATTCGTAAATATCCAATAACTTGCGAAATTTTTAAAGAAGCATGTTTATAGTTACTGATGTTTATTCCGGCATCAAAACTGATATATTAAAACTGGTCAGATATTTTTACAGCAAAAATTTTTCATTTAATGCAAGTTTAAGTGAAATTTTGCCCTATTCTCCAAGTTTAAGAAAATCGTAAATTCCAAATAACTTACGATGTTTTTAAATTAAAATGTTGCAAATAAATAGAGTTCTTGCCAGTGTCGAAAGTAATATTTTAAAACTGATTTTACCTCTCTGCGAGAATTTGTTCTTGAGATATCGTGTACACACACTAACAAACTAACAGACACCTTACAGACGGACACCATACACATTTTGTCATTTTCGGATTCCTCACACCTGAAAACATGTAAAAAATTAAAAAAAAATGAGGTCAAAAATTTTCACGATTACCTAAGTTTCCCATACCTATAGTATGATGGGGAACTAAAAGATCCAGTTGAATATCCCAAAGATTCATAGAGATATTGGTGATTAGTTGTGCTGTTTTTCAGTTGTTTCCTAAAAAGGCTTTTACGATAAGGGGTCATTAACGAATGAACATTTGTATCGAAAAAAAAAAAAAAGGATTTTTTCTTTTCAAACACTGAATTTTTTTTTTTTTTTTCTTTTTTTTTTTTTTTTAGGTATTTAGTACATATCTATAAAAAAAAAAAAAAATAATCGGAAATATCGTATTAACTTTCACTGTGTAACATATTTTTTTCTGATACAAATTTTCATTTGTTAATAACCCTTTATCGTGAAGACCTTTTCAGAAAAAAGCTGAAAAACTGCTCATTTAATCACCGATATCTCTACGAACTTTTGTGACATTCATCTGGAATATTTTTATAAGGTGCTCTATACAGTTGAGTATTAAACTACGTAGAAGTGTCTTTGCTACAGTCTGCGCTTGCGCAGTAATAAATAAATTAATACAACTGTCCATATATCTTTGAACATCAAATATATTTCTTTTAAACTATAGTATAATGATTTAGGCATATGTAGTCTTTTTTTCCGAAAGTTTTATGAAATTTTAAGAAAACCCTTTGGAGTAATAAAGTAAAAATTGCGAAAAAAATTTGCCTTTTTTAATAAAATATTAATATTCCCTTAAATACTCGATATATCTTCGCAAAACATCACACACGTATAAAATATAACATTTATAACCATATCTAAAATTTACAGGTAAATCGACGCTTTTCCATATACAAGTTGATCAACAATATTTTATATTTTATTGGATTTGTTGTTCCTCCCCTAAGGACCTTCATGACAAAATCTTTGCTGAAAAATATGAGGAGAGACTTGTTTTTCTTATTCCCAAAAATTAAGAGTAACACATTAAGTATTTTTCATGATATTCAGCAAAAAAGTGAACAAGCGAAACTGTTTTTATTATTTTGTCCAACACCTGTATTTGATACGCAGTAATATTAATTAGATAAGCATATATTTAATACAATATGACAAAAGAATTCTGGTAGCGAATTGAACCATTTGAACTAAAATTCTATACACAAATTGCTTTATAAAAATACATAAAAAATTACATTGTTTGGTTAGAATACAATATTAATTGTACTATTTGAATGACTTAAGGTGTAGCTTTTTTTTTTATTAATTAGAAAAACTGGCACTGGTACAAAACCACTCCAACCAGTTTGTTGGAGTGATGCTGTTTCAAATATGCTGTTTACACCTATGTTTATACCTATGCCGTTTCAAATAGATGCAAAAGTTGCTCGCATTAAAATATTTAAATGAAGTTACAAAACATAATATTTTTATATATAAATTCAGTGAAATTATTAAAGTTAAATGCTGATAAGAAGAATTATTTTACAAGAAGTATACAGTTAGATCTATATCTGGTACACAATAATTCTAAATATATTCTTTTACAATTACGATGATTTTATCACTTATATCTAAATTCGACATACAAAACACATAAATCGTTTTATAACAACACATTACAAAATATATCCATTGGAGACTATTCAACATTAAACATACATTTTTAATAAAATATATAGGTGTGTTATTATATGTATTTTTGTAAATGCTTATTTTTGTAAGTATTGCTCAGATACAAAGTTTCTATTGAGCTTTATGAAAAATAAATGCTGATATACGAAACCACTAACATTACTTTAGTAAAAATTTTAAAAGTGATATATTGTAAAGAAACTCAACACCGAGATGAAGCATCGGACGACAAAATCAAAGATTGTGGGTTCAAGCCCAGTTGAAGCAACTTACTTCAAAATGGTTTCCCTTTAAATCTAAATTATGTTCCTTTCTCATTTATTCATTGTGTAATTATGTTATTTATGTTTATGTTAATTATTCGACTAATGTTATGCAATTTCTTGAGTTTTCGGATTCTAGAATATTCTGTTCGAGGAAGTTCATTAAATGTATATAAACTGATGTACCGTGTTTAGTTGAATTGAAAAATAAATTCTCGAGCTGAGCTGAAAGTTCTGTGTGTTATTCCGCCTTTTGTGTTCCCTCACAAATAGTTATTTAAGTCTGCATTTATATAATCTAGGGACAATATTTTTATTCGTTTTGTAATAAGAAATATATATTCAATCTTTACAATAACTAAAGTAAGTTTACAATTAAATCAAACATTCAAATGAACTCCAATTAAATAAATTTCATAACTGTAGAGTTTTAAAATCTGACATTACTTAAATTTTACTCGACGATTGTCCTTCGCTCGGAGCGGCAAGCCTCCTTGCCAGCCATTTTTTTTAATGCCGTCGCTATATAGAGCTGATCACTGCCGTGTTCTTTCTATTCATTTTCTCTCTTTCTATTTCTATGCCTATGCTAACTATGCCTGCGTAATTAATAGAGAAACGATCGAAATAACGAAAACACGGCGCAGATGCATCCACTGTGGCATACAGCCCCCCTTCCAATTAATTAAAGTTGGCCAGACCTTAATCTCTACACAGAGCAGGTGTGCTGATACTTACAATAGTTTGGCTCCAGACTGTCTCGAACTGTGACACTAAAGTACAAAGAAGCTGCCCTGCTAGTACGCCCTGATGGTCGTGAGAACAGCGGAGTTTCCGAGGAATTTCTTCGGCCAGACGAGAAGGCGCCCGCCCGCTCAGCGAATGAGGGAGGAGCGCGGGTTGCCATCGAGAGAAAGAGTTTCCCCAGGAGCAGGGCTGGAAGCAGAGAGTCGGGGATTCGTATCTTGTCTTCGGCCAGTGAAGGTCGGAGGGTTTTTTCTTGTCCCGTTTACCAGGAGAGGTAGCGAGACTTAGTGATTTTTTGTGTGTTCCTCTAGGAGCAGAGAACACAGGTCAGCTTATTTTCTGTCACCAGGGAAGGTGTGCAGGTCAGCTCGTAAGAGACATTTTACTAAATTATCCTAGGACTGAATTATATCTTTTCTGTACCTGGAACGGTGCAAGTATTGTTTCAGTAAATCGAATTTCGGATCACGGAGATCCACTGAAACTGTTTGTTAAAAGCATCCACTCAACTATCGATCCATGCTGTAACTCCTAGCCACTGTATATAATCCTCCAACATCAATATTGTAACTAACGGTTGTACATAGAATCTTGTTTAAATTTTAATTAAATTAATTTTCTTATCAACTTCTGCTGTGACGGGATTTTCTCACTCGCTACCAGAACCCTCGCCCGAAAGTCCGAAACGCCACAGCTATACTAACTTGGTGGCAGCGCTAGAGGGATGATTGTTGGAGAAATACTACACTGCCTGAAGAAGTACGGACTACGGACGATAGAAACGTGATAGACTCAACGGAAGGATCGGAAGGATAGACGCAGCGGAGTACGTCGAACCATCAAATCAACGGAGGATACATCTACGTCGCATCGACTAGAATCTCTAAGACAGAGAGGAGAGCCCTCAGCCTGAATTATCCGGAGCCCATCCCGAATTCCATACGGAGTGCCGATCCGAGAGCCCATCATAAGTGCCAGAAGGAAGGACGGAACTCGAGCAACGACAACAAAACAGGGGTGAGTCAAACTTTTCTAGTGAGGCTGTAAAATTTTTGTTATTTAAGGTATTAGATGATAAATGTATAAAGTTAAAAGTTATTTAGAAATTTATTAAGGGAGAGTAAACCTTAAATTAACATTGTTTTTGGAAAAATTAAAAATGTGGCATATCACAAATATTAGAAACTCTAAGTAAAAACAGGGAGGAATTTAAATTATAGGTAAATTTAATTTAAATATAACTCGTATTTGTTTAGTTTGGAAAAATATTAATTGATTTGCACATATTTGATTATCTTGTTTTAAATGAGAAAGATTATATTTGAAAACAGATATTATTTGAGAAAACAAAAAGGGTGTTAAAATATCTTGAGAAAGATAACACAGTAATTTCATATTGTTTTGTGTAATTTATGAAAATTAAAAGGGAATCAAATAAGTTACGGAAAGAGGTTTCTTTCCTGGAAAGGGTTGTGATTTCAAATATTTCAAATTTAATGTGTAGAATTGAATATTAAGTTTTAATTATTGGAATCGTGTTGTATTGGAATTTTATATACCCCAAAAATTTGCAAATTGAATTATAGGTTTTATTAGTGTAATTTTGTATATGTATTTTTTGGAATTGGGTAAAATTGTAAGAATTGTGTAAAATTGTTAGGAATTGTGTAAAAGTGTTAGGTATTGTGTAGAAATTTTTGTTGGGAATTGTGTAAGATTAAATTGTGAATTTAGAATTAGGTAAACATGTCAGAATTAGGGCAGTATAGGAAAGCGGAACTGCAAGAGCTCGCAGTCGAATTCGGAGTGATTGTTGAAACTTCGGATAGGATAAGTGATATCACAGGGAAAATTCAAAAGTCTCCAGATTATGATAAAGACCTAGCCCTAGCTCAAATTAAGTTAATACGGGAGGATCTCTTAGAAAGAAAGGCGGAAGAGAAAAGGAAGGCGGAAAAGATTGCGGAAAGGGAGGCTGAAGAGAAAAAAATCGCTGAAAGAGAAGCGGAAAGGAAACATTAATTAGAGTTAGAAAAACTTAAAATAGCCCAACAATCAGAAACAGTAAGTCTAGCTTCGACTCGTAGCGAACGCCCCAGCCGACAATCACTAAAATCGGTTATGCAAAAATTTGAACCGGAGAAATCGGACATGGCATTATTTCTTGCGTTATTCCAAAGACAAGCTAGGAAGTTAGAAATAGATGACGAGGATCTAGTGACTAATTTATTAGCTTTATTGCCCGTAGAAATCGCGGAATTAATTTTAAAAGAACCCCAAGAAATTAGTGACGATTTTGAGAAAGTCAAACAAATGCTATTAGATCGATTTAAATTAAGTCCGGAAAATTTTAGAATTAAATTTATGCAACACCAAAAACAACCGGGAACTCTTTGGCATGATCTAGCTTATGATTTAGATACATATTTAAATGGGTGGTTAGAGGGAGTAGAAGTGACAAATTTTGAGGATCTAAAGAAATTAATGGTGGCCGACCAGTTAAAGAAACGGGCTAATTTCGAAATGAAAGATCATTTCATAGATTCGTGGAGCTCTCTCAATGAACCGCGAGAGTTAGCTAAGAAGTTTGACGCGTACGAGTCAGTTCGCAGAAATAATAAAAAAAGTTGGACCCCGAAACCACCACTAGAAAAGAAATTAGATAAACCTCGCAACTTTGATAAAAATAGGGTTGAGAAAAATGCCCCAGAACAAAAAAATTGGAGGGATAAGTCTGATCTGACGGAAAGATCTAAATTATTTGAGGCCCGAAAACCTATTGTTTGCTATGTGTGCTCTTCCCCCGATCACATTAAGCCAAATTGCCCAGTCTGGAAAAGCAGACAAGAGAAGGCTGAAAAAGTAAATCACGTAGGAGACGCTGAGAATTTAAACCCGGCTTTTGAACCTTATTTAAGTGAAGCCAAGATAAATGGGGAAAAGTTTACCATTTTACGTGATTCTGGGACGTGCCTCGATATTGCCCCTCATAAAATAATTTCTAATGAGCAATTAAACGGGGAAACCGTGTGGGTTAAGGCAGCTTTAGCCAACGAAGTGAGATGTCTACCCATAGCCAATATTGAATTAGAAATTGAGGGAACAGGGTTAATTAATACGAAAGCCGCGGTAGCGGATAAGGAAGTTCTCATGGATTATTATTTACTGGGAAATGAGACGCAGAAATTAATCGAGAGAAAAAAACAAAAACCCGAATTAATCCATGCAGTCGAAACGCGAGCAAAAAGGCGTAAAAACGAAACTGCGCTAAAAACCAGTCTGGAGAGTGAAAGCGCTGGGAATGATCAGGGAGAGGCAGAAATGTCGCCAGAGAGCGAGCCTACGGAAAATCAGGGTACGGAAGAATCAAATTTCCTCCCCGAGTTAGAGGAGGATAGGATCACCGCTCTGGCGCACGTTGGGAAAAACGAGTTTCGCCAAGAGCAGGAAAAAGATGAAAGCCTGACGGAGTTGTGGGCGCGCGCGAAAGAGGAGAAATCGAATTTAACAATAGATCAAGGTTTGCTGTACAGAATTGCTACAGATCACAGAGGAGAAAAAAGACGTCAACTAATTATTCCGCGGAAATATAGGAATGAAATTTTGAATCTTTGTCACAGTTTAATATCCGGTCATGTGGCCATGACTAAAACTAAGGATAAATTGCTGCGATATTTTTTCTGGCCAAATATCATTAAAGAGGCTGAAGCCTATGTAAAATCGTGTGATCCTTGTCAGAAGATTGGGAAGGCAGGAGAGCAAAAAAAAGCCCCTCTTAAACTTGTTCCCATTATTACTGCAATTTTTACGCATATAAACTGTGATATTGTGGGACCACTCCTACCTTCGGAAAATCAAAATAAATATATGCTCACGGCTATGTGTTTAGCATCGAGGTATCCAGAGGCTATCCCGATACCCGATTCAAGGTCGGAAACAGTGATCGACGCGTTAATGATAGTATTTAGTAGAATGGGATTTCCGAAAGTAATCCAAACAGACTTAGGGGCTTCTTTTATGAGTAACTTAACCTTAACTTTCTTAGAAAAATTTGGAATTAAAATAACTCACAGTAGTGTGCACCACCCACAGACAAATTGCATTGAGCGTTGGCATCGTTCAGTTAAACGGTTATTGAAGGTAATCTGTTTAGAAAGTGGAGAAAGTTGGGAGAGGAGTTTACCCTATGCTTTGTTAGCTTTGCGGACGGTAACACATGAATCAACGGGATTCAGCCCAGCCGAGTTGGTTCATGGGAGAAATCTGCGAACCCCGGAAACCCTGCTATTTGAGAAATGGACAGAGCAGGAAGAGGAGCAAAACCCAGTGACGGAGTATGTTTTCGAATTGATAAACAGACTCCAAAGGTGTCAAGAGCTCGCAGGGGAGCAGATGGAGGAAAAAAGGGACAAACGCAAAATCTGGTATGACAGAAATGCGGTAAATCGGAAATTTAATCCCGGGGACAAAGTGCTGGTTTTAGCCACAAGTAAACCCAATAAATTATCCGTATCATGGATAGGGCCAGGCACTATTGAGAGTCAAATGTCAGAGACTAATTATATTGTAAATGTACCGGACAGGCGCGAAAAGTCGCAAATTTATCATGTCAATTTACTAAAACCTTACGTGCAGAGAGCAGAAATCGTAAATGTATTAATAGAGGAAAATCGGGATAATAAAACGACGGAGGCAGACTTAGAAATACCTTATCCTATAACTGACCCGGAAGAATTTGACCTCAATATGGTAATTAGGGACAGTAATATAGGAAGTCGTTGCACAAAAGACCAACAGGAGCAATTAGGAGCATTACTAATTAAACACAAGAAAGTGTTTTCCAATATTCCAGGCCGAACGAATTTAATTGAGCATGATATTGAATTGACTAGTGATAAACCCGTTAGAATGAAGCCATATAGGACGTCACCTCGACAAACCGACATCCTGAAATCCGAAATCCACCGTATGTTAGAATTGGGCATAATTAAGGAAGGGGAGTCAGATTATACCTCGCCTATGATATTAGTAGAGGCCCTTGGCAGAGAACCCCGCCCGTGCGTTGATTATCGCAAGTTAAATGAGATAACTCGTGCCGAATTTTTCCCTTTGCCTAACATAGAAGAGAGGGTAGAGCAAGTGGCAGCATCAAAATTTATTACCGTGATTGACTTAACTAAAGGCTATTGGCAAATACCTTTAACCCCTAACGCACAACGTTTAGCGACATTTGTAACTAGTTTCGGTTCATATCAACCTTTGGTAATGCCATTTGGACTTGTCTCCGCCCTGTATAGGTTTTCAAAATTCATGAGTATTCTATTAAAGGGACTAGAAAGTTTCTGTTTGCCTTACCTTGACGATATGGCTATCTTTTCTAATTCATGGGAAGAGCATTTAGAACATTTAGATATAGTTCTAAAGCGGGTAACCAAGGCAAAATTAACCATTAAATTAGCCAAGTGTAAATTTGCCCAGGAGACGGTCAAATATTTAGGGCATGTTGTAGGGAAAGGACGTAGGAAACCGTCCGAGATTAAAATTAATGCCATTACTGATTTCCCAGCTCCAAAATCAAAAACGGAAATTAGAAGGTTTTTAGGGATGTGCGGGTATTACTCCCGATACATAAAGAACTATGCAATAATAGTAGAACCGCTGACCCGAGCTTTAAGAGGGAAAACGAAAAAGGAAAAAGTAGACTGGAGTCCCGAAATGGAGAAGGCTTTTAGGGAGTTAAAAGATAAACTCACCCGTGACCCAGTACTGTACGCTCCTGATTATACTAAGGAGTTTATTATTCAAAGTGACGCCTCAGATAAGGGGATAGGTATTATCATGGCTCAAAGGCAAGGAGATGAAGAACATCCAATTCTGTACTTAAGTCGAAAATTTACTAAGGCAGAGAAAAACTATAGCACAACCGAAAAGGAATGTGCTGGGATCATTTTCGCAGTGAAAAAGTTAAAACATTACCTGGATGGTCAAAAATTTACCATAGAAACTGATCACAACCCATTAATATGGTTAAAGAGAAATGCGGGAAACAATCCCAGATTAATGCGGTGGGCGTTAACCTTGCAGCCCTTTAACTATGAAATCCGACACAGACCAGGAAAAGACATTCCTCATGTGGACTGTTTGAGTCGGGTGGATTAAAAGTTATCTGTAAGAAATTTTGTATATAGTTTATTATTATTAGTATTGTTTTTATTATGTTAATTAATTTGTAATTTGAAACTTGTAACTTTAGTGTAAATTTAAGTATTGTTTAGTCAGGAAGATTAGCCTCTCTAGAATTGCTTTGATGCACCCTAACCTAATTTGATTGCAGAGATTTTCTGGAGTTTTTCAACCCCAGAAAACCATCTTAAGGGGGGGGAAGTTGTGGCATACAGCCCCCCTTCCAATTAATTAAAGTTGGCCAGACCTTAATCTCTACACAGAGCAGGTGTGCTGATACTTACAATAGTTTGGCTCCAGACTGTCTCGAACTGTGACACTAAAGTACAAAGAAGCTGCCCTGCTAGTACGCCCTGATGGTCGTGAGAACAGCGGAGTTTCCGAGGAATTTCTTCGGCCAGACGAGAAGGCGCCCGCCCGCTCAGCGAATGAGGGAGGAGCGCGGGTTGCCATCGAGAGAAAGAGTTTCCCCAGGAGCAGGGCTGGAAGCAGAGAGTCGGGGATTCGTATCTTGTCTTCGGCCAGTGAAGGTCGGAGGGTTTTTTCTTGTCCCGTTTACCAGGAGAGGTAGCGAGACTTAGTGATTTTTTGTGTGTTCCTCTAGGAGCAGAGAACACAGGTCAGCTTATTTTCTGTCACCAGGGAAGGTGTGCAGGTCAGCTCGTAAGAGACATTTTACTAAATTATCCTAGGACTGAATTATATCTTTTCTGTACCTGGAACGGTGCAAGTATTGTTTCAGTAAATCGAATTTCGGATCACGGAGATCCACTGAAACTGTTTGTTAAAAGCATCCACTCAACTATCGATCCATGCTGTAACTCCTAGCCACTGTATATAATCCTCCAACATCAATATTGTAACTAACGGTTGTACATAGAATCTTGTTTAAATTTTAATTAAATTAATTTTCTTATCAACTTCTGCTGTGACGCGATTTTCTCACTCGCTACCAGAACCCTCGCCCGAAAGTCCGAAACGCCACACCACAATTAGCTAATAAGAAGGACTGAATAAAACTTAACGTCATTTGCTCCAGTCGAAAGAGAATAACAGTGATCAGTTCAGTACTGCGACAGCATCTATTAGGATAGCTGTCGAGCCTTTGGGCACGGAGCGAATACTTCTGTCGAGTAAACTTCAAGCAAAACCATATTTTAAAATATATATTTATAAAATTAAAGTAAGTTTGTTTTCCTATTTGAAATGAGTTTAGCAAAAAGAAAAGAAATGTCTAAATTAAAGTCTAAGTTTCTTAGTAACAAAAAGTAAATAATCCTCCTCGTTCACTAACATATAAATATCAGATGTAATATAATTCTTTTTACAAAATACCCATTAGAATGCGTTTAAAAAAGTGTACTTATTTCAAAGTAATAAATTAGGTAGGTACCCTAACAGCCCACTTATCTATAGTAAATCCTGAGGATGTCCCTTAGACGTACTTTTATCTATAGGATATCCTGAGGATGTTTTGTGAATAAGATGGGGTGTAGGTTGAGATGTTAGGGTATCTAAGAAAAACTTACCTAAGCTCATTAGAAAAATAAAACATAATTTTTGAGTGTTTTCCAAAATTATATAAAAAGTTTAAATATCTGATAAGCTCATTTTGAATGAACAACATACACAACAGAAAACAAAATTCAACATTTCACCTATAAATTATGCCAATTTTGGCTAACTCAGCTGCAAGTACTTTCAAAAATCTGATATTTCCACTAATTTTAGTGTTTACTTCTAAAATGGTAAAAAAAAATGGTAAATCTATCACAAAATTTCTAGTTGCAGGTAAATTACCTAAAAGGGCTTCATTTTTTCAGTAAAAAATTTAACTATATTTCAAGTAGTGAATAAGTAATGTAACCTAATTCTCAGCTTTATTTCTTTAAATAATGACATTATATGGTTTGTTTAACCTATTAAGCTATAATCATTTTATATAGGCACTATCTTTTTCAATTATGCTTTTATTGGTGTTTACTTCTAAAATGGTAAAAAAAAAATGGTAAATCTATCACAAAATTTCTAGTTGCAGGTAAATTACCTAAAAGGGCTTCATTTTTTCAGTAAAAAATTTAACTATATTTCAAGTAGTGAATAAGTAATGTAACCTAATCCTCAGCTTTATTTCTTTAAATAATGGCATTATATGGTTTGTTTAACCTATTAAGCTACAATCATTTTATATAGGCACTATCTTTTTCAATTATTCACTTACTTTATTAAATAACAAATTACTTTCCCCCTCCTTTTTTTTTTTTTTTTTTTCAATAAAGCTTTACTTGAAATTTCATGCAAATGAAACGATTATGAACAACATTTTAGATTAATAATTAAGGGAAATTATTTTATCATCGCATGTTCAATGCTTTTTTAAAATTAAATATGAATTAAATTTACACACACATATATCTATTTATATATATTGTTTTTTGAAAATAAAGCTTTATTTCAAATTTCATGAAAATAAATCGATTATGAACAACTTTTTATATTAATAATCAAGGGGATTTATCTTATCATCGCATGCTCAACGCTTTTTTAAAATTATATATAAATTAAATTTATTTTAATATATATATATATATAAACATTATTATTTTTAGCTTTACTTCAAATTTCATGAAAATAAATCGATTATAAACAACTTTTTAGATTAATAATTAAGGGATTTATTTTATCATCGCAAGTTCAGCACTTTTTAAAAATTAAATATGAACCATTAGAAGTATTAAATAAATATGGTATGACAGGCGGAATTTTGGTTAGTTCATTCTATAACGGAGAAAGTTTTACTGAAATCTGGTTCTTCTTCTGCCAACTCCTCACAATATTTCTTTCGAAGAGATTGATAATGCACTGAGTCACCAGATTTATTACTCGTAGTTGCCGTATGCACATCAATAGTACAGTTGCTTGATGGTAAATCCTGGTGCACATCGCGTCTGTTTATATCATTAGTGGTCGTACTGCAAGCATCTTGAAAAGCATCTGCCCCGTATGTTATTACTACTCTTACATTTCCATTCTCTTCTACATCATAAATGTATGGGACTGTATTTCAAATTTTTGACTTGCACGACCTAATGATGCTGGAACTCTACAAAGGTTATTGCTAGTATTAGATATTCTGCATTTTACACCAGAGGCGTTAGAAAGTGAAGCGTCATTTGAATAAAAACTTTTAGCTGCAAATTCTTTTGTGTATATCCAAATTCTTCTATTTCGATAAAAATACACATATGAATCAAAAATACTTGACATGCATGTTGAACAATACACCCACATTTTCATTTGGATTGTAATTTCCCCGAAATGCTGAAGAAACCTTACTATGAAATAAGGTGACCAGCAATTAATGAATGATATTACAGTAAGCAAGCATGTAATCTCAGCTCTGTGTTTAGTAAAGAATTCATTAATTCTCTGTGAATTTTCATCTTCATTTTCACCACTTCGCAAAATGTACTGTATTTCCCCAGAATTAATCATGCTCATAACCACATCATTTGTTGTACTGGAAATATAGTTTCTTCTTACTAATGGAAATGAATTATTCCGCTCTATTTTGTACATAGCATAATACAGATATGATATGATAAAAAGTGGTGTTATGAATAATATGATTGTCATTAAAGATCCATATATGATAGAGGGGTAAAAAGTTGATCCGATTGATGAGATATTTAGTATATCACAAGTTTCGTGGTCAAGTTCTAAAATTCCAAGTGGGACTGGCATTGCTACAAATGCAGCAATAATCCAGATACATATTGTGCTACTTACTCTCTGTTTCGTTGAATTATCTCTGATGTATTTCAGTGGATTTTTTACTGCCAAATACCGATCAAACGCTATCATCAAAATGGAAAGAACTGATACAAGAATAAAGTAAAGGTTTATGGTGTTGTAAGCGGTGCACATGTTGGTGTCAGAAATCCAGTGTTTATATATTATTAGGTAGACTGGTAATAGGAAAACTAGAAAAAAAATGCATACAAATATTTTAATATTTGAAAGATTTCTAATAATAAGATTTAAAAACAAATTTAAAAAAACACAATTCATTTACATAGATCTTATTCATCGTTATACCCATAAAATTTAAAATATGATACATATTTCTTCAGACATAATACTTTTAATTCTACAGTCTACTTTTATCGTCTACTTTAATTCTTCTTCTTTTAACCCATTAACGCCCAATGTCCTCATTTGAGGACAGCTAATAAAATAGCGTGTATATCTTTTGTGGTTTTTTGGAATGATTTCTGATTTTTAGAGATAGTTTATGGAGCATCCCTATAGATGATTCCTCAGAGTTTTTATGTATCAAATATCAATTATTGTTTCATAATTTGGATGATATTTTATGATTTTTCATTCATCGCACATATATCTGCTTTTTACGGAGATATACCTATTTAAGTGAGGTTGTATAATAACATATATCGTAATTTTCGAGGTCTATGTCAACATATAATAGGAATCTAATCTGTTATCTCGAAGATTTCCTATCTGGAAGTTTTTCTTCTGGAATACCAAACGTCCTCAAATCTGGAGAGACTTTAATTTAAAAACTAGCAGAAGAAATGTTTGAATTTAATATATTTTATTCTCAGTAGTCCATTGTTTCGATTCGAAATATTCATTAAATATATTTAGCAAAATTAATTCAGGCATTAACGGGTTAATTCTACATAAATAAAATTGAGGACACTATTAATTAAGTAAAATAAAATATGTTTTAGGTAAATTACATAATTCTTATTTGCTTTTATAGATATGTAAAAAAAATAAAATAAAGTGTAGGATATATATTTCTTCAAAACTTAATAATTTTATTTATACCTTCACATATAGAGCAAGAAAATTATTTATTTAAAAAAATCAAATATTTTTTATAATGTAAATAGAAAAAAAATTGTGCATTTTTCAGTATTGTTTTAGTATAGATGTACGACTTTTAAATTTCTGGCGGCATATTGATGATGTCTTTTTATTTATTTATCTTGGCATAATTAAAAAAAAAAGGAAAAAAAACTGCTATTTTGATTATTCTTTTCATGATCTGTTTTTTAGCCAGGTTATGATAATTCATATTCTGTATATATCTTTAAAGTATTGCTAGGTTTAAAATGACACTTGCAAAGATTCTTAAGGTTCAGTTTTAAAAAATATAATTTTTCCATAAAATACTTTTATCAGACAAATGTCATTTTTTCTTCTTAGATCACTGAGCTGATTCCGCGTGCGTAAATATTGTTCATTTATAAATATTTTTCTTTATCCTCGCATATTTTATTAATTACATCACTATCATATTGATTCGACAAATTTTAATCGTATTTGGACCACGTTAGAAAAATATTATATAGATTCTATTATTGTTATATACACAGGTGTTCAAAATTTAAGCAAAAACCTGTTTTCACGTTTTCTTCTTTTGCGCATAATTAAAATATATATATATATGAAAATAAAATATGGATGGCATGTTCGTTATTATACAATTAACCGAATTTTATATAACTTTAACATAAGTAGCAATTTTTAAGCTAATAAATATTCATTTTTTCTCAAAAATAAGCTTTGGAAAAAATTAAAAATTTCAAGAATTAAAAAATAATAATAATAAATAAAACTTAATGAAAAATAGTCACAAAGATGCATTACAGACAGATGAAGATGCACATGCATCCATGTGTTAGATTAAAACCGGATCTTTTTATTTGTATCCACTTTTCTGTCTCTTCTTTTTTCTTCTTCTTTTCGCATGTAAATAACTTTTTTTTTAAATATACATACAAACATGAAACTTGGATAAGATGTTCAGTATAAAAGTATTTATCGACAGTTTTATTATTACGGCGATGCTCATAGTTTACAAATTATTAATTATATATATATATATATATATATATATATATATAATCTTAATATATAATCTTTTAATATATGTCTATATATTAAAAGTCTATCATAAAAGTAAAAGGAAAGTTAATACAGAGAGAAAAATTGAGATTTAAAACAACATTTCAAGGCATGTGCATCATTGTCTATCTGTAATGTATCCTTAACACTACTTTTCATTAAGTTTTCTTTTCTAAAATTGTTGAAAATTTTCCTTTTTTCCAAAGCACACTTTTGGAAAAAAGAAAAAAAATAATAAATATTCGTTTAAAAATTATTATTCATGCCAAAGATATATAAAATTAGATTAATGGTATGATTACGAGCATGATATCTAAATTTTATGTTCATATGTTTATTTGGTTAAAAATTATGCGCAAAAGAAGAACACGAAAAATCAGGTTGTTGCTTAAATTTTGAACACCAGTGTATATAGGGGAGACCCGTGTACCTAGGGCCATCATGTACCTAGGACCACCCCACTTTATTTGAATAATATTTCATTATAAATTTTAATACTCAGTTGGACGAGTAACAACACCAATTGCTACTTTTACAACTACTTTGGAACTTTTGAGGAGAGAGTTTTGACATGTGACATGTAGAAAACGAATTTACATGGTTTGATGTAAAATTTTGCAGCTCATCCCTTTTGCCATTTTACAAAGGAAAGCCAAATATTTTTTTCTTCTGGTGTATAATTGTGCTTGTTATATTGAGTAATAAATGAGATATTTAATTAGTCCTATCTGCATGTGGATTTTTTAGTGGAAAGCATTTTGAATGAAGTTACCAAAACTTGTACCTAGGGCCACATAGCTGCCTTGTACCTAGGGCCAGTGTGTTTGGATCTTTTAAAACTCTCGTGACCGCATATTTTTGTCTTTTTGACAGTAAGGTCCATTTGTGGGCGTTTTTATCATAAGTTACAATTTTCAAAACAAATTTTTCCGTATTCACATTAATATTACAAATGGATATGCATTATGATCATACACTTGCCAATCAAAGTATTTGCATCCATAGTATACTGGTTGTGCAAATATGAATTGTATGTATATTTTTTAGAAACAAATAACTTACAAATTGCAAAAGAAACGCCCATTGGTGGAGTTTCATATTTTCAAATGATTTGAATGTACGTCAGCGGTCGTGAAAGTGTTAAGAAACACAGTACAGCCTATAGTAATTGGATGCTGGCAAACCCTGGTAAACCAATCAGTTTATATGACATTGCTGAAAATGTTGGCAAGTCCTAGCCGTCGGCATTTACTCCTGTAAACATTCTATGAGGCTTTCGTGTATCCGGCATATGGCCAATGAATCAAAAGACATTCACTGAGGATGAATATTTAAGATCAAATGTGACTGAAAGAAAAGATCCCTCCATAAATTGAAAAAAAGAAAAAAAAGATTTTCCTGGAAGAAAGTGAACCAAAAATGACAGAACTGGATGTCTCTGTTTCGTGTCCTGTTGAAATTTCGAAACCTTCAACATCTAACATCTTTTCGTGTGTCATGTTTTAACCGGTACGAAGCAAAACCTTTACCTAAAGCAAAACCTCCCACATGAAAGAAAAGATGTGACCGAAAACCAGAGAGATATAGAAATCCAAGAAACACTCCAGAAAAAAAAGAAAAAAAAAAATTGAAGAAAAAAAAAAAAAAACATTCTGTTAGAATATCCCAAAGAAAAAAAAAAGTGAACATTTTCTTGTTTTAAATCAAGGCAACAACATGATAATTATTATATGATAGATAAATATATTACTTGATATTGTTTCTTTTATAAAATACATGTTTATACGCTTATTTTCTATTTCTTACAAAACGAAATCTAAATTTGATAGAATGGCCCTAGGTACAATAATGTCTGGCCCCCAGGTACAATGAGGGTGTTGTACCTAGGGCCACGAGTGAAGTTTTTTTAGAAGCCTTCTATTTGTCGGAATTTATTATTTTAGATATTTATATTAATCCGAATTGAAAGTAATTAGTCCTAAAGATATGTTCATATCAGTTTGATAATTTTAAACAGGTCAAGGGGTCTGTTTGTAGGCATTGTAAAAAAAAGGACCTAGGTACACGGGTCTCCACTATATAATGAAAATTTTCGACTATATAAGCGTAATTTATCCTCGAAAGTTTTTTCATTAAATATAACTACACTAGATTATAATTACTTCTGTTGAACTTTATCTTAATAGGCAGAGAATGTGCGTTTTGAATAAAGTAAAAATATAAACAATTTTGGAATGTAAATTAAATGACACAAGGTACAGCAAATGAATAATAGCATGTAACATATGACAGAGTAACACATGGTTTAAAGTAATAAATTACGTCCGACATTTTTTTATTCTTTTTTCCATAACACACATCTTAGACGATAATGAATATGTATATATAAATTCACTGTAGAGTTAAATAAATAATAATTAAAAAAAAAAACAGTGGTCTCTCTCTTATACACATTTTTCACTTAAGCGCGTGTTTTTTTTTTTTTTTTTTTTTTTTTTTTTTTTTCTGGTGCGGGTCAGAGATATAGGAAAACAATGATTACATTTCTCACTTATGCATGTAACTATAACAAACACCTTTCACTTATGCAAGAATTTTTTCTTTCTCTGAAATGTTTTCGGTTCAAATTGTAAATTGCTCAAGATGAAAATTTAATCACAGCTAAATTGCGAGAAATTAAGGAATTAACATTTGAAATAAATTTTAGTGACAAAAATGAAGATAACGTTAAAGATGATAAAGAAGATGTGGCAAAAGTTCCCCGCAACACCCACAAGAGTACTTGAAGCGTTAAAAATTCGGCTGGACTACATTTAGCTACATTTTGAAACTGAACAAAATTTTTCATGTTTTCATGAACTTGAAAAAAACCGTCTTTGAAAACTCACAAAAACAAAAATAATCCTCGACTGCAAGTTATTTTATAAGAAAATACATAGGAATAAAAGAAAATTTAAGCAAAAAAAAAAAAAAAAAAAAAAAAAAAACATTTGGTTTTAGGTGTGTGTGTTTATTAAAAAAATAATTAGCGGAAGATATTCATGCAACTTATACATTTTAAATTTTGAAACTACGTAAGCAATTTACATTTTTCAGCGTACATAGCATTAGTTAACAATTACTATCTACGTACTGCGGATGATTCACTTTTAAGCTCCTTTTTGTGCTTTTTCACTTATACGCGTTTTTCACTTAAGCGTATTTTTGTCACGGTCCCTTATGACTGCGCATATATGAGAGATCACTGTATTATAGGCGTTTACATGCAAATGATTAAGGCATACAAGCAATTAGCTTAACAGGATGCAGTTGACAGCGGCTATATAAGACAACGATTATCTGACAAAGGTGTTTTATTATTTCCTGCTAATGCAGTGACCAGATTGTAAAGATTTAAACGACTTTAAAGGTTTCCTTATGGTCGAAGCACTGGAGATGTGTCATAGCATCTACGAGGTAACGATGAAATTCTAATTTTTGCGTAGAGTCATATAACGAATGCGTAGTATACATAGAAATGTTAGTAAAAAGATAAATGTTTGGACGAATTTCGAATTTTCATTCAAACTTTTGAATGTAGAAATGCGAAACATTTAGACAGTACTTTATAAAATTTCCATTGAAAAAAACTAGAAAATTTTACCGGCATACATGTAAAAATAAAAACAGCGATATATTTTTAAAGGTAACGTTCAGCAGACCTGTAGATATTAATTTCCTTTCTAAAGTAAACCTAGATGAAACCTTTAAAAACCTTGAATATTTTATGAAGGAAAACTACTTTTTTTTTCTTCAGAATACCTGTGGAAACCTTTAAAACACCTGCAAAATGTTTTAAGAAGTACGAAATACCTGTAGGTATTTGACTGATTATTATTATTTTTTTTTACCTGGGCGGTTCCTGGTTTTTGGAGACTGTCCAAATTTACAATGGACACAGTTAATAGAAAGCTGATGCACAAGTCTTATTATAATTTTCGCACACACTTCTTCATTGTAGAATTACCTAATGCATAAACAAGGGATTTTTAAAAAATGAAACTTAAATTTTTGGCAGAGTTGTACACAAAAACAGTACAATTTTGGTACATTTTACTCCACTTATAACCTTGTACAATTAGTCGTAATCTAAGAAAAGCAAAAAAAAAAAAAAAAAAATGTTCAATCACTACTTAATTCTATTTTGAAGAAGTTTGCAAAATTTTCAATAAGATAGGTGCACTATTGTTTGAGAAATATTGTCCACCGCTTTTCGGATGGTCACCAGAAACACAGTGGCTAAACTATCTGAAATTTTTAATTGGAATTTTATAAAATCTTCTTTAAATAATGCTCCTTTACATGCCGAAATTTGGAAGAATAAGTTTTATTTACTTTATTAAAAAAATAGAGAAAATTTGTTTTTTAGCTTCTGAAACTTATGAAACCCGATAGTTATTCAGAATCTGTGCGAGAGGAATAAACTTTATAAAAACGAGTGCATCTGTGAATGACAAGAATTTTTAAACAAGGTAGACCCGTATGACTTCTTTAGATTACTATGAAGTACAATTCTGGGGCATCGCAAAATGCCAACATATAAACTGTTAAACGGACTGTCACTGATATGGGTTTTCAGAGTTGAAGATCCACGAGCATACCGTTCATGATATACGCCCCAAAACTTTAACACATCACTCTCTAAACCCGGTAACACCGTTATTTTACTGTTAAAGATTGGAAAAAATTTGGTAGGTCTAATAACTCACATCTCCAATTGTATCAGGTAGATGGATGTGTATGGTTATAGAGACAGTCTCTATAGTCCTTGCACGAAACATATCAACAGGGGTATGTTCAAACTGGTAGAGTCTCTGTAATGCATGGAGTAATCACAGTTAACTTGATATGGGACTCCAGATACATCCAGAGATGACAATGACAAGTCACAGGTACGAAATCTTTGTGTCTGATCATTTAGACCTGTCAATGTTCATTGTGATTTCCGATGTCTTGGACAATTTTTTCGAGATAATGCGACACCCCTTACATAGAAAGTTACTACATATATGGTTCCAGAAACACTCTTTTGAATTCATACAATTATATAGCCCGTGTATATGACATGATCCAGATTGAACCTATTTGGGAAACGCTTTGCAACGTATTGTTCAAATAGTATATCCACCACATTGCAATCTTATGGATTTATGAATTGTCTCGTCGATTTATAGTGTGAATTTCCATCATGGTACTTTAAGACATAAGAATTTCAGTGTCACGTCATATAGCAGCACTTCTGTGTGCTTGCGGAGATACAATATTTGGTTTGTGTACCTGTTTTTCTGACTCTTCAGTGTACATGTATATATATATATATATAGAGAGAGAGAGAGAGAGAGAGACAGAGAGAAAAAGAGAGATATTAAATGGTAAATTATTAACATAACTAGAATAATAAAAAATGTAGAAATAATTATATAGTATACATATGTACAGGCTTATGAAAATTATTTGAATAATTATGACTTTTTAATATTTTTTTTTTCTTTTATGCATGCAATTTTTTAAAATCAAAAATTCAGTAATTGATATAACTCCTCCTAAATTCTGTAAGAATATTTTAGGGGATATTGTACACACTTTCCAACAAATTTTAAAAATGTTTAAGATATTTTTACATCTCATATCAATCTTTCTATGTTTTTATTGCTATAAATAATTTGTGTTCCATATAATGTCTATCAAAATTAGTCAGATTTTTAGCTATCTCACAAAATAATTACCATTAAAAGTAGTACATTTAACACTATTGGTTTGCGTTGAATAACAAATTAAAACGTTTATAATATTAACTTTTATATTACGTCAAAGAAACGTATTTTAATAAGAACATTTCAGAAGTTTTATACAAATAAAATACTTTCCATTTACAGAAAATAATTTAAATGATATCGAAGATTCATTTTCAGTTTCTCATTAAAAAAAAAAAAAAAAAGTCAGAGAGAGAGATTGATTGGGTAAATTGCTTCTGAGGTCCCAGTTTCAATACACATATATGTATATATATTGATTGGGTAAAATGTTTTTGAGGTCCCAGTTATAAAAAGAAAAAAAAATCTACAGAAAAAACTATGAGAAAAAAATGCGCATAATCTGAAAATACTTAGAAAAACAGTGATTGTTACGTAGAAAAGTACTTGGTACAGAGGGTCTGCAGTAAAACTGCAGTTTGGAGTGCTAATCTGAAAAAAAAAAAAAAAAGAACTGTATATGAAAAAGTATTATTAGCTGCTTTTTTTTTTCAAAAATTATTAAGTTATCTGCAGTTTTTTTGGAAGTATTTAAAATCATGGAAAGTTGCAGGTAATAATACAGTTCTATCTCAAGTTATTTGCAGATTAATGTTCTAAACAACAGATTTTTTTGCAGATTTTATGTTCCAAATACCTTTATATTATCTGCATTATTTTACAGTTTTTTTTTTTTTTTTTTTTTTTTTTTTTTTTTTAACTAGAGTGCAATTTCAGTTGTTTTATTCATTTTTGAAATTTTATGCAATGGCAAAAATAAATAAATAAATAAAATATAAATTTAAATGTAAATATAAATAAAATAAGTAAATAAAATAAAGTATGCCTTGAATTTTATCATGTGATGGGCTGTCAATATTTAGAGTGTGTTTTATTGAATTCCAAAACTATCTATGGATAGGAAATCCCGAAAAAACTAAAATTTTAAATACATTTAAAATTTATCTGAAATAATTAAAATTACTTCCAAAATAACTACCCCTAAAGTATAAAATATAATTACATGAACAACTGGTATATTCTTCGAAATGTATTTTACATTAAAAAAGTATAACTTTTCAACTAACTTTTACAATATGAATACAAACTTTTATGCGTATATTGGATACAAATCAAAGTCGCTGGGAGGCCTTTATCTTCGCAACCATTGGTTGCAGGCTTATAATCACAAAACGTTTTTAAAAATGTAAGCATTTATGATATGGAATGTTTCAATTTGAAAAACTAATTTTAGGAAATTGCAAAACCTAACTTTTTTATACAGTAAAAACTAACTTTTTTATACTAACTTCATTACATTGATTAAACGTTTGTCCTCGTTTTAAAGAATATAGCACAAAATGCTTCACTTACTTTGGCCCAAGATTGACCGAGATATATGGTTGCAAAGTTTTTTTTTTTTTTTTTTTTTTTTTTTCGCGTTTTCTGGGGCTTTATTATTATTATATTTTTTTTTAACTGGCCCTTTAATATAAGTGTAAAAAATATGTAAAAATCTCAAACTTTGAATCTGAATATCTCGTGAAAATTTCAAGTTGATATGTACATTTGTAATGATTTCTGAACCTCCCCCTCCCCCCCCCCCCCATAAAAAAAGTTGCAAAGCTTCTAAAAGCGTGTATTTTAACAATACTACTATAGAAATTTTAAAATGCATATTTAAATTGAATTTTTTTAAATATTTATTTTGGTTTTACATTTGAATTTAAATTGATTATATGTATCAATTCAAAAATTTATTTTATCTTTTTTTAACTTCTTAATATTTATTTCTTAATATTAGCTACTATCATTTATTTATTGTAGGAGTTATTTTATTGGAATATAGGTAATACGGTAAAAATTTTCTAAACAGGTGATATATTTAACAATTTAAAAGTAACGGAAATAGATTCACAATAAACAATTTATGTTATTTAAGTCTATTGTAAGAATTGTTTAGATATATTTGATTTTATCAACATTTGCATAGTTGGTAAATTAACTTTTTTAAATTTAAATATCTAAAACTTCCACAACTTTAAAATAATTCATTCCATTAATTTGGCTGTATAATGATTATATTAATGCTATTTTGTTATTACAAAATTATATAAATAAATGTTAAACGTCAACTTATATTAAATTAAACAACTTAACGTTATTTACCAGATCTTAGAATGTTGCAAGTAGTCAAGCTCAAAAAATACGTATACGAAATCCTCAGACTGCTCTTATTGTGGTATATTAGAAATGCACCGACACTCATTGCAATACCAATCAGTGTTAAAATAGTTAGGCTTCCAGTTTCAAGAAGAGTTTTCCAATCCATTGAATCTGTATAGTTTAAATCTGATCGCAGATGGAATTTATCTTTCGATTCCAATCTTGAATGGAAATTTTCTAGTTTTACTTCATCCATTTTTCTTATTCAAGGCTGAAAACCTAATAATAATGTAAAAATAAATAAAAATCAAGCAAAGAAAAAATTAACTAAAATATACTAGATAAATAATTACAAGATAAAAATATATTTTTTCCCCCACGTTTTTAAATTTTCTGTTGACTTATATAAACTTGACCATTATATATATTAATAAATGCTTTTTAAAAATATTTTTGATGAATTGTTCCATCAACTCGAAAGAAAATAATCAAATAAGTAATAAAGAGAGCAATGATAAGAAATTTTCAAACATTTATTAATTGAACAAAAGTATTAAAAGAATGCATTGTCATCGTGTCTATTCTAAAAGTTTCAAATGTCTAGCTAGTCGGGAAGTTAGTTAAAAATTGATTGCAAGATTTGTACTGGACAAACTAGAATGCGAGTTAATAAAAACTTATTAATATGGTCACCTAACCTTTTGCACGCAGAACGTCTGCATGATAGTACCTACATACCTAATGTGATTTTCAGAAAAAATCTCATGCATAAATCACATTATGGAAAAATTTCAGTTTTATCCTTTTTCATTTTTTCAATAAAAGAGATTTAAATATTTGACATTTTCATTATAATTTCAATTTTAGATAATAATATTCTCCGCTGCTATGTTAGAATTAAATTAAATTACTGTAATGATGATTTTGTTTTGGATCAATAGATGGCGACACCACTGTCCTACCGAATAGCCAACGATGAAATCCGAGGCTTAGTTGGCTTTAACTTCTTTCAAATATACTTCTAAATATGCGATATTTCATGTATGTTTCAGAACAAAAAATAAATATATATAGTTGTATATAAATATATAAGATAAAATTTAAATATAGGAAGGAGTAGAACCTGAATTATTAAATAAATAGAACTAGAACAAAGTTTTTATAAACCAATGCGCAAAAGCAGCAAAAGTAAATATAAAACTATAATAAAAAATCAAAATAATCAAAACCAGATGAAAATTTAATCCCAAAACACATGAGGACCTTCATCAGGGGAGCTCCCCCATGTAGGGAAAGGATTATGAGAAGTTTCTGACGAAACAATGGTATTAACCAAAAAACACGTTTCTAGCCGCAGAACGTAAATCCCCGTATGTATTTATATATTCTTGTTTTATTTAATTTCTTGTATTTTATATTTGATGTATTATATTTTGTGCTTTATTTCTGAATTTAATTGCTTTTTACGCTATTTATTAATTAAAATTCGTTTGCTGTATGGTCGTGCTTCCATCTGTGAGAAGTTGGGGGCTAGAAACGTGTTTTTTGGTTAATACCAGCGTTTCGTCAGAAACTTCTCATATTCCTTTCCCTACATGGGGGAGCTCCCCTGATGAAGGCTTTCGTGTGTTTTGGTATTAAATTTTCATCTGGTTTTGATTATTTTTTTTTTATTTATATAAATATATATATATTCAATTTTTTAAAGAAAATGTACATTTCAAGTGTATTAGATTAAATTCTTGTACCCTAAATCTTTAACCATTTATGATTTCAGGTATCGGATCTGAGTTGATTAACCAAATAACGCTTTACATCACTATATTATCGTTTCAACAAAATTTAATAGTAACTGGCCAATGTTAAGAAAATATTATATAGATATTCAGTGTGGTAATAATCAGGGGTCCACAATTTAGGTTAGAAACAGTAAGATGTTTCAAGTGCTGGCAGTAAGTAATAAAAAGTAGCTTACCCCCCTGCATCTTATACACATTACCAAAACAAGAAAATAAATATTTGTAAGTTTAAAACAGAAAAATCTGGAATGTTTCCCCTCGACCACTTAACATTTATATGTTATCATACGTATAAACTAATTTGAATTACTGATTAAATCAGTAAAAATATCAAAGTGAAAAGTATGATAGGGTGTTTTAACATTTATTCTTATATCCGGATATTTGTAATTTGGCGGAAATGTATTAGAATACTTTTGGGCGTCCATGTAAATGAGTATCGGTGTAAAGTAATAATTTCTAGTGACAACCATTCGACAACTAAATTCTAAAACATATATCAGTGTTAGTATTTTTTTGTCACATTTAAGATTACTCGGCACCACTGACGGTTTCATATGAAATCTTATATTTCCATTACAATTTTTATTAAAATCACACAATCAACTGATTGGAAGAAAATCATATTTGTTGAAATTTTATTTTTCCGAATGGGTGAAAATAATGCCTGGACCGGGAGTCGAACCCCGGAACTTTGACTTACAAGGTCAAGGCTCTACCAATTGAGCTATACAGGCCGACAACTAGTCGGCATTACTCACTCAGGAACCTTTAGGAAAGTCTAGGCATTATTCCCGGTCCAGGCATTATTTTCACTCATTCGGAAAAATAAAATTTCAACAAATATTATACTTCCATTGTTTCGGGTCGAAAGAAGACACGACCTTCGTCAGGCGAATGAGTAGGAACAAGTGCTGCAAACATAGCGGTACTTTCTTGTAATATATTTGGTTTGTTGAATAAACTACAGTGAATTATTATATTATTAAGTTTTTTTTTTAATGTATTTTTTATTTTCTAAAAAAATACAGAACAATATGACATTGAATTTTTGACATACAAAAACCATTTATAAACTCAGATTTTTACTACCGATTTAGTGACGAGTGCAATAAGTGAACCAACCACGAAAAAGGCACATATACTTTTGATCACCCTGTATCACAAATAAACTACAAAAGGTTTGTAATTTTAACACATTCTTCCACTTACTATATACAATATTTGTATGCTTTTCTTTTTCTAAAGGGGTGCGAATAGCACAGTTATTTATGCAGATATATATACATTTTAAGTTTTTTGCTTATAATACAAATGCATTTCAAAAAACTTTCTAAAAAATTGCAGAAAAATGGACAAAAAAATTGAGAAATACTATTCTGAAACCTAAAATTCAAACGTATAATATACGCTAAGATAAGAGCATTTATAGTAAAAAAAAAAAAAAAAAAATTCTGCACATGCGCTAAAAATAGAAATTTTTTTTATCGAATGGGTAATAAGTTAGATATATAGGTTAACTTATGTGGAAAGTGCATTTAGACAGAGTGAAAATTTAGCATATTTTTGAATAAAGAACGAGTTAGATTTTAGATATTTTTCAGAATTGAAATTTTTTAAGGGGTTTCTCATATGTCTCATACTTAATTTGGATATCTAATTATTTCAACCACGTTACAAAATTCCTTTCTTCTCTCTCTCTTTTTTTTTTTTTTTTTTTTTTTTTTTCAAAAGTTCTTTTTTTGTGAAAAAGCTTTTATGAACTCACAAATCTAAGTAAACAAAAAAAAAAAAATATGTTAGAGTTACAAGCCCATAAGTTGTTTCAATGCAATTGACTCAAACCGCCCAGTATAAAATTTTAATTTCTTATCCCAGTGTGCAAAACAAAATACAAATACAAATGCAAATAAAATTCCTACATTCATTCAGTTTCTTATCTTTTCATCCCTGTGAAAAAAAGTATAATTCTCATCAAAAGCAGTAGAGGTCACATGATATGACTTATAAAAATATACATCAATTTTTACTCTGTCGAATGAAGCATTTAGAACTTCTATATTTTACATATGAAAAGCAACTTCTCGCATAATAATCGTTGGCAAAGTCACCGAGTCAGCAAACGCAGATATATCAGGTGAGACAATAATAATCGTAGCACAACTCCGTAGACCACGAAATTTCAATTTAGAAATTTTTATTCGGGAATTCATCAACCGTGAATATTTATTTAAATCAAATTGGAGTGTAAAGGTTGATATTTTTACTTATTACCAACTATGCGAAAAATACCAGAGCCGGGAATCGAAACCGGGCACTGAGGGTAGCTCAGTGGTAGAGCATCCGTGCGTTAAGCGGAGGTGCCCGGTTTCGATTCCCGGCTCTGGTATTTTTCGCATAGTTGGTAATAAGTAAAAATATCAACCTTTACATTCCAATTTGATTTAAATCAATATTCACGGTTGATGAATTCACGAATAAAAATTTCTAAATTGAAATTTTGTGGTCTATGGTGTTGTGCTACGATTATTATTGTCTCACCTGATATATCTGCGTTTGCAGACTCGGTGACTTTGCCAACGATTATTATGCGAGAAGTGCCTAGCTGGCTGTCAGCCAGGGTAGCTCAGTGGTAGAGCATCCATGCGTTAAGCGGAGGTACCCGGTTTCGATTCCCGGCTCTGGTATTTTTCGCATAGTTGGTAATAAGTAAAAATATCAACCTTTACACTCCAATTTGATTTAAATAAATATTCACGGTTGATGAATTCACGAATAAAAATTTCTAAATATTTAATTTCTTTGGGAAATCATTATTATTTTGATAAGGTATATTAAGAGAGCAATCAAGAATATGAAACAATACTTCGTACAATACATATTATGAAAATGTACATCTTGCGTGTATATTTTTGCATTACGTTTTGATCGCTAAATCCAAAAGCCACCAAGGATGATAGTTATCAAAGTTATACCAAATTTTCAAAGGAAACTCTAACTTTGGATCAACATAAATACCGCATTGTGAAGTCTGTTCACTTTTCTATGTAGATGCTACTAATGGATCAATTGTACACAGTGATAAATTAATAAATGAAACATGAAAATAGATTATTCGAGACAACAGCATTTGTTGCTACCGATCTAAAACCAAATCTTTAAAAACTAATTAAATTTTATTTAATTTTGCGCCGACTTCAAAAGTTATGATTAATTGTATTGTTATAGGTTGTTTGGCGAAGGAAATTATTTTATACTTTTAGGCGCAATTTACAGTTTCATTTCGTACCTTTTTTTTTTTTTTTTTTTTTTTTTTGAATAGTAGTTGTTTTTTGGGGTCGGTTCTATTTTTTTTTACCAAAAGAATTATGCTAAAATGAATGTATACTAATATTATAAATGCGAAAGTTTGGATGAATGGATGTTTGTTACTAAATCACGCCGCAACGACTAAACGGATCTGGATGAAATTTAGTACAGAGATAGATAATACTCTGGAATAGGACATAGGCTACCATTTATACTGGAAAAATGTACATTTTTTTTTTTAAATTAATTAAAATGTGAAAACTTTGAGCTGGTAATTGCGTTATAAATAGCCATTTAAATTTCCAATTGTTGCCAAAAAAATTTACGAGTTACTATTATTATTATTTAACATAAAATAAAATATGCTGCCACGCAGAAAAAAAAAAAAAAAAAAAAAAAAAAAAGTCAAATATTAAATTTACTCATACGTATGAAAAATGATGTTTTTATAACTCTAAAATCAAATAATAATAATAAAAATCTATCATATTTCTTCCGAATTTTGTTTCAAAATCTTTTTTATCTCAAATTTATTTTATTTTATTTTTGTTAAATAGGTATATTTTTGGCACAGATGAACCACGCTTGACATGAAAGCTAATTCAGTATTATATTAAAGAGCTTCGCTTACTGATAATTCTGGCAATTTTATAAATTTTGACACTGAAGTAGATCGGAAATTTTTCGCCAAGATTCTAATTTCGCGGCAGACAAGTAGCCAATCAGGGCATCAAAAATATAAATAAATTATAGAATATTGGGGTACAAAAAGAGAAAGAGAGAAACAAAAACAATTATGTCATAAATTATGTAATTTTGTCTAAAATGGCAACAAAAATTCAAAAGTTGCCAAATATTAAGCTTATACCATGATCGGGTTTACATATTTATTTATTTATTTTTTGTATATACCAATTACTATTAACTAACCATGAGTGTATATAACCTTAAAAAAATTAATTGTCTCATGCAATCGACGTAGCCGATCATAGGATAATGTAATATTTGTCGTGAAATTGTTGTCATTTTATGATTGATCGGACAAATCAAATAAATATAGGAAATAACGTAAAAGCAAATATGTACACCACGTATTGTGTTGTTCATAAGTAACTTGAATTCAAATA
Source organism: Salticus scenicus (assembly GCA_963930645.1). Classification (NCBI taxonomy): domain Eukaryota; kingdom Metazoa; phylum Arthropoda; class Arachnida; order Araneae; family Salticidae; genus Salticus; species Salticus scenicus. Next base: position 97,860,792 of record OZ005661.1, read on the forward strand.
TAAAAAGGATACTTCAATTTTTTCTATACTATTCGTTTCCAAACTGTCATCTAATAAGCACCGAAATGAAAACCTAGAGATAAGCCACTGTCGCATTCAATAAGGAAAGGCACACAAAATTCAGGGGATGAAAAAATCGCTGCCGAACTCAGCAGGGACCTGAAGCGAGCTTTAGAACAATTTTAATATACATATTTTTAAATTTTATTTATTTATTTTTTCATAAAGCTATATAGAAAAGAGTTTCCTCAAAATATAGTGACCATCGAAGCGGGCAAAGCTTGCTAGTAAATAATAAAATAAATAAAATAAAAAGAATCTCGCGTCAAAAAATTAAATATCGTCATAGGAGTCCTTTATTAAAGCTGTCTTGCATGGTCGTCAAACATGAATTTTATTTTGTAACTTTCCTTTGAATGATTTGGTTTAACTACCATTAACGTTTCAGCCCTCAAAAACTAACAATAATTTCGCTTCAGGTGAATTAAAATTTTAATTGGATGGTGAAATTGGTATAAGATATATATAAGTTTCAAAGTTTAAAGGTAAATAAAAAAAAAGAAATAAAGTGTGAATATTTCGCATGGATTTGCTGGTAGGTAGATATCTCGATAATTAAAACGAATTACATTTTTAATTTTTCTTTTTACTATTTATAAGTCAATTCATCTTAAAATCCCACTTCTCCCACACATAAAAAGAAAATGCAATAAATTAATTATCTTACACATTGTTACAAATAAATTGTTTCAATTTACTTAAGTAATAATTATTTAATTTTAATTTTTAAAATTTGTTTCATCAATTTTACTTCTTTTTATTCATAATACCATCAGCATTTATTATAAATCAGTAAATTGTTTTGTTTATTACTGAGTATTCGAAAATATAATAATTTAAGAATTTAAGACGAAATTTTAGAAGAAAAAAATAATAATTTATGAATTTTTTGTATTCAGAAAAAAAAAAAAAAACTTTTAAAACGTTACAATTTTACAATGCTTCTTTTCTTCCTTTTTTTCTTTTTTTTTTCTTTCAAGTTCATTAAAAACTACAATTGTCATAATTAAAAATTTAGAAGTGGAAATAAAGATTTTTCATCACATTCGATTCCGAGACAATTTTTATTAAAAAGCTCAATTTTTCTTCTTATTCTTCTTATCTGTAAAAGTGAAACAAGAAAGACATTTCATGCAGTTCACACGCATTATAAACACTCTTTCCAACAAAAATTACCTCTTATATTATTTATGTATTTTGGGTTCGTGTAGAAACATAAAAATGCTTTTAGTTTCTTAATTAGGAAAAAGAAAATTTAAAATATATATATATATCATTGAATATATATATATATTTGTTAAGTTAACTACCGAAGAAACTCCATGCTTTTGTGTAACAAAATATGTGTAAAAACAACGACTATACATATAAAAAAAATAATGTGTAAAAAAAGTTTTTTACAAAAAGTATATTTTTAATTTTTATTTATGAAGTGAAATGAACAAAAATATTATTATTTTTTTTTTTTTTTCAAGATTTTTTTTTTTTTTTTTTTAGTAAATATTGTTCTCAATTTTAGTAATTATTTTTATTTTTACTGAGCATGCGCTAAAATTAGAAACTTTTTTATTGCATGGGTAGTAAGCAAGATATATTGGGAAACTTATGTGGAAAATTCATTCAGACAGAAGAAAAATTAAGCAAATTTTCGGATAAAGAACGAGTTAGATTTCAGATATTTTGAAGAATTCAAATTTTCTAAGGGGTTTGTTTCTCATATGTCACAAATTCAATTTGGAGATTTCATTATTTCAACAACGTTTCAAAATTTCTTTTTTTTGTGTGAAAAAGCTTTTACGAACTCCCAAATCTAACTAAACAAATAAAAATATGTTAAGAGTTACAAGCCCATAAGTTGTTTCAATGCAATTGAGTCAATAAACCGCAGTGTATAAAATTTTAATTTCTTATCCCCGTGTGAAAAAAATAAACTAAAATAAATAAAATAAATACAAATACAAATGCAAATTCAAATACAATTCCTATACTCATTCAGTTTTTTATAGTTCTTGCAACGAAGACGTATAACATGCTTACCTAAATTTATCTGAATATAATGGGGACTTTAAACTCTAGCGCACTTCAAGTAATTTGAGTCCATAAGCCGCAGTGGAAAAGATATTCTCTTTTCATCCCTGTGAAAAAATTATAAGTATAATACTCATCAAAAGCAGTAGAGGTCACATGATTTGACTTATAAAATTATACACCAACTTTTACTCTGTCGAATGAAGCATTTAGACCTTCCATATTTTCCGTATGAAAAGTAATTTTATGCAATGTTCTATAATTTCTTTTTTTTTTCTTTTCCGAACTTCTACTATGTAAGTAAAACATTGTATTTATGTATAAATTCAACTATAATAATTTGAGGTTTTTGTTAGTTTGAGATCTACTGAATTCATTTTTTCCATAGTTACGGTGATGTATGTATGCTGTATGTATGTATGTGATTTAACACGATAATAGTTATTGGCTATTTTTGGTTAAGTTTCAGTTGCTTGGCATAATTCAGATTTCCTAGCACGATATGTGTAGATTTTGTAGAATGTCTCACTTATAATTCTTCTACAGGGTATTAGGTAAGCAAAGTAAATAAGGTATATAAAAGAAACAAGGACGCGCGCTGGTTTGTGTATTAAACCAATGCGTGAATTAAAGAAATAGTAGCACCAAAAGATATAGATGATAATCTTTTTATATTTTATTAAAGAACTTAATATAAAATGGCATATCACTTCATGCCATTAAAACTAATAAATCTTAAAATTTTAAATACTTTGAAATGAGATGGCTATATTTTACCCTTTCAATGATACTTTTACCCTTTCAATGAAGTTGTACCGTTAAATTTGTTAAGATTTGCAACAAGTTACTGAGTGCAGATAATTGGAAGCACTTTTTTTTTTTTTTTTTTTTTTTTTTTTTGTGAAGTGTAGAATTTTATTAATTTAGAGAACTGGAGGGTAAGATTGCGTTTTCTATACTAACGGTGTGAAAAATGCCAGTAACGGGATTGCCAGTAATCCGGCATTCCGCTTGCCGAGCATTCTGATATGATTGAGCCACCCTGACTGTTTACCAACTGGGCACTCCTCACATAATAACAGTTGACACCGTGTCTGCAAATGTAGATTTAACAGGTGAACATACTAATCGTAGCTCAAATTCGGTAGACCACATAATTTATACTCAGAACTGTTATTCATCAAATATGAATACATCTATCAGGGCCCGAAATTTCAACTCAGATTACACTCGACGAAAAAAAAGTTTTACTCGCAACAAAGTAGGGGTGTCATATTTTTTCTTTTTTACGTATTATTATTATTATTTTTCCTTAACTATTTGAAAGACTTTTATAAGTATGTCTAAAATTATATATATTAAAAGTGTGTCACATATCATCATGTTTCATAATCATCTATAATTAAAAATCATTAAAATGTATTGTATTTGAGGTTTCAAAAAGATTAAAATATCTAATAACATAAATGCAAAGAGTCATTAAAGTAAAAAAAGAAGAAGAAAAATTCATTGTCAAACAATAGCCTGTGATAATTTTTTTATTATGAAAGATTAAGCTTCCTTATTTATCCATTTATTTTCTTAACTTTTTATATCAGAAATCTCTTTTTCGTCCATTTTGTTTTTGTAATCAGACGGGATATCGATGTGTATAACTTGTTCATTGTTGTCATTTGAAATAGCCATTTCGGAATAACTTTTTCGATAAAATCGTTACTTATAAATCATTACAAGCGCAAATCATTGGCGTTTCAGTAAAATACTGGAAAATATGAACTGTTTTATTTATCATTATTCAACAAAATAAACACAGGCAATATCTTTAAAAGGACTCGGGCTAATTTTCATGTGACAATATCGGATAGGCAATTTTCGCATATCTCGGATAGTGGGCGATGGGTAAAGAGGCTCTCTGCTCGTCTATTCTCACTCTGCTTGGAGAAATAACAGTGGGAGAAACGAAACTGCCGAAGAGATAAAAACTTTAATGCATACACTAAGCATTTTTCCTTTTCTAGGCTGGGGCAATCTCGGACAGTGCGCACACAGACTCGGCTCTCCGCGAATTTTAAAAGGAGAGGTTAAATATGAGGCTATAAGATGACAAGATTTTGTCGAATTTAAATCTATAAAAAGAGTGTTTTCTGTCACCGTATTGTGTAAGAATTCTATCTATAACTAGACTAAACTTTACTCGCCACAGTAAAAATTCCACTCGCCAATGGCGAGCTGGCGAGCGGAAATTTTGTGCCCTGAATGTATAGAAAGAATTTTGTAAACTTTTTCGAGATTTTTTTTTTTTTTTTTTTTTTTTTTTTTCCGTTATAATGAAAAAAACCTGGTGACTCTATTCGACTCTTGGAACATTAAATAATTAAATGTTGTGTAAATAATTTAAAGTAAGAGAAGGGTTTGAGTATTTTTCTCCATTCTTTAATTTTAAACTATTGCTCTTCAAATAATTTGAACACATAGATCATAATGATAAAGAAAATTTTGTTGACTCCTTGTAAAATTCGATAAGCGAGATTCCCAAATCTATACAGTTCGTGCGACGGTCACCTGGGACATGTACATAAATTTCAACTCAGTCAGATGAGAGGTTTAGACGCTATCACAGTTTAAATAATTTGCACCGATGTGCCCCAATGGTAGAGAATTTTTCTTTGTGTTCCTCTAAAAGATTTATGAGTGCTACAGAGTTAACATTTTTATAGTTAGTGTGACAGTGATCTGTAACATGTATATAAATTTTCAGCTGAATCCGATATGGCATTTAGACGCTATCGTATTTTAAAGAATTTTAGCCCATATAAGTCATAATGATAAAGCATTTTTCGTTGTGTCCCTGTAAAAGAACTATACGTAATAGATTCACAAAAATTTATGCAATTCATGCAACTCTGACCCATAGCATGAGCATACATTTCAGCTCAATAGCTATCACAGTTTATTAAATCTGTGCCCATATAGACAATAAAGATAAAGAAATTTCCTTTGTGTTCCTGTAAAAAAAATAAATAAATAAGCGCTAGATTTACGAAACGTTATATAGTTCGTGTGACTGTAATGCAAAACATGTGTATAAATTTTAAGCTCAGTCGAATAAGGCATTTATACGCTTTCGCACTTTAAAATGAATTGAGCCCATACTATAATGATTAAGAATTGTCTTTTTATCCCTGTAAAAAAAAAAAAAAAGAAAAAGAAAAAAAAAGGCTAGATTTACTTAAATTATTAGTGTTTGTGCTACGGTGACATATAACATACGTACCAACTTTCAGCTCACTCGAACAAGGCGTTTACATGCTAACTTGTTCACTCACATACATACATCCTCGTAAAAATAGTAAATATGAATTCAGAGGGCCTCAAAACGTATAGAAACACTAAAATCTCAAATTCGGATTTTTGACATGGTTACAATATTTTCCTTGCATATGTATGTTAATAAAATAAAATAAATGGACTTGCTTTAAATCATCACAGGCTCATTGATCAACCAGTCGTTTTAAATGTGTTAATGAGTTCTTTTAAAAGATACCCATAGTGAAAAATTACGCTAATAGTACCCCCGGGGGGGAGGGCGAGAGCAAGGGATGCTTCCACATGCACACAATGTTTTCCTAATTTACTACTAATATTATCAATAAATCATATTACTTTTACAATCTTTTGTTAAAAACTAATTTCGATATATACATTTATATCAAATTTTACCAGCCATATTAAAATTTAAGAAAAATTGAAATGACAGTGTTACCTTTTGAGTGACTGGTTCAGATGTTGAGCCAAATGTAATCAGCATCAGTTCAGGTCAAAGTCCAAATGAATATGAAGTTTGGATAAATTTCGCTCATTAATTTGTCCACAAAGTTTTTGATGCACACACATACACACTCAGATAGACAAATATTTTCATATATAGTCAATTCTTACTCAAGACATCTAAAACCTGTAAATCTGCTAAAATCAGAAGTTCAAAAACTTTCTCGAATCCGATACTTTCTTCTGAAGAAAGTACTATAGAAGAAAGTAAAAAGTAATATTGTCTAAAAAGCTTTTCAAAATTTGTTTTAATGAAGAGTTTTAAATTATAAATGCTTTTTGTTGAAATTTAAAAGTTGGATTTTTATTTAAAATCAAAATCATCAATCTAAATTTTTCAATTTAATAATCAATGAATTGATATTCAAATACATAGAAATTTAATCCTAATTAAGTTAAAAAAAATTCACGAATCCAATACTTTCTTCTGAAGAAAGTGTTATACAAGAAAGTGAAAAGCAATATTGTCTAAAAAGCTTTTCAAACTTTGTTTTAATGAAGGATTTTTAAATTATAAATGTTTCTTGTTGAAACTCAAAAGTTGAATTTTTGTTATTTAAAATCAAAATCCTCAATCTAAATTTTTCAATTAATTATACAATCAATTGATTTTCAAATACATAGGAATTTAATCCTAATTAAGTTAAAAAAAATTCACAAATCCAATACTTTCTTCTGAAGAAAGTACTATATAAGAAAGTAAAAAGCAATACTAAAATGTGTGTTCCTTTCTGATTGGTCCTGCATGATACTTCCTATTGGTTGTTTGTATTGCTCCTCCCCCCTCTCGATTTTGCCCTGCTTCCAGTCTTGCTTTTGCCTCCAAGGCAGTAGCACGGGTTTTTTTTGCACCTGATGAAGGAAGGCTACGTCCTTTCGAAACCGGTTTTGCTGGCTTAAAATTTATGGTGTGTGAAGAAGTCTTATTGTCTTTTTATTGTTTGTACACCAGTTTTGCATTTAGTTTTGGAAAAAGCAATACTGTCTAAAAAGCTTTTCAAACTTTGTTTTAATGAAGGATTTTTAAATTATAAATACTTTTTGCTGAAATTCAAAAGTTGAAATTTTGTTAATTAAAATCAAAATCATCAAACTATTTTTTTCAATTAATTAATAAATCAATTGATTTTCAAATACATAGAAATTTAATCCTAATTAAGTTGGAAAAATTTCACGAATCCAATACTTTCTTCTGAAGAAAGTACTATGTAAGAAAGGAAAATGCAATATTGTCTAAAAAGCTTTTCAAACTTTGTTTTAATGAAGAATTTTTAAATTATAAATGCTTTTTGTTGAAATTCAAAAATTGAATTTTTGTTATTTAAAATCAAAAATATCAATATAAATTTTTCAATTAATTAATCAATCAATTAATTTTAAAATGCATAGAAATTTAATCCTAATTCATAACCAATATTTATATGTCAAAAATATATTTATCGGTTTTCTTTAAAATTTTCTACATAAAATTTATATCATCCAAGTTAATTATTAATTAAAAGAAGCAATATTATTTAAAAAGTTATTAAAAATTTCTTTAAAATTATAAATGATTCCTGCATTTTATAAATTTGCTTTTTGTTACCCAATGCCAGGAACATATGTTTTAATTTTTCACTCATCGTTTGTAACTTGACTTAAAATCAATATAATTATAGCGATCAAAATAGGAAAAAAAAAATATATATACGTTATTCTATTGCATCATATTGTGATACTGAAAGTAAATCTATAGTTAGATATTTCAATAATTTAAACAAGTTAATTTTGTAATTTTCTTTTTACAATTTATAAAACAATTCATCTTAAAACCCCACTTCTCCCACACACACACAAAATAATAATAATAATAATAATAATAATAATAATAATAATAAGTCATAAATTAATTATCTTGCATATTGTTGCACATAAATTGTTTCAATTTACATAATTGATATTGATTTTTAAAAAAAAAATTTCAACATTGTTTCGTTAATTTTATTTCTTCTCATTCATAATACGATAAGCATTTATTATAAATCAGCAAATTGTTTTATTTATAACTCAATATTAGAAAATATAATTATTGAAAAAAATACAGCCGAAATTTTAGAATAAAAAAATAATAATTCATGAATTTTTTGTATGCAGAAAAAAAAAATTAAAAATTTAATAGTTTTAAAATATTTCTTTTCTGTCTTTTTTTCAAGTTCATGGAAAACTACAATTGCCATATTGAACAATTTAGAAATTGAAATAAAGATTTTCCTCACATTTGGTTGCAAGTAAATTTTTATTAAAAAGTTTAATTTCTCTTTTTCTTCTTCTTATTATTTATATCTGTAAACGTGAAAGAAGAAAGACATTTCATGCGATTAAGCACTTTTTCTAACAAAATTTACCTGTTGCATTATTTAATTTCAATGTAATTTGGATTCGTGTAAAGACATTTTTTTTTCTTAATTAGGAAAAAAAAACTTTAAAAAATTATCTTTATAACTTTTTTTTTTCTTTTTAATTTTAAAGTTAGCTATGGAAGAGATTCCATACTTTCGTGTAACACAATATCTGTAAAAACAGCGACTGTTTATAAAAGAAAAATATATGTATAAAAAAAGACTTTTACAAAAGTATATTTTTAATTTTTATTTATAAAGTGAAATGAATAAAAATATTCATTTTGCGTAGCCTTGTGTGCCGTTTACAAATTCGCATACACACAATGTATTGTCCTGAAAAAAAAAAAAAATAAGTAACATAGATATTTTCTATTGATTAACTGAAATATATATCTTAGTACGTACCTCAACAGGTTTTGGTGGTCAGATAAATAATTTATGCTATTAAGTCTTTATTAAACACACACACACACACACATATATATATATACAGTCTAATCTCGTTAACCCTTTAACGTTCACTACTTAATTTATTTTAAAAATTACTAAACTAATTTTAAAAGTGGCTTTTAGACGCATAACTGATCATAAAAAAAAAAAAAAAAAAAAAAAGAAATAGCATTGTTCTTTTTGGAGAAAATTTTGGTTTGAAACATCTATAAGTTTACATAATTAAATTTAACTAATATTTAATTTAATAAGTAAAACACTTTGTAAGTAAATATTATTGACTACAAAAACTCATAAAAGTTGTTTCAGGTGAAAATATTGGTCCAGCTCTTCATCAAAAAAAAAAAAAAAAAAAAAAAAACTAGACTTGCGGCATCAGCAAACCAGCAATTCGCACTCATACACACTAAGAAACTTCAAGTAACTTATGCATTTAGCTTCCTCTGAAACATCATTTGTTAAATTTTAGAATAATGCTGTTATCTACCGAACAGAAAAGGAACAAAAGTTTAAAACCTAAATAAAACAAGGGGAAAATTTTTTAAAAACTGCTGCATAAAAAATTGTTTGATTATGTCAAATGTTTGGTTTTGTTGCGAAACCAATGAACGTCTAAGGGTTAACATGAACCCGCTTAACGTGAACTGGTTCCACATTTACCGTCAAAGTGGTGATTAGTTTAGTTATATGAAGATTAATTACTGATATCAGGAACTACTGATAACATGAAAAAAAATTTCTGCCCGCTTGGGATTCACGTTAACGAGGTTCGACTGTACAGGAGAGTGGGGATGAATGAAACATTTTTCATGGTTTTACTGATAACGTTCACCATATGTAATTCAGAATTTTGTAACATTGCTCATAAGTACACTTCAGTAATCAGTTACATATAAACATACTAACTTTAATAAAGAGTTATCATTTTTAATTATTAATAATTCTTTTTTACATGCATGTGCATTGTCCTATTCATCCCCACCTATGGTGATGAATGGGACATGACTGGAGTTAACGAAGAAAAGAAACAAAATGGAAAGTAAATAAATTTTTAAAGTTAAATTGTTTTATGTGATTTTATTACACACTATGAATTTACTGAAATTAACATAAACTGATGTATTGGCTCACATTAACGTCGAAAGGCGAAAGTCCTTCGGTTCGCACAGCTCCTTGCGCTCTCGGCTTTGGTAATATAACCTAATAAGATCTAATATAAAAATAAATAAATAAATAAGACACTAGAAAGAGATAAATCATTATAATAGAGTACAAATTATGCAGATAAATTTTTGTTTACGACACATCAGGGAAAATAAGCATTCTGTTCTGTATTGCATTAATAATCACCAGGGTTTATTTAATTAGCTTGATTAAAATTGTGATTTTAATCAAATTATTATTAGTTTATTTATTTATTTAATTGTTTTCTAATTATTGATTTAAGTTGCATTGAATATTCTAACTTACAATTTTTTTTAATTATAATTATTATAAACCAAAATCAGAACAAGTAATTTCAATCTATTTTTTTTACTAAATCCATGCTAATTTTATAATTCCATGTTATAACTATTGATCTATAGGTTATAAACAATATTGAAAATCTGTTTAAGATTTGTTTTAATGTAATTCTAGTGTATAATTTTAAATTAGCACATAGTGGGGAATGTCCCATTCATCCCAACTACCACATGATCATCTAAAACAGGAAATAGGCTTAATCAGCAATTGTCAATATTCTTCTTGAATATCACAAACACAATAAAAGATTATGGTTTTTCACCATATAAGAGTTATATTAACTTTGAGCAAATAGTTTATATCTTAACTACTACCTAATTGAATCACTAAAAACTTAATTTGTCAGCTGAAAAAGACACTTTAATTTTTTTCTGCCCTTGTATAGATAGCACAATTCTGAAACTACACTTATTACTCAGTGCTGCCATATATCAGAAAAATTGTCAAGTTTCCAGTGTTGAAAACATAAGCATTTTGGTATTGTCCCATTCATCCTGCGTCCCATTCAATCCCACTCTCCCCTACATATCTGACTGAAAAAATAAAAATAAAGCAACGCTAAACTTTATAAATAATTTTCCGAAAGTCAAATCGAATTTACTCTTATATTAAAAATAACAAGTAAAATAACAGTACAGTACTAATTCTTTTAAATTAGTTTTCATAAAATTATTTACAACTCTTAGATTACATATTAACCCTGCTTTTGCAACTGTATAAATATTTTTATAAACTTTATCTGTTTAACCCTTTCACGATCAAGGGAAATATTTTCCCCTTCTACAAAAATCGTTATCGATTGTTCAATTATTATTGAATCGATATTTATTTTACTAAATGTCAAAATAAAACGTATGTCCAAGGCAGCAAATGTGTTTCTGAACGAATAAAAAAAAAAGTATAGATAATAGGACACATAATAAATGTGTTATGTGGAATGTCCACTTGTGCTTCACAAGTAAACGAAATTGTTTCATAGAAGACCATAACTAGCTATTTATTTTACTTTTCTGATAATTTTTATATTACAAAGCAATAAATTTGTATTACAAAGCAATAAAGAAAATACCGATATAATAAACCTAACTCTTCGTTTATTTACTTTTATGATCCATTGAGAAAATATTTCCCATGAAATTATAGGAAACCTATACACCCTGCTGTGTTTTTCTGGTGATATTCTCTTACTTTACACACACAATAGCTAAAATATTGTGTTGTATTGACATATTTAGTCTTGGAAATCTTATGGTCCTGAAAGGGTTAACTATCTCTTTTCCTTGTTTTCCCCTTTTCGCTACGTTATTAAATGATTTTTAGGCAAATAATGCAAAATATACTTCTTTCAAATGCTTACTCTACATTAAATTTTGTAATATATATATATATATATATATATATATATATATTAAATACACATACACAAAATTAATAAAATTTACATTTTAAGTTTAATTTTTACTTCTTTTGATACCGACAAAAACTTAAATTACAAATATATATATATATATATATATATATATAATTTATTTAATTTATAAATTTCAAATTTAATCCAAGTTTCGATTTTTAAATGATGTGAAATTTATAATTTGGCAAAAATGTAAACGCTTTATTTATTTTACTTTCGGCATCGTATACGTAATATATACGTTTGTGTTTAAATAAATAAAACTTTCTTTTTTTTATTTTAATCTTTAAAAATGTTCAATTATATATATATACGTATATATATTTGTATACATTCTAAAAATTGTATCAAATGATTCTTATTCTTTAATAATAATAATAATAATAATAAAAAAAAAAAAAAAAAAAAAGAGTAGACATGAAATAAATTGGGTTAGTTAAACTGTTTTAAATTTGGTTCTTGATATTGACAGATAATATTTTATTCTATTAATACCAAAAAATTTTAAACTAAAAAATTATAATAATCATTATTTAAAGTTATTATAAAGTAATTAACTTACGTTTTTCTTTGTGCTGATGCGTAAAACACTATCTGGCATAAAAATAAAATTTTTGATGCCACCACACGTTGTAAAGTAAAGTTATAAAATTTTAAATTTTAATTTTTTTTTTCTTTACAATACCACATTCCGCTTCAGTAGTTATTGAAATCAAACCATTAACTTTTTAAATACTGCTTCTTTAAAATTCGGAAGACGTTTGAACTAGAGATGCGCTCGGAGTATTTAGGAAGATGCAAAGATAGCATTACAGTAAGATCAACGCAACTTTTACTGAGCAACAAGGCGGTGCTTAACTCACAGTTGCGCACATACTTCTAAATTACGAAAAGTTTATTTTAAACTTATTTCTCTTTTTATTTTATTTTTTATAATATTTTTTCCATTACTTTATTTTGCCTGTATATGCATGAAAAGAAAAAAAAAATGATAATACACAATCTTTTTTTTTCTCCTCAAAATAGAATTTAATTTATTACGGCAAGACTTATTTTAATCTATTCTTTCACATAAAGCCCTGAAGTAACTGCATTTAATTCCCTAGTATCGGTTACTATATTCACTTTTTAGACTTTCTTTAGTATTGCTTTATCATAGCAGCCCTTGTCGGCGTTTAATTTTTGTTCTCAATTTGACGATAAATTAAAATCGCAATTGAGTAAGTAAATATATTTAAAAGAAACGTCCTAGTAACTTCAGTGGAAATTTCAAATGTCGTCAAGATGTTCCGTGTTAAAGTTGTTACATTTTTTTAGCATGATTTTTCCCAATTTTATTTAAATTATTATTATTATTATTTTTAAAAAAAGTTTATGCTTTTATTTACTTATCCCCCCCTCCCCACCCCCATTTTTTTTGGGGGGGGAGGGGGGCTAATATAGAAAAAGCGGATATTATGGAATAGTTATGAAGAGAAATATATGGATTACGTATTTCCTTAAAGACTAATATGAAATAAGGTAGTACTTTTACAGAAAATCAAGAATATTTGCAATACAAATATTTATGTTGAAATTATTATTGAAAATAAACAATATTGAAAAAAAAATTGAATAATAAAGTTTTACAAAAATTACAAATTATAGGAAATAGTTGGTATTATATACTACCTGAATCGTCATTTTGGCGAATAAATTAACCTCAACCATCTGATTGTAGAAATAAGTTCATGGGAATCAGATTACTAATTATCTTACCTTCCCTACCAGAAATGATGGTAGGTTTTCATTCCTTTTTTATGTATGTTCGGTTTATGGCATCGGGTGTTGCCTTCCGACAGAATCCACAAGTCTGTGCCAGGTCTTGGGTCCACTATTCTTACAGACCCCTATCCCTCATTGCTTTTTTTACGTTATTCATCCAAGTCTTTCTTGGTCTTCTTCTTTTTTTTTTTTCTTTTCTGATTTGGTATATAGTTAAAAGCGATTTTAGGTAATCTTTCATCGTTCTTTCTTTTAATATGACCAAACCAGATTAATTGCTTTTTTAAACCTCATCTAATATGGTTTCCTTTATTTTCATCATTTCTCTGATTCTCTCATTTCTCACTCTCTCCATTCTTGATAATCCTGCATGATCTTCTCAGGGCATCCATTTCAACAGCAGCCAATTTCTTTTTTTCCGTCTCCATAATTCTCCATCGCTCTGCTCCATACAACAATATGTTTTTTACAATGGAGTTGTATATATTATACTTTCTCGTCCTAGATAACTCCTCACTCCACCAAATCGAATTTAATAGTTTTACCGCTTTTCTTCCTTGACAGATTCTATTCCTAATTTCCTGTGAGTCTCTTGCTTCTCTGTTAACGTCAACACCAAGGTATCTATAATGATCACAACTTTTAATTTTGATGTTATTATTTAGACTTATGTCCGTCTCGTCTCCTCCTATACATAGGTATTTGGTCTTATTGACGTTCATGTATAGTCCCCATTTTTCATATTCTTCCTTAATTTTACTGTCATTTTCTCTAAATCACTTTTACTTTTTGCAATTATGACTTGGTCATCTGCGAATTGTAGAGTAAAGATTGGCATTCCATGTACATAAAATCCCATTGCTCTGCAATTTTCTTTCCAAATTTTTAATGCTTTCATTCCTTTTACTGCTTTGCAAATAGATTACAGATTTTGTAATACTTACCTTAAAAAATGTATAAAACTTGATAAATTATAAAAAGTTGTATATCTCAACTCCTCTTCTCACTAACAGAAGGGGAAGTACTATTCACGTGTAAGGCCCAGTGAAAACGTTTGACGAACTTCCGATAAGTTGCAGCTCCGTACAGTTAAGATATAACGGTATTCCATTTTACCTAACTATTCTATTTTCCTCACCTTTCCTCTACTACTGAAATCCGAGTGCATATTTGTTTGTTTGACTATCATAACCCGCTGAACGCAAAGATTACCTCGAATATCTTGAAAGTTGCGTAATATTACAAGTTATTCAAAATAACCCTTTACATTAAAATATTCTAGTTAATTCAAAAGTATTAATTATGATGTAAAAGGGAAAAACTGTTAAAAGTCCAATAAGAAATTCTAAAAGACTCTTATAGAAAATTATTTTTTGGTTGGCACAACATACTACATTTTACTGTGGTAGCAATGTACATTTTCTATGATTAAAAAGTTTAGGATTTACATATACATTTTTATATAGTCAAACATATTGCTAAAAATAACAAGTTTAATCTGAAGGGAAAATATTCTATGTTCTTTTGACCCATCATGAAAACCAGTAAACGAAAAGTGTTATAATTTTTTTGTAATTTTCAAATATATTTTAAAAGTATATAATAACTTCAGTTTGTCTGCCTGTTTCTATGATTGCTGCTTGTGTTTTACACTCATGTTTGTGAAAATTGCAACACCATATTATGCAAATTAAACCAAACTTACAAGAAATGTAAAGTGAGGTAAGACATACAAATGGTTAAAATTACAAAGCGATTGCGCATGCGTGGAAGAGAACCGACTCTTTATCAGTCGCTTATTCTAGGTATATAAAGGACTGTAAAGGCGCGTTTAAATATGTTTATCGTCCTCTGTCAGCAGTAAAAGTTTCATTGGTGGTCAATATGACTCACCAAAGCGTACGGTGCCATACCAACAACTAACAGAGTTCGTACGAAGCCGCATCGTTGGTATGCGAGAGGGTAGATTTTCGTATCGAGAAATTTCAGCCAGCACGCAGTGTAATGACCCAACAGTGATGCGTGTTTGGAAGAAATGGACAGAGGAGTATCAAACATAATCAAAACGAATAATTTTACGAGATCCAAATCAAGATTGATAAGTTTCAAGGAATGTTGCGTGTGAAAATTGTCTGTGTAATTGTAAGTAAACTTTTAATTTTAATAACAGAATTAAATTATATATAAATGTAGGTGCATTAATGAAACCGGGGGCTGAGGGGGCAGCAGTCCCCATCACACAGAACTATTTATCATATAAAACTCTTCTGAAACCTAATTTGAATTGTTTAGCATAATTTTACATAACAGTAATCGTTATGTTAACTCTTAATCTCCAACCTGTATTTATAGTATTAAATTTCAGGGTATGAGAAAGTCGTGTGAGTGACACACCAGATTATTAATTTTAAAATGAAATGATATTAAGAGCGAAAAAAAATCGGTGAGTGTTAGAGTGCCTCGATCATAAATTATTATAACAAATGATCTTAAAAATATACAATTCATTTTAAAATATAATGCAAAGCATTTGAAGATCTTGTTTCCAAATGGCGTTAAGTCATTTTTTTCAGTTCTTGAAAAAACGCGATTTTGTTATGTAAGGTTTATTACTGAATTTAAGTAAAAGATAGTTTTTTCCAGTAATCTGTGGATGATAATAACACTAAATTACATGTTTAAAAAAATCCTGACAGTATAGTTATTTAGAAATAAAAAAAGAAAAAAATGACTTAACCCTTTTTGGAACAAAACTATGACTTACGCCCTTTTGGCACAAACAAATAAAGAAATGAAATGAATTACTTCCATTTGAAAGTAATCCAAGTATTTTTTTTTTTTCATGAAATACAGCATACATTTTAGCTATACAATTTTGGAAGGTAGTTAGTTACTACAAATCTTCATTTACAAATTCTGTTTCTCCATCCTTATCATTATTTTCACTTATGTTAGCGTTAGCATTATCGTTGCAAGATTATTCATAAAATAAAAACATTCGTGCAATTTGTTAATTTTCGAAGCGTTAAATAATTTTAAAACATATGTTTTTCTTTGCTTGTTTCACATTGTTTTTTGTTTTTAATTTAGAAGGGGTGCATGGGAGAATTTTGTCCCCTCGTTTCAGGATCTTTTGACGGCAAAACGAACCACAGTAGGTTAAAACCACAGTTGGTTAAACTACTACGTCAGAAACGCCAAAGAAAAATATTTGAGATGCATACAGCTGTTTCAGTAGCCTTAAGCGTGCCGTCTTCAGTACCGTCTTCTTTTTGCACTGAAGATGGTACGCTTAAGGCTACCGAAACAGCTGTATGCATCTCAAATATTTTTCTTTGGCGTTTCTGACGTAGTAGTATATTCGGGTTTTAATATTCCAACGCCAAGTCTCCTGTTACTCACAGTAGCTTGTCTTGATTCCCACATCCCGCATCGTAATTTCCAGTACTTTTGCCTTTGAAATCGACAAACCTTGTTTGCTTTTCAGGCGACAATGCGCAAATTTTTTCCAATCTAAAATATTCCACTGCTTCTTATACTCAAAAGGATTTCCAACTTTAGAGAAATGCTCAAAATATTCATTAGAGAGTAAAATTGTATCCACTTTCTTTAAACTAGTCTTCACTCGGCCGAATGTTCTATTTGCTGGTAAGTAGGAGTGACCACACACTGGTAAATAGCATGCGAAGGTGAGGTCCTTTTGAGAAGCCACTATGCTGAAAGCATTCCTAACATGGTATAATTTTTATTTCTGTGATAATTCCTGATTTTGCATCAGGTCAAAACATATTTTAATTTCATCTTCTCCTATAAGCTTTTCCCCTAAAAGTAAATAAATTTTTTTGCTCCGGTGTTTATGAATCAAAAGTTCGGTTAACAGGGTCTTTTCTTTTTTCTGTACATTTTTCTGAATTCATTTGTATTTTTTACCTAACACAGGAGGAATAAATGTCTTTTTTGGGGGTTCCAAAACCAAAATTAAAATATTTTACAAACAAATTATAATAAAGGTTATAAGTACATTCCTCTTTATATTTTTTTATGGAAAACAAAAAAAAAATCTATCTCAATATGCATTATTTTCTTAACTTTTGACTTTTCACAAAAGGTCATACAAACCACGTGATCTCAAGGCACTCTACAATTGGTTAAACTTGACTTAATCCCTTTTGGCACAAAACTTACTTGTGACTTAATTCTTTTTGGAAAAAAACACGGGTTTCACTTTCAGTTTTCATTATGACAAAACTTCGTTTGGAACTTCTACTTATTTAAAATATATTGTTAGACGTGTGCTGCGACCTTTTTTATCGAAAAGTCAATTTTTGAAATTTTTGACTTAACGCCTTTTGGAAACAAGCTCTTCATTTCATTTATGATTTGCTACAAATCATTATCTTAAATAATATATATATATATATATATATATCGATTTTCTTCTATGCTCTACAGCTTTTTTTTTCATACTAGTGCTTTTTAGACACGTGCATACTCCAAAAAATAGAATTGTGTACCCCTAAAAACATCCATGTATGTTCTGGGACTCAAATCCAACATTTAGAAGTGGAAAACGAGATATAACCATTTGACGGTCAGATGAGCAAAAATATTTTTTATATTAAATCAAGTAAATTCGAATTAAAAACAATATTAAAAGAAAAAATACATTTCTTAATACGCATAAAATAGGATATATAATATATAAGGTAAATTATTAAAATACTTCATTAAAGCCTATATTATGCTCTCTTATGAAAAGTAAAAAAGTTGTAAAATTTTTGGATTTCATTTTAATCGAGTTTAATTTCAAATAAGATTTTCTTGAGGTTTCTATGACAATGTTTCGAGTTTTACATGTATCATTAGATAGAGGTAAAATATAACTGTTTCAGTTCTAATGAAAAATATTATTTTGAGGGCACCAAAAAATTGGTTTTTATTTTTTCCCATACGTTTTTTCACATAGTATAAAATACTTATTAAAATTAATCTTTATTAAAAATATTTCCCATGATGAATGCAGACGATTTTCATTTCAGAAAAAATACAACAATAAATACCCAACGAAAGCTTATAGACGGTGTCAGAGGATTTTTTTTTTTAATTTAATATATATATATATATATATATATATATATTATTTATTTATTTATTTAATGACAAAAATCAATAACCTTAATTAAAATTATTTAAAGAATACTCATATTTAAACTATACATACATCCCTCATTGGGGGCGAACTCAACACAAATATTTCTTTTTTAATTTCACAATGATTCATCAAAATTAATCATTTAGTGCACATTTATACCATATTTTATCCTATACTTCTGTATTCAAAATTATGATAAAATGATATTGATTGTTGGGCTGTTTTGACCAAAAGTTGATGAGCACTATTTTATGCCACGGTACAACTACATATCAATTTATGTGGAATAATGTGCATTAGATCTTGAGATAAAACTTTCAAAACAATTTGTAACAAACATACAGACGTTTTCAAATAATGGTCAAATCATATTCTTGACCTCTCAAAACGTGTAAACCAGTTGAAAACCGGAAGTCGAAATTTTTATGAATCCTTTAATATATATATATATATAATGTACCACTTTCTTCTATTGAATGTAGAAGAAAGTAATAAGATATTAATATCACTTTTCCGAATGCATCCATCCAAAAAAGAAAATTTAAATTGAAAAAAGGTACTTAACTTTACTACCTTGTTTTTTACATCTAAAATACAATCTAAATCTTATATATTTTTTAATGTTTCCATTAAACTTCTCAATCCGAAAAGTCTTCTCACGATAAACGTCTCCCAAGTAAATAATTCTTATAACTTATATGAAGTATTTATAGAATTTATATCTTAAAACAGTGATTACGTAATAACATAGAGACTTTTAATACCATTAAAATTATTAAAGTAACTTAATAAGTACATAAATTATTAAAGTATTTTTCGGGTCTAATATTCTCGTCTGATTTTCTCAGAAAAATGTACTTGGAAATTTATTACAGTGTTCTTAAAATGCTTTACTAAATATATCTTCAATTTACAACGAACAGATTAGAATTTTTTCATAAATTTCAAATACATTATTTTTCCTATAAAGAATGCTTTCACTAAAAAGCGAAAATGTACTAATAATTTAATTATTTCATAATTTCTGATCGGTAGAAATGTTGCATCGGGGGGTTATTTTTATAAATCCGAAAGAGTTAAATGTTTGTGTATTATCGAAAGAATATATTAAGTATTAAAAGCACAAACTTTGTCATTTGCAATCTAGAGAGATTACACCAGACCTTAGGAAGAGAATAATTAAATAAATCAAAAGATTTTAGCAATTTCGAGGAAATTCAGGTGTTGGGTTATTTTTGCAGCTGAAAATCGATTTGAAAGATTGCGTACTTCCATGAAAATTAGATTTTCCATAGAACTCAATGATTTAACACTATTACAAAAAGTAAATGAAGTTGTAAATGAAGGTAACTATTCATATTTAAGTTTTCGGAAAAGTTTTTAATCGAAAAAAAATTAATCTAATGGGGTGTGATCTGAATAAAGATTACAGAATATAAACTACAGCTATGATTTTTTTTTTTTTAAATCATGGATTTGACTTTTTTACTTCCATTACATGACTACGTAGGTAATAGAAGTATTGTATTTGGTCCAAAAATTCGATATCGAGATTTACCCCCAATTACACGTTTTAAGAACCCCTGAGTCCAATAAAAGTGGTATTTGGCAATTGGTCAGTGTGTGGGTGTGTATGTATGTGTGGAATCTTCTGGCTGTCATATCTCCGAAACTAATTAAGATAGAACTACAAAACTTCAGAATTAAGATAGTTCTGGTGTACAGATGAATTTTCCAAATTTTGGTGAAAATTGAAAAAACGGAAGTAGGACCGTAAATCTGTATCTGAGAAACGGCTCTAATGATTTTCTTCAAATTTGCTATATAAACACTCTATTAGATGTCTTTTCGAATTATATAGTTGGTTAGTTCAGAAAATTTATAGGCGTCCTGTATAAATAGCTCAATTTCAGGTCTGGCAAGCGCGTTCCTTAAAAAACGGCTGTACGGATTTTTTTTTCAAACTCGCCTTATTAACTCACTTTTAAATATCCTTTTGTATGGAATTATTATTGTTTTCCGGTCAATAACTGATTTTTTTGTAAAAGTTGGTATCTCAAAAACGGCTCTAACGAATTTCTTGAAAATTGTTATATAAATCCATTTCTTTCTCGTGTATTACGCGGTTATTAGAGGAAAATTAACAGCCTTCCTGCTTAGGTAGGTCATCTTCAAATCTCGAAAATTTGTGTTTCAAAAATAACTCTACCATTTTTTTCTCTTATTTTTTGCCTCCGGTATATGTAAGCTTTGTTTTATATGTCTTTATAAGTTTCTCTTACCGGAAAAAAATTAGGTTTCTACTTCTTTAGATAACTTTTATGTTTTCTGATCACATTATCTCTCAAATTGCATATAATACGTGTAATAGTGTCTCTTAAAGATGAGAAATTAGAACTTTTTTTGCAACCACTAATTTCATATAGAAATACGTCTGGTATATTCGTAATAATACGCTATGATTGTTAAGAGTACAGACCACTGCATAAAAATAGTGGTAGCAAATAATTTCAGAAATTCTCATCCTTTAGAGTGTCCTGAAAAAAGGGCGAAGAATACGACCCCTGTGGATGTATTGACTTACATGTGGCTTCTTTTCAAGGGCATTCTAGCTCGTATTCGCGTGTTTCATAGAAAATTACATTATCCTCCGTACAGGTAACAT
Organism: Salticus scenicus; assembly: GCA_963930645.1. Taxonomy (NCBI): domain Eukaryota; kingdom Metazoa; phylum Arthropoda; class Arachnida; order Araneae; family Salticidae; genus Salticus; species Salticus scenicus. The sequence goes on from OZ005661.1 coordinate 97,882,055, forward strand.
GACGAACGTGAATTGTTTTCGAATCTGGTACATTTCGTCTTCAAGCTTCGTGAAGAAAATTTCTCGTATGCGGGTGGAAACTTATTTACATTATATTTACTTCATTTGGGTGATAATTCTTAGAACTCTATATATCTTTACAAATAGCAAATACGAATCTTTTTTTCATTTTAGACCTTTTTTGAAGTCGAAAGTTTTCTGATTATCTTTTTTATTAGAAATGAAAATTAATTTCAATGCACCGGCAAAAATGCTTATTTTAAAGAGTTGAGCATTTCGAAAAATAGTATATTATATTCATGTTAAGAGAAAGGAATTTCACCAATCGCTTAACACGATAAAATCCGCCCCACCCCCTAATCGACTATTCACCGCTTAGTTTGATATGTTTACCTTATCCTAATTTCTTATTTAATTTTATTTTGGTTAGTTCCATATTTTAGTTTTCATGCAATTCCATACTACCTGTTTCGAATAAAATAATTCCCATAATGCAAGCGTATATGAAACCTATTGCTATATTCAGCCATTTAAAAAAAAAATTCTACATTTTAATAATTTATGAACCTTTTAAAATAGAATATTCGTTGTTAGTTATGTTCAAGCGAGTATCATAAATGATATTTTAAAAGTGGAAAAGTGGTCTGAAATCTTTAATTTGATAAAATCTTTTTGTAAAAAAAAAAAAAAAATAGAACCAAATCCAAAAGCAACTATTATTGAAACAACTAATAAAATCTTTTTGTAAAAAAATAGAACCGACTCCAAAAAGGAACTACTATTCAAACAACTAAAATTGAAAGAAAATTGGCAGAAAATGGAACTGTAAATTGCACCTAAAAGTATAAAATAATTTCCTTCGCCAAACTACCTATAACACTACAATTAATCATAACTTTTGAAGTCGGCGCAAAATTAAGTAAAATTTAATTAGTTTCTAAAGGTTTGTCTTTAGATCGGTAGCAACAAATGCTGTCGGCTCGAATGATCCATTTTCATGTTTCCTTTATTATTTTATCACTGTATACAATTGGTCCATTAGTAGCATCTACATAGAACAGTGAACATTCCTCACAATGCGGTATATATGTATCTACGAAGTTACAGTTTCCTTTGCAAATTTGGTATAACATTGATAACTATCATCCTTGATGGCTTTTGGATTTGGCGATCAAAACGTAAGGCAAAAATATACACGCAGGATGTATATTTTTATAATATATATCGTACGATGTGTTGTTTCATATTCTTGATTACTCCCTTGATATACCTTATCAAAATAATAATGATATCCCAAAGAAATTAAATATGTTTGCCAGATAATTTTGCGATTTTTCCTTCACCAAGTGCGTCAGATACCAGCATCTTCACTAACTTTTGCTGCTTACAAAATCTTATTTGTTTTCTTGAATCAAAGCAGTTTTCGGTTGCGTTTTGCAGGTAACAATGAGAGATGTGTATTTTGAATAGGATTTGATTTTTGTATTGATTAAAGGTATAAATTTTTATTTAATTTTGCGCCGACTTCAAAAGTTATGATTAATTGTAGTGTTATAGGTTGTTTGGCGAAGGAAATTATTTTATACTTTTAGGCGCAATTTACAGTTCCATTTTGTGCCAATTTTCTTTCAATTTTAGTTGTTTGAATAGTAGTTCCTTCTTGGAGTCGGTTCTATTTTTTTACAAACAGATTTTATTTTTCTCTTTTCAGTGAAAACGTATTTATATAGCTGAACATCAGAAGACGTTCGACGAAAGTTTCACAAATCACAACTTCCATGAAAAGTGACATTACTCAAAAAGTGGTTTATGTCACTGAAAAATACATGAAATGCACCCAATGTGAACAAAAATGTTACACCTCCATCTAAAAAGTTATCCACTCTAGAGAGAGTTGTGCCAGTTTGATTCTAGTCAAGTTATTTTTAAGTTGATTTTTCTCAAATGCTGCATTTTTAAGTTGTGTCACTTTTCTTGCCTTTATCAGATATGAGGAAAAAACTATATATTAAACGAACATACGTTAAATTAAAAAGTCTTTAGAAATGTAAAGAACGGATACGCTGTATTCGTAACGGAAAATTCTGTTAGGCATATATATTGAAATTTAGAGTGAATACGTGTCACCCGCTGCGCAGGAAATTGCGCAGCGTAAAGTTCAAACAAAGAGCAAAATATGCATTGCAGCTGACGGACAGAAGTTTCAACATCGATACTTACATACTGCTTTTACCAGTGTAGCTGCATGCGTTCAGCATTTAGAGTGAGAACAGACTTTTGTGAGTATCCTGTAATTTGTTTATATCTTAATGAAATCATAATGAAATCTATTTCAGACCAAGACCATTACGGCAAAAAAAAAAAAAGCATTAAAATTAAATCATCTCTTACGAAGTTATAAGCTAATGAATTTCAACAACATCAACGAGAAACGCGGTTTGTATTGTGAACCTCTTCCTTTATGAAGTCGGTTTAAAACGTCTAATCGATGTGGCTGCTTGCAATAACCATACTTTGAATTTTACATAGCATAAATGTCACCCGCTACGCTACAACATATGCAATGTCGTTCAAGTGTGCACAAAATAGGAAATTGTGAACAAACAAATGCACGTTTTAAGCGTTTTGTTTTTAGCATTAATGTCTAAACTATCTTTGCGTACTACATCGATAATGCTCTGCAATTTTATAATACACTTTTTTCCCCTGTCTTGAAACGTTTCCGAGATAGGATCGCTAACTCCACTCTTTACCACCAGGTTGTGCTTTAGGTGGTTGAATCGCGTAGCACATGTCCACTTTACTATACCTACATACCACTTTTATGACTATAGCTGCAGCTGTTCAGATGTTAAAAGAGTCGGGACTGGTTTTTTGGGCACCCTGTATTTTCTTTTGATCGTAAAGATATTAAAATGGGACCTATTTCAGACCAAGACCTTTACAATAAAACAAAAAGTATCAAAATCGGATCATCCGTTCAGAAGTTATGAGCTAACAAACATAAAAAAAAAACATACGGTTTGAATTGAGAACTCTTCCTTCTTTTTTGAAGTCGGTTAAAAATGAAAGAATTTTTCAGAAAATTGAACTCTAAATTGCGCCTAAAAGAATAAAATAATTTACTTTGTCAAAAAACCTAAATACTACAATTAAACATAACTTTTGAAGTCGGTGCAAAATTAAATAATATTTAATTCGTTTTTAAAGGTTTGTTTTTAGACCGGTAGCTACAAATGATGTTGCCTCGAATGATCCAATTTCATGTTTCCTTTATTATTTTATCACTGTGTACAATTGGTCCATTAGTAACATCTACATAGGAAAGTGAACATTTTTGCAATTTGGTATTTATGTTTCTACGAAGTTACTAAAGTTTTCTTTGTTAACTTGATATAACTTTGATATCTATCATCATTGGCAGCTTTTGTATTTGACGATCAAACCGCAATGCAAAAAATATACACGCGAAGACGTATATTTTTATAACATATATTGTGCGAAGTATTGTTGCATATTCTTGATTGTTAACTTAATATACCTTATTAAAATAAGCACGATTTCTCAAAGGAATTAAATATGTTTACCGATATAATTTGGCGATTATTTTTCACCAACGATGTCAGATACCAGCAACTCCACTAACTTTTGCAGTTTACGAAATCTTATTTGTTTATTTAAATCAAAGTAGTTTTCGGCTGTGTTTTGAAGATGTTAAAGTGAGATGTATATTTTGAATAGAATTTGATTTTTGTACTGAATAAATGTATCAATTTTTATTTAATTTTGCGCCGACTTCAAAAGTTATGTTTAATGGTAGTATTTAGGTTTTTTGGCGAATGAAATTATTTTATACTTTTAGGCGCAATTTACTGTTCCATTTTCTGCCAATTTTCTTTCATTTTTAGTTGCTGGAATAATAGTTGCTTTTCGGAGTCGGTTCTATTTTTTTTTCTTTTCAATGAAAATTTATTCAAGTAGCAGAACATCAGAAGACGTTCAGCGACGGTTTGACAAATCACAACCCACAGAAAAAGTGACACAACTCAAAAAATGGTAATTTCGAGTTTATGTAACTGAAAAATATATGAAAACCCCCCAATATGAACAAAAACATTACATCTCCATCTAAAAAATTATTCACTCGAGAGACAGTTGTGTCAGTTTTATACTAGTCAATACCTTGTTGTGTCACTTTTCTTGCTTTTATAAGACATGAGAAAAATTTATCTATTGAAACTCCACGCATTAAATTAAAAAGGCTTTAGAAATGTATAGAATGGATACGCTGTATTCGTAACCAAAAATTTTGTTAGGAATGTATTGAACTTTACAATGAATATGTATCATCTGCTACGCTGGAATACGTGCAGCGTAATGTTCAAAGAAAGATCAAAATATGCCTTTGCAGCTGACGGACAGCAGTTTCAACTTCGAAATAAAGGCTTTTTGAGTTGTTTACAGTGTATAAAACTGCGAACAAACAGATGCACATTTAAACACACTATTTTTAACATTTATGTCTACAAGGTGCCTTTTCGCTACTAAATCAATGATGCTGTACAAATTTGTAATTTACCGCAACTTTGTAATTTTCCTTTTCTCTGATATCTTAAACCGTTTTGAGGATAGAAACGCTAAATCCGCTACCTTCGTACAAGGTGGCGCTGTAAGCGGTCATATCTTGTAGCGCATGACCACTTTACAATACTTACATATTACTTTTACGAGTATAGAGGCAGCCGTTCAGCAGTTAGAGTGAGGACGGACTTTTGTGAATACCCTGTAATTTGTTTAAATTATAATGAAATCATAATGAGACCTATTTTAGGTCATGATCTTTGCGACAACAAAAAAAAAAAGTATTAAAATGAAAGGTATTTTTTTTTTTTTTTTGTAGTTATAAGCTAACAAGCCTCAGCTACAACAACAAAAACATGATTCCAATTGAGAACCTCCTTCTTTATAAAATTGGTTTGAAACGTCTATACGTTAATCGATGTGACCACTTACAATAACCATACTTTGAATTTTACATATCATATCTATCACCCGCTACGCTACAACGTATGCAATGTCATTCAAGTGTGCACAAAATAAGAAATTGTAAACAAACAAATGCACGTCTTAAGCGTTCTGTTTTCAACATTAATGTCTAAACCATCTTTTCGTACTAAATCGATGATGCTCTGCAATTTTTAAATTTACTTTTTTCCCTTGTTTTGAACTGTTTCCGAAATAGGAACGCTAACTCCACTGTTTTCTACCAGATGGTACTGTACATGGTTGAATCACGTTGCACATCACCACTTTATTATACCTACATACAGCTTTTATGATTATAGTAGCAGCCGTTCAGCAGTTAAAAAAATCACGATGACTGACTTTTTTGGGCACCCTGTATTTTCTTTTGATCGTAAAGATATCACAATCGTCCCTATTTCAGACAAAGACCAAAAAATTGAACAAACCAACAAATTAAATATACCAAAATCGGGCATCCGTTCAGGAGTTATGAGCTAACAAAAAAAAACAAAAAAAACAAAAAAACAAAAAAAAACGAAAAAAAACATACGGTTTGAATTGAGAACTTTCTCCTTTTTTCTAGTCGGTTAAAAATATCACTCAAAATGGACTCTTCTGCAGAAATTCGCCCTATGCCTATTTTCCATGTTACGAAAAATGTAAATTTTACTATGAAAATATCTCTCAAATTGGATGTTTATGCTTTTTTTTTTTTTTTTTTTTTTTGCCCTACTGGATGTTTTACCCTATTTTGCTATGTTAAGTAATTCGTAAATTTCAAATAACTTACTAAATTTTCAAAGTAGAATTTTCATAGTTAATGATGCACTGTAAAAATTTCTGTAGTAGATTACAGCACAGTGTGCTGGTAAAAATATTGCCTGCTCACTGTGCTGTATTTTTACAATGTGCAGTAAAATAAATTTGCTGCGATGTTTACTCACGTGTGCTGTAATTTTCACAGTATGATTTAAAAATATTTCCTGCAAATGTTACACATGCGTGCAAGAGAGTAATCCACAACACTAAGCAGTTTATTTATTTTTTTACATATATATTTTATTTTATTTATTTTTTCAAGCAGAGCAAACGGTCTTGGATGGCCAGGTATTCGAATTCATAATCGCCTATGCTGGAGGCCAGCATTTTGCCAATTGCGCCGTTTGGCTCACAGTGACGTCTCTTTACAAAAAGAGATAAGGTCAACATCAGCAGTGATTGGTTGATAAATCATGTCATACGCACCAAAAGACTTCTGGAAAAATTTTAATATCGATTTACAGCAAAATGTGAAGTAACCAGTCTTCAATTATTTTTACAGAAATAGCTGTAAAAATATACAGTATCCTATGCTGTATTTATGTAAAAAAAGTGCTTTATTTTTACAGAATTTTTTTACAGTATGTTTATGCCAGTATCATAACTGATATTTTAAAGCTGATCTGTACAGAAAAGATATTCCTTCTAATGCACGTTTAAGCGAGATTTTACCCTATTCCCCATTATTAAGAGAATCTTAAATTTCGAATAACTTACGATGTTATAATTACTATGGTTCAAATCAATAAGGTTCTTTGCGGGCTTTTTTGCGATCATTTGTTCTTGAGATATCGTCCCCAAAAGAACACACTTGTCCATAATACATCCTGACGATGTCTATAGGATTTCCATAGATGTCATTTTCATCCTCAGGATATCCTGAGGATGTCATTTGGAGAAGATGTGCTGTTAGGGGTGTGCACAAACGCACAAACTAACAGACTAGCAGACTAACACACTAACACACGGACACCATACCGATTTTGTGAATTTCGGATTGTTCACACGTCAAAAGGTGTAAAAAGTTAAAAAAAGAAAAAAAAAAAAAAGAAAGAAAGAAAAGAAAAGAAAATAGATGAAATTTTTTTTCACGATTATTTAAGTTCCTCATATTGTCGTACGATGGGGGACTAAAAGTCTTGTCTCACACTTTTAATAAAAGAAAAATATTACATGTTCATTTTTTTTTTTTTTTCGATATAAAAATAAACATTTTTTAAAAATATTTTTAAAGCTAAAATAAGGTTTTTATTTAATATCTCCCAAGCCAATTATTCGATTAAACCAAAAAATACAGCGTTAGCTATATTTTGTTCTGATTAATAGGTGTACCATTTTTTATAGTAATCAGTTAAACGGTGTAGCAAATTAAAACCTGATTAATTATATATATATATACTTGATCCAACGTGGTTCATTCCAAATTTCCAAAAAGTTAAAATTGTTGATTGAAAACAATAGCTTTCTCGTCCTGTTTTTTTAAACACATAAACACAATAGAAAACATTGAAAATTATAACATAATAATGATCATTAGTGAAGATTAAAGTTACAGTTTTGGTAGCAGTGAACATACCGTAAATGCATAAAATTCAGAAAGAATACGTGTATCGATGTATCGAAATTATGTAAGCGGCATGTGTAAAACCCCTTAAGAAATTTCAACTCTGGAAAATATCTAAAATCTTGGTCGTTCTTTTGCCGACAATTTGCTTAATTTTTACTCTATTCAAACGAATTTTTGACAAAGGTTGCTTAATATATTTATCTCTCAACCTATGTAAAAATATATTTTCTATCTTTCACGCATCCGCAGTAAAATAATGTTTACTAAAAATGCTCATATCTCAACGAATATTACACGTGTGTATTTTATGTTTCAGAATAATGTAACTCTAAAAATATAACGATTTTGCAGCAAATTCTGTAAAATTTTATGGAAATCCGATCTAGTTGTAATCAAAAAACGTATTAAAAATAAAAAAAATTAGTGATTTAAATAAATATATATATATATATATGTATATATATATATAGGTAGGTGCTCCAGTGATTGGCATGCTTCAGTAATTGACAACTATACTGAAATAATTAATAAATAAGAAAATCATATATTTTACATATAAGAATTTTAACATTTTTATGTCAAACACACTGGAACATAGGGTGCTAATAACTGGTAAAATGGATAGCTAGCACTGGAACATAGGGGCCGATTACTGATAAAATGAAAAACTGGCAGTGTCAATTACTGGAACATTGAGTGGGTGTCAAATAAAAATTCATAAACAAAATAATTGTTATCAAATGTATATATTTTAACATTTCTGTGATTCTGAATGTCTTTCATGCCATATGTACTCACTTTCTAAAAATATTTTCTGATGACTGAAACATTAAATCATGAGAGATTGCTCTAAAAGTGTCAATCACTGGCGCACTTACCCTATACATGGTGTTCCAACAGTTACACACCACCCTCCTAACTCGAAAATGAGTCGAAATTTTGAAAAATGGCGAAACATGTATTTAATGGGTCGTCTTTTGGTGAAAAAAGTTTGGGCCCGGGGGGCCTAGAGGGCACTAGAAAGGGCAACTTTAAAATTTCAAATAGGAAGGTATGTCTTGTGATATATCTCTGGTAACGTCTCTTCAAGACAATGGATTTGATATAAATAGTTTTGACCTACGATGATTATTAAAGGGGATACATGAGTTTTTAGACTTTTGAAATGCGGATTTTATACATATGTTTCCCCAATAATAATCACTGCAGGACAAAACTATTTATACTAAATTCATTGTCTTGAAGAGACGTTCCCAGGGATGTATCGCAAGACATACTTTGCCCAAAAACGTTTGGGCCCGGGCAAGGGTTTGGTAGAGATGCCTTCTGATAAGGAGGTATGTCTTGTGATTCATCCCGGAAAACGCCTTCTCAAAACAATGAATTTGGTATAAATAGTTTTGTCCTGCAGTGATTATTGTACGTGCAACAATGTATTAAAGTGATTTGTAGCTGTTTGTAATATAGGGTGATCCAGTGCATTTTCGCTCTTCTTCAATGTGTGGTTGGTTCCTTAATTGCATTCTGCAATAAATCTAATGGCGTAAAATATGAGTTTTTAAATGTTTATTGTATGTATAAATTTTCAGGCCATTTCGTCTAGTATTTTTTTAGATACAGGTTGATTCAAAATTAGTGTGACCAATTTCATAGCATCAGAAATTTTTATTGAATTAAGTTATTTACATAAAATTTTCAATGTAGTTTCCTTTAACATAGTACATTTTACGTAAATTTTTAGACCAAGCCGAAAGAGCTTTTTCGACCATTTTTAGAAGTATTTTTCCAACTTCCTCGTTGATTGCTTTTGAAGCGCTTGAATTGTTCTTACTTTATGTCTACTTAAGTGTTTTTTTAAGTATCCCCATAAAATATAATCGCAAGTAGCACAATCAGGGAATGATCGTAGCCATTTCTCAGGAGGAAGAAATTTATTTTTTTATCTTCTAGCCTTTTTATAGTTATTTTGCAGTATTACTTGGTGCAGAAACTTGGTGAAAAACAAAGTTTCCTTGGAGGAAAAGACGCTTACTTTCTTTGATCATGGTCTTCAAAACTTTATTCTGATAGTATTTAGCATCAATTTTAGCCTTTTGTTCTACAAAATTGGTTTTGTTAAGCCTTGAGAGGACATTCCCATCCATACCATAACACCTGACGGCCAACTTGCCTTTTGCAAAATAGTTGCGTCTTTTCGACGCTTTTCGGGTGAAATATATTGTATCATCGTTTTTCCAGTTATGGATGACATATAAAACAGTGCTTCATCCGATGCTATCCATGTTTTGTATCTACCTTTGCGTAACATTAAATACAGAGGCCAAGAACGTTTTCTTAGTTTTTCTGCGGTCTTTGCAGACATTTGATGACAGACTGGTTTATTCACTTTTTTTTATAGCCAATTTTCTTTATCTGACGACAAATTGTAGATTGCGATACCTGTAGTTCCTTGAGGCAGATGATTTTCTATAGCGATAAGTCTTTTCAGCTTCTGTTTTTCTTTTTCACCAAGGACATGCTTTCGTCCACATTTTTTCCTTGGGGCTTTTGATTTCCAGCCAGATTTTATTTGTTTTCGAAGTTTAGATAGTAATCCATTAGAAAAATGTCTTTTCTGATTTTTAAATACTTTATTTATAACGGAAATTGTGCAATCCTCCTTCAAAAGCTTTAAAATTTCGTTTCGGGTTTGAGGATCTAATTTCGGAACCATAATTTATTCCCACTAATAAAAATAGCTAGAATGATAATTTAAATGTCTCCCTTTTAAAATAACACTTGTGGTAAATCGGTTAATGTTTACCATAAACAGTTGTATGCTTTTAAAATTGGTCACACTAATTTTGAATCACCCTGTAATCGGAAAAAAAAAATCCTAATAATTTTATTACTCACTGTATGTTGTTCTTACATTTATTATCTATATTTATTGTGATTTTAACATGGGACTGCCATGCTAAGCTTTAAATTAAAATTCAACCCCTTATCAGTATTTTCATATTAAAATTGCAGAACATTTTAGGATTTCATTTGGGTGAGCCTAATTAGCACGTATAGAAATTCTCTAAAGGATATATGATTAAATTCAATGTTTTGTAATTCATAATTATGTGAGATTAAAAAAAAAAAAAAAAAAAAAAAAAGAAATGTGAAAGCTACTACCTATGAAAGTTTTTAACCTTATTATTATTATTATTATTATCTGTTTTGAAATGAACCTGACGCCTTAAATAGACTTAGCCAGCCTTTAAAATGTTAATTTTTCGCATTTTTGCCTTGATTTAACATTAAAATTGCTCGTTTCGTTTTAAAAACCCGTTAAAATTACTTCACCATAGCATTGCCTTGCCGACAAATTTGGAGCCAGATTAGCGAGTTCATCGTTTCTTAACGAATATTTTAGCGGCTTTGGCGAGAAAAATATTACGAATTTGTAAGTAATAGTTGTTCTTTTTATTGAAGTGCAAAGAACGGATGAGTCCATTCTGCAACGATTTTATCAAAATACGGGTGATAGGAGACCGCTTGAGGTAAAATTTCGGGAAGCATCAACTCCTTCTCGAGAAGAATAGCTTTTTTTTTTATTTTGGACTTGAATTGGAAAATGGGCAATAGTTAGCTTATAAAGTATTAATTTTCAGCTTGTTTTCCTTGATTTGGCATTGATTTCTCGTTTCCCTTTAAAAACCGGTTAAAAATTCTTTATCAAGAAGAAATGGCCTTGGCGACAAATTGGCGAATTCATCGCTTCGTGACAATAATTATACTTGGTTGACAGACTTGTAATGCTCTAGAATATTCTGTAAATAATTTTCATGTTTCTGCAGACCTATAATTCATTCATGGATAATTCACGAACTCCGAATACGCGACAGTTTAATATATGTTTCATTATAGTTAAAGATGCAAATTATTTCTTTTTAATAAACTATTTTTACATACGACATTAAGTTGAGTTTTCAATTATGTCTTACCTTTTCAAAATATTTCTAAAGGGGATTCTTTCTATTGATATTTTAATTCTTTTTTTTTTTTAAATTCCTGTATCGGTGATTAAAAGTTTATTTATTAAAATGTAGCATTTGATTCTAGCATTTACTAAAACATCTACCAAATATATATATATTTTTTTATGAAACAGTATTGTTTTAATCTATTGTACAAAAGACAAAAACAGTATTATTATAAATTAAGTAAATATTAATAACATATTTCATTGCCAGGGCGACAAACTTGCAGAATGCGTAGGAACACAAACACTAATCATAAACTCACAGAATTACAGGATCAGGAATGACTGTGTTATGCAGCAGATGACATTGAAAGAGGGGCTGCATAAACAGCAATCCTGCTTGAATACATAATTTACAAATCGGCGGTTTCTAAAGCAGTAGAATGAAGGATTATTCAAAGATTGAACTTCCCAACCTGCACCTCACATATGGAGCTGCGGACTGTAATAGTCGCATGGCTATATGCTTGTACCAGAAATGATTTCCACTCAATCCTGATCCTCATTATACTTATTCAATCTTCTCACGTGCGCAGAGACGGTTACATAAGATTGATTCTTTGATGAAAGATACTGGCACATTCGTCTTACGCTGAGTAAATATGATTTTCTCAACGTCTATGTTATTTATGATGCCTGGTTACCGGAAGTATGATGAATACTACATTCTTATTGTGGATAATAGCCTATTACCTTCAAGTGCCTGCCATCCTTATCTCTTATGGTTTCCGCCAGTAACTGAGTTCTTCGGACCTCAGGGAAAAGGGTAATGCTTCCTTCAGACACTGGCATTGATGCAAAGCTTCAAAACTGATAAATTATCCATTGTCCGAAAGCGACCCTTGAAATTTTGCACACATTTACAATGAAGGACATTACTTTTTTATTGCTCTTTTACAAAACAGACCTAATTTCGATCGCAGTAGGATGTTTGTAAACCAAGAAAATATCTCTCCTGCTTCGCGTCAACTCGATTGCCACATTAAAGGGATTTCAAAAGAAACCGCCGATGATACTCTGAAGTTGTCAGAATCTGAAGGCAGATTAAGGGTGCGAAGTGGGGCTTCTACATTGACATGTCGGGTTTTCTGTATTTATCATGCTCCTAATGCAAACCAGAGAAAGTGAAGTCGACGCTTTAGGTGAACATTCCGTGATACATTCCGTGATGAACATTCCATAGGAAACTTCCAATTCATGCAAACCTTATGATTCAATGGTGCGCTTTGCGTGTGACTTACGTAGTCGAGACTTTGCATCAAAGATTGGTTTAAAGGTGCACCGAAGATAAATGCATCGTGAAGATATCAATACCACGATTAACATCGAACGAAAAAAAGCAAGTTGGACCGGTGAGAAACTCGAATGCTCATGAATGATTAAGGACGTTTGATTAGTCAGGGATTCTTTTTACTAGTCAAGAGCTTTTAATCTTTTCTTTACTGGTGGGATAATTCTCATCCTAATCAAAATAGTGATTAAAAATATGGGGCTGGCATTATTGTACTCGTTCCGAATAGTCTCAGGTAAATTTGGGTTACTCGACTCGATACAAGATTCTATTCCCAATTTGAAATGTATTGGAAATGAACGTCATCTCTTAACTGTTACACAAAATTTTTGTGTTAAACATCAATCAATTCAAAAGCACTACACTGTATATTAACCGAAATTTCTTTTATTTTAAAAGGCAATAAAGCACGTTAAGAAGAATGTCTAAGCAAACTTTCAGTAATTCCAGTAATTTATAAATATAGCCCTTTATGTAACTAAATATTTTTGTGTGGTCCTGTAAAACTTAATGCTATATTCTATAGAAAATATTTTCTTCTGCATATGAATGATAAATATCAATTTCATTATAATTTGAACAAAACGAAAGTATTAAAATGCATTTATAAAAATAATTCTCACAAAACGCATACTTTGGAGTTTTTAATGTACCCCTTTATATAAACTAGTTGTGGTACTTACCCTACTTTCGACAGAAAACATCTCACTGTAAATTTGAGTATTATATATTAGTTATGGAAAATTCCATGAATATTTACGAAAGTTAGATCGCTGGATGATAGACGGACAGAAAACATACAAATAGGAGAATTCAAATCGTAATCACCCTTAAACAAACCCTTTTAAGCCATAGAAGGTGTTAAAAAATATTTCTCAAGCGAAAACACAATTACAGCAAATTTCATTTTTAGACCATAATGTAACTGAATATTTTTGTATGTCCTTGTAAGGCTATATTCTTTAGAAAGAATTTTCTTATGCATAGATATTATTAATATTATTTCCATTATGATTTAAATAAAAAGAAAGTATTAAAATATGATTTATAGTAGTACTTTTTATAGAAAACAAAGCTTTGGAATGTCTTCGGGTGTTCCTGTAAACATTCTGAAGAGAGAACATCCGATACTGAACTTTTAAAACATATGCCAGTTTCAAAAACTTCCATTATTATTTACAGAAGCGCGGTCAGAGAGTTAAACCAAAGTCATGAAAACTTTTCAACTTCGTTGTAAAATACTAAAAACAAAGAAAAAAAAAACATGTGGTTCTTTAAGATTACTAATACTTTACAAATATACTTATAAGTTGTACTTTTTAATTTTCTATGTACTTTGCCCGTGATCCCACAACGAATAGACAGAATGGCATAAAGACAGAGAGAAAAACTAATTGAATTCTAAACCACACTTAAACGTTTTTCGAATGTGTTAAAAACGGTTAACAATACTGGAAAAATACAATCCCAGCAAATTCCAGTTATGACTCTTAATTTGTCTGAAATATTTAGTACTAGTAAACCCATGCGAAATTTTCGCTATTTATTTCTTTGCTTATTTACCTTTTAAATTTGAAGCTCATGAATATTATATGAATTTCACCACTTAATTTAAATTTTAATTCACCAGTCACCAAATTATTATTAGAATCAAATTGATACTGTGCAGTAGTGAAACTAAAATCATACAAGGTAAGGTTTCAAACTAAAATTCATAATTGACAACCTAGTTTTTATACTTCCGCAAGTCAGTACTGTTTTAATGTAGGACCCGCATAAAAAAATTTTAAATTTTTGTCGCAATGTTTGCGATAACTTTTTATTCGTTTATTTTAGCGTAATTAAAAAAAAAAAAAAAAAAAAAAAAAAACTTATTCTGTATTGATTATAATTTTTATGATCTGTTTTTTAGTCAATTTATGCTAATTCATATTCTGTATATATCTTTAAAGTATTGCTAGGTTTAAAATGACGTTTGCAAAGATTCTTAAGATCGTAAGATTCAATTTTAAAAAATACATTTTTCCATAAAAATACTCTTATCAAACAAATGTCGTCATTTTTTCTTATTTGATCATTGAGCGGAGTCCGCGTGCTGAACGTAGTCCATTTAGAAATATTATTTTTATCCTCGCATGTTTTATTAATTACTTCACTATCATATCGTTTTGGCAAAATTTAATCGTAACTGGAGAACGTTAATGAAACATTATATAGAATACCTTGTATACCCCAATGCTAAATATTCTACAGAAAACACATTTGGCATTTGAATAAGACACACTAGTTTCATTGAATTTTAGCATAGTGATTGAAATATGATTTATAAAAATGCCTGCCACAAAACGCAATGCATTGATATTCTTTAGGTAGCTCTGTAGATAACCAAAAGACATATTGTCACGTAGATGTTGTAAAGAGCCAAAGTGAGCACTCGAAGTGAGGTAACAAGCGTAGTTTATTAGCAGAACGAACGTGTAATACCAGCTACACTCGGCTGAGAACATACTCAAATTGAGGAACAAGTCGCTTAAATACAATATTCGAATATTCCAGAATATAAGATTAACATAAATTAGAATATTCTAGAAACTGCTAGAATAGGAAATTAAATATGCAAAGATAATTATAAGAAATAATTTTTCAGAGCCTTTAAATCTACTTGCCCCCAGCGGGAATCGAACCGAGGCCGTCCGAGTGACAGTCCAAACACATACCTCTACGCTACGGCGGCTGTACAGAAAGCTGACTTTGTGGCAATATCTATACCCCGTTTAAAATAGGAAATCCCATAGTGCACTTCAGTAACAGATGCCAGTTTTAAAAGATTGCATGAATATTTACGGAAGTTAGAGGGGTTAAAGAGGGACAAACTGACAAACCAAAGTCATGAACTCTTTTAAACTTTGTTGGAATGTGTAAATCAAAGAAGAAATGAGAACAAAAATTCATGCTTTTCGCATAGATCATTAACACTTCTCAAAAGTTTTTATTAATTGTAAACAGATAGACTAATGAAATTCATAATCAATCTTAAACACTGTTCGAAAGTGTTAAAAATGCTTAACATGGCCATATTCTATAGAAAATTGCACTACATATAATACAATATTTCCTAGAAAACACTTTTAGCATTTGATTAATAAATGTCAATTTCATTATAATTTGTGCAGCACAAAGTTATAAAACGCAATGTACTGGCGTTTATTTCTATATCCCTATACACAAACCAGTAGTATTATTTTTACCATTTTAAAGAAAGAACATACCATAATAAACTTGAATACCATATATAATTTTGAAGAAATTCCGATTTTTCTTATTCCAATGGTGCGTCAATTTTTAACAAAGACCTTTGATCGGAATGTCGCGAAATAGATGGCCATTTGTGAAAAAAACACTTAATGGGCGACCATCGCTACCCCTAAATTGGAAAATATAGGGCGAAATTTCCATGCTTTATCTGGAGTTCGAACTCGGCCCTACAGTGTTTGGAGTCAGGGACGCTAACTACCACACCGTACGGATAGTCAAATTCTGAAAATATTTACGTTAATTACAAGGGGCAGACGGAAAGTTAGATGGACAAAAAGACAGACAGAGAGAGCCTATTTCAAATCATAATCCCACCAAAACATTTCTAGAAAGTGTTCAAAACTCCTAATGAAAACGAAACTGTATTTGAAGCAATTTCAGTTACAGTCCTTAATGTATGTGAATATTTTTGTGTTATCCTGTATATATTATTGATAATCATGTTATAATTTATAGGAAACATTTTATGTGCACGTGAATAATGAATGTCAATTTCATTATGATTTGTGCAAAATAATGACATTAAAACATGATCTAGAGAAATACCCCTTATAGAATGCAATGCTTCGAAAAAATTTTCAGGCGTTCCTGTAAACATATCATTGGTGGTATTTAATCCATTTTCAATTAGGATACATCTCATAGGATACATCTTATACTTAAATAACATATATCAGTTTCAAGGAATTCCATACATAGTTAAGGGAGTTAGATAACGGACAGATGGATAGACAGACAAACCGAAGTCAAACTCTTTTCATCTGTGGTGGAAAGTCCTAAAAAGAAACAATAAGTTAGTGTCCACAAATAAATTATGTTTATACTGTGCCAAATAACTATTTTTTTCGAATAAAAATTGATAAAGCATACAAAAATCACTAAATTTTATCATAGAATCGAGAATCATTAATGCAATTGCAACCGCTACAGGGGATTTTTTCCGGTGAATTAAACAAAATGAATTCAGATTAAGGGTACCACACAGGAATAATTGTGCTGTGAATTAAAAAAAAAAAAAAGAGAAACTGCAACAGTTTAATTGCTATTTTGGAAAAGAATAACCTAAAAGCAAAGCTAATAATAGAATAAGAACAACGCAAATTTAATAGAGTATAAATTCATACAAGCATAAAAAGTATGGTTCTGGTGTTAAAGTACTACTCAATTTAAGAAACATGCAAAACACAATTGCTGTTTAAAACTATGAATTGTCGTAATTCATTCACTCTTTCCATAAGAAAATGCTTCAAATATCGACTTCCCAAAATTATCTTATAATCTTCTTTAATGATCATAAAAAAAAAAAAAAAATATGTATATTACTAGCAAGTTCTGCCCGCTTCTCTGGACACCTTATTAAATTCTCAGAAATTCATAGCATTAATATAAAAATCTCTGAAAAAAAAAAAAAAAAAATGTGAAAATGTCAATTGAGGCTCTCACTTCTTTCGGCAATAGTTTTTATGCATTTAATATAAAGATTTCGGATCCCCAATGCCTTCAACAACGCCTTACCCGCTTTTTACAATTACCACCCCCGTTTTTCTTGTATAAAGATTGAAATTCCGCGAAATCCCGTAAAAGTGTATATTCCGCACACCAACATCCACATACCAAAAACTGCCATCGTGGGATGTTATTATTCTTATTTTTAATGGAACTATTTTATTGTGTGAAAAAAAATTATGTATCTACTTATTAATGATTGGAGTATGCCATGTCTGCAGCCCTCTAGCTACAGCAATATCTGAAGCAGGACATGACTGCTTTTTGTGAAACATTTCATTTACCTTTCTTCCCTCTTTTATCTTCAACTATTATTACAGTTATAAGTGCAATGCTTAAATTAATAGTCATTTTACAGATAAAAGGCAATTTTAATTTGAAATAATTCTGAATCAGAGTATATTAGGTGAATAATATAATATGATGAAGTTTACTAAGTTTAATTAGTTAAAGAATATTTTTTGATGAAAGTAACGGAATATTTTAAGTATTAGATGATATGTTCAGTATTCAATAAATTTTGATGGAACTCTATTATTTAGAGAATAACTATATGATGGATAAAATATATAAGCGTTTCGAAGAAATGTAATTTATTTTCAGAGTCATATTTCTTTTCTTTAAAAAATATAATAAAAATATTATTCAGAAATGAAGTAACTGTTATTATTATTTATGGATTTAATTTATCGTATGAATATAGTCATGTATCTCCAGATTCATACAAAGGTTCAAAAACATAATAGTAATTAATAATTTATGAGCTATATTTTAATTATTTTCGAAGTAAAGTATATTTTCATAACTGATATTAAAATACGCTAAATTTTGAGAAACTGAATGTTTAACTTTTGGATTAATGTAACGAAATTTAGCAATGCAATCTCAATTCATAGGTGTAAGGGATAATAATAATAATAAACACAGTTTTTTTTTTCTTTTTTCACTAATTTTACACAACATATTCTATTATTCAAATGTTCATTCAAATCATTCTATTTATTATTATAATTATTATTCTTTCTTTCTTTCTTTTTTTTTAATGCGCCATTATTTAAAATCTTTTTTCGATAACATATTTGTTTAACAACATTCATTAAAGAAAGAAATAAGGATTCTAATTAAATAAAAAATACTATCCATTTTCATTTCAAACACAATTTCGTAAATATTAAAATTTAAACTGTAAATCTGATTTTAATTCTGAAGAAAAAACTACATTCTGTTTAAAAACATCGTATGTAGCTTAAACGTGTCTAAAACACTTTTTTTTTTTTTTTTACACTTTGTATAATTTTATTCTTATTTCCTCTCACTAAAATAATAAATAGAGGAAAACCGGGTGTCCCATAAATCTGTAGCTATTTTAAAAATTCGTAGAAACTGAAAGAAATGGTAGAATTGAACGCGGTTAGCGAAAACGTAATTTTGTGAAGGGGGATTTTTTCACAAATGATAAAAAAAAAAAAAAAGTTAAAATGTTTCGCCGATAGAGGACGTTGTACGTGAGAAAATCGCACATTTTTGTGAAAAACTATATTTATTTACATACGAATATTTACAGGCAAATAAATCCTATTCTATGAGTCCAAAATCGCCACAAATTAGAGTTTGCACACGAGTTACAACCAATTGGTAACTGCAACTTCAGTCGTCGGTTCCTACATGAGGGTAAACATCTTCATAAAGAACGCTTTATCCACCAAGTCACCATCTCGATTAAAACTTCATATATGTACAAATAGGGGGGAAGTTGGTAATAAGCTGAATAATCGTAGAATTGTGCAATTTATAGAAATCTGATTTGTATATTTTTCGTTAAGCATCGATGCAGTGCCCTCTATCGATCAAAAATTTAACTCCCCCCCCCCCCAAAAAAAAAAAAAATAAAATTAAAAATTAAATTCAAATTAAATAAATAAATAAATAATAATAATAAAATAGATTAATAACAATAATCCCTCTTCACGAGGATAACTTTTTCCCAAACTGCGTACAGTTCTACCAGTTTGTTAAAATTTTATGAAAATTTAAAATATCTACAGAGTTACAGGACAGTATATTGCCTTTAATATTAATATAATCAATAAAAGAGGAAACAATTTAAGGTAATAGGAAATGTCTCAGAAAATTACTCATAAAAATTCATCATAGTAGATTTAGTACGATGTGGACAAAACCTTCAAAAGCTACACAAAACTTTCTGTTATATAACTATAAGCAATATCTCTTCATACTGTTTTACATGAAAATAAAAGAGCGTTAAAAAAAAAAAATAAAAAAAAAAAAAAAAGCTTTTAAAATATAATGCTTTTATAGAGTGCCCTAAAAATTAAAAAGTAAGGGACATTTTGAAAAATTATTGTCAGCTTGAAGAAAAAACAATAATAATAAATATTGAAAAGTATTCAAAGATGATAAAGGAAAAGTTTATCTTTAACAAAAATAAACTGCTCAACTTTGAATAGTTTTCAATTTTTATTTCATTTTTTCTTAAATCTGACCCCAAATTTCTAATTTTTTTTTGCTTTTTAAGTCAAATTAAGATAGCATTCTCTATATATATATACACATATATATATATTTAAACTTTTCTATTATTTTTACACTTTTAGTTATTTATCAAATAGATTTTTTTTTTTTTTTAGTTGATTTTTGATTTACTTAACTTACTTCAAATTCAACAAAAGTTACATAATATTATTTAACACATTTCGACTATTTGTATTTATTTTTCAAAATTACATAATTGTTAGGAACATCATATAGTGGCAAATTGCGAAGTCTTACATTATTTTATATGTTTCACATTGGTGCTTTTTGCTGGTATTTTAAAATATTCATGATAATTATTTGGAAACCTTATAGTAAGTTCTAGAAATAGCCATCTAAAAATTTTAAATATTCTAGAGTTTTCTAGAAACTTTTGGAAACTTTTAAAATTTAGTTGAGTGCATGTGATTTCAGATTCTCAAATTTAATGTTGTATTCAAGAAGGTTCCTGAGAACGTCTAGAGACTCCATGGAATCATTTATACATTTCATAGAAACATCTATAAACTGCATGGGAACATCTATAAACTCCGTGGAAAAGTCTAGAAACTATTCTAGAACCTTCTAGAAGAATTCAGGTTCGAGAGAGCTTTAAGGTTTTTTAAAAAGAGTCTAGAATTTTCTAAAAAACTAAGACTTTAAGACTTTACCATGAATTTTCTAGAAGGTTCCATAAAGATTCCAGAAGATTCCATGATGTTTCAAGAAGACTCTGTGAAGTTTCAGAACATTATCACGAAGTTTCTAGGGGATTCTATAATGTTTGTAGGAGATTCCATGAGATTTCTGGAAGGTTCCATGGTATTTCTAGACATTTCCGGAAAGTTCAATGAAAATTCTACAGTAAATTCATATTAAAGAAAATTGATGGCAAACAAGCATAAGTGATGAGGCAAGATTTTCCAGGAACAGCATAGCAGTGTTGACCACAGAAAGAACTCTTTAAATAAACATATTGGTCAAGAGTGTTTTAATGATACTAAAATTATGTCCTGCTCAATACAGTTTGTTAAAATTACAATTACTTATTCAATCAAGATGTTTTATTTTATTTTCAAGACAGTCTTAATGCTGTCGTAATTAAAAATATGCGTAGCCTTCTTTTATGTAAACTTTGAAACTGTGCGAATCATCATTTTTCATCTCTTGACCCTCTGTATTAGGCTGTAGTTGTACATCTCACTGTGTCTCAGTAAGGAGCATTTTCATTACGTTCCAAATAATATTAAAATTAAAATATACATGTATAACATTTATTGATTGAGACCATTAAATTATATATTAATTATGATAACAAATCGTGAAATAAATTAATCCTATTAATTGGTATATTTTTCTTCATTAATCTGATGTTGCCGAATGCAAAACACCGGTCGTACCACCTTAATCTCTTAATTGCCCCAGGCGTATATATACGTTTTTTCAAAGGTCGATACTTTGTATTTTACTGCTATCAGTGAAACTACTCACAGGGTTTGACAATGTAATAAAATAACCTTGAAAGTGATCTTGACAGTGTTTTTAAAGGATTTACTCATTTCAGAATAGAGAGTGAACGGTGGCAATGGGGAGCTAATCTCATAAAATTTCCTCGGTAGGTAAGGGGTTAATACAGATAAGCAAACGTTACCCATCTATTACCAGGCATTAAGATTTTTTTTTTTTTGTTATTCTATTAATAATATATGAGTGAACATGTTTTAGTAAATATTGCATAAATATTTCTATTAATTAGAATAAAAAGCCCTGTAGATACCACCATGTGATAGATTCCTACAATCATAATTTTTAAGAATAGATAAATTGTTGTTCTATGATGGGGGCTAATAGCACCGAAGAAAGAAATCTATGCTTAAATAAGAAAACTCTAGAAATCCTGCTGAAGATGATAAGCTCAAAATGTATATTAATTACAGTTAAACACAGATATAATAAAATTATACTGTAAAAAATTAAAGAAGATGCTTTTATTGAAATGTGAACCAAAAAGCACAAAATATCTATCGCTATAGAATTAAAATGCAGGGTAAGAGAAAATGAAGTAAATGATAAACCATAATATTTACATACTTTTAAATCTTTAATAAATAAATAATTTAGAATTAAACAAAAACCATTTTTAAAAAATCTCCCCTGACTGGACTCGATCGTTAGACCTTTAGGTTCGTAGCCTGGAGCTTTACCTCACAGTCACAGCGTTCACGTAGGGAAAGTCTTTTTTTACAATATAGATTTTTTGTTTGCTCCCAGAGCGCTTACAAACATCATCCTCACTTGACCGTTCTGCAAAAATGCTCAACAGAAATATGACACTGAAAAATACTAATAGAAAGGTTAACAAATGACAATATATATATATAAACTACATTAAACATCTAAAAATAAAAAATAATAATAAAAATACCCAAAAAAAATATTTATAGTTCACTTTTAAAGAAAAAAAAAATGTTTTTATAGTTTTTCAGCAGTCCTATGTTAAAAATGCACATCAAGTCTTTTTACTGGTCTGCCAAAACGTGTCTTAAGTAGCGCTCCATCATTAGGCTTCTAATTAGTGTTGTTATTTGTTTTCGGTGCAGGATTTGGCGCATGCTGTTCAAGTCTTTGTGTGATTTCAAGAGGATAGAGTCTCTGGACTGGTCGTAGTAAAACTCCTTTCGATGTTCAAAGCTTAACCAGTCTAATAATTCCATCTTTACTAGGAAAGAGTTCGATGACCTTTGCCAAGGGCCAACATAAGCGTTTCTTATCGTCGCTGCCAATCAAGTCTATATCACCACTTGAGCTGTGTCGTGACTTTTGGGGATCGACGAACGTAGAAAACCCAGATATTCTCTTCTGAATCTTTGCTTTAAAGATTCTCTTACTCTCTGAATATATCTGTATCTTTCAACAACGTCAGTTTTCTCTATTTGATCCAAGTCAGGTACATCACTTGTTCGCAATTCTTGAAGGAACAATGAAGGCGTTAGAACATTTAGTTCTTGATCTTCAGATATGTACGTTAACGGTCTATTGTTCATTATAGATTCGCATTCACATACAAGCGTATGTAGTTCTTCTTGTGTCAGAGATGCTCTACCTAAGTTTTTTCGAAGCAAATCTTTGAGAATTCTTATAAGTCTTTCCCAGAACCCTCCCCACCATGGGGCTGATGGTGGGTTAAATTTCCATCGAATTTCCTTTACTTCAAACGTTCGTTGAATCTCAGTCCAATCCAAACTCTTCAATGCATTATTTAATCCAGTAAAGTTTGTACCGTTGTAGGAGTATAACACAGAAATCCGTCCTCTTCTCGCTATAAATCTTCGTAAGGCCTGAATGAAAGCGTTCGTACTAAGTGATGGAATCAATTCTAAATGTACAGCCCTAAACACAGCACAAGAAAAAAGTACGATCCAAAATTTTTCTTTGGGCTTGGTGAGCAGAGGACCTGCTAAATCAACTCCTGAGACTTGGAAAACTGCTGTTAATTTCGTTCGATCTTCTGGAAGAGGACGAAATGGTACTTCTAGATGTTTAACCTTATGCTTCTTACAGATATTACACTCATGTATGACATTTCGAATAATTCTTTTTCCCTTTAAAATCCAAAATCGTTCTCTCAAAATAACAAGTAGAGCGGACGTTCCAGCATGCTTGTTGACAATGTGCTCTTGCTCGATAAGTCTTTTCATTACTGGATGTTTGGAAGGAAGAACCAAAGGAAAAATAAAATCAAAGTTTTCATTTTCGTTTGTAAGCCTTGATTTCAGTTTTAGTATTCCCTCATCATCTTTATAAGTTTGGAAATTTACGAGAGATCTTTTGCCTTCTTTATCTGTAAAGCATTCAGTCTGTACACAACGAAAAAGTGTCTTTTGAGCATTTTCAATTTCTTCAGATGTAATATTTGGATATTTTCTGTAAGTCTTTAGATTTCGGTTGAAAACGTAATATCCAAGCTATGATTTTAACCATCATGGAAAATTTTGAAAGTCTGTTCGCTAATCGGGATACAACAGATTCAAACTCAATATTATTAGCAGAAACTACGGTTCTTCTTTTTTCTTGAGCAAACTCTTCTTCATTGATATTTATGACTGACTTAGGCCATTTCTCTCTTGGATTCTTCAACCAGACTGGTCCCAACCACCACTGAGATTTTAACAACTATTTAGCTCCACATCCTCTGGATGAAAGATCAGCAGGGTTCAATTCACCGGAAACATGGAACCAATTCTCAGTATCAGTAAGTTTCCTAATTTCATTTATGCGATTATTTACAAAAACTGACCACTGTTCTTGCCGCTTAATCCAACTGAGTACTGTAGATGAATCAGTCCAAAAATAGGATTCTATTTTTTCCATTTTCAGAGCATCTTTAACTGATTTGAACAATCTTGCTCCTATTGTAGCTCCCATGAGCTCTAAACGTGGAATTGTTATCTTTTTCAGTGGAGTTATTCGAGATTTAGTTTCAATAAGTGAATGTTCACCACACCATCAGTGGACTCAGATCTTAGAAAAACGCATGCGGCATAGACATCTTTTCTCGCATCTACAAATTTATGCAAACTTAGAAGTGACGATTCAGTCACACCAGTCCTTCTAGGTATTTTTATGTCTTTTTAAAAATGTAAATTTTTGACCCAACCAAGAAACTTCCTTTTAATTTCATCACTAACTTCTGCATCCCAATGTTCTTTAGTTTTCCATATGGCTTGAAGCAAAATTTTGGGTTGTATTAAAGCTGTGGCAATGTAACCTGTCGGATCGAAAATTTTACTAATAAATGACAAAATTTTTCGTTTCGTTAGTTTTTCTGTCTTATCAAATTTTAATACTTCATAATCTATTTCTAAGGTATCAGAGTATTTGTCTCATATTAAGCCTAACACTTGTGTTTTAAAATCTTGAGAAGGGATTTCAGGAAAAGCTGTACTTTCCTAGCCCCTAAGATCTAATTTCCCTTCTTTCATAATATCTGTGGCATACTTCACAAAGTTATCTAATTCTGAAATGTTATGTACACTGGCCACACTATTATCAACGTAAAAACTGTCACGCAATCTTTCCAGCAATTTTTTAGAATACTTTATTTTCAACGATTCAGCTGACAAATGGTGATGAATAACTGTCATGAGTAAAAAAGGGCTGCTCGTTACCCCAAAAACACAACGGGTATGACGGAAAACCTTTATGTCATCTTTGTCATCATACCAGAGGAATCTTAAGAAATCTCGATTTTTTTCGTGCAGAGCTATCTGTAAAAACGCTCTTTTAATGTCAGAAATAACCCCAATTTTGTATAAGCGAAATCTTGTTAAAATCGAAGGAATGGTTTCAATAAAGTTAATACCAGTCTTTCAGCAATCATTTAGGGACGGATAACCAGGCTTCTTAGCTGAGGCGTCAGAAACGGGCATAATTTTCATAGAGGTCATTCATGATGTTTCCCTAATTACTGGACGATGAGGAAGGTAATACGAATTAGCAAGTGCCAATTCTTCAACGGGAACTTCTTCAATAATTCTATATCAATCCACTTTTTAAAAACTTCATGGTATTTTTTACGATATCCAGTTTTTTCTAATTTTTTAACAGTAGATTATAACCTTTGTACTGCAACTTCATAATTGCTCGGTAAGCAAGCATGATAATTTTTCCACGGTAAATGGACCTCATATCTTCCATCTTACTTTTGTTTGACTGTTTCTTTAAAATGTATTATAACAGCCTTTTCAATATCTTCCCTATTACTTTGTTCTATAGGATCTCTAATGCCAAGGAGTTCTATATCCCATAATTTCGAAACCAATATATATTCTTGTGAAAGCATACTAATGACAGACATATTTATATCTCTACAACTACTGGACTGAGGGACTTTTCCCATCAAAGTCCATCCTAATTTCGATTCCATGGCGACTAAGCCTGACTTAAGTTGTTCTCGTCTACTAGTAAATAATTTACCCACGACGTCTGCTCCCAAAAGGACTTCGATAGGCCCAGAATTTTCAATGTCAGTTAAGTTGATTCCTTTATTTTTTAACTCACTCGTTTTTTAACCCCCAATTTCCCTGAGTTATCGCAGAAATATCATTACAAATGACATTTTGATCTAAAGCATCTAAGCTACAAATATAATCATTATGAAGATTACTCAAATAAATTTTGTAACATATATGTTTATTTATATTTGTTTTCTCTCCACCGAATAACGAATGACAAAATTCTTCTTCTCTTACAAAATCGAAATTTAATTCTTCTGCAGTGGGTTTCAATATATATGATTTTTGAGACCCTGTATCTAGGACAACTCTCGCTTTGCGCTTCGCATTTTTTCGATGCAGCATTACAACTAAAGTTTGTAAAAATACACTATTAGTAGCATGAGATTTTGATTTAGTTTCGTTCTGTGTAAATAGTGTGTCAACACACTTTTCTTTTATTTCATCGTGATTCGAAAGCGACCTAGAATCTTCATTATTTTTATTAGATTCCAACGTGGGACACATAAATTTTAAATGTTTCTTACTACAAATCTGACACCTAATGTTTGATTTACATGAATTGGCTACGTGGCCCTTAACTAAACAAATGCGACATAATCCATTATTTTTAATAACTGAAAGTTTCTCGCTTAAATGGATATAGAATGCTTTTTTACAAAATCGCATTTCATGATCGTTTGAACAAAACGAACATAAATTATTTTTTGAATCATGAGTAATTAGTTCCATTGCGGATGGATAATTATCTTTTACATTTTTATATATTGTTAAACCTTTATGTTCGCGCTCCGGAAGCGTATTACAAAGATCGGTTCTGCTCAATTTAATCTTTTCTTCGGACTGTACTTGATTTCTTAAAAACAGAAGTATGGCATCAAAACTCGATATTTTATTTTCACTTTCTAGAATTTTTCTCTGTCGTTCAAATAAACGTAATATATTTATGGGTAATGAACTTTCAACCAAGAGACATAAAATTAGGCCACACATTTCACTAGTAAAACCCAAAGTGCCTAGCGCTCGTAACTGAGTAGATAATCTATACATATAAAAGAGTACTTCCACTCACTCACTCACTGACTCATCAACGCACAGCAAAATCTACTGGAGCCACTGACCTCGAAACTGGGTCAGATTATAGAACATATAGTATAAGCACCCCCTAAGAAGCGATTTCGCGAAATTCGCCCCCCAAGGGGGAGCAGGGGGCAAAATGGGATTTCACAAAAACCTTCATATCTCAAAGACAAAAACAGATATCCGTAAAATTTTTGCTTTAAAATATAGCTAATACAAATATCTAAAAACCAATTTCTGGAATTGTAGAAATTCGGTCCCTAAGGGGGGAAAGGCGGTAAAACGTGATTTCACATGTGCAAAACGTGGTTTCACATACTCCTATATATCTCAAACAAAAAATCAAATATACGGGAAATTTTTGCTCTGATATATAGCTAATACAAATATCTAAAAAACAATTTCTGGAATTTTAGAAATTCAGCCCACAAGAAGGGGAAGAGGGGGCAAAGTGATTTGAAATAATCCTTTATATCGCAAACAGAAAAAAGATACATGTGAGATTTTTGCTCTAACATATAGCTCCCACAAATACATAAAACCAATTTCTTTAATTTTAGAAATTTGTCCCAGGTGGGACGAGAAAGGGGGGACTATAGGGCAAAAAAAATAGAAATACAGTTAGACAGTTCAAAATTGGTACAGATAGGTTTTAGAGGCCTGCAAGTCGAATGAGGATGTTTTCGAAAGTGTAAAGTTATTAGGAGGTTCAGAAAGAGGGTCGGGGCGTAGCGGCAAAAAAATAAAAATAAAAATAAAAATAGAGTTAGACCGTTCAAAATTGGTACATAGAGGTTTTTGATACTGACAAATCGATTGTGGATATTTTCGACTTTGTAAAGTTATTAAGAAGGGTGGTAAGGGGGGGGTCGGAGTGGCAAAAAAATTAAAAATTGAGTTAGGTCACTCAAAATTGGTACATGGAGGTTTTTGATAGGGGAGAGTTGTCTAAAACGGGAACGGCGGGTCAAATGGGGACGTCCAGTTTCTCGTTGATTAGTGCTGTCCTCTTTGAATCCAATAGTCTACGATAATTCTAATTCGACTATACGCAAGTTTGAATCTAGTCGTTGACATATTTTGCCGGATCTGTTGTTTTATACAAAGTTTTCAAATTTTTGCGATTTTCATTTCGATTGTGGCCGTACACTGCATTGTATCTTATCAAGTGACCTTTGAATGTTCGATTTTGGTAAGTACGTTATGGATTCGTCTAGATTTAATTTACATTTTCACATATTTCTTTATGGTTTTGTCTGACACGTGTGCGAAGAGACGCCACGTTTTTAGCACACGTCATGGTCGGCTCAAACGGGGACATTGACGGTAGTCCAAAATGGGGTCGTCTAACCCCAGAAATGTTCAGCTTTTAACACTTCGCCTAAGATAATAATGCATCTACCACAAGAAACTGAACGTTTCCAAAAAAGAGTGAATGACAAGAGGAGAGGTAAAACTGTCATACCCGCTTCATCACCTTACAAAACAGAATTGGAAGCTGTGGAATAGGAGAAAAATGCGAAGCAGAATAAACAGAAAAGGAAATTGGTCAAGAAACCCATCGAACCTAATCCTAGCTATCCAAAAGCTAAAAAAGAGAAGAAAATAAAAAACAATTCAAGACCCAATGTTATCATCTGATGAGGAACAGGATAGCGAGGACACTTGCATTTTTTGTAATGAACTTTACATTGACTCGAGAGACAAAGTTGTGTGGATTCAATGTAGTAGCTGTCGTGTTGGGCACATGAATCCTATTCAAGTGTTGAAGAAAGCGATATCAATTTCACATTTGACTTTTGTGTTTTATTATTTTTTGTGTCATGCTAGTAACTGTTGAAAAAGGTAACAAAAATACATTATCTGCATTTTGATTTTGCATTAACTTCACTTTTTCTTTGTAATCCAAGTTTTTTCTTATAAGGAGGTTTATTACGTCTTAATTCACATTAGGACTTGAATTTACGCTATTTCTTATGAGTACCCCATTTTACCCAACCGGTTGTCCAAAACGGGGACTTTGCACATTTTTCAGAAAAATGCTTTTTCTGCCTATACTAATGATATTTTTTTAAAAATAACTTTGCCATCTGATAGTCTAAGATATGCTCTAATCAGGAAGTGCTTTGCCGAATTTTCTTTATTTATAGATTTTTTTGTGCGGACAGAGATATGTTAGCGTCCCCGTTTTGGACAACTTTCCCCTACCTACAAATCAATTGGAACATTTTCGAAATTGTAAAGTTGTTAGAATAGACTGGAAGGGGGCAAAAAAATATAAATAAGAGTTAGAGCACTGAAAATTAATGTTATTGAGGCCCGATAAATCGATTACAGATATTTTCGAAAGTACAGAATTATTACGAGAGGCGGGAAGGGGGGGCGGCCGCATGATTAAAAATAAAAAAATTCAGATAAAATGTTGTAAATTAGTATTATTAGGTTTAAAAGCCCGAGAGAACGATTGCGAGTATTTTTTAAAGTCTAAAATAATTAGGAGGGTTGGGAACGGTAGGTGAAGGAACATACGTGCCTGTATACTCTGCCGCAGGCAGTGGGGACCCGGAGCGATTATTCCACCGATGGGAGAAGATTTTTTTTGTGTGTGTGTTTTATATTTATGTTTTTCCCTTAAGATAATATAGTGATTCATGAAGAGTGTCAGACAAAAATGCGCGCGCGCAGCCGAAGGCAGCGGGGACCCATTGCAACAATTTTTTCCAGTGAGAATTTTTTTTTTTTTCTGCATGATAAAAATTAATGCAGTTTTGAGAATTCATTGATTATAGTGATTCCTTTAAAAATAGTGACAAGCGAAGCGGGCGTAGCCTGCTAGTTTATTATATAAACCGCTCAAAGAACCATTTTTCTTATTATTAGGCCTAAGAACAAGTTTTAATAATTCACGAACATAAAAATCCATCAAAAGGTCTTCTCGACCGTACCTTTCTTTTAAGCTCTGTATAGCTAAATCATAATTTTCTTCTGTTACGGGATATGACTGAACAATTTCTCTTGCTTCTGATTTAATTTTAGTTGACTGAATCAAATAGTGAAATTTATCTGATTTACTTAAATTTTTATTCTCATGAATATTCTTAAATTGATTCTAAAATGTGAGCCAATCTTTTAAATCTCTCCCGAACGTGCAAAGTTCAA
Organism: Salticus scenicus; assembly: GCA_963930645.1. Taxonomy (NCBI): domain Eukaryota; kingdom Metazoa; phylum Arthropoda; class Arachnida; order Araneae; family Salticidae; genus Salticus; species Salticus scenicus. Next base: position 97,912,375 of record OZ005661.1, read on the forward strand.
CTTCAGGAAGACGCTGACATAATGTTTTACCCGATTTGTTATCCTCTAATAGATTATCATTATCAACAAAATTACTTTCTTTTACATTTAAATTTTTGTGATTTTCTAAAAAGCGTTGAGCTCTTAATTGAATTCTCAACGACTTTTCCCTATATTCTTCTACAGAATCAAATTCGTTTTCAAATTCTTGTTCTTTTAAACTATCTAAATATGTATTATGTGTTAGTTCTAATGTATCAGATTTTTGTTTAAATAAAACTAAACTGATCTCTACTTCTTCGAACGAAGAATTTTTCTCTGCTAGTATATTTTCTAGCTTATTATATGCCCTCGTGAAGGAAGCTCTGTGTGCAGTTTTATTTCCATTTTTACTATCAAACAATATAATACAATATTCACTCAATATTTATTTTACTAAAGTTTACTTAGTAAATTTCGTTTTCATAAATTTGAAATTACCATAAGATAAACTTCAAAACCAAAATATTTCCGTTTTACAAACTTTCAACTGACAATCATAAACTTCAAAATATTTTTTTTCATTATATCAGTAAATAATACATTTTGTATTACAATCTAATACAATCTAAATGATATAATACATTCATTAATAAAATGCATTCATTTATGAAATATTCTTCGTAAATTTCGTTTTAATATTCTTCATTCAGATCATCAATGAAAAACTTCAAAATGGAAAAAAAAATCTAATCTTCTTACCTCTGAATTATTACTCATTCTATTTTAAAAGACGCCAGGCCCACCCAGTGGCGTCAAATGTTGATTTTACAATCATTTTTTCAATAAATAAATCAGGCTGGAGTCTTGAATTAGAACATAGAACGATAAAATAACTTCAATTTTTCTTTTAATCAAACTGCACACACTACACAATCAACAGATATTGTTGAACACAAACATTTCTATTTACAACCTATTATATACAAATTATATACAGAGGGCCCAGAAATTAAAGTAAATTCGAATAATACTCGCACAGTAGCGACATAACGATCAGAACAGAACATTCTTTCTACCTTCACCGGTAGCGGTAAACAGAGGCATTCCGGTATCACCCGCTTCAACTGGAGAGGAGTTTAGTTGCTCTGCTGCTATTGCTGGCCTTGTGGGAGGAACTATTACAACTGCTCTAGCTTTGCAACACCCACTATCTAAATAGGCTATACTTTTAGTATCATATGATGCTTTTAATAAACTGACGTGAAAGCTTTATAGCGACATTTTGACTTAAAAAATAAAATTGTTTATGCATCACTTTTAATTTTTATAATTAGACAATAAATTTCTTATCTATCTATTACGCACTGCAAAAAATAAACTTGTAAAAGTACAGGAAAAATCTGGCCGCTGGGGTGCCAGTATTTCTCCGTCAAATATACAGTTTAAAACCACAAAATTGTATCACTGACATATATTTTACGCAGAAATCCTATAAAACAAACAAGTTTTTTGTTAAAAGTACTATTTTGTTCTGTATATTTGACGGAGAAAAACTGGCGCCCCAGTTGCCAGATTTTTCCTGAACTTTTAACACATATTTTTTACAGTGTGTTTATTATGGCATAATAATTCTACCTTTAGTCGTTTACACATAGATAATTTTACATATTTTTTATTCACCAGTGTATAAATATAACCTAAGGTATTTTCCTAATAAACGTACTACTTAATCCATTTTTTATTGTAACAATCTTTTACATCATTTTTCTGTTTTCCTGCGATTCAGCTTTATTTATTTATTTATTTCATTTTTGATTATTTATTTTAGTAAAAATCATGTAAAAAATATTTACTTTGGTACAAAAACAAACAGCATTACTAAGAATATAAATATGCAATTTCAAACAAAAGTCTCAGAAAATACTTTCAAGTTGTTAAAAATTTTCTCTGTTTGCCAGGCTTCGTCTCATGCTCCAGTTTCGTAGAAAAATTATATCTCAATTAAATCTCTCTTGGTGTATTAAGATCATAGAAAAATAACTTAAATAAATATTTTCATCCAATTCGAAACACCGATTCTTGTCAAAACATTTAATTGGTTTCAAGTATTTTGTTCATATTTTGTTTACTCAGAGTTATATTCGGATAGAATTTGTGCAGATGCTTTAGATAAATGCAATACAAATAAATATCATATACACTGATGGAAAAAAAAAATCCCAACACCAGGAAAGAGCTGTGCTAGATAAACGAAATTTGGTAGGCGTGTTTATACATCTGAAAGATGACGTCGATTCAAATTTCGAGCTACGCGCATAAGTGTGGCGCTTGTAGCGACACTATGAACATGCAAATGAGGTTTGCTTTAAATAAGCGCTGTAAGGTTCGTGATCGTTATTTACAGTTGAGATTTGACGTAGTGGGTTAATGTTAGTCAAGGATGCCTCTAAGAAGACGAAGAAGCCATTATCAACAGCTCACTGAGTTTGAACGAGGTCGTGTAGTAGGGCTACGAGAAGGTGGGTTTTCTTTCCGCGATATTGCAGAAATACTTGGCAGGAATGTATCCACTGTGCATGAGTGTTGGCAGCAGTGGTCAAGGCAAGGTACTGCCTCAAGAAGACAGGGTTCCGGGCGGCCACGTGGCACTACTGAGAGGGAAGACCGCCGTGTTCGGCGTATGGCTGTGGCTAATCGTACTGCGTCTGCAGCGGAAATTCGAGCTGCAGTTGGCACCACAGTGATACAACGAACTGTTACAAATCGGTTACTTCAAGGACAGCTCCGAGCCAGACGCCCTGTAGCGTGCATTCCACTGACTCCAAACCACTGCCGTTTGCGACGTGAGTGGTGTCAAGCTAGAGCTCATTGGAGGACGGAGTGGAGATCTGTTGTGTTTTCTGATGAAAGCCGGTTCTGCCTTGGTCGCAGTGATAGCCGTGTGTTGGTTAGAAGGAGGCCAGGTGGACGCCTGCTAGCGACCTGTCTGCGGCCTAGACACAAAGGGCCTACTCCTGGAGTTATGGTTTGGGGAGCAATTTCGTATGACAGCAGGAGCACTCTCGTGGTTATCCCACGCACCCTGACTGCAAATTTGTACGTCAGTCTAGTGATACAACCTGTTGTGCTGCCATTCATGAAAAGCATTCAAGGGGTGTTTTCCAACAGGATAACGCTCGCCCTCATACCGCTGTTGTAACCCAACATGCTCAACAGAGTGTCGACATGTTGCCTTGGCCTGCTAGATCACCAGATCTTTCTCCAATCGAGCACGTATGGGACATCATTGGACGACAACTCTAGCGTCATCCACAACCAGCATTAACCGTAACTGCATTGACCGCCCAAGTGCAACAGGCATGGAACTCCATCCCACAAACTGATATCCGACACCTGTACGACACAATGCATGCACGTTTGCATGCTTGCATTCAAAAGTCTGGCGGTTACACTGGTTAATAATGTACCAACATTTCACATTTGAAATGGCTCTTCTCGCCAATGGCTCTACCTGTGATCTTGAAACTTTAATCAATTAAATATGTTACCTAGACAAATGTATTGCTGAAATTTCATTACTGTACAATAATTTTTTCTTGGTGTTGGGATTTTTTTTTTCCATCAGTGTATTATGTGTCTATGGTAAATTTTTAAAAAAGTATTTTTTTTCCATGTTTATCAAGGTTTTTAATATGCTACTCGTAAGTAAGATTAATGATTATTAGGTCTTCCCTCAAAGGAATTAATCTCAGAGATTTCGCTCTAACAACATAGATTACATAATATATATATATATATATATATATAAAGACTAGCAGACCCGGCCACGCGTTGCTGTGACTAAGTTATACGTTGAATTATACGGCTGTAAACTATTTAGTACAGTTAAATTATTATTTACGAACAAAGACGAAAACGTTGTAGCCGATGTAAAAACCCACAGGGTTGAGATTTGAAACTTAGGTCAAAATTTGGAAGCGATTGATAAAAATTTTCGTAGTGTTGATATTAAGCACAAATTAATTTTATTGTAGGGTCCTATAAATTTTAATGGAGAAGTGATATATATTATTTCTAATGCTACTTTGGATAAAATTGCTAAAATGACTAATATATAAATTAAATTCTTTTAAAATTCTATTAAAATAAAAGTATAAAAGAAACAGACGATTTCAAAATCAATTTTTATGGAGGAGTGAAATATAATATATGCTATAATGGATAATTTTACTATTAAATGACCTCATCATTTTAAATATTTTAAAGAGGGCAACAGCTGTAGTTATAAAAGGGAAAACAATAAGGCTAAACCAGAAAAATAAGTAAATTTGATAAATATTTTAAAACTTTAAAATTGGAAATCTTATGAAATATTGGACATTTAAAGTAAATACATGTATCATTTTAAATACAAAAAGATTTTGGAAAAGTTTGGTGTATTTTAACGAAGTGATGAGAAGTTTTTGAGTATGTTAAAATTTTAATAGTAAATTCAAGTCAATAAAGATGGGAAACATTGAGGATTAAGATAAGAATAATTATAAGATTTAAAAAAAAAAAAAAAAAAAAAAAAAACTTTTTATATACCATGCTTTTAAATTTTAATATACTAATAATATACAAATTAAAAGGAAAATGATAAATATTCTATCATAGTTTGAAGTCAAATTTGTTTTCAAATGTCTAAATAAAATATCTGATGTAAGATACTAATATTTTGCAGCGGAATAGATTTCATTTCTGTCATCCTTGGCGAAAAAAAAAGAATATCGCCAAATTATCTGGCGAAAATATTTAATTCCTTTCAAAAATCATGGTTATTTTAACAACTTATATTAAAAGAGTAATGAATAATATGAAACAATATTTCGTACAATACATATTACATGTCATACATACGTACAATGAATAATACATATTACATTTCGTACAATGCATACATCTGGCATGTATATTTTCGTGTTACGCTTTTGATCGCCAAATAATAATAATAATAATAAAAAAAGCCAAGGGCGACAGAGTTTAAAAATTTAAAATTAAAATTTTGTCAATTTGACAGCAAAATAATTCAATCTAACACCCGCGATAACTAATACATATCTATACCCAAATATAAGGATTAAAATCGGGAAATAAATTTCCTCGATTTTTAATAATTTCTTACAAAAAATCCAGTGGGCAATTAACATAGGAAATCTTTTTCTTGGCTGCACAGACGGTCAGTGAGTCACACTTCGCTTGCGTATAGAACTCATAGATATAGTATAGCATATATAGAATAGAGTGATCATTGGGGAGAAAAAAGTTATTCCTTTTCATTTGGGAAAAGACGACGTTTTTACCAAAATATGGCCGTCTTTCCCCGAGTGAATACACACGGGAATACATACTAATATTTTAGCAAATAAAATTTATGAATAATTTATTTGCTAAAGGGGAATGGAAGACTCCAGATACAGTTTCAAATTCATATTTCTTTCTTTCTTTTTCTTTTTTCTTTTTTTTTTTTTTTTTTTCAATACCACTTAATGGCTGTTTCCAAAGCTTTTATTTTTTATCTTTTTTCGGCATCAAAAATCTTTCTACGATAACATGGGGATGAGAGATCTATATATATTACTATATCTATGATAGAACTACATTAGCACTTTATCAATGTGTATAAAATCTTTAAATTGATTATGACGTCAATTTTCGTGAGATGCATAATTTAACTTTTTATAATTTTTTAACGTTCACGTTTGATTAAATGTATTTATTTTTATGTCGAAAGAAAATGAACTCGTATTTTTTTTTTTTTTTTTGGCAACAATTAAATTAATGGAACTCACAGATATTTTGGAGCAACTTTAATAAAGGTCTATAATTAACAAATAATTGCAATAAAACAATATTGTGACAATAAATTGAGATAAAAACTATCCTATCTCTCAAGTTGGATCAAACTGCACACAGTGTGCAAAATTTCATCAAAATCAGTTCCTTAGTTTAGGAGTTTACCCCGGACAAACATCGTGACACGTAATTTATATATATATACAGATTAAATTATAAAGTTTTGATCAATGAAGCACAAATAAGTAAAAAACAGGATTAATTTCACTGTATTATCTTCATTATAATATGAATTCAATTTACACTTCAGTCTAAGTAACACGTGGCCGGCTATGCTAACACCAAAAATTTAAAAAGTGGAAATAATTGAATTATACGAAATTTATTAATAGGTTAAAAAGTTGAAGATTCTTTGTGTAGATGGCAGCACCAAATATATTTCAGCTTTCATTTCAACCCAGTCGAAAGGTATCGACATCTGTTAGAATCATTTGGAGTTAACAGATAATTGTGACTGTCAAATAATAACAGACAAATAATTAGCAATAAATTAAAATTGCGACTATAATTTGAGATTTAAACTATCCTATCTCTCAAGTTGGATCGAACTGCACATGGTGTGCGAATTTTATTATAATCGGTTAAGTGGTTTAGGAGTCCATTGAGGACAAACATTGTGACACGAGATTTATATATATTAAGATAAATAAGGAATTAAAATTTTCTCTTTAAATAATTAAGTACCTGAATAATCGAGTTCACAAGGATCTATTTTTAAAAATAGATCATAGTGTAAATAAAGCGATTTGTTTTATTAAAGTATATTTCATATTTGTTTGCCTCGGACTGAGTAAAGGTTACCAGTGAAAAGTAATTTTCCCGCAGGTAAGAAAAATTCAAATAGAAAAGTCATATCAAACTCGTAACTTTAAATTTTTATCAAAATTGTTTAAATAACTTTTTTTTTTCTTTGAGTTATATATAAATATAAATATATATATATATATATATATATATTTCTTCGGAAAAAATCATGGGATAAAATCGACTGCTAGTTTTCATGAACAAAAAGATAAGTCAGGTCGGGTTTTCTTTTTAAGAAAACTATACCCTATTTTTAGCTCCATAAGACTACTGTAGGTAATGAAAATAGTGTATTCGGTCAAAATTTTGGCTTCGTGTTTTCATCTAATTTACATATTTTATCGTCTCTAAATCGTCAAAGAAATTGCTTTTCTTTCTTAATTAGTCCATTTGTATGCGTGTGTGTATGCATGTGTGTAATGTATGTGTGTGGAGAACGTTCTGACTATCATATCTCTAAAATGAATCAAGGTAAAAAGACGAATATCCAGCATTGAGATAAATCCAATGTACAGTTGAATTTCCCAACTTCTGGTAAAAATTAGAAAGACGTAAGTGTAAGTCTGTATCTTAGAAAAGGCTCTAATTTTTTTTTTTTTTTTTTTTTTTAACTTGCTGTCTAATCACAATTTTAGATGTACTTCTGTATGTATTAGTTGGTTATTTCAGAAAAATTGTTAGGCGTTTTTTTTTATAAATATTCCAACTTAGGTTTCGCCAAAAAAAAAGCTGCTAATAAACGACTTTACGGATTCTATATAGAATCGCCATTATAACGCCTTTTTGCATGGCTTTTCACACATAATTGTTTGTTTCCAGTGAACAGATGAGTTTCCCAAGTATGAGTCAAAATCAAAGTACAACCTAGTATAGGTATCTCATAAATGACTTTTTTTTTTTTGCTACTCGTATTCTTTTTTAGATGTCGTTTCGCATGCATCTCTTAGTAACCATAGGAAAAATGGCAGGCTTTCCGATTAGATAAGTAAATTTGGATGATGAAAATTAGTGTTATGAAAAAGGCTCTACTTAATAAATAAATAAATAAATAAATATACTATATAAACTTTTTTTAACATAACTTTATGACGTATGTATTAGTTCGCTCTTACAAGAAAATTGTTAGGTGTCTGATTTATAGATTAGTCTTATGTCCTATGATCAAACTGTCTCATAATAATAATAATAATAATAATATGTGCACTATGTATTAGTGGGTAATTACAGTCACGTGGCTGTTACACACCAGATTTTTTTTAAGCGCTCCAGCTATTTTCACAAAAATGACGTTTCTATCGTATTTTAGCCGGGAGTAGTGCCTGTTACAAGTTATTGCTAATTATTCTAAAGGTAGTGTGGTATTTCAATTCAAAATGTCATCTCAAAAATATGCTGATTATATATTTTTTTTTTCAAAATTATTCAAATAATTTCCCCCAAAAAATGTTCTGTTATATCTTGTAACAGGTGGAGGGAGGGTTAACAATGAATGTTAATTACCCTAAAAATGATTATAAGTCTGTCTGATAAGCTTAAAATACTTTAAAAAAAAAACTTAACCCTAAGTTTCTATTAAAATCATTTGAGCCATTACGGAGAAAACCATGTTTCTTCTAAATTTTCCAAGAGGAAGAATAAGGATTAACAATGAATGCTAATTTTCCTTAAGATGATGATGATGAATCAGATAGGTTTATCCTCTAAAAAAATACTTAACCCGAGATTTTTACCAAAATCGTTAGATTCATTTCTCGGGAAATCATATATTTGTCACATTTTGCAACAAGCAGAGTGGGGGTTTAGAGTGAACGCCATTTTTTTTTAAAGATGAAGATACATCAGATGGTTTATCTTCTCAAAAAGCTTTTGGCCTTAAGTTTTTATTAAATCCGTTATATACATTTCTATATAAGCCGAAATTCTGCCTTATTTTGCAATCGGTGGAGTGCAGGTTAGCAAATAACCGGATGAGGCTAAGTAAAATTAGCTTCTAATCCCAAAATGCCTTAAACCTAAACATTTATGAAAATCGTTAGATCTGTTTCTGTGAATCACAAAACACATATAGATGTGAAATGTCACGTGATTAACTCATTTAACATAAGGAAAGTATTAGGATTAAAATTCAAACATTTAAAAATAAAAAGAGAAATTAAACAGTTTGTTTAGATTAAAAACACCTTTTAACTGTGTTCTCTTGTTAAATCTTTTTGTTTGTAATGTATTATATTACCGAGACACCTTTAAATACATTTCGTTTGTAACTAGAAAGAAGAAAACTCACAAAAATTATATTTATAGGGTTTTCTTTTTTTTTTCTTTTTTTTTTTTTTTTACGTATTTAAGGAAAAATTATAAAATAGATTTACTTAGCCTTATATAATGTCTAAAAGAGGTAAACTTACAAAAATATAATTCGTTTTTAACTATGTATAAAGAAATCTCACATCTCTTTACTTTTAAAGAGTATGTATGAAAATATTGCATTTGCGTAACTCTGTACGATGCCTAAATTTTCATTCTCACAATTTAGTGTACTAAATGAAATCTTCATACATGTGAAATTTGGCAGTAATCAGTTTCTAACTATATCTCATAATATACCCATATAGCACATTTTGTACCAGGAATGTTCTAAGAATGTTGCACTGCAACATTAGTTACGTTCCTGAGATATCGCATTCGTCTTAAGAACATCCCAACAGTGTTGTATACACGGAGAAATGTCCGCGCCAAGCGACATCCCATTGCAACATCCATAGGTCATTACATGAAACGTCTATAGGTCGTTATATGCGATATTTATAGGAGATTACAAAGCGACGTCTATACGATGGTATTTATTAACATCCTATCAATATTGAATGCACGAAGAAACGTCCGTGACTGGCGGCATCCCATTGCAACATCTGTAAGTCCTCGCATGAAACGCTTGTAGTCTTGATTTTGTCTCCAAGGAAGTAGCACGTGTTTTTTGCATTTGATGAAGAAAGGCCACGTCCTTTCGAAACCGGCTGTGCTGGCTTCAATTTTACGGTGTGTGATGAAGTTTTAATGTTTATATATTGAGAGTACACTAATTTTGAATTTAGATCATTACATGCAATATTTATAGGAGACTATAAAGCAATGTGTATGCGTAGGTATTTTTTAACATTCCAACAATGTTCTATACACGGTGAAATGTCCATGCTTAGCAACATCCCATTGAAATATCTATAAGGTTAACACATTAAAAGTCTATAGATTGTAATCTTATAATCTTGCAAGAGACAATCTTTATAGACATGTCATGTATTCACTTACAGATATTCTAGTGGAATGTTACTGAGCATGGACATTTCATTGTGCATAGAACACTGGTATGTTGATAAACGTCTAAACTTAGAATTTACTTTTTAATCCATGTAACAAAATAACGTCTATGCATAATCAGTTATAAACCGGTTAGCAAAATTTTGTGGACAGAAAAAAAAAAAAAAAAAAAAAAAAAAAAAACAGCAGCACTGAACACAGCAATATTGGCTTTGCCATTTTTACACACACGGAAACATAGATCTCCATTATACACTCGTTGCCATAAAAATTGCCAAGAAAGAAATGTCAGAATGAAATGAAATTTATACACATAAATGTAACATCGATATAAGTAAATAATTAAAACATCAAAGCGAAATTATCATTTATTACAGTAAAAAATAAGAAAGAATGGAGGTTCTAGTACCCTATTGGGCTACATCTAGCGTGAATGCATGATGCGATATGGGCGAGCATTGAGGCATACAAGTCCTGTAGGATGTCCTGTGGCATCTCGTTCCACATTTGTTCTAAACACGCTTCTAATTCGTCCAGATTCGTAGGCGGCTCAAATTGCCGCTCGAAGTGATTCCAGATATGCTTCTTTGGTCACAAATCTAGGGATCGAGCAGGCGAGGAAAGTGTGGTATTGTGGCGGAGGCAGTCCTTTGACATCATTCATGTGTGTAGTTGAGCACTGTTCTGTTGAAAATTCCCATGAGTGGCAGCACCTATGGCTAAAGGATGTCACGAACGTACAGCTGAGTTGTCATGGTGCCGTGGATGAATATTGGGGATGACCGTGTGTCGTTTGCAATATCATTCCATACCATCATGCCACATGTGAGCACGGTATGCAGCTGTAAAGAATAGGCAGATTTAAAGCATCGCGCCTTTGCCTCTACACGTACATGTTAGTCATCACTGCTTAAATTGAATCTGGATTCATCGCTGAAGACGACCTGGTTCCATTCGGTTACAATCCAACCCCGTCGAGCGTGACATCACTCCAAACGGAGGAGAGGGGTGGTGGATGTTATTGGCAACACACGAAATGGGAGCTACGATACCAAATGTCCTTCAGTCAGGCGCCTTTAGAATGTAAGAAAAAAAGGGGGAAAAAGAGCTAAAAAACGCCATAGAAACAGCATGGGAAGAAAATAAAAAAAACTCACAATGTAAAGTGTGTTAGAAAAAAAAAAAAAAAAAAAAAAACAGGCTCACACCGGAAGTAATAAGAGGACAAAATTGACTAGAAAAAGACATCGAAGAGCGGGAATCGGGCGGGCTGGGGCATGGGTCCTATCGTCCAGGATTAATACGACTCGCCTAGTATTTGTTAGCCAAATGTGCCATAATTACTTCTTGGTGCGCAAATTTTTATGGCAATAAGTGTACATATATGCCCATCTACGCTCTCGCTTCAATGTCTGGCATGTTTTAGTCAACTGGCGATTAGCGTTACTTCATCTTCCATCCCAGAAGGAAAATTGACAATTGAGATGAATTGTTTTTGAAAGTTTAAAGAAAATGAAAATTACAGGACTGGCTTTATTTCTTCAGTTATTAAATTTGATTATTAAAAAAAAAAAAGTCAATATTTCTAAGAAATTGGCAAGAAGTGTATATAAAAAAATCGGAAAATAGTAAGACTAACTCAAATAATAATAATTAAAAAAAAAAAATGTGGGATTTAGTTTAGGTAGGTTCTTAGTGATTTTTTCGATGGCGCCTTTGCGCATTGTATTCGGAATTAGAACCCTCCACCGGTGGCGTACGAAAGCGGGCTTTTCAGCGATCTACCTAAACAGGAAAACACAATGTAAGAAAGCAAATTGATTGGAAACAATGCATAGAAAACAGGGAAAATCATCAAATACTTTTTTTTTTTTTTTTTTTACTAAATAATTACGAACAATTAAAAATAAAACTTAGAACCTACAATCTCACAATATAAATGCATTAAATTCCCAATCACAACAACTAGTCATAAGAACATCTGTTATGCTTTGCGTACATGAAAACCAAAGTAATAATAATAGACATCACTGAATACATCTAAATTAAAAATGCATGAATCGTAAAAATATGCAAAATTCCGTATAACAGCAATATATATATATATATATATATATATATATATTCTTCCATATCTCTATGCTTCGCTTACATGAAAAAAAAATAATAATTTTGTATCCTACCTTGAAAGGCATGAAAATATAGCAAAGTTCGTGCATTAATCAGTAATACGTAAGTCTGCATGTTTTGAGTACATGAAAACAAAACAAAATAAAATTGCTGGACATCTACTTCGAAAGACATCAATCTGAAAATATAAAAAATTTCGTATTACATCAATCAGTAACATACATTTCTGTATGTTTTGCGTAAAGAAATATATATATATATATATATATATATATATATATATATATATATATATATATATATATATATATATATATCACTGGATACCCTTACAAAATTTACTTAAACATAACTCCTTAAAATGTTATTAAATAGAATATCAAACACAAATTTATATAAATAACTTACCACTAAACCAAGGACTGACAAATGTATCAATATCTTAGGAACCAGACAGTGTACTACACTACATCTGAGCCTCTATTTTTATAACAGCACCCTCGGCAAAACACAGACAGACTATAGGAGCAAAATTTACTTATTCTATCGCATTTCAACTATAAAATGCATTCAACTATGTAAATCATTCCTGAAAAGTAAGGATTCCTTATTTATTATTATTATTATTATTATTATTATTTTCGATGGACGTCAAATTATATAAACGAATAATTTTCATAACAATATATGACGGGTAACAATCGGAACTTTATAACTGTTAAATTACGTCTTTGACATTCGTACATAAAAACACAATTACTTAAGGGGGAAAAATAAATTACGTATCACATTACACTATATTTAGAACTATCATAATTTTAATATTGAAAAACCCAACGACAGGAAAAGCAGAATTTTTAGATAGGTCGAAAAATTTTCATTTCAGACACAAATAAACCGTATTAAAACCATTTCCTGAAATGTAAATTTCCTAAGTTATATTTATTAAGAACTTCACCAATGTTATTTTACTTTTGGATTTAAACATAGATAAATTACTTCAGAATCTACAAATATTCATATTAAAATTAGTATAAAAGTAATTTTTCCGGAATCAGGGTAAAGCAATAGACAAGATTTTGAAAATAATCATCGCATCTTCTGCTGAAGTGCCCCTTAGTTAAGTTTTAATTTTGATAATTTCTTTGAAATCTTCTTTATTTAAAATTTGTAAACATTGCGTTGTTGAAAAAAAAAAAAAAAAAGTTTTAAATAAATAAAGAGAATGAGTCAAATTATACTTTTGAATTGTAGTTTTATTTCTATTAAATAAATACAAATAATTCAGAATATGTTAAATCATCTTTAAATCAAAATTTTTTTAATTCATATATTCAGTTTAAATTTCTTCTCAGAACAACTAAAAAAATGTTTTACCTTTTATTATCTGCAGGAGGGTCGTCATCCTGATGAATATCTAGAGGAGGAACACCCCGGGTTTCAGAATTTCTATTATACACACCAAAATCAAAAACTTTTCGCTTACACCAAATCAAAATCTGCCTCCTCTTCCCGAAAATCCTCTTCTATATCCTTTCCTCTTTCATTCCAAATTTCCATCCCCTCAACTTTAATCCAATCCTCAATTTTGGTAACACCTACTTAACTTTTACTGGTCTAACTTCACCCTCCAGATTATTTTTATTAAATTTTATTTTTCCTCACTCCAGATGTTATAAGAATTTGTTTATCCATCCAGGTGGATTTTCAAAAATTGTTTATTCGACTGAAAACTCTCTACCACCGGACCCCTTTCTTTATTCCCTTACGCATATCTTTCATAACTATTATATTTCTACTCCCTTACTTTTCATAAAATCTTTTCTTTTCATTTTATATTTCTTATGAGTTTCCCTTCTTTTCTTGTGAGTCTTGTAATCTCAAAGGTTTGTTATTTGACTAAAATTTTTCTGTACGTTCCCACGCATGCTTGGTCATTCGATCTTGAATTTTATGATTCTGTTTTTAAATCGCAATATCACCTGGTGTTCTTTACTTTCTTTTATGCATCTTGACCATTTCCTCTTAAAGTAACTTTAGTGACTTACACTTCTATGTATAACCTTTTATGAAATCGAACAATACCATTTATACTTTACAACGGATTAGATGCATTTGCAAAGTTAGAATGTTTTGAATTTAAAGCTACTTTACCCGTATTCTTTGTTCTTTTCCACTATCCTTTTCTATAGTTATTTATTGGTGTTTTTTCCGATTCCTCGCTGGAGATGTTCAGTTATGCTGAGTTAGTATTTCAGCACTTCCGTTTGAATAATCTATTTCCCCCCCCCCCCCGAAAATCGCAAATCCTGTCATTAACTGTTGACACCGTATCTCCCAAAACTCCCCTTAGACCAATTAAAATTCGCCCTTCGAAACCCTAAGATAAAACTTAATTCAAGACTGGTGATTGGATATAGTGTTTTAACGTGGGAGTGTTAAAGACACAACGAGAGTCTGGAGAAGAGAGAGAGAAAAAAAAATTGACGGAAGTCCCCTAAAATTCTTTAAAAAAAGAGATTCCGCAGCTGTACTGACCCCCCATATTTGTTTTCGTGATTTTCGTCTCACCCCTGAACTCCGAAAATATTTTTCTCTAATCCATGTATCAAACAAAAAATTTTATTTCGTTTCTAACCGTATCTTATTACTCTTCTCTCCCCAAATTCGACAAACTCGCGCACATTCCAAACCTGATAGAAACACATACCGGCCGGAGAGGGATTCTTTACATGAAACACAAAACTAGCCTTTTTCCTGGAAACGAAGAGAAAAACAACAGCTGGCGAGAGTACTGCATACTTTGAGAAGCAAGCGGGAAGGGAGAAGATTTTGAAGAAATTTCTTACGATAAGGAATTATAATTATTTCATCCCTGTGTATTTACTTTTACATTTTTTTAAAAATTAAAATTAAATCTTAATTGCCGTAGAATTAAAAAAAAAAAAAAAAAAAAAAAAAAAAAAAAAACCTGCAAATTGTCCTTAAATTAAATTGAAATCAAAATGTCACGATAAAAAGAAATGCTATTAATCAAACTGAAACACTATTATGTAAAAATTAATTGTGACAAAACCAAGCTGATATATTCGTTTGACGTCGAAGAAATCTCACGCAGTTTATCACAGTGACCTCGAATTTCTGAAACGCAGGGACAATCTGTTCATGTTACACTGCGATGCGATAATAATAATATATTGCAATGTAATTTAAACATCACTGGGACTAAGTGTGCTATGTGGGTATATGAACATCTGTGTAGGAGCAGAGGATTCTATAAACCAAACATTTACGCTAATCACATTTTATTCTAAAAGGAAAATTTTTTTCTGTATTATAATTGTCTATGTTAATTTCTTTATGTTTTTGCAGTATTACGATATTAAAATATGCTTGACAAATTTAAATTTCTACTTTAATTTTCGGTAAAAAAGCTAATTCACAGTTTTTTTCTATGTAAGTTTCTTTAATGAAAAAATGTTGTTGTCTTTCTATTGCCAGAAAAGCTTTCTACTGAGTGTATCAAGGTAGAAAATGTATCAACAAAGTAATGTATCAACAAATAAAAAATCCAGACAGCTTCTGTTGTCATTAATTCCCCTGTTAGATTGGGGTAATAAGGATTTGGTACCGGGCATTGGTGTCAGCAGCTAAATTTCCATATTGACCCCTCGTGAGCAAATTTGGTGGATTTAGTAGTAAAACTACGGATGTTAGTAAAAACTGTAGAATTACTCCAATAAAAATATCTTTGGATAAAAGTTTAAGCGCACTGTTATGACCTTTCCACTTGTTTATTAGTACGACAGGGCTGTTTCTTTCAGACAGTGATTTTGCTTTGTTATCGTTTATTGTATTACATCTAGAATGAAAGTGCAAAAATTTCGTTTTTATTTAAAATATATATAGTTCAAAGTTTGTTATTATATCTTTCCGGATCATTAGATTTTATCAAAAATTTGTACACTTGTTAATAAGGACAAAAATCTATCTAACGCTGTATTTTTATGTTCAATTGGATCACTTGTGAGGAATTAAGCGTAGTGGTAGACGCCATCGTCCTCATTTAACTTTACTTAATTAAATTATGAAGTAGCGACAAAGTCAGATTTATAAATAAATAACGAGCTTTTATTTAGAGCTTAATGAAAAGGTGGGCGTTGGACTATATTCACATTCAATACCTTTATAAAATTAAAGGGGCAGTTTTCATAAATACTCTAACTATAAACAATTAACCATAAATAATCTCAACAGCTTCACTTAACGTCGTTACCTCTCACGACTTTACTCATCTTTCGTAAGTTGGAGGATTCCCTTAACCACTATACTACTAGACTAAATATCTTCTACTATAGCCGCTCGCTACTAACTCCTTTAACCTCCTACCACTTCTACTCTTACCACTAACTCTCCTCCTACTACGTCTCATTCACTATCCACCTCTACCTCTTCTACTACGAAAAACATCACCTTTTATATCCATCTCACTCTATAATATTAACATACCGCAAATTATCATTTAGTTTAGCATAGGAACTAACTCCATCAATTAACCGAATCCTAAAACTCTGCACATTCACGTGTTATTCGTAAAGTGCGAACTTCGTTTGTAGCGTTACGCTAAGATAACATTACCTCACAGTTTCTCCCCAAAAGACAAAAATTTCACGTAAAAATCCAAAACGTTTTTTTTTTTTTTTAATTTAAAGGATTGCTATACAATGCAACTGAAAAATTGTCGCAGTGACTTACTGCTAAAATTAACGGCATAATACTTTAGAAAAAGTGGGTGAAAAGCTTAAATTAAACTGCCCAACAATAACTACTTGCTTTAAAATCTAATAGTGAGTAAAAATTTTTAGAGCGCCGGGCTGAAAAACCATCCACTTAGAAAAAATTTATGATAAGAAATTTATGCTCGTTCTAAGTTGATTTATCATGAAAAACCCTAGCGCCAAAGACTTAGTGAAATATAGCCCAACATATTACAAAAGGGTGTACAGGTACCTCTTTCCTGTAAACGGAAAGGTAAAAATTTCATGAAATAAAAAAAAATTAGTACAGGTGGGTTGCTTCAACGTAAACTAGCAACATTAAGAAAATATTTTTTATTGAAAAAACTTGAAATGCCTTTAGCCACCTGAAGGCCAGTCTACGCCCAGAAACATCATCTAGTAAAAGTAACTTGAGAGTGCATCCTCTGGCATGCGTCCAAGTATTCTTTCCACTTCAGGAATCAAAAGTTGCTGGCAATCGTCCAAAAATACTCCGTTTTCAGCGGATGGATTTATCAGATTGGGTTTTCAGGTTAACGACTGGACTGATGGTTTTAATCATCAGAGTATTTCTAAAATACATATTTTTTTATTGTAGAAATCAAAATAGAAGATACACTACAGCTCGTAGATAGATAAATGAGAGTTTGACATATAAAATTTTATAGATAACCAACATTTCCCACCTAGCTATTTGCACAACGGAAAAAAACGAAATTGTTAGTTTATTAAAGTTAGTCGTTAAACATGAATTTACATGCAAAATAGCTAACAAAAATTCTCTTTATCCCATACTAATAATACATACATTGAACTTTTAGTTAGAATGCAAAAGTTTAACAATAAGAAATTTTCATTTTATACAACTTATACGACATTTAGAGAAACATAGACGGGGAATATATATACAAATGTTCAAAAAGTTTGTTCCAAAACTGCCGTCGATGGCTATAAAATAGAAAAACATTAGAGTTCATACCTAGAGATCATGTAAAAAACTATAGAGGGGAAAATGTATACAAAGGGAAGAAAAAAAAATATCTTACTAATCACTGCTGTTGATGGCTATAAGTAAAAAAAAACATTAACGTACATACATGAATATATTGTATAACAGAAAAAAAATTATGACATGTAAACAAAACATGAAATTTCCGGAGTTGAAAGTTCATTCTCCAAGTTTAAAGTTAGAATTTTGAAATTTAAGAAAGCTCATGGCTTTCAGATGATGGTTGAAAGTCCAAAAGGCTTTACTAAATGTCGTTAATTTTATGACTGCTCTGGTAGAAATACACTTTATAACGGAAAAAATAAAGAACCATAGCACCTGACATATTGATTCCTTGATATCAGCAAAATCAGAGATGCGGGTCAGACTGGCCTGTGGAGTTGTTGTAGAAATTTCAGTGCTGGTGGCTTGCAGAACGGAATCCGGCATTGGAGAGGCACTTTTCTCGGACGGACCCGAACCCGGTACTTTGCCACTGTCCATAGTTCCAGGAGAAGGTTCCGCTCGCTCTCTACTCGTAAATTTCAAGGTCCTGGAGGGCTTACAAGCTTTAAAACATTGTAATGCATTAGTGAAATTCACTTTTTCTGTTACTTCGTCGTTTAAACGAGTGGCCCAGTTATCCGACTTTTCCGTTCGATTTACGACTTTATCGTTAAATTTATGTACTAGATGTGCAGACGTAAAGTTAGTTAACACTGCATTTTCTTTTAATTTAGTTGGCGTGTCATTTTGACAATGTAAGTTTAATTTCTCATTAGAAATAACCGACTGTGCCGGCTGCATAGATTCAAACCTGACATCTAAAGGCGAGTTCCAAAGATTAGCCGCATCATTTAATGATTTGTCACTTTCGCTCAGTTTAACGGTTTCAGCCGCCACATTTATTTTAATTGTATTTTCCTTTACAACCGCCGTAGCTACATTAGATAAATTGTCGGATTTTTTATCCGTACCCAAAGGCTGAATAGCAGACTTAAATTCTTCAGTAGTGCTGTTTGAAAGCGAAGTTTGCTCATTTGCTTCAACTTGTATTTGACTTTTGCCACTAGAGGTAAAGGTGTTATCATCAGTTTTAGGGTGATTTAAATTACTCGAGCTTGCTTCCCGTGACGTAATAACTTGTTGTGGTTTTTCCGCTGCCCTTATTACCACTTTCAACTGAATTTTTTGAGGGGGGGGGGGGTGGAACGTTCATGCTCCAATCTTAATCTATCATACCGAGTGGCAAAGAGACTGATAACTTTACTTTTCAAATCCTCATAGGTTGGATTTGGGCCAAGTGAATGGCAGGCGATTAAATCATGCCACTGTCTCGGTTCATCTCTTAAGGAACACTTTAACCAAGCATATTTTTCGGCAATATCAATCTTATAAAAATTTAAAAAATATTCAAGCTCATCAAAAAATTGAAGCACACTAGTAGTGCCATCAAAAAATACTGGCTCGGGGGGGGGGGGGAGGATGGTTGAACTGATTTGGGCGCCACTGTGAGGAATTAAGCGTAGTGGTAGACGCCATCGTCCTCATTTAACTTTACTTAATTAAATTATGAAGTAGCGACAAAGTCAGATTTATAAAATAAATCACGAGCTTTTATTTAGAGCTTAATGAAAAGGTGGGCGTTGGACTATATTCACATTCAATACCTTTATAAACTTAAAGGGGCAGCCTTCATAAATACTCTAACTATAAACAATTAACCATAAATAATCTCAACAGCTTCACTTAACGTCGTTTCCTCTCACGACTTTACTCATCTTTCGTTAGTGGGAGGATTCCCTAAACCACAATACTACTCGACTAACTATCTTCTACTATAGCAGCTCGCTACTAACTCTTTTAACCTGCTACCACTTCCACTCTTACCACTAACTCTCCTACTACTACGTCTCATTCACTATCCACCTCTACCTCTTCTACTACGAAAAACATCACCTTTTATATCCATCTTACTTTATAATATTAACATACCGCAAATTATCATTTAGTTTAGCATAGGAACTAACTCCATCAATTAACCGAATCCTAAAACTCTGCACATTCACGTGTTATTCGTAAAGTGCGAACTTCGTTTGTAGGGTTAAGCTAACATAACATTACCTCACACACTGACTCAAAAAAATATCAATTAAAAATCCCATTTCAACTTTAAAACAATTAAAAATAAAAAACACATTGATGCTAAGAATAAATAGATAAGTGAATATATTTCTTTTTGTTAAAAAAAAAAAAAAAAAAAAAAAAAAAGAGCGTGCAAATTTTTTTCTTTTATGTAATTAAAATAAAACTGAGAAAAATTATGTTATAGAAATAGAACGGCTTCACTATATGCAAGCGTAGTATGACGTCACTAATTGTCGGCGGACACAAGCAAACAAACTCCCATGTTGATCGTCCATTTTTTTTTTTGTAAAAAAAAAAAAAAAAAAAAAAATAAGGAAAAATATTTCCCAATTTTGATTATCGTATTTGGGTATAACTATAAATTAGGTATCGTACAAAAGTGTTAGATTAAGTTATTTTGCTGTCAAACTGACAAAATTTTATTTTAATTTTCAAAACTCTAGAAACAAAATGTGCATGGATTTGATATCTGTCGTCCTTGAAGTTCTTTATATTTGTCGATCAAAACCATAATACAAAAATTTACATGTCAGATGTATGTTTTGGTAATATATGCACTGTAAAATAAACTGTTAAAAGTACAGGAAGAATCTGGCAGCTGGGGTTCCAGTATTTCTCCGTCAAATATACAGGACAAAACTGTACTTTTAACAAAAACCTGTTTGATTTACAGGATTCCCGTGATATATATACGTCAGTGATACAATTTTACGGTTTTAAACTGTATACGGTTTTAAACTGTACTGTTTGACGGAGAAATACTGGTACCCCAGCTGCCAGATTTTTCCTGTACTTTTAACGTTTTTTTTTTTTTTTTTTTTTTTTTTTCAGTGTGTTGTACGAAATATCGTTTCATATTTTTGATTCCTCTCTTAATATTCGTTATTAAATTAACCATGATTTTTGAAAGGAATTAAATATGTTCGCCACATGATTTCGCGATATACATATAACGATGAATTAAATTATGATAAGTGACGATATGAAAACGGAATGTAAAAACAACAAGAATAACATTAACAATATTAATAAACAAGAAAATAAGTTAAACTTAACATAATTCAAGCTAATGATTTAAATTTATGCTGTGTTTTCTTCGTTAGAATGTGGGAACACAGCTATTAAAAGAACTCTGTAGTACTAGCAGGTTTTTCAAGATAAGTCTAGCTAGTATACTTCAGAATATATTTCAAACAGAATAGTACAGAATAAACTTGAAGTTATAAAGACTGAATTATGATTTGTTTGAAAAGCATTAGATTTTTAAATCAAATACTTTTACTTATAAGTGAAACTATAATGAAATTTTTTATGAGAATTTAAAAATTGTTTTATTATATGAATTTTTGAAATGAAAATGCAAGCAAGAACATACCCCCAAAAACTTTATTATGAAAAAAGATAGATCTTTTCTCATAAAATTTTTTTTAAACAGACACATGGTATTGGTATGCGAACTAATTATTCTTCTAGTGTGGCTAATCTTTTCAATACAAGTTCACTGTAATTCATAATATCTGTTTACATGTTTATAGTTATACTGATTATGTCTGATAGTAGATTTTTTTTTTCTACTTTCGATTTGATTTTTTCTCCCGTCTTTAAAAAGTTGACTCTTTGCCAAAATAGCAGCGTCTCTCTCTCTCACTCTCTCTGAATTTTTCTGGGGCCGCGGTAGCCCAGTCGATAGAGCGCCGGCCTCGCAATTGGAAGATTACGGGTTTGGTACTCGAGCCGGCCAAAGACTGTCGTGTACACTAATGATGGCTGGTTCACATGAAATCTGTCGTGGCCGCAATGTCTTCCATGTTACCATAAAAAATTATACCACTGGGGGGTCACCGAAGCGGGAGAGCCATCCCTTCCGTGGAGGATCAAAATTGCGATGGCATGTCTCCGGACCACCTCTACGGATGAGTCCCAGACCGTCGCCAATTGCCCATCTGTGCAGCCCTAGTGCGAAGTAAAACCCAACCAACCAACCTGAATTTTTCTGTTTAGTTTGGTTTTCTTGTTTGCATAAATCATGAAGTGGTTTCTTTAACCTGAACATGAAAATTATTTAAAAAAAATGTGTCTTGGCTCCGTTATGAAGAAACAAATTGTTTTTTATCTATGATAACTTGAATGTTTTAAAGATATATATATATATATATATATATATATTGTGAATTATCATTTAAATATTATCAGTAAATAGTTTATTTTAATGATTATAAATAAACTGACAGCTCTCCCATCTCGTGATTTTATTTGTATGCCTGAAACCAGAACTTTTGAAACCGAAATTGACACTATAATGTGCTTTATGTATATATTTTTTTCATGGTACGCATAAACCCGGATGCCATGAAATCCCGTGAAATTCCTTTAGATATCAGTTTTGGATAAATGGATTTAAAATAGTATTGAAAAGTTTAAGTGCTTTTTTGGAACTTAATTTTGGAACAATTCGAATGGATTAATAATGACTGGAATCTCAGAATTTTTGGATTCATTATATTGGATGGCTGCCTGGATATTGAACCAGGTAAGCAAAATTTTATTATTATTTATAGCATTGATTAAATCAAATTGGATTTTTGATTTATTTACTCGATTGATTTTTTGATTTGGTTATTTGTTCGCAATATTTGGATAAATTAAAATCTAAGCGTTCTATGGAGTGCTCTAGCTTGACAAAAGTAATAAACAAGCTAGAAAATTTATTGTTAGAAAATGTAGTAAATACAAAAATTTAAGAAATTAAAGAAATTAAGGAAATAATTGAGGAAAAAGAAATTTCTTTAAAAAAATGAACAATCAAATTGAAAATTTAATATTAGAGATGAAGTAATTTGAAAAAGACACAGCATCTAGTGATAAATATGCTGAACAAATAAGTTCGGCAAAATGTAAGATTAAATTATGTCTTAAAAGGTGTAATAAAGATATAATTAATGAAAATAATTCAAATTGTTCTGTCAGTGAAACCCAAGCAAACTCTAGTTCGGCTGTTCGATTGCCCAAGTTAGCTCTCCATCAATTTAATGGGCAAATCGAAAAATGGTTCGAGTTTTTTGATTGTTTTGAAAATTCTATACATTTGAATGAAGGTCATTCAAAAATAGAAAAATTTATTTACCTGAAAACGCTTTTAACTGACAAAGCGTATAATGTAATTGAGGGATTTTCACTGACGAAGCAAAATTATGATACCTGTATAAACATGCTGAAACAGCGTTTTGGCCAACAAGATAGTATTGTAAATAAACATATGAATAAAATATTGAATTTAGAGCCCGTAAAACATTCTTCAAATCTAAGTGTATTAGGCATTTATATGATACTTGTGAGATAAATATTAGAAGTTTATCTAATTTAGGCGTTACAAAGGGTTCATATGGACATTTGCTGAATCCAAATTTGTTCAAATTATTGCCATATGAGTTGGTAATTGAATATTATAGACAAAGTGATAAAAAAAAAAAAAATTAATGATTCTGATGTGTCAGATTTAATTAATTTTCTTAAATTAGAGTTAGAATCTCGTGAAAAGTCCTTTAGTATGATTAATTCTAAAAAGGCTTCGGTAATTGTAAATAAAAATAAACCTGAATTCAGTGAGAGAAGGTTTCAAAATAAAGTGAGTTCATTAAATGCAAATATAAAGTATATATGTATATTTTGTAAAAATTATGACCATCTTTCTCTTGATTGTGCTAATTTAACTGATGCTCAGAAAAGATTAAAATTAAAGAAGGATGACAGGTGTTATAAACGTTTTTTGAAATCTCATTTGTCATCACAGTGCCGAGTTAAATCGCAGCCTTGCGAGAAATGTAAAGCAACAGATCACAATAAATTATTTTGTTTTTAAAAAACCTTGAAACCCGAAGTAGCAGAGAATGCTATAGTACCGAATTCGTATTTAAAAAATAGTAATCAGGCGGCGTTATTGCAAACATGTTGCGTAATCGCACAATCAAATTCTAGATCAAAAGTTGTAAGATTATTATTGGATTCCGGAGGTGAGAAAAGTTTTATAACTAAAGAGTTAGCACATGAATTAAAATTGCCCTTTGTAAGAAAAGACAAGTTAACTGTTTATGCTTTCGGAATTAATAGAGGTAAAGAAGAGGAATTCGAGGTTTTTGATATTGAGTTGGGTAGCAAAATAAACCCTCGTCGGCTCATTCATGTCGAAGAATTATCTACATACTTAATAACCGCGACATCCTTGAAAACCCATGGGGCGAACCAGAAATTGCAAACTATATTAAAAATAGAAACTGGAAATTAGCAGACAATTCATTAAATGATTCTAAAATCAATATTTTGCTTGGAGCAGATTATTTTTGGAAAATACAGAAGGGTATTGAAGAAATTAGTGAGAATTTATATGTTACTAATACTATTTTCGGCTATACTGCAGTGTGAAAATTAAATAATAATTGTACAGATGTAATTAACTCCCATTTTGCATCGGTTGATAAATTTGATAATTTCGATTTGCAGCGATTTTGGGATTTAGAATCTCTTGGAATAGGTGATAATAAAGATGATTCTCTGTCACAGAGAGATACAGAAATCATTAATTCTTTCAATGAAAATTTAAATTTTGTTAAGGGAAGATATGAAATTCAATTTTTGGGGAAAAAAAAAAATAAAAATGAATTGATACCAAATTTTGAAATAGCTAGAAAAATATACTTTGGGGTTTGAAAACAAAATTTTGTAAAAGTACATGGTTAAAGAATGAATATGAAAAAAAAATTGAGGAACAAAAGAAAATGAGAGTAATATAAGAATGTCAATTAAATAAAAATGAAACTGGTGTATATTATATGCCACACAGACCAGTACTGAAACCAGATAAGTCCACCACTAAGGTCAGAATTGTCTTTGATGCTTCTTTTAAAAAGAAGGAAGCGAAGTCTTTCAATGAATGTTTATATTTAGGCCCCAATTTAAATCCTAATATTTTAGATATTATTTTGAGATTCCGCTTTCATAAAATTGGTTTTGTTTGTGATATATAAGGGACCTTTTTACAAATAAGGTTGCAGAAAATGATAGAAATTATTTTGCTATTTTTATGGTTTGATGATATAAATAGTAAAAATCCTCTATTAAAGGCTTTCCGCATGACGCGTGTAACTTTTGGTGTTACAACATCACCCTTTCTGTTCTCGGCCACCATTAAACATCATATAAAAGGATATAAGGACTTGTTTCAGAAGGTTGTTAATATGCTTGATTCATCCTTATACTTTGATGATCTATTATTTGGTGCTAATTCTGCAAATGAGGCCTTTATTTTATCGTTTGGAGTTGTCAAAATATTAAAGGATGCTAATATGACACTAAGAAAATTTAAAATAATTCTGGTGAATTGAGACAATTGTGGGAAAAACATGGAATAAACGTTGATGAAGAAATAAATAAGGGAAATCTCTCTAAGTTATTGGGAATATTTTGGTCAACTAATGATGATATTCTAACAATAGACTTACAATCTCTGTCAGAAAGGTTTGATAATGAAATTAATACCAAAATAATTGTTTTACAAACAGTAGCAAAGGTGTATGATCCAGTAGGGTTTATTTCCCCCTTTACAATAAGAATCATATTTATAATGCAAGAATTATGGGAGCAGTGTATTGATTGGGATTGTTCTCTACCTGCAACTTTAACAGAAAATTTTAAGAAATTGCATAGTGAAATACAGGATTTAGAAAATTTTCAAGTGCCTAGAAGGTATTTTGCAAATTTTGGAAAGTCAAATCCTGAAACTATTCAGATTTGTGTTTTCTGTGATGCTAGTTTCAAGGGATATGGTGCAATGGCTTATTTTCGTCATCCTTGTTCCCGTGAAACTTCATTTATTATGTCAAAAACAAGAGTAGCTCCTCTTAAAAAACTTACTTTGCCTCGCCTTGAGTTAATGGAAGCCGTAACAGGTGTTCGATCAGCTAATTATCTTGGTCGGCTATTTTCAATTCCCGTCAAGAACATACTAATGTTTCTGTGATTCCCAAATTACTCTTTATTGGACCAAAGGAAGTGCTAGTAACTGGAAACAGTTCGTTGAGAATAGAATGCGTGAAATTCAACGATTAGTGGTCCCATCTCAGTGGAGATTTTGTCAAGGGGTTAAGAATCCCGCCGATGTGCTGTCTCGTGGTTGCAGAACATCTGAATTGTTGAAGAATGAAGAATGATTGAAGGGACCAATTTGGATGAAAGACGAGCACTTTCCGATATCCCTACCTGAAAATAAGGCAAAAATAGCTGAGGAAGAGATTTTGCGAGAACAACGGAAAACTCTTGTTTGCTCTTTAACTTATGGCAATAATAAATTTGAATTGTTATATAAGTTTTCAATCTTGGTTTAAATTAAGACGTATTATAGCTTTATGTTTAAGATTTATAAAAAATACTAAATGTCGATCTGTGCGAAATACTGGCTTCTTGACTGTGCAAGAACTTATCGAGGCAACCAACCTTATTGTAAAGTTGGTTCAAAAACACGAATTTAAAGAAGAAATAAAGACTTTAAAATCTGGAAAAAACTTGAATACTAATAACAAACTTCTTTCGTTAAATTCTTTTCTAGACAAAGATGGAATTTTTCGTGTTGGTGGGAGGTTAAGACAGGCAAACATACCTGACAGTCATAAATATCAAATGATACTTCTTAAAACGCATCGCATTACTGATTTGATTATAAAGTACTTTCATGAAAAGGATCTTCACAGTGGAACTCAGTTAACAATTTCAGTTCTGTGACAACAATATTGGATAATTAATGCAAGAGACGCTGTGAAAAGAAATCTGCGGAACAGTATGAAGTGTTTTAGAACCACATCAAACTTAGCCTCTCAGTTGATGGGTGATCTTCCAGCTGCTCGTGTAATGCCACCGCGAGTGTTTTCAAAAGTTGTTGTTGATCTAGCAGGACCCTTTTTTATCAAACCTTGTAAAGGTCGAGGTGTTAAATCTTATAAGAGTTATGTTTGTTTATACATTTGTTTCACCACAAAGGCAATTCATTTGGAAATACTTAATGATCTCACGTCTGAAACATTCCTCGCATCATTAAAAAAGTTTGTTGCGCGACGAAGAAAGCCTGAAGAAATGTTTCCAGATAGAGGTACGAACTTTGTAGGCGCCGATAACGAAATGAGAAAAATGATGTTTTTGATCTCTCTTGAAGAAAAAATCCACATATATTTGCCCGAAGAAACAATCAAATGGAATTTCAATCCGCCATCGGCCCCCCATTTTGGAGGCCTTTGGGAGGCTGGAATAAAACGGATGAAAAATCATTTAAAAAGAACTATTGGCGAACAAATACTAACTTATGAACAGTTTCTTACCTTGATTACTCAGATAGAGTCATGTTTGAATGCAACACCTCCTGTTGCTCTCTCGAATGATCCAAGTGATTTGAGTGCTCTAACTCCAGGACATTTCATTGTCGGCTGCAAAAGATTTTCCAAAGTTTCTGGAAGAAATGGTCCTCGGATTACCTATCAGACTTGCAAAGAAGATCCAAATGGTTAATAAACAAATCTAACTTTAAAGAAAATGATTTAGTTTTGATAAAGGACGATCATCAGCCCCCCCTGAAATGGGGGTCACTTGCAAGAATAATTAAATTGTTTCCTGGAGCAGATGACAAGGTTCGAGTGGTACAGTTGAAAACTGTTAATGGAGAACTGAGGCGTCCTATTAATAAACTTTCTCCATTACCCTTTAATGAGACTATGAAATATGAACTATTGATTTTTTTCCCCTGTATTTTATCCACTTTTCTTTTTTTCTTTTTTTTTTTTTTTTTTTTGTTAATTTTATAATTACTATATTTACATTATGTATATTAATCTCTTCTCTTTTTTTATCTCTTTGCAGATTTTTAAAGATTGAGCCTGAAAATCATGTAGTAACTTTATCTTATTTAATTTAATTTTTTTAATTTAGTTTATGTATGTTAAACTAATGTTATTATTATTATTATTATTAATATTATATATATATATTTTTAAGGATATTTTCATGAACCTCCGTTCACGGGGGCGGAGTATGTTTGAACGTGGATTTTTTTTCTACTTTCGATTTAATTTTTTCTCCCTGTTTAAATGTTGGTTCTTTGTCTCTCTCTCTCTCTCTAAATTTTTCTGTTTAGTTTGTTTTTCTTGTTTGCATAAATCATGAAGTGGTTTTTTTTAACCTGAACATGAAAAATATTATAAAAAATCTGTCTTGGCTCCGTTATGGAGAAACAAAATGTTTTTCATCTATGATAACTTGAAAGTTTTTAAAGATATATGTATTGTAAATTATCATTTAAATATTATCTGCAATAGTTTATTTTAATGATTATTGGTAACCTGATAGCTCTCCCATCCAGGGTTGCCAAATTTGGCCTTTTTTTTTACTCAATAGTCACCAATAATTTTGAGAAGTGACATTTGATATACATAATACACTATCAATCTTCGTAGTGATTAGTCAAACGTTAAAAAAAAAAAAAAATTTGGTGACTATTGAATAAAAAAAAGGCCAAATTTGGCAACCCTGCTCCTATCTCGTGATTTTATCTGTATGCCTGAAACGAGAACTTTTAAATCGAAATTGACAATATAATGCGTTACATTTTTTTTTTTTTTTTTTTTCAGATGACTTAATTATTTTTTATAGTAATTTTGATAATTTTTTTAATTTAATATATCTGGATATTTTAAAATTAAATAAAGCCAATACTAATAATTTTGAAGCAGATTTTTTAGATATTTCCTTTGTTTAAAAAAAATAATAATTTGTGTACTGATTTATATGATAAAAGAAAAAACTTTAACTTCGTCACTAACTGTATGCCGCACTGTTATTCTAATCTGAGCCATAAAATTTACATAAACATAATAGTCAATCAACTTTTAAGAATTAAGAGATTATGCAACTCTAAATTTAATTTTTATAAACAAATATATATTTTTCAAGCTTTATTATACTGTAAGAATTTATGTCCTTTAATTTTTATTTCTTATTATACTAGCAATGTAAATTTTGAGTGACAGATTCGCAGCTACTAGCTTTGCTTTGATTGGTGGTCCATAAAAGTGTCCAGTGTGATGCTAACGATTTAAAGCCTATTTTTTAGAAAGGTTGTGGGTTGATGGATGAAATTATATTGTTCTACCAGACTTGAAATGTATTGGACATCTGTGCATGTGGAAAGTTTTTAAGCTGAAATGAAACTTTGCAGTTGTAGTCTCTTGCAGGTGGTATTTTCTCTTATATTCTGGCAGGTTCGGGTGGGGGTATGCTAGTCCTACTATTTTCATATAAAAAATCTACATAATAAACGTTTTTTAAACTTTAATAAGTATCATTCATTAGCAATAGAAATTCATATTTAAGAAATAAAATGCTTTTAAAATTAAACCCATTTCAGTCTTTATAACTTCAAGTTTTTTCTTTACTATTCTGTTTGGAATCTATTCTAGAGTATGCTCGTTTGACATATCTTCAGAAACCTGCTAGTACTGCATAGTTCTTTTAATAGCTGTGTTCCCACCTACTGACGAAGAAAACACAGCATAAATTGAAATTTTTAGCTTGAATAGTGTTAAATTTAACTTATTTTCTTGTTTATTAATATTGTTAAAGTTCTTCTTGTTGATTTTACATTACACTTTCATATCTTCGCTTATAATTTAAATTCACAGTTTTAATTTTGTATATGAATTTAGTACTGCTTTAGCGCCTATTTTATGCAAATTAAGAATTTTTATCATTTATTTTGAAGTTAATACATATATATATATATATATTTCGCTAAGGATGACAGATATCAAACCTGTTCCTTAAAATCACTAATTCCTTTTTTTTGAAAAAATACAGATATGAAATAATAACATATACATCTGAAAAATGTAAACATACGCCAATCCAATTACCTATTGAAGTTTATCTAGACATAATATAAAGACTGGATGATTTGTTTACGTATAAGATGTTACGTATAAAAATTTCAATGAGCTATGAACGTTTCAATTTTAAAACCCAATAAAAAACTCATTTAGAACAGAAAATCCGTTTAAGTATTAAATGAATATTTTTTTGGAAATATTTTTAACTCGGTAGTGCAATCTAAGCTCATTAAACAAAAATTGGATAGCAATTATTTATTTCCAAAACGAAAGTATTGAAAAATTATGAGCTTACCTTTTCTGTTCTGAAGACTCTGGCGTTCCGTTGGTGCTATCTTCTTAATATTTTATTTTATATATTTATTGTTTTTCTCTCTGTAAAAGTAATTTTGTTAGTATGATACAAAAAATCATGCCGAGACCTTTTTGTAGTTTAATTTGTACATTTAATGAAAAAGAAAAGAAAAATAAAATAAAAGACGCGAGATATAGTCTCTCGCGTTACATAGTTAAAACACAAATTGAATCAGTATCTGCCCTGATGAAAAAACAGGCAGATGTAATATCACGTGACAAGAGTTCCATAAATAGATCTTCATCCCTTTAAATGGGAGGCAATGAAAAATTGGGGCAGTGTGGAACAGATTCACTCTTGTATTTATTATAATGTTTGTTTATCACAGAACATATTTTGGAATAATATCTTTTGTGTTTGTAGTTTTCTGCCATATTTTAAATCATAATTCAAAGTATCTAACTCAGGCGATGAAACCACCTAAGAATTATAAATATTTTAAAAATAAATCATTAAAAAAATTTCTATTGCCCTTTACATTTGCAAATCGGGTAAGTGTACCCACTGACGTTTGCTTACGTCATCATGTCTCGTATAGAGCCCTTTTGCGAAATTGTATATTTGGCACCGACTTAACCAAGACGTTTCTCGCCAAGGTCTTTACTTACGCAATTGCGATAGCCATTTTAATTCATCACCGGAATGTCAATAAAAATTTTTAAAAGCCGCCAAGGGCTCCTATGCTAAAGCTATATCGAAGTAGATTTAAAATATAGTAATCGATGTTATGGAATGGAATACAGTTGCTGCATCCCTTTATATAGAAGAATAGATTAAAATAAGTCTTATTTACTAAATTAAATTTTGTTTACAAGGAATGTGAGAAGATTTTTTAAGGACATTTTTCGTTCAAATTTATTTAAATAACCGTTAATTACTAAGTGTTCGAAAGTCAATTGAAGTAACTGTAGTTTTTTTTTTTTTTTTTTTTTTTTTTTTTTTTTAAGAAAAAGGGTAATGTATATATATATATATATATTATATAAATTATAGAAAACAACAAACCGTATGAAAATTAATTTTTCATTACAGCCTCTTGTACATATAAGTCATACTTGAAAGTTGCTATAGACTAAAAAATTTTTAAATGGACCATATTCCCACTTTGGGTTCGAGGCTACAAGAATATCAGCTGGTTAGGCAAACAATCCTCAACGCTACCATAGCAAAGCATTGTGGCCTGCAAATTTTTATCTTGCAATATTATTTATAAGAGTTACAGATTATATGAAATTGAAGTAAGAGTGATATAGTGATACCTTTGTTTTGTTTTTAATCCAGTTTTTGTAATATACTTTAATATTAATCAACATATGTAATATTAAAAGTTACCATGTGAACTGTGGCGATGTTAACAAATTTAAATGGATGTTCCATTTAATAAATTCCTTTATTAAAGTGATTGAAATTCTAATTATTTAAGCTTTGATGTCTATATATATATGTGTGTGTATAAAATGTTCTTATTAATCTTATATTCATTATATATATATATATATATGTGTGTGTGTATACATAAAATGTTCTGCAATTTTACGATATGGAATAGTCTTAACTTTACCATTCGATTCAGTTGTTTACATTTCTCTTTTGTTCTTGTTTGAACAGATATCTGATTATTAAGTTTCACTGGAGAAATATTTAGGAAAATGTTATGCGTAACAATAAAATGGCACCTTGAATCTAATTTGTTTACAAAATATCAGCCACGTGTTCGGCGACTTTGCCTATTGTGACGTCACAAGAATATTGTCCATTGGAAATAAGTTTTTGTGATTCTTTATTTGAAATGTGATCTCAATAACTCTATCTCTCATCACCTGGTACAGTTAAAAAGAAACAATACTGTTTATATAAGGTATTATTTAATTACAAAACGTTATATAAAAAATATCAAATAAACATATTCTTCAGAATTTTACATTTGATAAAAAAATTTCACAAAGAAATAATTCTAAAAATGTATATATGCATAAAGTTTATTTTAGTACAAAAATATTCTAGTTATAGTCTTGTTATTATTTCTTTTAATTTTATTACAGTATTATCTTTTTCAAAATAAGTATAATGTTTTTGTTATTTGAAGTGTTATGTTTTAAACTTTAGTGCAAATATTTTGTTTAAAGCCGTAGGGTATAAGAAAATGGAAAATTCAAAATTTCTTTTTCTAACTGTAAGAATTTTATTTTTCATTAACAAATTTCTAGGAAATGATCATCGATTTAAGAACGATCTTTTTTAAATTTATCATATTATCCTAAAGGAAAATTCATTATTCATAAACCTTTGTTAAATGTTTATAAACTTACATTTGTTATTTATTCGCATACTATATTAGAAAAATACAACGTTTAGTTAAATATTAAAAGATACACACGCATACACATATATGTGTGTGCTTGAGTATGTATAAAAAATATCTTATACTACAAGAGAGAGTTTAAATTAATAAGCATTAATATATTATTTAACTTTATACATATATTTAAAATGTTTAAATAATGCAATTACATAAAAGTCTTTTCTTTATATTTATTTATCAATATATTAATTAATTCAAGAAGTTTTGCATTGAAAATTAAGTGTAGGTGGCAAAAAAAAAAAAAAAAAAAGATAATAATAATAAAAAGAAAAAAAAAATTCTTAAAATAAATAATTAAAAATAAATGAGAAAAAAAATTATACGTGATTTCTAACACTTAAACTTTAGGTGAGACGTAACATTGCTTGCAAAAGAGGGTGAAATTATAAGATCTTAAGGAGTTTGAACGTGGAAGATTCATTTGTAGAATTTTCCAATCGTGCAATAGCAGCTCGTGTACAGTGTTACAGAAGCACAGTGATGCTAGTTTGGAAGCAGTAGTCCGACGAAAATCAGACGATTCGGAAATCCGGATGTGGACCACGAAAGATGATGTCATTGAGTGATGATAGGCACCTGGTCCACAAATCGCTGACGGACAGTACAGCTTCATCTAAACAGTTGGCAGAACTTTGATCCTTTGCTACAGATGTGCCAATGCATGATTCATCAATTTGTCAACGTCTGCTGCGCCGTGGGCTGCGTGCAAAAACTCCTTTAAACAGGATCCTCTCACGTAAAACCATCGAAGCCTGCGGCTACAATGGGCTCATAGACATAGAGATTTGTGTGATGATTGGCAACAAGTGGTTCTTTCTGACGAATTGCAGTTTAATTTATGGTACTATAATGATCGTCTACGTGTTAGTCGCTATGCTGGTGAATACTACCTTCTGGAGTGCATTATAGACGGATAGTGGACGGGGATATTATAGTGAACGGACATCTGGTGTTATGGTCTCAGGTGCGACTGTGTATCATTAACGATCTCGGATGCTACGAATTGTGTGTAAGCTTAACAGCTACAGGTACGCCAGTAAAATATTGGAGTCCGAAGCCGTCCTTTTCCTTCAAGGCATTCCTCGAACAACCTTCAAACAGGATAATGTCCACTCACATGCTGCAAGGAATGTTCAAGACTTCTTAAAGAAAAAATACTTTTTCCTTTTCCTGCTTTTTCATCGGATATTCCGCATATTGAACAAGAGTGAGATTTCATTGGTTGGCGTCTTGCTCGCGATCCTCGTCCTACAGTTTTTATAGAGGAAATTTGGTATGGATACAAGCAGTGTGAATGCTCTTTCCTCCGCCGACATTCAAAATCTATTTAAATGTCCCGTCGTATAGCAGCACTTATTACAGAACGTGGATGCTACACAAAATACAGATTTCGGATACTTTATTTATTTATTTTTTATTTTTGAAAATTTTATCATTTATTTGTATCAATACCAGTTATTTGTGTATTAAATTTCTTTAAGTTATGACAATTCCTTCATGGTGTTAAAATTTTCACAAACATAAGTGTATTAAAAGTTTTTTTTTTTTATAACTACAAAAATTGAAATGCTTGTAGAATAGAAATATATTTTTCTAAAAATTTCTTGTACTGTTTAAACAACTGCTACTTTAGATTTAATCTTGCTTTAATATAATAGATTTTTCTAGATAATATTTCTCCCAAATCATTTTATTATTGTATATAATTGTTACCAAGTGCATCATATTACTACAAATGTGCTAATAGCCTTTTGTTCTACGTGTTTCTTTATAGAAATTATGATTCAGTGACTAACAACTTGTTTAAACACATGTAGTTGAATAAGTAATACTTTGAGTGAGCACTTAAATATTTCTGGTATAATTTAGATGCCTATTCCATGTTCCACATATACCATGTATGGTTTTGTGAGATTTAAAAAGTGTAGTGACTTAAGAAATTTGAAATTCGGGATATTTTTTAATTATGACAAGAAATTTATGCTTGGACTCCGTAGTTTGGAAGACGAAAGAAAGAAACTAAATAATTTGAACAAAGTCGTTGAAATTTGAATTGGTTTGTGGAAAACTGGATCTTGAATCAGGAGCAATGTGATTGCAGTCCCGGACCTTTTAGAAAGTTGCCAATTTATTATATGCAAAACCATGCTTACCTCCAAATGTTTAAGAGGATGCAAGGAGTTAAAAGTTGGATCCCTATAGGAAGTTTATTTGGAGTTTCACGAACAGGATATGAAAATTTTCAAGTATTTGAAAAGAAGCTTCGACGCTTCATTGGCACAATTATGCCTCATCAGAGATGAAAATATGCACTGCTGCAGGATGGACATGTAACATATTTGAAAAATCTTTATTCTTCTAAGTTTACTGGAGATGCTGTAGTAATTATGTTACAGCTCCTGGACGCACATATAATTATCACCAATAATTAGATACGTCATTTCAAAGCCTTTTAAATTGTGAAAAAGTATTTGCGAACTAATACTCGTCTGACTCTCATTCAAACAAAGGTTCTTATCTTGTGACTGAGGATTATAATAAGGCCGAAAATATTTGTGAATTTTGTTCAAGTATTTAAATGTATTGGCATATAAATCTCTGATTTGTGATTCTCTCAAGAAACTGAAATTTAGCATGTAGAAAACGCTATTCTGTGCGGGAATTATTCAAAACGAAGAGTTTATTTGTGTTCTTTAACATCAAGGCCTCTTAGTGTTAAAGAAGGTTTAAATTTCGTTTCAAAATTATATTTTTCATTATTTATATTTATAAGTGATTCATATTAACACAGTGACCAGCGAAGCGAATGAAGCCCGCTAGTATAAATATAAAATCTGAAAAAAAAAAAAATCTTGGAACGAAACTCCAATGAATTTGGTCCCATTCTCTTTACAGATCGGCGTTGTAGTCGACAGTGTTTTCTTTTCCGCAATATGCGTTTTTCGTGTTCCCAACGCCTGCGGCAATATATTACCCGGGCTCGTTGCGCACGCTCAGAAAAACTAATTCGCCCATGAGCCTCGGTCGTGGGTCCCCAATGTGATACGGGAAGTACTATGAAAGATAGCCACAGATGATGTAATAAACAAAATAGCGGCTTGTATTACAAAAGGATTCGTATTAGAAAAACGCTTAAGTCCTTAAATTTCATCCTGTTTGTCAGATCGAGGATTTTGATAGCTTTAAACCTGCCACAACAATGTCAATAATTTTGTAAAAAAAAAAAAAAAAAAAAGAGTGTTAATTGATTCATTAGTTTTTTACATTTTCTGACAAAATCGAAACGTATTTAACTTCGGTTTGTCTTCTGTTTACTGTCATATGTCATTCAAAATCTCTATAGCATGTTCACTATTTAAAATAATTGAATAACAAGACTGGTTTGTGTACAGACACACTAAAGAATTCTAATGCATTGCACTCTATGAGAGGTATTTGAATGACATTTAAAGAACTTAATATTGCACAAATCATAATAAAATTATTATTTATAACTCAAACGCACAAAAACTATTTTTTATATATTACATTAGCGATTAGCAATAAGATTTATAGGACCACACCGAAATATTCTGATACATAAGGCCTATAAATTATATATTTTTTAAATTAATTTATAGACCTTTTCTTTATGCATTATTTTATGCCTGATTATATTTATTTCTTTATGCATTTCTATAATGCATTTTCTTTTGTCTTAAATTTTTATCATTTTCTCACGATATTCTGAAAGTGATTATGACTTATTTCTACTCTTCTGTCCATACACGCTCTAATTTTTGTAAATATTTAAGACAGCATTCTTTTTATGTTAATTTGATATTCTTCTTCAGTAAAGTAATTCTCTAATGGAAATGGTGTAAATAACGCAACTGGTTTGAGTTCAGAAATTTAAAAATTAGTTTGGATGGATTACAGCCAGTAAGAGATATGTTTATAAAACATAATTTAATGTTTTTATACTACATATTTTAGATTCATTATAAGATATAACGGGGAATCGTACAATGCAATGTTTCAGTATAGTGAGAATTTTTTTTTTTTTTTAGTACAACATAAAATAAAAATAAAATTATTAGTTCACGAAAGCTTGACAAGCATGTGCGTAATTTTGTTTTCTCTCTGACTGACTGATTAATGAGACGTCAAAAACGACAAGATATTTTTAGTTACCTTGTATATCTCTCAAAATTATAATTTTGAAAAGAAACATTCACTAATAATTATAAAATTAAATTTACATATTGTATATTAAGTGATAACTATGCGCAAAAACTTAGTGAGGAATGCTCTTTTAAAGGCAGCTTCAAAGGTAAAATTCCTGGTACGCAGTTGATATTCTAAATGAAAAGAATGCTCGACTGCAGTTTACATATTGCTGTTTAAAATGATATTTAAGGACACACTTCACCTAGACACAGCCAAAATAGCTATTTTTAACTATTTCGGAGGGCTATTACAATTTCTGATGGATGCGATTCTTTCATATATGTATATTTATATATATGTTCTGAATATGTCAGTGTAGTTTTTTTCTGTGAAGTGCGATTAAGGATATCTTTAAATATAAAGACTTATATTTATGAATATTATGAAATATTTATATTTATGGAGCTGCTATAATTAATGAAACCTATATATATAAAAGAGTACTTCAACTCACTGACTCACTCACTGACTCATCAACGCACAGCAAAATCTACTGGAGCACCTCACTCGAAACTGTGTCAGATTATAGAACATATAGTGTAAGCACCCCCTAAGAAACGATTTTGCAACATTCGCCACCCAAGGAGGAGTAGGGGGCAAAATGTGATTTTACATAAACCTTCATATCTCAATGAAAAAAAAAAAACAAAAAAAACAGATATTCGTAAAATTTTTGCTTTAAAATATAGCTAACACAAATATCTAAAAACCAATTTCTGGAATTTTAGAAATTCGGTCCCCAAGGTGGTAATGGGGGCAAAACGTGGTTTCACATACTCCTATATATTTCAAAAAAAAAAAAAAAAACATATACGTGAAAATTTTGCTCTAATATATAACTAATACAAATAACTAAAAATCAATTTCTGGAATTTTAGAAATTCGACCCCCAAGAGCGGGGGAGAGGGTGCAAAATGATTTGAAATATACCTTTATATCGCAAACAGAAAAAAAAAATCTGGAGTGACTCCACTCGACTTTCCGAACACTGAGTAAATAACAGTTTTGTAGATAAAGTAAAGAAAGAGGAGTTGTTAAACAAACAAAAGAGAGAAAACCATAATAGAGTGTTTGAATATTTTTCTCCATATATTACACGATGTTTTATTTAACGCCACTGAACTTTGAGCTCATAAGATCATAATGATAAAGAATTTTTTGTTGTGTCCCTGTAAAAACCTATAAATGTTAGATTCACCAAAATGCTTATATTTAGTGCAACAGTGATTTATAATATTCATATAAATTTTCAGCTCAATTGAATAAGGCGTTTAGATGCTATCGTACTTTTAAAAATGTGGTCCAATAAGCCATAATGATAAGGGATAAGGAATTTTTGTTTGTGTCCCTGTAAAAAAACTGTAAGTGCTAAATTCACCAAAATCTAGGCAGTTGGTGCAACTGTGGCCTATAATATGTGTAAAAATATTTTGCTCAGATTAATAAGGCGTTTAGACGCTATCGCACTTTAAAAAATTTGGCCCCATAGGCCATATTACGATAAAGAATTTTTTTCTGGTGTCCCTGTAAAATAACTATAAGTGCTAGATTCACCAAAATCTCTAGGGTTTGTACTATGGTGACATACATTATACGTACCAACTTTCAGCTTATTCGAACAAAGCGTTTAGACGCTAGCGTGCTCACTCACAGACATACACACATACGTACACACACACACATCATCGTAAAAATAGTGGACGTATAGAAACATCAAAATCTCAAATTCGGATTTTTGACATGACTGCAATACTTTCCTCACTATAGTGTTCGGAAAGTAAAAAGATATGCCGGAGATTTTTGCTCTAAAATATAGCTCCCACAAATACATAAAAACTAATTTATTTAATTTTAGAAATTTGTTCTAGGTGGGGGAAAGGGGGGGGGGCTATAGGTTAAAAAATTAGAAATACAGTTAGACAGTTCAAAATTGCTACAGATAAGTTTTAGAAGCCTGCAAGTCGAAGGAGGATATTTTCGAAAGTGTAAAGTTATTTGAAGGGTCAGAAAGGGGGGGGGGCGTAGGGGCAAAAAAAATAAAAATAAAGTTAGGTCGTTCAAAATTGCTACATAGAGGTTTTTGATATTCACAAATCGATTGCGGATATTTTCGAATTTATTAAAATATTAGGAGAGGTGGGTAGGGGGGTTACGGGGCAAAAAAAAAAAAAAAAAAAAAAAAATAGAAATACAGTTAGACCGTTGAAAATTGGTTAATAGAGGTTTTTGATACAGCCAAATCCATTGCGGATATTTTCGAAATTTGAAAGTTATTAGGAGGGGCGGGAAGGTAAAAAATAGAAATACAGTTAGACCGTTCAAAAGTGGTACTAATAGGTTTTAGATACCTGGAAGTCGAATGAGGATGTTTGCAAAAGTGTAAAGTTATTAGGAGTGTCAAAAAGGGGGGAGACCGTAGGGGCAAAAAAATAAAAATGGAGTTAAACCTTTCAAAAATGGTATATAATGGTTTTTGATACCGACAAATCGATTGCGGATATTATCGAAATTGTAAAATTATTAGGAGGGGTGGGAAGGAGGGCAAAAAATAAAAATAGAGTTAAATCGCTCAAAATTGGTACATGGAGGTTTTCGGTACCTACAAATCGATTGCGAAAATTTTCGAATTTGTAAAATTATTAGGATAGACGGGAAGGGGGGGGTAAAGGGGCAAAAATATATAAAGAAGAGTTAGAGCGCTGAAAATTTGTGTTGTTAGGTTTTGAGGCCCGATAAATCGATTGCGAATATTTTCGAAAGTACAGAATTTTTATGAGGGTTGGGAAGGGGCGGGTGCAGGGGTAAATAAAAATAAAAATAAATAAATTAAGATAGAATGTTGGAAATTAGTATTATTAGGTTTAAAAGCCCGAGAGAACGACTGCGAGTATTTTTTAAAGTCTAAATTAATTAGGAGGGGCGGGAATGGTAGGTGAAGGAACATGCGTGCCTGTATACTTTGCCGCAGGCAGTGGGGGCCCGGACCGATTATTCCACCGATGAGAGAAGATTTTTTTTCTGTATTTTATATTTATGTTTCTCCTTTATGATAATATAGTGATTCATTAAGGGTTTTGAACATAAATGCGGGCTCTGAACGCAGAATAGCCTGCGCTGCCGAAGGCAGTGGGGACAGGGTGCGACATTTTTTCCAATAATTTTTTTTTCTCTTTTTTTTCCGCATGATAAAAAGTAATGCAATTTTGAAAATTCAGTAACTATTGAAATTCATTTACAAATATTGACCAGCGAATCGGGCGTAGCCTGCTAGTTTTTATAAATAAACGTATTTAATTATACATATATCTACTACCTGAAAGGCTGTAAGCTCATTTCTAAATTTTTATTCAAACATATTTTTACACAGCATAAAATATAGTGAATTAAATTATTTTTATTTCCTCATCATACTATGGGAATGGGAATGTTTTTGAATTTCTTATTTTGAAGTTTTCGCGTTTTTAAATATAAGGAAAGCGAAAATCGCAAAATGGACGCAGTATCCCTGATTAAGAAAAAAAAAAAATCTGCAAATATTCTGAAGGTACCCCACTAGAAATAATCTTAAAATTATCTTTACAAAATATCTGCAGAACATCTTAAGTTATTTGGCCTACTTCTTAAGCCTACATATTCTGTAGATTTTCTTCATATTGATTTCTGAAAAAAAAAATCTACTGAATATAATCTTAAGATTTTTTTTTTTTCAAAATATGTAGGCTTAAAAATTGGGCCAAATAAATTAAGATATTCTGCAGATTTTATTTTTTATTCATTTATTTTACTTTTTAAGTTTTTTTTTTTTAAGAAGTTTTACTAAAATCTACAGAAAATCTTCAACTTTTACATTTACGAAAAATACAACTTACAGGAAATCAGCAAATTTCTGAAAAAAAAAAAATCTACTGAATATAATCTTAAGATTTTTTTTTCAAAATATGTAGGCTTAAAAAGTGGGCCAAATAAATTAAGATATTCTGCAGATTTTATTT
Organism: Salticus scenicus; assembly: GCA_963930645.1. Taxonomy (NCBI): domain Eukaryota; kingdom Metazoa; phylum Arthropoda; class Arachnida; order Araneae; family Salticidae; genus Salticus; species Salticus scenicus. The sequence goes on from OZ005661.1 coordinate 97,953,229, forward strand.
TTTATTCATTTATTTTACTTTTTAAGTTTTTTTTTTTTAAGAAGTTTTACTAAAATCTACAGAAAATCTTCAACTTTTACATTTACAAAAAATACAACTTACAGGAAATCAGCAAATTTTCACATGTATGGTAAATAACAGCTATAAATATAAATAAATATATAATAAATTAAAAGTTTAATTAATTTATTATTTTTTTTTATTATTTAACATTCTATCCAATTATATATTAGTTAAAATATCTTATTCAAAACAGTGCATGACAATTCAGAATAAAATATAAATTAATAATTGTCATGAATTTTTTCTTTTTTTTTTTTTTTTTCAAATTTTCTATTATGAAAAATTGAACAGAACAATAATTCACATATTTATTCAATAAAACGTAAAACATACATTGTAATGTTAATTAAAATTTATGAATTAATCAAAACTTTTAAAAAGACGTTAATTAAATTATACATCACATTTAACTTAGTTTAGTTTATTTAATAATTATTAAGCTAGATTTAATAGATATAATAAATCGTGAAAAATCTGATTTTATTTACACTTATAACAAGAAGGGAAAGACTTTTTCAAATAATAATTTGATTTAATAGCAAAAATTTAGTCAACTATATTAAAAATGCTTAAACAACCCAAAAATGTGTCTTGTAATAAAAATAAAATCATGAAATGTTTCTAAGTAATTAATAATAATTACAAGATAAAAAGAACTTTTTATATACAATGTTTTTAAATTTTCTGTTGAATCTTATAAACGCTACCGAAGGCAGCGGGGTCCCAAAACAATTGGCTAAAAGTATTTAAAAAATGCATTTTCATCGTGTTCTAATTTATTCTGAAAGCTTCAAATGTCTTGCTTGTCAGGAAATTACATGATTGACGAACCATTTAAACGTTGCCGAAGGCAGCGGGAGCCCGAAACAGTTGGCAAAAAGTATTTAAAAAATGCATTGTCACCGTGTTCTCAGCTATTCTAAAAGTGTCAAAAGTCTAGATAGATGGAAAGTTACATGATTGTGGAAACATATAATATGCACTGCCGAAGACAGCGCGGACCCTTAAAAGTTGGATAAAGTATTAAAAATATGCATTGTCACCGTATTCTGAACTGTTCTAAAAGTTTCAAATGTCTAGCTAGTGGGGAATTTAAATGACTGTCTAATCATATAAACGCTGCCGAAGGCATCGGGGACTCAAAACAGTTGGCTAAAAGTATTTAAAAATTGCATTGTCACCGTGTTCTGAGCTATTCTGAAAGTTTCAAATATCCAGCTAGCCGGAAATCTGCACCAGTGCCGAACCATATAATAAACGCTGCCGAAGGCAGCGGGGACCTGAAACAGTTGGCTAAAAGTATTAAAAAAATGCATTTGCACTTTGTTCTCAGTTATTCTAAAAGTTTCAAATGTCTAGCTAGTCGGAAAGTTTACATGATAGTCGAACGAAATAATTAACGCTGCCGAAATCAGCGGGGACCCGAAACAGTTGGCTAAAAGTATTAAAAAATGGCGAAAAGTATTAATGCATTGTCATCGTGTTCTAAACTATTCTGAAAGTTTCAAATGTCTAGCAAGTCGTGAAGTTACAGCATTTTTGAATCACATAAATGCTGCCGAGGCAGCAGTATCATATTTTTATTTAGGCTAAGTTTTTAAATTTAAGATTCAAATCTATTTAACTTTGAAAATAATATTCATTAAGCTTAAGTTGCCTTTGGCTTCAACTTTAAACCTAAAGTAGTGATTATTTACTAGATTTTAAATAATAACGACATAAAAACAAATGTAATTATTTCCTTAATAATAAAAAAGATGTTTAAGTTTTCCAAATATAATTTTCCTTGTAACTTAAAGAAAGATAAGGTGATCGTATAGAATTAAACAAAAACAAACCATAAAGATAAATTCGCGTTGTGTTCTTAAAAATAATCTTTCACTTATTAACTTTTCTATCGCAAAACCCTAGTTCAGAAAAATGGGTAAAAACACTACCCGCAGACAAGAGTAAATAAAGAAAATAAACTTGTTTCTCTAGTGTAATTAATTTTTCATTGTTATCTTTTATCTGACACAATTAAATAAAAAACCAATACTTTCACAAAGGAGCACAACACTAAAATTTGAGCTTTTAACATATACCAATTTTTAATTAGACTACAGTAGGATTACACTATATTTCTTAACGTTTAACTTTCAGCAGAATAAGGGAAAATATACCATCATGATACAGAAGCTAGTGTTGATCTGGACCATCCATCCTTACATACCAACACAAAATTACTATCTTAAAAAAAATTAATACATTTTAAGTGAAGCAACAATATACAAGAAGCAGGAATAATTAAAGACATGAATATAATAATTGACTTACATAACATTTGGTATTTTAGCTGCAACAGTTCCGCCAAGCGTCGAGGAGAGTTTTTTTTCACAACCACTTTAAGGACAAAGCATCCATTGGGAAACGTCAATACTTCTACACTCCTGGTACATTCCTTCAGGAACAGCGAAATTATCCAGCTTTTCAGCCATACGCTCACTCGTCTCTTTTATTAGGGCTCCGACAACTTTTGCTTTCAGGGAAAAAATATAGCTTAATTACATTAACTTAATAGCACCAGCTTAATTTTTTCGAAAACACACCACTGGCATGCATAGCTCGTACGGTTCACTCCCTTCTCATAACGCTCTTCGTTTCTTCTTCCTTCTTTTACAACTCGCTGCTCTACCTTCCTTAAGACCCGTCTCATAAAAAAACTACCCAAAATTCTCTCGAACTTTCATCATTATCTTCAGCCCACCACTAGATATCAAGAGGAAAAACTAGCCTCCAGAGATCTCACATCAGCCTCTGCTTATCACGAGCAAGCGAACCAAACCTGCCTCCAATCTCTTCTCCCTAAAACAGCTATCTTACGACCACACTCCGCCAAAACCAGCGAGTCTCAATCAGATCAAGTACTGCCACTTCCCAAACGAGAAGACTGATCTCCTCTTTTTTTTTTTCTTTTTTCTTCTCTTCCCTCAAAAACTAAAAATGTCCACTTTTTATCCAAACCGGGAGGGGAAAGCAGTCGCCCCGCCTTCCTCTCCCCATGATACATCAGCAAACCCACTACGCCGAATGAATGCGTAGAAAAACCACGAGGTACAGCTTGTGACCCCTCCCCTGTGATTTTCATATGGAAATTCTTGTGCTCACGTCACAGAACGGAGTGAAAAGGGGGATCCCAGCTTATCAGCTGTTTTCTTCAGCCATCTGTTTCGAGGTCACGTTTCACGCTTCACTTCGATAAAAAAGGAAAAGAGAGAAAGGATTTTTGAATACTAGCTTTCCCTATGCCGATGCAATATGCATTCCAGAACGATGGCATTTACAGCTGTTTCCCAAAGCAGCTTAACAAAATGAATGCTTTGCTCGTGAAACTGGAACAAAGAATCTCATATTTTCAACATACTTTCTAGAATATATTTTGTTTACCCAAATTCCCCCATGGAATTTGTAATCTTGATCCCATACACAAAAGATGCTCTCACCCTCGGATTATCTCTATACAAACTATTCTTCTTATTTTCCTAAGCATTTTTACATATTTCTTAACATGTATTTACATTTTTCTTTTTTTTTTTTTATTTAATCACCCCCACCTGTTAAGCTATTTGTTTAATTGGAAAAGAAAATTTCTTGGAAAAGGAGGAAAAATTGAATCCCAGCACGAAAGATTAATTATATCTGTTAAATTATTTCTTTAATTGCGAAAGATAATTTCTTGAAAAACGAAAAAGTTAATCACAGCACCAAAAGACTCAATATACGCTGTGATAACTACCCTCCCGTCACAGAGAAAAAAAAAAATAAATAAATCAGACACAGCCAGGAACACCACATATTGTACCAGCGTCCGAGTATGCAGCAAGAAAAGTTTTTAAATGAGAGCTTTAAACTACTAGATGTTTTTTTTTTTTTTTTTTTTTTTTAAATAATGACATTTATTATCTATTTATTTATTTATTTATTTATTTTTTTTTTTTTTTTTTTTTTATAATAATAGAAACCACACTTGCAACAAACCATCCCTGCAACAGCCAACAACCTGCAACTAGAACTCCCATTACCGCAGATCAAACATCGACCCGAGACATGTAAACCTCTAATCACCAGTTCCTGCCGAGCCTGTGGAAAGCCGATCGCTCTTCCCACACACCCTACCATTACCAGGACAGTATGAACACACAAGCTACACTATTGCCGTATAAAGATTGCCAACTTAAAAAAAAGTTACTATTGAGATACTTAAAGACTCTACAGATCAATATTCACTGCATACACATCCGCCTGACATATAATTTACTGAAAACAGGAATACTCCTTTCACCTCAAAATATTAGATCAAAATAAAGGGGAGAACACTGGGTTGGCCTCTGTTGTTTTTGGAAAACCTCCACATAATGACCAAACTGTTACAGCTATTTACATGATACATCAAAAGCACAGCAAACCAAAAAAAAAAATGAAATATTCCTTCAAAAAAAAATTTACATGATTGAGCCTTTTTTCTAGAAATACACAATTGCTTTTAATAATATACTTTCAGCACTTATTTTTCAACACACAGTTTTGAGAAAAAAAAAAATATAACTAAGGAAATATTACACAGGTCAACCAAAATTTAATATAATGTGATACACTATTGTTCATTGCTGGACGCGGAAGTCTGACATTCCGTGTTAAAGTTTATATTTATTACAATAAAAATGTTCATATATATCTTGTAGCAGTTCCAAAATAATTGTCCAAAATACGTAATGTAATATCAGTTCACAGTGTGTGTAATTATACATACAGTCTTATAACACAGTTTCTTGGAGTAAACACAGTCTTGAGCAGATGATATAGACAAGCACTAAATACACCACTTTACAAATTTTGACCAACCTTGCTTTCTGCTCATTATGCAAATAACACCATGCATGGTTACCCCAAAGTTGTGACCTGCCCCGAGATAATTTCTAACAGTGCAAACACTTTGACTGGCACACGGTACTACTAACGTCAAAAGAACGCCATGACATAAAATTGTGCGCCCAGAAATACATTACACAAAATATATCACACTAGATTATTAAGTAAGTGCTGCTGCCGCGATTGTACATTTTTTTTTTTTTTTTTTTTTTTTTTTGGTTTTTACATTTTTCTATTTTTACACTTAAATTTTTTTTTTTTTTTTTTTTTTTTTTTGTAACATTGCTCGAGGACAGCCGAACCTTACTCATATACAGGGCAAAGGAGAAAATATATAAAAAAAAACTTTTGACCGTCTGCTCAACAGCTTCAGAGCCCAATATTTTCTTACCCCCCATAACTTTTTTTACCCTAATATTTCCCACTGAAAGCACCCTTTCGAACGTATTAAGATTACTAGTTATACTACAAAAAAAGGAATGATATGCAAAAATATACTAACAAATATACAACTATTTACAAAAAAAAATTATATTTACAAATTTGTTCAAGCTTTACCATCGAGAACCTTTTACCACTCTGGCAGATGTAATAAACACCGAGCCTTAGCCAATAAAAAGTAATAGAATACCTAAACACTAACTTTTAGTCACAAAACAATTTCTGACCCACAATTTTGAACAAATAGCAATCTATCATACCATTTTAACCGAAACCAATCCAATACTGATAAGATAACGACATGCAAAAAAAAATTTGGAGAAACATTGAAATTAAACACAGTTTAAAACAGAGAAAATACTTTGAAGCTTGCTAAATAAAAAATTTTCCTAACCTACGAGTATTTTACTTCTCTGAAATTTACCCAAAATTGTACACAAGGTGGGCTATGATCTTATAACAGGTTATTTTATTTTATTTTATTTTATTTTATTTTATTTTTTTTTTTTTAATCCAAATAATTTTTCTGACTTTACAAATCTGAGTGATTGTTTACACAATTTATAAGTAGTAAGAGCAGATACAAAGGCGTATTTTACTTCTCTGAAATTTACCCAAAATTGTACACAAGGTGGGCTATGATCTTATAACAGGTTATTTTATTTTATTTTATTTTATTTTATTTTATTTTTTTATTTTTTTTTTTTAATCCAAATAATTTTTCTGACTTTACAAATCTGAGTGATTGTTTACACAATTTATAAGTAGTAAGAGCAGATACAAAGGCAAACACAACTCTGAGAGACATCCTTATTTGCAAAACACAGTTTTTGGAACACTTCACAAAAACAATTATCACTCTTTTGCAAAATTTCCATAATTCCTCAAAACACAAGGTACCTAAATTCTCAATAAATCTACCTTAACTCCTAACCACACACCAATCACAAAACTCATTTCCCCTCAGAGTTTACCTCAACTAAAACGGCAGAATTGTGAAACGACCGAGCGAACAAGCGCCATCCTGACCCTAACTCTTTTATAAATAAACTATAACAGAATTAAATGAATCTGCGATAACAGAATTACAGGTCAGTCACAACTCGTCCTAAACATGCTACAAATACTACTCAAATATGTAAACAAAACCATAACAGACTCCAGGTTACTACAGTTTTACAAGAATTTGCGAAAAATGTTCTAAATCATTTTTCCCCCCAAAGAGATAGAATTAACACTGTAACACCTAAACCTACATAAAAAAATTTGCCTACAGTATAACAAAATATTAGCCTGGAATCTAAAAAAAAAAAACTTTTAGAACTGTTTGCAACCTAAAATCCTAATTTTAAACACATATAACCCCAGAAATCGTTACTTAAAAGAGCACAGAAGTACTCACACATGGTCAATTCTTTAATCAATTTCAACTTCAGAGTATTATTTACACAGTACAGCCAAAATTTCTGATGCAGCAACCCCCAACTAAAAGCTAGCAATATAAAGTGCCTGAAATTTATATTTAAAACAGTATTTTCAAGCTCATAATTCAGTTTTTTTTTTTTTTTTTTTTTTTTTTTACCCTAGGTAGCTACAAAAACATCAACTTTCCTGCATCTTTCCCACAAACTGCTCTCAAACCGCAGCAAAACATTTATAACAAAAATCAAAACAACACCTAAATCAACCTTTACATAGCAGGATTTACTAAGATCAACCAAACTTTTATAACACAATTCCCAACAAAGCTTGAAAAAACAGCACTTTACTCGGAAAAGGGTACAATTGTATCTCTTACTTGTAACTTTTAAAATTGGACATTATCTCCCTACTAAGTATTATTTTAAACGAAAACCTTGTGGGGAATCAACAATTTACTAGAAAAACACTATCTCAATCACCAAAATAGCTCCAACACCAGAATTTTGGCAGAAAATCCTTTAGAACAATTATTGCACTCAGCTTTGTATCACCCTGATTTAAGCAATTAAATTGAAATTAAGGGGAAATTTTTAATTTTTTTACGCCACTATTTTCATTTTTTCCAGTCTATAGAGTTATTAAACAGGTTTTGTAACTAAATATTTTTAACAAAAAGTGAAAATATGCAACTACATGACAACAACAAAAATCTATAAGAAACATTATGGAAAATTCTACCTGACTATTAAACTTTACTAACTCTAGTGATAACATGCCATAACTAACCCCAAAAACAAGAATTTTTGAGTTAAGCGAAAACATGTCTTTAAGCATTTAGGATAAACTAACACAAAGTACTATTTTCCTAGCAATATTTTTTTTTTTTTTTTTTTTTTTTTTTTAAACAAAAATTGAACCCAATCAGAGTGACAGGAAAAAAATATATAGAGCATTGCTCGCCTACACTCCAACTTCAATAAAGTTCCCAAGAATTTTGCTTCAAAGTTAAAAATTTAAAGTTAAACGCTACTCTAAACAATTTTAAAATGTGAATTTTGAACTAGTAAGGTAAACCAAAAGCACTAGGCCACAAATAAGAATTACAATTTTGAACTTTCCCTCGCCAAAAGCAGTTTTTTTTTTTTTTTTTTTTTTTTCAGAATTGAACATAATTTTTGATCTAGGCCAGACATTTTAAACTTTAAACAAATTGGTGACTACATCTGCCAGAGGGGGCATCGACTAAAAAAAATTCCTTTTTCCTAACCCATACCAATGTATATACAAAAATTCACAATTTAAAAAGATAATTCCCCAAAATATAAACACATCTTGCGACAGATAGCAAGGAATTTTCCAACGCCTGTACACAGAACCATTTGGCTGAGTAGCATCCTTACTACTGCTATTTTCAACCCCTGTTTCCGGTTTTTCACCCATACTGACAATTAAATCAAATGCAAAACACAACAAAAAAAATTCCTAACACTAGCGAAATTTTTTAGCACTAAACTGTCTAATAATGTTTTTAACCCCTTGACCGTCAAGGCCACAGCTAAACCTTCAGTTTCTTTTCAAATTTAAAAACACAATTCTTCCTAACCAACTCAATGTTCTAGCCAATACAAATACGGAGCAGAAAACAAGGTTATACAATATAGCAGCATAGAAAACCAAGTGAGAGGAAAAACAAATTACTTAAATTGAGTCATAAAATTTACATATAACAAACAGTAAACATGGGTACTCATTTTTATGTCTGTAACATATATCAAATTGATAATGTAATAAAGTCTTGTATCTAATTATCACACTGTGTTAACAAATACCAATTCCATATGTTTTTTAACCCCTAATGTACTTGTTTTGTAAATATGTGTATAAGCATGTATAAGCAATACAGTAATGATAAAGCATACCAAAATATAAGAAGGATTTTTTTTTTTTTTTTTTTTTTTTGAGAGAAAAACTTATTATTTACCCTTTATAAGTTAACTATTTTTCCAAATTTTTGTTGGCCTGTAAATCCAGCCATAAGTTGTCTTAAAAGCAACAAAATTTCAAAACCAATGAATTACCAGTCCTAATACTTCCAAAATTTTGTCTTACACCGAAAAATAATTTTAACCACAAAAAAATCCTTCTTTGTTATGACTCAATTTTCTACTACACAAGTAACTTAAAAAAATAATGCAAATGAATGTATACATATGAATATCACAAGCAAAATTTTAAAGATATGTAAATTTGATTTTGCACAAGAAAAATGGAGTAACACTACAAAAAAATAATTGCAATTCATAGGCTGAAAGAAGAATTCTGCAGATCAATTAACTTATTTATTTAGTTTTTTCTTCAAAAATACTTTTTTAAAAAAAAATTTGAATTTTACCAACATTCGTAAGCCCTTCCATAAAAAATAAATTTACTGATTACAATTTCTCTAACAAGAAATAATTATTTTGCACTTAATTATCAGATCTATTGATTACATTTGACAAAATTCTTCCTTCCAGCAAAATGTATACTATAAAATTTCATTTCACACAATACATAAAAGCCAAATTTTTCCAATTAAAAAAAAATATATATAAAATAAACAAATAATTTTTCACCCTTAAATAGAATGTAATTCAAAACAAAAATTTCATGATCTCACCACAGGGCAACAGAAGGAAATACATCCTCACTCGTCACAACACAGGTCCATACATTTTTCCTCATCAATGTGGCTCCACAATACATGAGTTAGAAAAAGAGAGAAAAAAAAATATTCTGAGTAGACTTGAAAACAAAAATACAAAAGTACACACTAAAATAATTCATTTAATTATTAATATAGTTTAAGACCTAAGCGCGGTGCCAAACTTACCGCTAGAGAAACAAATAATTACTCCTGACTACCAAATGGGCACGGCATCATTTATCATATTTTTATTTTATTTTTTTTTTTTTTTTTGAGCTTTTAACATATACCAATTTTTAATTAGACTACAGTAGGATTACACTATATTTCTTAACGTTTAACTTTCAGCAGAATAAGGGAAAATATACCATCATGATACAGAAGCTAGTGTTGATCTGGACCATCCATCCTTACATACCAACACAAAATTACTATCTTAAAAAAAATTAATACATTTTAAGTGAAGCAACAATATACAAGAAGCAGGAATAATTAAAGACATGAATATAATAATTGACTTACATAACATTTGGTATTTTAGCTGCAACAGTTCCGCCAAGCGTCGAGGAGAGTTTTTTTTCACAACCACTTTAAGGACAAAGCATCCATTGGGAAACGTCAATACTTCTACACTCCTGGTACATTCCTTCAGGAACAGCGAAATTATCCAGCTTTTCAGCCATACGCTCACTCGTCTCTTTTATTAGGGCTCCGACAACTTTTGCTTTCAGGGAAAAAATATAGCTTAATTACATTAACTTAATAGCACCAGCTTAATTTTTTCGAAAACACACCACTGGCATGCATAGCTCGTACGGTTCACTCCCTTCTCATAACGCTCTTCGTTTCTTCTTCCTTCTTTTACAACTCGCTGCTCTACCTTCCTTAAGACCCGTCTCATAAAAAAACTACCCAAAATTCTCTCGAACTTTCATCATTATCTTCAGCCCACCACTAGATATCAAGAGGAAAAACTAGCCTCCAGAGATCTCACATCAGCCTCTGCTTATCACGAGCAAGCGAACCAAACCTGCCTCCAATCTCTTCTCCCTAAAACAGCTATCTTACGACCACACTCCGCCAAAACCAGCGAGTCTCAATCAGATCAAGTACTGCCACTTCCCAAACGAGAAGACTGATCTCCTCTTTTTTTTTCTTTTTTCTTCTCTTCCCTCAAAAACTAAAAATGTCCACTTTTTATCCAAACCGGGAGGGGAAAGCAGTCGCCCCGCCTTCCTCTCCCCATGATACATCAGCAAACCCACTACGCCGAATGAATGCGTAGAAAAACCACGAGGTACAGCTTGTGACCCCTCCCCTGTGATTTTCATATGGAAATTCTTGTGCTCACGTCACAGAACGGATTGAAAAGGGGGATCCCAGCTTATCAGCTGTTTTCTTCAGCCATCTGTTTCGAGGTCACGTTTCACGCTTCACTTCGATAAAAAAGGAAAAGAGAGAAAGGATTTTTGAATACTAGCTTTCCCTATGCCGATGCAATATGCATTCCAGAACGATGGCATTTACAGCTGTTTCCCAAAGCAGCTTAACAAAATGAATGCTTTGCTCGTGAAACTGGAACAAAGAATCTCATATTTTCAACATACTTTCTAGAATATATTTTGTTTACCCAAATTCCCCCATGGAATTTGTAATCTTGATCCCATACACAAAAGATGCTCTCACCCTCGGATTATCTCTATACAAACTATTCTTCTTATTTTCCTAAGCATTTTTACATATTTCTTAACATGTATTTACATTTTTCTTTTTTTTTTTTTTATTTAATCACCCCCACCTGTTAAGCTATTTGTTTAATTGGAAAAGAAAATTTCTTGGAAAAGGAGGAAAAATTGAATCCCAGCACGAAAGATTAATTATATCTGTTAAATTATTTCTTTAATTGCGAAAGATAATTTCTTGAAAAACGAAAAAGTTAATCACAGCACCAAAAGACTCAATATACGCTGTGATAGCAGGAACCCGAATCAGTTGGCTAAAAGTATTTAAAAAATGCATTGTCACCGTGTTCTAAACTATTCTGAAGGCTTTAAATGTCTAGCAAGTCGTGAAGTTACAAGATTTTTTGAATCATATAAACGCTACCGAGGGCAGCAGGAACCCGAAACAGTTGACTAAAAATATTTAAAAATTGCATTGTCACCGTATTCTGGGCTATTCTGAAAGTTTCAAATGTCAGGAAGTTACTTAAAAATTGATTGAAGATTTGTACTTGTGAAAAACACAAACAAAAATCAAAGTTAATAAAAACATGGTTAAAAGTATACCAAACAACTGACATTCGTCATTCTAAATGATTTTAATCCTTTTTAATGCTACTATCAGTCATTTTCTACAAAATTAAGATTTTTTTGTATGTGTGTGCGTCTGCGTAAAAAATTTTGGCAATGCATTTCTTTATTTTCATTTACATAAAAATCACCATATTATGCGTATTTATACATGCAAGTGCACCAAAGAAACATGTAATTAATTCGCTTTAACTAAACACATTATGAAAAGTGGTTTACTGTATATTTACAAAAAATAAAATAATAAAATAATGATAAATTAATAAATTAAAAAGTCGCTAGGGATAGGGATCCTTTATTAAAGCTGTCTCGCCTGGGGAAATATGAAAACTAGGTCGTCAAACATGAATTTTATTTTGAAACTTTCCTTTGAATGATTTGGTTTAACTATCACTGGAAATTTCATCCTTACAAAAACTCATAATAATTTGGCTCTGGTGAATTAGAATTTTAATTGGATGGGAAAACGGTATAAGACTTATAAGTCTAAAATTTTAAAGGAAAAAAAAAGTTACTATATCAATAGCATCCTTAAATTACCAACTCAAATTCAAATTTAATTATCTTGTTTCTTTTTTTTTAAATTTCATTTTGCATGCGCGCTTTTTATTTCTTAATTAAAAATTATTAAAAGAAAAGAAAAGAAAAGAAAATAAACACTTTTTCGATAGTGTTTGTTTCGATACTGATTATTATTAATTTTCTTTTCTTTTTGTTGCCAAAAAGGAAAAAAAAAGAAAAAAAGAAAGATTTTGATGAAATTCTGGCGAAAGCAAGATTTAGTTTAGGATGGAGAACTATTAGGTTTTTTTTTTTTTTTTTTTTTTTTTTTTTTCCAAATCAAAACATCGCTTTCAAATTATTCAATTATATTTTCGATAAATTTTCGATAAATGCCCAACTATCGTAAAATTGGTATCGTAAAAATCCGCAGATTGAGACTAATAGTCCTTAATCCTAAAAAAAAAAAACTGAAAATGCTAATTACTAAGAAAATCCTAATCAAACTACAGTATATAGCTATTTAATATTTTGTACTATTTTAAACAATCTATCTATTAGTTTCAAGACGGAGCAAAAGAAAAAAAAAAGTTTAAATACATAAATTTTTTGATATGAGCTCATACCAGCTTTAGCATTCTAGCGACACAGAACCTCGAAATCTGAAAAATAATCTGTTATAAATTTCCATGAAAAGAATCTTATTATACTTATTTATACTTCGGTGCGCAAAAAGGAATATATTACTCACCTCAAATGAGCACATTTTCATACTTTTCACTGAATGTTCACAGTAAAATATACCAATGATTGCTAATTTTGCAAAACGCTAAAAAAAAATTCTTTTCACATTTATTTCACAAAAAACAAAACACAAAAAAAATCATAATCAAAAAGCAATTTATATCCACTTTATGCTTTTATCTATTATTTTCTTCAAAATGGAAAAAACGAAAATTTTTTAAGCACTTAAATTCTTGAATATGAGCTAATAGCTGTTTTAGCGTTCGAGCGACATCGTACTTCGAAATCTGAAACCTAATTTCTTAAAAAAGTCCATGAAAAGAACACCTTTTGATGCATATTCAAACTTCAATGCACAAAAGGAACATGAAATTCACCTCAAATGAATACACTTTTTAATGCATGTTTACAATAAAAGATAACAATAATTGCTAATTTGGCGAAACGCTAAATGGATTTTTTTTTCACATTTATTTCACAAAAACAGAAAAATCATAATCAAAGAGCAATTTATATCTACTTTATGCTTTTATCTATCATTTTCTTCAAAATGGAACAAAGAAAAAAACATTTTAACACTTAAATTCTTGAATATGAGCTAATAGCAGTTTTAGCGTTCGAGCAACATCGTACATCGAAATTTGAAACCTATTTTCTTTAAAAATTCCATTAAAAGAACCTTGTTATACATATTTATACTTGAATGCACAGAAGAAACATGAAATTTACCTCAAATGAATACGTTTTCAATTTTGTTACTGCTTATTTACAATAAAACATAACAGTAATTGCTAATTTGGCGAAACTCTAAAAGAAAAACTTTTTTCACATTTATTTTACAAAAAAAAAAAAAAAAAAAAAAATCATAATCAAAAAGCAATTTATATCTAGAATTATGCATTTATCTATTATTTTCTTCAAAATGGAATAAACAAAATCTTTTTAAACGCGTCAATTCCTGAATATGATCTCATAGCAGTTTTAGCGTTCGAGTGACATCGTACCTCGAAATCCGAAACCTAATTTTTAAAACATTCTCTGAAAAGCACATAATTATGCTTATTTATATTTCACTGCACAAAAGGAATATGTTAAATACCACAGATGAACACATTTGCAAACTTTATACTGCTTATTTACAATAAAACATAACTATAATTGCTAATTTGGCGAAACTCTAAAAGGAAATCATTTTTCACATGTATTTTACAAAAAAAAAAAAAAAAAAAAAAAAAAAAAAAGAAAAATCATAATCAAAAAGCAATTTATATCTACTTTATGCTTTTATCTGTTATTTTCTTTAAAATAGAACAAACAAATTTTTTTTTTTAACATTTAAATTCTTGAACATGAGCTTATAGCAGTTTTAGCGTTCGAGCGACACCGTACCTCGAAATCTGAAACCTAATTTCTTAAAAAAATCCTTGAAAAGAACCTTGTTATGCATATTTATACTTCAATGCACAAAAGGAACATGAAATTCACCTCAGATGAACACACTTTTTAATGCATGTTTACAATAAAATATAACAATAATTGCTAATTTAGCGAAACGCTAACAGGAAAACTTTTTTCACATATATTTCCCCCCCCCCCCCCCAAAAAAAAAAAAAAAAAAAAAATTCATAATCAAAAAGCAATTTATATCTACTTTATGCTTTTATCTATTACTTTCTTTAAAATAGAACAAACCAAAAAAATTTTAAACATTTAAATTCTTGAACATGAGCTTATAGCAGTTTTAGCGTTCGAGCAACATCGTACCTCGAAATCTGAAAGCTAATTTCTTAAAAAAAATCCATGAAAATAACTTTATTATGCATATTTATACTTCAATGCACAAAAGGAACATGAAATTCACCTCAGATGAACACACTTTTCAATGCATGTTTACAATAAAAGATAACAATAATTGCTAATTTAGCGAAACGCTAAAAAAGAATTTCTTTATTTATTTTTCACATTTATTTCACAAAAAAGAAAACAAAAAATCGTAATCAAAACCCATTTTACATGTACTTTAATACTGCTATCTATTATTTTCTTCAAAACAGAGCATTTAAAATGATTTTCTGCGCAAAAATTTTTTAATAGGAGTTCATATGATTTTTAGTGTCCAAGCGACATACCTTGAAATCTACAATCAATTTTATTTTAAATTTTCTATGAAAAGCAGCTTATTTTGCACATTTATACTGCAGTCCATGAAAGAAACATGTAATGTATTTAAATATATATATATATATATATATATTTCTATACATTTACAGAAAATACTTATACTTGCTAAATTTGGAAAATGCTAAATCGAAAGATTGTTTATATTTATTAACAAAAACTTTGTTTATATTTATTGTATGAAAATCTAGAAAATGATAATCAAAATTACCTTTTTATAAACTTAATTTCTACCTTTTTTATAAACACTATCAATTGTTTTCTTTAAAATATAGCAACATAAATGATTTTGAACCATGCAATTTTTCAGAATGAGCTGAGAGTGAAATTTGGGAGGTTTGTTTATTCTAGACGTTTAAATGTTTTTTAAAAGCATTGATTTCCTTTCCCTATTTATTATGAAAATATTTGTATATGCATTTTTTTTTCTTCTAAATATATATATTAATTATCAATAAAAATTGCTATAGTTTGCAATTTTTGTATTTATGAGCATAAAATATATTTATATATTAAATACTAAATTTTATGAAAACAAATGTAATTAACATTTACATGCAAAATATTAAGGAGAAACTTTAGATTTTAGATAGGCGCAAAAACGTGATTGGTTCACGAGTTACGAAAAATTTCTAGATTTTTGTTGTTTGAATGATAAATCCATTTTTCAACTTTGCTTTGAATTGATTAAGTATTTCAAAAGTTACCGTGATAACAAATTTTCATGTGGCCACCACTTGGAAACAATACAGCGGAACAAGTTGCCCAACAAACGCATCCAACATATTTGAAGTATAGTTTCACTGTCCAACTGTGGTTTAAATCAGTGCCGTGTTTCAAAAGTTATTATTATGGCAAACTTTCAAGTGGCAGTCTAAGTGTCTGCGATTTGGAAACAAAATAGCAAAACAACTTACTTGCCCAACGAAATCATCCAGTATATTTGTATAAGTTTATTGTCCAATTCTAGTTTAAATTAAATCAGTATTTCAAAAATTATCATCATAAGAAATTTGCAGGTGGCACCACTTCGAAAAAAAGTGGAGTGAGATGCCTAGCGAACTTATCTGAGATATTTGAATGATAAGTTCACTATCTAACTTTTATTTGAATTAGTTTAGTATTTTAAAAGTTATCGCGATGGCATATTTTCAAGTGGCAGTGTGATTTCAAGAGGCCGGAACTTAGAAACAAGATGTCAGAACAAGTTGCCCAGTGAACACGTTCAAGATAATTAAATGTTAATATTAATGTCCAAATGTGGTTCGATTTGGAGTACTATTTCAGAAGTTATCGTGATTTTAAATTTTCAAGTGGGAGCCTGATTTCAAGTGGCCCGCTTAGTATAAGATATCCGGTACTTTCCAAAAAATGCCGGTTAAAGTTCATTTATAAACTTGGTTGAGATCTTTATATGGTCTATGTATGCATCAAAATTCAAACAAATTTGGAATACGCTTTTTACAATGTGAATTTGGAATTTTCAAGTGGTCTCCACTTGAAATCAGAATGGCGAAGCAACTTGGTTAACAAACTCATCTGAGATATTTATAAGATAAGTTAAGATACTGTCCAAATCTGGTTCGATTTGGAGATTATTTCAGAAGTTATTATGGTTTTAAATTTTCAAGATGTAGCCTGATTTCAAGTGGCCCCGCTTAACTTAAGATATCCACCACTTTATTAAAAATGGCAGATAATGTTCATTGAGACACTTATGTAATCTATATATACATCAAAATTCAAACAAATTCTGAATACGCTTTTTACAATTTGAATTTCAAATTTTCAAGTGGTCTCCACTTGAAATCAAAATGGCGAAGCAACTTGGTTAACAAACTCATCTGAGATATTTATAAGATAAGTTAAGATACTGTCCAAATCTGGTTCGATTTGGAGATTATTTCAGAAGTTATTATGGTTTTAAATTTTCAAGATGTAGCCTGATTTCAAGTGGCACCGCTTAACTTAAAATATCTGCCACTTTATTAAAAATGTCGGATATAGTTCATTAATAAACGTCATTGAGATCCTTAAGTGGTCTGTATTTACATCAAAATTCAAACAAATTCGAAATACGCTTTTTACAATTTAAATTTTCAAGTGGTCTCCACTTGAAATAGAAATGGCGGAGCAACTTGGTTAACAAACTCATCTAAGATATTTATAAGATAAGTTAAGACACTGTTCAAATTTGGTTCCATTTGGAGTATTATTTCGGAAGTTATCATGGTTTTAAATTTTCAAGTGGTAGCCTGATTTCAAGTGGTCCCGCTTAACTTAAGATATCCGCCACTTTATTAAAAATGGCGGATAAAGTTCATTAATAAAGTTCTTTGACACACTTGTATAAACTATGTATACATCAAAATTAAAAAAAAAAATTGGAATACGCTTTTTACAATTAGAATTTGAAATTTTCAAGTGGTCTCCACTTGAAAAACAAAATGGCGAAACAACTTGGTTAAGAAACTCATGTAAGATATTTGTAAAATAAGTTAAGACTTTGTTCAAATTTGGTTCAATTTGGAGTATTATTTTGGAAGTTATAGTGATTTTAAATTTTCAAGTGGTAGCCTGATTTCAAGTGGCCCCGCTTAACTTAAAATATCTGTCACTTTATTAAATATGGCGGCTAAAGTTCATTAATAAACTTCATTGAGATCTTTATGTGGCCTGTATTTACATCAAAATTCAAGCAAATCTTGCTTTAAATCTGCTTTTACATCGTGTGTTTGAAATTTTCAAGTGGCTGCCACTTGAAAACAAAAAGTCGGAGTAACTTTGTTAACAAACGCATCCAAGATATTTATAAGATCAGTTCACTGTCCAAATTTGGTTCAATTTGGAGTATTATTTCGGGAGTTATCATGATGACAAAATTTTCATTATGTATATATATATATATATATATAGATAGATAGATAGATAGATAGATAGATAGATAAACGAAGTTATTGCAATAGGTCGATTTCTAAAGAAATCAACCTAATAATTTTTTGGAGAGTCTGAATTTTTCTATTTTTGAAATTAAATGGCGGATAATGTTCATTGAGACACTTAATCTATATATGCATCAAAATTCAAACAAATTCTGAATACGCTTTTTACAATTTGAATTTGAAATTTTCAAGTTGTCTCCACTTGAAATCAAAATGGCGAAGCAACTTGGTTAACAAACTCATCTGAGATATTTATAAGATAAGTTAAGATACTGTCCAAATTTGGTTCGATTTGGAGATTATTTCAGAAGTGATTATGGTTTTAAATTTTCAAGTGGTAGCCTGATTTCAAGTGGCACCGCTTAACTTAAAATATCTACCACTTTATTAAAAATGGCGGATATAGTTCATTAATAAACTTCATTGAAATCCTTATGTGGTCTGTATTTACATCAAAATTCAAACAAATTCGAAATACGCTTTTTACATTTTAAATTTTCAAGTTGTCTCCACTTGAAATAGAAATGACGGACGAACTTGGTTAACAAACTCATCTAAGATATTTATAAGATAAGTTAAGACACTGTTCAAATTTGGTTCCATTTGGAGTATTATTTCGGAAGTTATCATGGTTTTAAATTTTCAAGTGGTAGCCTGACTTCAAGTGGTCCCGCTTAACTTAAGATATCCGCCACTTTATTAAAAATGGCGGATAAAGTTCATTAATAAAGTTCTTTGACACACTTGTATAAACTATGTATACATCAAAAAAAAAAAAAAAAAAAAAAAATTGGAATACGCTTTTTACAATTAGAATTTGAAATTTTCAAGTGGTCTCCACTTGAAAACAAAATGGCGAAGCAACTTGGTTAAGAAACTCATGTAAGATATTTGTAAAATAAGTTTAGACACTGTTCAAATTTGGTTCAATTTGGAGTATTATTTTGGAAGTTACAGTGATTTTAAATTTTCAAGTGGTAGCCTGATTTCAAGTGGCCTCGCATAACTTAAAATATCTGCTACTTTATTAAAAATGGCGGGTAAAGTTCATTAATAAACTTCATTGAGATCTTTATGTGGCCTGTATTTACATCAAAATTCAAGCAAATCTTGCTTTAAATCTGCTTTTTACATTGTGGGTTTGAAATTTTCAAGTGGCTGCCACTTAAAAACAAAAAGTCGGAGTAACTTGGTTAACGAATTTATCCACGATATTTATAAGATCAGTTCACTGTCCAAATTTGGTTCAATTTGGAGTATTATTTCGGGAGTTATCGTGATGACAAAATTTTCACTATATATATATATATATAGATAGATAGATAGATAAATGAAGTGATTGCAATAGATAATTTTTTAGAGAATCTGAATTTTTCTATTTTTGAAATTATTTCAACACATATTTTACACGATATTTAAACAGTTACATGATATGTTTTGTATATTTGTCATGTCCGACTTTAGTTTTCTAAAATGTATAAATCTATGCTATATTAATACCGAATAACTCATTTTCAATTTTCATTATTCTAAAGAAAACAATATATCAACAAATGTATAAGGCTTAAAATTGCTGGTTTTTTATTTTATTTATTTATTTATTTATTTATTTATTTATTTTTTATATTTAAAAACATGTTACTTTATTTATTTATTTTTTATTTTTTTATAAGTTGATCTTTTTTATTCTTATTACTATTCATATTGATCTTTTAACGTTTAAAATACTCTATTAATATAACACATGAAACACAAAATATTTTTAACAAAATGAAATCGAGTAACGCTGATCGTCATTATAGCTATCCCTAGCGCTGGGAAGCTAACTGTATGTAAACAATCCATTTTTTATTTTTACCTCATCACATAATTGATTTCAGTTGTAATTCTTGAATCTTGAATGAATTTCATCGCAGCAACTTGAAGCAAAATATATGGTCGTTGTTTTATATTCGTTTTTAGGGGATGGTGTTGTTTCAAAATCGTAAAAATCAACGGAAAACATCAATTTTTCGTTTTATTATATTTATTTTCTATAACTAATTCTGAACAATATGCAACGAACTGCATGCTTCTATGTTGATATTTTCAAAAATTACAAGGGTTTAAAAAAAATAATGATCTGATTAAATGCCCTTTAAAATGTAAAAAAAAAAAACCAAAAAACAAGCGGTATAGTCGGCGGAGATTGATCATATATATTTTTAAGTTTTAAAATACTTTAATTTTGTTAAAGCAATAGTAAAAAACATACAGTTTAAAATATGTAGCCTTCTAAAATGTTTGACTGATAAATAATGATAACTGGCGAAATTCAATTTAAATGCTGTTTTCTCTTAATGTGTTTTTTGAACGATTTTCCCTTCTTTCAAATGTCTCGCGTGTCACAATTTTGACTTAAAATTAATAAAAATTGCTTTAAGATGTTTTACGTTACATTTCAGTGAAATCTGGGTATTCGTTTTAAGTTTCGCCTATATTTAGATTTTTAAGACTCTGTTTTATTATGCGCGAGATTGAAATTGTCATAAAAAATCAGTATATTTCACAAAAATTATTCTTAAAACTAAACTGCTGAACGAATAGAAAATCCGATACCCAAATTTATTTAAAATATATAAATGAATAATAATCAAGCAAAATAATAAAAATATATGAAAAATATAAACCCGAGAGACATTTAATTTTTTTTTTTAATTTTTTTAAAAAATTTTAAATAAAAAGTAATTAAATATTTTTTATTTTTATATTATTAATATTGTAATACTTCAGTGCATATATATACAAAAAGTTAAAACTTTTTCTGTAAAATTAAAAAAATATTTATTTATAACGCCCACCGTCCCCTTAGTTTTAATAAAAGCAAAGACATGGATTATCATAATTCATACTACACCATGCACAAACACGTACTAAGGTGTTTGTGATTCAAAATGACGGCAAAAGTTCTACAAATATTTTCCATATTTAATTTTAACTTTTTACTTAACTAATACAATAAAAGCATTCGTGTCATATCTTCAAAAACTGCAGTTATTTTAATGATAAAACAATATCTTCATAATGCCCATAGAACGTCGTAAAGGAATCTTCATTTATTTTGATGATAAATCTAAATCTTCAAAATTTATTCAGATATTTTTAATATTTCTGTAGAAAGTAGAATTTTTTAAAGATTATCTCAGGATAATTTTTAGTGCGGTGTTTGGAACAAAAATCACAAAATCTGCAGTTTAAAAGAAAGAAAAAAAGAAAAAAAAGAAAAAAAGAAGAAAAAGAAAAAAAAAATGCAATTTGGGAGCAAGCAATTTTTTCCCTCTTAAACCAAATACCTTCAAATTATCTGTAGTTCTGTGCAGTTATTTTTTTTTTCTGATGATTTTTTTTAGCTGGGATCCGTCTGTTGGTTAACCAGTTTTATAGTTCGTTTGTTAGTATGTTAGTCAGCGTAAACAATATTTCAAGAACCAATAATTGTAAAGTTATCAGACCAGCTTTATAATAGTACTTACTGAAAAACCCCATGCGAAATTTTCGAGCTTTATTTCTTTTCCTATTTACCTTTAAAATTTAGAACTTTTAAATCTTAATCCACTTTCTCAACCCAATTTAAAATTTTAATTCATCAGGAATCAAATAGTTATCCGAAACAAAATATTACAGTGCGATGAAACACTATTAAAACAAAATTATTCAAAGATAAGTTTCAAAATAAAATTCATGTTTCACAATACAGTTTTCATACTTCTTCAAGCAGTACAGCTTTAGTATTAGACCCTGATGGAGGCTATTAATTTTTCATTGCCATGTTGCCGGTTAATTTTTATTTATTTATTTTCTTTATTGGCATTATTTTTATTAAAAATAATTTTAGTACCTATTTTGATTATACTTTTTAAGAATAATTTTTTTAGTAAACTAATGAAAATTATTCTTATTCCTTTCATAATTTTACTTTATTATTAGATTTAAAAAGACACTTCCAAAACAAAGATGTAACATTTAAAATACATTTTTCTTTAAAATGATCTGATCACACAAAAGAGGAATTAATTGATTCCGCGTGCATACATACTGTCCATGTATAAAAGTTATTTTTTTATCCTTGCGTATTTTTTATCCTTGCGTATTTATTATTATTATTATTATTTTTTTTTAATTGGCAGTGCTAAATAATACACAGCCATATTTTGAAGAAACCTTAACACGAAATACTGAATAATAAGAAAAATATTTGGATATCAAAATTTTGTTTTCGGTGATAGTTTACATTTGGCTCAATCATTCGCTATGCTGCGAATGGTCCTTATCCGTTCAAGTTTTAAAACCTTTTCTATTTATAAAATCAACTTTTTATTTATTTAGAATCAGTTGTTGCCATTTGAACTGTATGAAAGTCGTCAATATTTTGCCGTTAGTGTAATATATATGTATATACGTTAGTTTAATATAAATAAATGGCTTTTTACATCTGAATTTTGTTATTTTGTTTTAATGTCTGTCCTTTGCATAAAGTTTCAGCTTTTTCCCTCTTCTGTAAATCTTGTCCTTGTGTATCACAGAGTTTATTTAACAAATAGTTTATTTTTCTAGACGAGGGTGGTTAGCAACGTAGAAAGTCGAAAAAAATCTTAGAACATTTTTTTTTAAATATGTAAAAACTAAGCAATTTTGACTAAATCTTAGAAGAGGGGGGGTCGGAACCAATTGTACCTTATTTGAAATTGTATCTAATCTGTAAAGGTAAAACAATTTTAAATAAGTTTTATAAGTGAAAAATCAATTATGTTCACATCAGTTACACCCAGAAAAGTTCAGTCAACAACAACAACAAAAAAGTGATACCAAGTTTGAAGGAAAATGATTTGGAAAGTGTCGAGGAAATTTACTTGTCCTTAAGAGTCAAGGAAGGTCAAATGCTAGCCTCCTTGCTGAATTTGTATTTACCTGAAACATGCCTGACTCTTTCCAATAATTTAACTTTTGTTTTACATTATGTGGTTAAATTTAGATATCATGTACAACAGATTTCATATTGAGTACTGGAAACCCACTTAAAAAACTTAAGACACAGCAACTTACAAATAAAGCAGTCCTAAATGTTCAATAAATAAACTACTTCTTTCTTTTAACAATTGGTTTAACAAATGCTTCCTTAAGAAGCTTTATCAGTTAGCAGCGAGCTTTCTCTATGCAATATTAAATTTATAAACAATGCACTAGGTTCGTAATATAAAAATATTTCACAACAAAGTCAATATTTTCACATTTTACCTTCTACATCCCTTTCCATAGCCTAGAAAGGACATCATCATCTTCTTCAAGAATTAGGCTGGGAGCTTGTTCCGGATTCTTCGTCTATCCACCGTTTTCTGGGTCTGCCGCAGTCTCGCTTGACCCTTGGAATGTAGTAGAAGGCAGCTGTCGGTAATCTTCCGCGTGTCATACATTGGACATGTTTTTTCTAATTAGTGCGGTATTCATTGATCTTGTTTAAGAGGCTAAAAACTATTAATTCTCTTCAAATATCTTCATCTATCTAGAAGGACAATTTATATTAATTGTTTGAATACTGAAATTAAATCATCTTTAAATTTCAAATATTTGCACTGATAATATTATATTACTACTGAACGGTCTGTTTCTCTTTCTCTCTCTCTCTCTCTCTCTCTCTCTCTCTCTATATATATATATATATATATATATATATATATATATATATATATATATATATATATATATATATATATACTTCTGCTCAAAAGTTTAGCAAGATTTGCAAACTATCAGTTTTTTTCAATTTAAAAACTCATTTCTCGATGAAATGTTTCAAATATTAGAAATTTAAGATCTTTGTTGTCCTCATGTTTTTCAGTGAAAATTGGTTTATGACAACATTTAGCGGGTCATCAACAAATTGAGCAAAATGAATATCGTTTGTGACCACATTGTATCGTTAAGTAAACGAAATGTTCTGTAACTTTAAGATATGTTAACACTAGTATAATTTGTGGATGAATTTGTCTGACGATAAAATCTATCTATCTATACATTATAATAAAATGTGGTGTTTGTGTGTATGTGTGTGTGTGTCATCGTGCATGTTTGTCCAGAGCATTTTAGAAAAATGGCTTATCGCAGTGCTAAACAAATTTGCATGAATGTTCGTAATGACCTCGTCTGATGCACTTTGAAGCCCGATGTTCGAATTTTTGATTAATTTTCTTTTAATTAGAAGTTTTTGTTTCATTGAAATTGGATTTTGCCATAATGATCCTTGTCACGCTAATAAAAAACAAGGTATTTCCATTTGGAATTAAATATGAAGCTTTTCTTCTGTTGGTCAATGCCTCAGTCGGTTAAAGCGTCAAATTGTTAATGCGATGGTCGTGGGTTTGATACTCGGTGGCTGATTTTTTTTTTTTTTTTTTTTTTTTTTTTTTTGGCAGATAATAAATAGATAAGATGCCAATTATAAAAGAAGACCTTTCATTGTCTACACAGTATCCTAAGAAATTCTGATTAGATTTTTTAAAGGCTTTCTTTTAGTTACTAAAACACACAAAATAAAAATTTAATTAAAAAAAAAATCAACGTGTCATCAATAAGTAAATTTTAAAGAAAAAAATAGATGCTTCACTTTTGCAAGAGGTGAAATATTTTAACTAATCTAAGTATTTAAAAAAAGCATTCGAGAACAACATTCGAGATTATTTTTATATTTGTTAGAATTTTTTTTAATTAATTAAAATATGAAAATAATTTTGTCATAATAGCTTGAAAATTAGCCATTTATATATTAGTTTTAAATTTACTTGTTGCCAAAAAAGTTTTACAGTTGTTTTCGACAAAAAAGAAATGTATTTTCACGAGTATAATGAAATTTTGCTTCGGAATAATGAAACTAAAATATTTCATAGATATTGAGATACAGTCATCTTTGAAATCGTAGTTCCTAAATACTAATATAAAATCTACCTTTATCTACCTTCTTACTAATAGCAAATCTAACAGAAATACCTGCAGCTTATTTCTGTTGAGCTATCTACGTGATAGGCCAGATGTTTCTGCCTAAAGGTTGTCTGAGTGAGTAATGCCGACCGGTTTGTCAGCCTGGATAGCTCAATTGGTAGAGCCTTGACCTTGTAAGTCAAAGATCCGGGGTTCGACTCCCGGTCCAGGCATTATTTTCACTCAGTCGGAAAAATAAAATTTCAATAAATATGATTTTCTTCCAATCAGTTTATTGTGTGATTTTAATAAAAATATTGTAAACATTGTACTGTTTAGAAGCATATACATGATGCATATATATATATATATATATATATGTATATATATTCAGAAATTCCTTTATATTATTGTAATATACATACACAGTCGGATGAAATAGATGGAAAAATGAAATCATTGAGAATGGAGAATAAAAAACTGTTAAAAACATAATCTTCAATTTTTTGACATATTTAGACATAAAATCTCAAAATATATTACACTTTCATCGGAAGAATTTTATTTAAACTTTAATACTTATATATGAAGAACACACACACACACACACACACACACACACACACATATATATATATACACACACACACACACACAGAGAGAGAGAGAGAGAGAGAGAGATTAAGCGAAAAGTCGCCCAGGGCCTGATGTAAATTTGGACACTTTTACCTATTATTTCCTCCATATTTTTATCACTCTTTAAAAATAAAAAAAAAATAAAAAAATAAAAATAAATAAAATTTCCTACTATTTAACCGAAAAATGTATATTTGAGTAAAAAATATCTTTGTAAGTCAATTATTTTACTCTCAGAAGTAATCTTATAAAGGGCTATCAAGAGCATTTTGTATTATTTAATAAAATTTTTTTGAATTGCAGCACTCAATTCGAGCACTCAATGTCAAGAGCCCCTGGGCCAAGGCCCAGTTGACCCGTGCGCTAAACAGGTCCTGTATACACATAGTTGGTAACATATATAATTTATTCCGGAGTATATGTACGAGGCTCGTTTTCTCCCACCAATACATTTAAAGAACAATTTTTTTTTTTCATGTTTCATCGTAATTACATATTTAGAGTATATATATATATATATATACTAGCAGACCCGGCCACGCGTTGCTGTGACGTTGCTGTGACGTGTGAAGTTATACGTTGAATTATACGGCTGTAAACTATTTAGTACAGTCAAATTATTATTTACGAACAAAGACGAAAACGTTGTAGCCGATATAAAAACCCACAGGGTTGAGATTTGCAACTTAGGTCAAAATTTGGAAGCGATTGATAAAAATTTTCGTAGTGTTGATATTAAGCACAAATTAATTTTATTGTAGGGTCCTATAAATTTTAATGGAGAAGTGATATATATTATTTCTAATGCTACTTTGGATAAAATTGCTAAAATGACTAATATATAAATTAAATTCTATTAAAATTCTATTAAAATAAAAATATAAAAGAAACAGACGATTTTAAAATCAATTTTTATGGAGGAGTGAAATATATTATATGCTATAATGGATAATTTTACTATAAAATGACCTCATCATTTTAAATATTTTAAAGAGGGCAACAGCTGTAGTTATAAAAAGGAAAACAATAAGGCTAAACCAGAAAAATAAGTAAATTTGATAAATATTTTAAAAATTTTAAATTGGAAATCTTATGAAATATTGGACATTTAAAGTAAATACATGTATCATTTTAAATAGAAAAAGATTTTGGAAAAGTTTAGTGTATTTTAACGAAGTGATGAGAAGTTTTTGAGTATGTTAAAAGTTTAATAGTAAATTCAAGTTAATAAAGATGGGAAACATTGAGGATTAAGATAAGAATAATTATAAGATTAAAAAAAAAAAAAAAAAAAAAAACTTTTTATATACCATGCTTTTAAATTTTAATATACTAATAATATACTAATTAAAAGGAAAATGATAAATATTCTATCATAGTTTGAAGTCAAATTTGTTTTCAAATGTCTAAGTAAAATATCTGATGTAAGATACTAATATTTTGCAGCGGAATAGATTTCATTTCTGTCATCCTTGGCGAAAAAAAAAGAATATCGCCAAATTATCTGGCGAAAATATTTAATTCCTTTAAAAAATCATGGTTATTTTAACAACTTATATTAAAAGAGTAATGAATAATATGAAACAATATTTCGTACAATACATATTACATGTCATACATACGTACAATGAATAATACATATTACATTTCGTACAATGCATACATCTGGCATGTATATTTTCGTGTTACGCTTTTGATCGCCAAATAATAATAATAATAATAAAAAAAAGCCAAGGGCGACAGAGTTTTGAAATTTAAAATTAAAATTTTGTCAATTTGACAGCAAAATAATTCAATCTAACACCCGCGATAACTAATACATATCTATACCCAAATATAAGGATTAAAATCGGGAAATAAATTTCCTCGATTTTTAATAATTTCTTACAAAAAATCCAGTGGGCAATTAACATAGGAAATCTTTTTCTTGGCTGCGCAGACGGTCAGTGAGTCACACTTCGCTTGCGTATAGAACTCATAGATATAGTATAGCATATATAGAATAGAGTGATCATTGGGGAGAAAAAAGTTATTCTTTTCATTTGGGAAAAGACGACGTTTTTACCAAAATATGGCCGTCTTTCCCCGAGTGAATACACACGGGAATACATACTAATATTTTACCAAATAAAATTTATGAATAATTTATTTGATAAAGGGGAATGGAAGACTCCAGATACAGTTTCAAATTCATATTTCTTTCTTTCTTTCTTTCTTTCTTTTTTTTTTTTTTTTTTTTCAATACCACTTAATGGCTGTTTCTAAACCTTTTATTTATTTATTTTTTTCGGCATCAAAAATCTTTGTACGATAACATGGGGATGAGAGATCTATATATATTACTATATCTATGATAGAACTACATTAGCACTTTATCAATGTGTATAAAATCTTTAAATTGATTATGACGTCAATTTTCGTGAGATGCATAATTTAACTTTTTATAATTTTTTAACGTTCACGTTTGATTAAATGTATTTATTTTTATGTCGAAAGAAAATGAACTCGTATTTTTTTTTTTTTTTTTTTTTTTTTTTTGGCAACAATTAAATTAATGGAACTCACAGATATTTTGGAGCAACTTTAATAAAGGTCTATAATTAACAAATAATTGCAATAAAACAATATTGTGACAATAAATTGAGATAAAAACTATCCTATCTCTCAAGTTGGACCAAACTGCACACAGTGTGCAAAATTTCATTAAAATCGGTTCCTTAGTTTAGGAGTTTACCCCGGACAAACATCGTGACACGTAATTTATATATATATACAGATATGTGTGTGTGTATAGATTATGGAGTCAAATATAGGTTAGCAAGATTATCATAATTGCGTATTTGGGGTTCGTGAATTATTTTTGAATGAAAGGTAAATTTTGAAGAGACTCAAAAGTTTATTCACATAAAACTCTAGAATGTTACAGGTCTATAAACCAACTACCAACTTTAGTATTACCAGGAAACACATCTGCTTAAATAACAGCTGACAGCATCCAATTCGCCGTACAAGACGTATCGTAGCGTTAACACACAGCAATAGGCTGCACTGAACGAGGTTGAGTTAGGAGCACCTTCCAGTAAGGCGATTAGCGCGATACTGACTGAAGGCCGAAATCCGAATACTTTATAAACCCTTCTATTAATCCAGAATTTTCCAGTAACTCGTAGAATATATTCAAGTTAGAGCTTAGATATTTGGTATATCGATAAAAATAATTTTCACGCCAAGGTCACCAGAAAAGTGGCCAAGGAGCGAAAAAGTCGCCAAATTTAGCGCCAAACATTTAACGGGAAACGAGCTATTTAAATGCAAAAATTAACTAGAAATGTAGAAAATTAACAATTTATAACCTAAATAAACCTCTTTGAATGAATTTACGTAAAAATAACTACTACTATTTACAAAATCGTAACAATAATAACGATATATTGTTTTAAATAGAAATATTATGAATAGTATATGTATTTTTTTTTTCTCATGTGTGTGTATGCTAAAGGTTTCGAGAATAAACTGTAGTAAAGCAATAATATAATAAATACTTATTTATTTATTTATTTATTACTAAGTATTTTGAGCTACAAACTACAAATCAAGGTATCTTAAAAAAAAAAAAAAAAACTATTAAAGTTCATATATTGTGTTTCAGTTTCTTCTAATTTTGTATAAAAAATATTCATTCTATTGTTATGAAAAACAATATATTTTTAATGGTCTATTTAAAGCCCTTTAAAACATTAATGCATTCAGAATATTCTTCTTAAGATTTTAAAATATTCTCATAAATTACGATAATTAATTAATTTTTTTTTTTTCTAGAATATTTATAACTTGTACAATTTATAAACAATCGGTATTTTAATCGAGTATACAAAAAAATTTAATCATTTTAATTTATGAATTCGTTGAAATGTGACTGTCTTTAATCTTTTTTTTTTTTTTTTTTTTGGATTATTTAGGTTTAAATTGCTTGTATGCATATATGGCTGAATATCACATAAGTGTGCATTTTGGATTTTTTTAAACTTTTTTTTCAAACTTTGTATTTTAATTTGATTTTTTTAAAATAAGTCCGTAAGTACATCTTAAATAAAGTCTGAGTTTGACAGAGATCGATCATAATTTTTTAAAATTTTATTGAAATTTTTCAATAAAAATTTATAATTTTAATTATCTTATAAAATCAAAATTACCATTTAAATATTTTTTTGTGGTTCAGATTCATTAAAAAATACAAGACATAGGCTTTTCTAAAAAGTTCTTCCCATTTTAAAAAATAAAATAAAATAAAATAAACCAAAATTTTTAATCTTAAAAAAATAAATAAATAAATAAATAAATTTAAATTTAATTTTTTATAAACATAAATTATATCAATGGAAAATATCATAGACTGCATACCTATTGACTATAAACTGGAAATAATTAGTTTACTTGCATTAAATTTTTAATTATAGCATTTAAAGATGTCAAAAAATTATGTCACTGAAATAACTGGTTTGTCACTGAAATGACAATGTTTGTCACTGAAACGACTGTTTGTCACTGAAATGACAATATTTGTCAAAATGACTATTTTTCACTGAAATAACATTGTTTGTCAATGAAATAGGACCATATAATATTAAAAATGGAACATATTAGAACAATAGAGAAAAGATTGTGAAGGGAAAAGAAAGAGCAATAATGAGAATATCAAGCAATTTTATTGTATTAAAATCCTTGTAGTTACAAGTTTAATGATTAACTGAATTAAATTCAGAAAAAGCATTTTGAACATTATTAAAATCTTCATCCTGAAGTTTAAAATATCTATTTGAAGCAGGTTCAGGAGAATTCCTAATTTTGCACAGAATATGTGGCACTTGAATTTCATGGACATCCTCTTTCTCAGGCCATGCAAACTTATTTTTTCTGCATCTTGCCATAAATGACACAAGTAAAATATTTTGAGTAACATTCTCAATGACACCTTAAAGGGGGCAAAAAAAAAAAAAAAAAAAAAAAAATTAAAAGTTTGCTTTTTTTAATTGTATCTTAATATTAATGTCGTATGTAATTTTTTTATATTTACCTGGATACCGGAAAGTACTTTAAATATTTAAATATAAAGCTTATCCTACACCAACAAATCTTTTAACTCAAAATAAAAAATTATTTAAATCCAGGGCTTACAAAATAGTAAATCTGCAACAAATGTCATTTTCGTGACGTCACAAAAATGACCGTCACGAAAATGACAAATCGTCAATAATTCGTTCTGTACTGAAAAACATGCTTTCACTAAGCCGATATCGCCACATTTTCTTCTTCTGGTCGTCATTCTATATTAAAATAAAACTTTGTTCTAAATTTTATAATAAATTTTTTTTATTTTTTATGCATCTCGAAAATGACAAGCAATAAAAATACGCACAGCATGTAAACAATAAAAATAATGTTAACTCTTACCTGTTTTTAATTTTCTTGAGATTTATTTTCCCCACATATCGTCAATGTTGATTTCTGATCTTAAACTTTTAAAAAAGTGAATGGTGGCACCATTCCTTGATGATATATGAAGTTATTTTCACGTGTCACGAAAATGACGTCAAGACTTGCATACAAGCATTTTAATTACTCATGCATGAAAATTAACGTAATTAAAAAGAAAAAAAAATTTCCTTTGAAAACAAATAGTTTTTTTTACAAGAATTAACAATTATTATAATTATCATTTTATTTTTCTTAGTAAAAAACATACTTTGTATGTAAACATTTGGTCTTGGAGACAGTCACGAAAATGACGATTTTAAGGTTTAAAATTTTCTAAAAAATACTGAAATTGCTATAAACTCACATTTTATGATTGGATGCTTTTTTAAAAAGGTACTTCTAAAGAATAATAATAAAATTTTACAATTTATTTACTTAAAATTAATAATAAAGACCTGAAACACTAAAATGCACATTTATGTGATATTCAGCCATATATATATTTATATATATATATATATATATATAAAGAAAGTAAAGAAATACATTTCGTAGGATAGAAAATATTTACAGACGCCTGAAATTCTTAGAAATTTTATGTTTCTCATTACATTCTAATAATGAAATTTTGATAAACATAATACTGTATAATACTTAAAAATGGGAGAAAACAAGATAATTTTAATTTGAAACACTTTTTTTTTTAATTTGTTAATATGCACAATTTTAATTTATACACAGAAATAATTTACTAAGTACTAGCAGGCTTTGCCCGCTTCGCTGGTCACTAAATTTATAGGAAACTATTTTCTATACAACTTTATAAAAATAAAATAAAACAAATTACTGAAATTGCTCAAAAAGTTCGCTTCAGGTCCCTGCTGCCTTCGGCAGCGATTTGGTCATACGGTAAAACTCGGACGCCTGTCCTTAATACCTGCGGCAATGGCTTAGCAATAGTCGTCCATTTAGGTACTTATTAGATAACAGTTTCGAAATAGATAGTATCGAAAAAAATCAAAGTATCCCTTTTATATTTGAATCCCTGTTACATATGAACAACACTATACATGCCGCACATAATATTTGCTTTTACGTTATTTCCTATGTTTAATTTGTTATCCAATCAACCATAAAATAACAGCAATTTCACTCCAAATATTACAATATGCTATGACCGGCAACGTCTGTCGCATGAGACAATTAATTTTTTGTGGTTATATATAATTCAAGGTTTGTAAACCTGATCATAGTACAGCCTTAATATAGTTCTCTTTGGCGACTTTCGAATTTTTTCACCATTTTAGATTTAATCTGTTGCAACAATAAGACATAAACCCTTGTAACAATATGTATAAGCGCTATTTCTGCCATATTTTACACAACTAATCTTTTTAAGGTTATATATATTTCCCATTAAACATTTTATTTTTATTAATTTATTTAAATATTAATTTGAATTAATCAAATATTTCTGTTCGACAGCGTGCATTTTCAGTCACACACAGAGGCTCATTTATTTATATGATAAATTAGCATAGTGATTAGTATACAAAAATAAAATAAAATAATTAAATAAATAGGTAACATTAACATACTAAACAACTTTATAATGTCGGACCATTGGCGGCTTTAGAATTTTTGTTTTCATAGTAGCGATTTTTTTTTTTTTTTTTTTTTTTTTTTTTTGTATGAAAAGGGAAGACTATTTTGCTAATAATTTTATCAGACACATTTTTGTTTATATATAAGAAACCTCCACATTCTCTTTATAATTTTAATGGTTTTTAGGTTTAAATTGTTCTTGCTGAAATAAATTTGCAATCTTTAAAACTCCATTTTTTCTATAAACTTTCTATAAAAAAGAAATCATTTATGTGACTACTATTTAGGTTTAATATATATATTTTTCTTTTTGTAATACTTTATAATTTTTTTATATTTTTCATGCGCTACTTAGATTAAAATGGCTGTTACTATATTAAACTACTCGTCGAAAAACATTCGGTGTACTTCAACACCAAAAGTTAAAAAATCGTCCAAGAGGATCTATTAATGAAACAGATAAAATAAAAATATGATTCATAGATTTTAAAAACTTTTTAAAAAACTTTTAAAACCTAAATTCTTAATGTATCGTAGGACATAAATCTTTTCGAAGTTAGAATACAATTTAATTTGCAAAACAAGAAGTAAATTTTTAGTTTATTAACCAAAATTGATAAATTTGAACTGCAAGTTCTTGTGTTGTATAGGATATATATTATATGTTTTTAATCGTGAAAGAAAATGTAAAAAAACATTTAAAAAAAAAAATAATGAAAACTGCAATTTTTAATCCCACTTCAGAAACATTTGACTTAATGTGTAGCAGATTTTTTTTTTCTCCAAACGGTTTCCATACAATCTTCTGCTGTTGCCATCTAAAATTCATACATTAGTTAATTTAAAATAATCTGGTGTGTCACTCACATGACTTTCTCTTACCCTGAAATTTAATACTATAAATACAGATTGCAGATTAATAGGTAAGATAACGAGTACTCTTATGTAAACCTATGTTAAACAATTCATATTAGGCTTTTGAAGAGTTTTATATGATAATTAGTTCTGTGTGAGGAGGGCTACCGCCCCCTCAACCCCCCGTTTCATTAATGCACCTACATTTATATAGATTTTAATTCGGTTATTAAAAAATAATTCTCTTTTTAAAAAATAACTTATTAAAATTATTATTTAAAAAAAAATTATCTTTTATGATAATGCAGACGATTTCCATATTAGAGAAGTAGTATAACACCAAATATATATAAAAAAAAGTCCATTTTATTCTCAATATTAAAAAAAAAAAAAAAAAAAAAAAAAAAAAAAAATACGATTTTTTTTCTAAGGTTTTGTTTTTGTTAAAAGTAAAAAAAAATCGATAACTTTGTTTTAAATTATCGCAGATCGATGGTTCAACCATTCGTTTTAAAGGTATTGGCGAGTTCTTTTGAAAGATACCCATCATGAAAATTTACTCCCCTCGAGGGGGGACTTCCCCCCAGGGGGGAGGCGAGGCTCCTACATACACAAAAAAAAAATTACCAGTTAACTATCTCTATTACAAAAAATATATATTCGTTTCGTTTGGTTTAGTGCAGCCTATAGACGTTAAACTCTACTTACCTGCAATTTCTCCCATAGACGTAATGTATTAGAATTCTCTTGATTGTCCCTGTACACGAACCATTTGCTTGATCTTAACGAAAAGCTTACTGTAGCATCCCTATATGATTCACATTTAGAATACCAAGTTTGAACGTTCTGCCATAATTTGTTTTTGAGATATGCTGATAACAGACAGACACACAGACCATTTGCTAAAAACATGATTTTCGTATTCGGGGGATCTCAAAACGTGTAAATATAACAAAATCTCGCGTTCGAAAATTTGACCCAAAAACAATACTTTCTCTACCTTATGAGTAAGAGAAAGTAATAATGTCCGACCGATAAGCTGTGTAATCCGTCGGATTCACAAAAATTGCCGCTTTCATTTTGCACTTTATTTGTAACGATGCGTCTGATATTTCTAATTTATTTTCTAATTTTTCTAATTTATTTTCCTCATTTTAAGTAAATGTACATTTTTTTTTTTTTTTATTCTGTCGAAAAAATTGGCAGCAATTAAATTATGGGTAAAATTTTAATGGCTAATTTATCAGAAATTAGAAGGTTACTATTTTCACATTTTAATTAATTAAAAGAAAACTAATTAGAAATTCGAAAATCGGGATTAGAGGTGCATCAGTAGAGGTTATTACGAACCTCCATGCAAATGTGTGTAGCTCTGCGATCAGCCGTTTTTCCTAAAAAGCTCTGGATATACATACACAATGACTGACGCACACACACAAACACACATCTTATTATATTATATGTATAGGTAGACAGCATGCGGTGCTATCTTCTAATTTTACGGGCAATACCACTATTTTAATACACTGAGTTGTCTTCTAATTTTATGGGCAATAATATATTTTATGTATAGGTAGATAATATACGGTGCTATCTTCTAATTTTACGGGCAATACTACTATTTTAACACACTGAGTTGTCTTCTAATTTTACGGGCAATAATACTATTTTAGCATACCAAGCTGTCTTATAATTTTACGGGCAATACCACTATTTTAAACCTCAACTGCCTTTTAATTTTACTGTTAACGATACTTTTTTTACAGGTTGGTTGTATGTTTCATCACAACGCATAATTACTGGCGATACATCATTCTTCGTCTAAATGTTTTTTTTTTTTTTTTTTTTTTTTTTTTTTTTTTTTTACGGGCTTTTTCTGAAATCTCTGCTGGCGGGCTTTGCCTGTAATTTTACTCGATTTTTTTTTTTAACGGTGTACTTCTAGAACTAATGCATTTCATTTAACCAAATGTGATATTTTGTTGGACTTTGCACTGATTTAGTGCGCAAAAGTTTTTAGGCTATATCGCCGAATAAATGGCGCGGCCACGATGCGATTTCCTCTCATTTCGGCAAACGCTCAGCACCTAAAATGCCCCAAACATAGTATAAGGGACATATATGATGTAAGATGCTTCTGCTTCAGTTTTAATACATATCAGCCAAAAGGTGGCTATTTAATCGCATTTTGGAGATGAATATTATCTTCTTTAGAATAAAATCTATAACAAAAAAAGCGACGCACCAAGAAGGAGTAATGCAAACTGGACACAAATTGAGATAAATACAGGTTCCGATGGAAAATGCAAAAATTTAAAGTTTGGCTTCCATCGAATGAGCATGTGACGCTGCAACGCATCTTCACTGCGCAACTGGCAGAATATTAAAAATGAGAAATTTTAATTCCAGGTCATAAATTTATCGAGAATTTCATTCCGTCTACTCAGATAGAAAGTAACTAAGCTTCGCAT
Source organism: Salticus scenicus (assembly GCA_963930645.1). Lineage (NCBI taxonomy): Eukaryota > Metazoa > Arthropoda > Arachnida > Araneae > Salticidae > Salticus > Salticus scenicus. The sequence continues at coordinate 97,989,419 of OZ005661.1, forward strand.
ACAGGTGCGCAAACAATATGCGCAGATGATAGCATTTGAGAGAGGTGTGTAGTTGGGATCAAAGAAGCCAGTTGGTTTAATCTGCGAATTGTTTGACTACTGGATAGGAGCGATGCCACAATTAGATGATATTGACAGGAATGAGTGAACCATGGCCGAACACAGCGCCAAGGAGAAAACGGTCGGCCTGCAGAGAGGACAAAACGTGAGAACCGATCAATCGTCACAGCGGTACTCAAAGCTACAATTCCTCATTAGATACTACGTGCAACTGGTTGTTCAGTAACTTCAAAGACCGTTAATAGGAGTTCAGAGAAATGGGGTTGAGCTCATGTAGTCCCTTGTGCGGACTACTATTAAACTTTGTATACCAACAAGCACGTTTTCAGTGATATCAGGATCGTTCGGATTGGAATGTCACTGAATGGAGTGGAATTGTCTTCAGTGATGAGTTCCACTCCGATTTGAGCCTCGATGACTAGCGAAGACGCGTCTAGAGACGTCCCGCAAAAAAAGGGGGGTTCCAACCCAACTGTCGCCAGCTATACAGCCCGACAACCAGGAGTGATTGTCTGGAATGTCATTTCATTTCATAGCAGGACCTCTTTGGTTGTCATCCGTAGCATCTTTACAGCACGCGGTACGTCGACGACATTCTATGTCCCGGTGTGTTTACCTTTATATCACGCAATCTTGACCGCATTCTTCAGCATAATAATGTCCGCCCGCGCACAGAGATAGTTTCTACTAATTATTTTCCTACTTACCTAACATTATTTTGATCAGTAAAGTCGCCGGGTCTCTGAGGACGTTTGGAGCATCATGAAAAGGGTCCTACAACCAGCTTGGGATTTTGCCAATCTAATGCACCAATTGGACAGAATTCGACATGATATCTCGCAAAAGCATATCTGCCAAATCTATTAAATAAAGCCAAGCCGAATAACTGCTTACATAAGGGTCAAAAGTGGACCAATGCATTATTGACTTGTTGAATTTTGCTTGGCCGTTTCTCTTGATTAAACCATCCAAAGCTTCTGAAACTGAAATCATTTATTTTTCTTCGCATGTACATCACACCTACCATTTTTCGTCTCATTTAGATAACTCCTTCTTGGTGCGTCAATTTTTTTGTTATAGAGTATATAAATGTAAAATACTTCGCATGACAGATGGTTATTATATAAAATTGTGCTGATTCATTTTGGATGCATATCGGACGGCAGATAACGCTTCTATTCTGCAATATCTTCGGTTTACGGGTATTAGAGTACAAAATACTTTTTTTTTTTGGACAGCATATTTTGCTTTTTACGTATTTTGCTTCTGTAACCCTATACTACATTTATTTATTGTAATACACTTATAATTTGGTTCCATCTATTTATATTTTTCGTGATTATTGCTATATTTTTATTTAATTGCTATTTCAAAAAATTACCTATCTCTATATATGAGACGCACTATAATTTAAATGAATACAAAATTTTGAATAAACACCATAAAATGCAAGAATTCACAAAATTGTTTCGTTTCGAAAGAAGACATGACCCCTCGTCAGACGAACAAAGTAGGCACGATTCGTCAGGCAAACAAAGAAGACATGAGTGCTGCATGAGTTTCAACCGCTGGACGATATTAGTTCATATAAATTAAATAACTTATAAAAAGATTATAAAAAAAAAAAAAAAAAAAACTAATGAAAAGCAAACGTAGAGAAATACTAAACATTATAAAATAAACAATTTACAAAACCTTAATAGTTATGGATGGCAGTTACAACGTAAGATAGAAACCATTCAATTTCGAAGTTTGAAGCAAATTGCAAAATATTAAATGAAACATTGCTAATTCTGGATTTAAAATTTCTAAAAACTGCTTCAAACTGATAATTAAAAGATAATTAAAAGAAATGAATAAATACTTATAACTGATTTATCAGAAGTTTTAACACATATTTTTAACTTAAAACATTAAAATATAGTTTCATGGGAAGGAAACAAATGATATCGCTGAAGTCAAAATAAAATGTATTTATTGAAGATGGTGCGTAAGACTATTAAATGAATTAATAAGATAGCTATGTTTATTTATGAATTTAAATAATTTAATTTAATTTGAATTTTTATAGATAAACTTAAATTTTTAAATATGTATTTGAAAGTTTTTTTTCTCCCTTATATTAAAGTGTAAAGAATTATTATAATCCCAATTTGCGAAATCGATTTTATATCTCACACGGCTCAAAAAAGAATCATCCAAGAATGTTGAAAATTTATATTTGTGACTGTCATGATGTCTAGTTGTACACCTGCAAGTTTGGTTTTTAAATGTTATCTCGTTTTAAAGATATCAGCGATTTTGCACGATTTTTCGAGACATCTGTATGTATGTATGTGTGTATGTACCTCGCATAATTCAAAAACGTTTGGACATAGAACGTTGCAAATTGGTATAGGTTTGTTATAACATCTAGTTTTGCACCTCCCTTTTTGATCTTTTTGTGATTTTCTGTTTTGGAGATATTTACGAAAATTATATTCGTAAGCCCCAAAAATATAAAGGTGTTTTGGTAATTAAATATGACCTACCATCATATGTATTCAATGTCATTTCAAAAGAAGCTAATGATAGAGCCCATAATGATATTGTTATGAAACCTGTCGTCATTTTTGTTTGTAGTAAATAATTCTTAAAGACATAGGCAGGTTCTAGTCGAAGAATGCACATTATTTAATGAATATTCAGCCAGTAGATAGAGCCCGCAATGATACTGCTACGAAAATTGTCGACATTTTTCAGTGTAGAATGTATATAAGTAGGTTTTAATAAACGAATGCACATTATTTAATGAGTATTTAGCTTGTAGATAGAGCCATTAATGATATTGTTGAGAAAGTTGCCGACATTTTTTAAGGGTAGAAAATAATTCTGAAAGTACTAAGTATATTCTAGTCGTCGAATGAACTGTATTTAATGAATATTTAGAACGTAGATGGACCCCTAATGATGTTGTTATAAAAGTTGTCGACATTTTTGCTTGTAGAATGTAATTCTGAAAGGCATAAGCAGATTCAAGTAGACGAATGCACATTATTTAATGAATATTCAGCCCGCAAATAGTGCCTGTAATTATATCGCTAGGAAAGCTGTCGACATTTTTGCGTGTAGAAAGTAAGTCTTAAAAGCATAAGCAGGTTCTAGTCGATGAATGAACTTTATTCATCGACATAACATTGTTAAATACACAAATACTTGGGGCATCGGTTTGCAGCTTAATGAAGTACTGTACCCGAATATGTCATCCAATCGCTGTTCGATTCAATTCCTAGACAGATAATTACAGTTATTACTCCTAGAGGTCGCTGTTTTATGTGCATTTTTTTATGTTTTTTTTTTTTTTTTTTTTTTTCCCAGAAGATATTGATTCAAATTTTCTGAAAATTTGAACAATTGTTCTTCTTGCTCTAATATATGTGCCCAATAAATATCATTTTGATATTTGCATTTCTTCTTGGTGTTGCATTTTGGATGTCATGTAGTGTAAATCCGATTATCGTGACTTTTGTGGTTGGAGTAACAGACTATTTTTCCTTTTTTTTTTTCTTTTTCTCTCTTTTTTTTCCTTTTCTTGTTTTCAGGAATGTTTGTGGACTGGAACCTGTCTGTTTACTTAGGAATCAGTTATCTCTCACAAAAGTGTCATGATTTCATATTGATGATTTCATAACAATATTTCAGTGATGTGGAGTCCACATGAGATTATTATTTTTTTAATTATTTATTTCTTGCAATAAAAAAAAAAAAAAAAACCTACTGTTACGGTAATTGTAACATAAACTTTTATTTTTATTTATTTTTTTCCCCTCAATTTATGATTGTAATACTTTTTATTCATATAGTTGTAATAAAGAGTATCATAAAATTAAGTTTTTAAAGTTTATATAAGTTTTTTTTTTTTTTTTTTTTTTTTTTTTTACACGTTTGCCTACACGTTTTCTTTCATAAGTTATTTTTTTTTTCCTAACTTCCTTGAATTTCTGTATTTGTGAAGAAGGCTTGAAGACCAAAAATTATTTTTGGCCAACTTATCAGCATTTAAATGCATTGATTTATTTTAATTTCTTAATATTTATATTTATATTTATTGTATTATATTGTATTTATATATTTATTTTTATCATGAATTTCTTTTATTTAACATTCGGTTTTATTCTACTTAATATTTTTGCCTGATATTAATGTCAATATTATGTGTAATATATTTTGCATTTTTTAATATTTATCTTTTAATACATCTGAAAAATTTTCAAACACAGAAAAATTAATAACCGTTAAAAATCATATTAAAATTTTTATAGAAGCTTTTGAAATAGTGCTTCTCCTGAAGTGAATATATTCTTTTGAATTAATATTTTGCATAACATATAATACTCTGAATTTCCATTTTAAAAAACAACTTTACTAATTTTACATTTCCCTTAAGTATTAGCCTTTTAAAAACATTTATGAGTTAATTTGAAAACTATATAAATAATTATTAAATTGATTTAAACAAATGTATACTTATCAATCATTTTTTCAAGAGGCTAGAATTTTAACGAGTTCAAATATGTAATTTGCTTTTAGTTCTTTCAGTTATGTATTTTGTAGGAAAAATAAAGATCTTTATTTTACTTATTAGTTCTGTACCATTTAATAAACATACATTTTTCTTTCTTTATTTATGCACTTCCGTAATCAATCATTTTCAAAATTCAAAAGCGTCAACACAAGACTTAAGTAAATATATGTCAGAGTTACGCTAAATTATACAAAAGTTTTGCATAAAAAAAAAATAAATAAATAAATAAATAAATAAATAAATAAATATAAATTGTATAAGCTATTATTATTTTTTAAAAGAAAGGCACGTGATTATTTGTTAATACAGGCTGGTCCGAAAAACATGATAGAAAGTATTTTAAGTTCCTGATTTCAAATGTACTGATATAAGTATAATTCTTCCATATTGTAATTGCATATATATTGACATTTAAGGTGAATGCTTGATTACCGGAAATAATGAATAACCAGTATGGAATCACTGAACTTGGAAGAACGATTATTTATCGAAAGAATATTTTTTGAGGTGCCATTGAGGTACGGAAAATCCTCATCTCAGTGTCGTCTCACGACTGTATCCACAAAGGGTCATGGTGTGGTGTGCCATATCGTCGAAGCGGATGAGTGGTCCGATATTCATTGACAGTATGGACACGGGAGTGAAGTATCGACAGTTTCTAGAGCGTCACTTTGGCCCTGAAGCGGGCTGTCTCAACATGACACACCAGTACTGGCTCATGCAAGATGTCGCTCGTCCCCATAGATCTGCTCATGTCTTCCTCTGAATTAAAACGACGTTTAGTGAGCGTTTGATTGCACTGCATGCAGAAAAATTCACGGGGCACGGGATAGAGGGATCCGCATACAGTCCGGACCTATATCCGTGCGACTTTTTCTTATGGGTTTACACCAAGGACAGAATCGATAGGAATCCCCTGATTCACTTGAGGGCCTGAAATCGACCATCAGAATTGAGATTGATGCACTTGATTCCGACACACTCCAGCGCTTTATGACAGAGTTTCGGAACTGGTAGACATGGGAATGGTAGACATTTTGAGCCCCTTGTATATTAAATGTCATTCATATATTTATTCAATAACATAGCTTTAATGTTCTTGCATATTTTATTTTCTACAACGATCGCTTACTTTCTATCATGTTTTTCAGACTTCCAATGTATTTATTCGAATGTATATGATCTTATATATATATGAATAGGTAATTAAATGAAAAATACTATAAATCTATGGATTTATACAACTATCAACGCAGCTATGCATGATGGAAATCTGCTTGATCGATTTTTTATTTTTTAAGTCACTTTCATTGATATATAAAAATTTGGTAACTCTTAGACTACCAAATTAAAAATCGTGTTAGGTGATAAATCGCGCGTGTTCACGACTACAGTCAAGAAAGAAGACGTAGTCTATGAATTGAAATAAAACAAGATGAAAACCAAAAATCAGAAATCGAAAGCTCAAAAATCTCATTTGATATTTAAGAAAAAGAGTTAATATATTGTAATTTTATTCCTATTTCTTTATTTAGGTTATTAATATATACTAATTTTCTGCTAATAATCCGAAGTTTAGATAAATTTGTTTTACATCAGAAATTTTAACTAACAGACAAATTTAAATCCATTTCAGATATTAGAGGCGAAAAATAACAATCATTTTATGGAATAAAATTTCTAGTCTGACTATTGCATCATACGGTGGAAACTATGGTAAATAGAAAATGTAATGTAAAAAATTAACTCATGTCAGATAAATGTATTTTGCATCATAAATTTTAATTAACAGATATCATTTTAATTAATTAACAACTACTACAGATATTAGAGGAAAATAATAACATTAAAATTCATAGAATAAAATTTCGAATGCATTTATCAGACTTGCGGATTGTACACCGGAAAATATTATAAGAATAAAATGTAATGTAAAAATCTAGCATGTCAGATTAACAGACAAATTTAAATCCATTTCAAATATTAGAGGCGAAAAATAACAATCATTTTATGGAATAAAATTTCTAGTCTGACTATTGCATCATACGGTGGAAACTATGGTAAATAGAAAATGTAATGTAAAAAATTAACTCATGTCAGATAAATGTATTTTGCATCATAAATTTTAATTAACAGATATCATTTTAATTAATTAACAACTACTACAGATATTAGAGGAAAATAATAACATTAAAATTCATAGAATGAAATTTCGAATGCATTTATCAGACTTGCGGATTGTACACCGGAAAATATTATAAGAATAAAATGTAATGTAAAAATCTAGCATGTCAGATTAACAGACAAATTTAAATCCATTTCAAATATTAGAGGCGAAAAATAACAATTAATTTTATGGAATAAAATTTCTAGTCTGACTAGTTCCCATCATACGGTGGAAACTATGGTAAATAGAAAATGCAATGTAAAAAATTAACTCATGTGAGATAAATGTATTTTGCATAACAAATTTTAATTAACAGACTAGCGAGCTTCGCCCGCTAGCCGGTCAGTATTTTCAAATGAATCACTAAAGTTAATGAATCACTAAAATTAATGAATCACTAACAGAAACTTTTAGTGTTAAGAAAAGAAAAAAAAAAAAATCATTTCTGATTGGGTAAAAAGTCGGGCCGGGTCCCCACTGCCTTCGGCAGCGCAGTCGCGTGCGCGCACACCACTTAAGGGATACACGCGCTGCGCGCGCGTATTTCTTCCCTGACCCTTCGTGCCCCCTGAAAAAAACCATTTCTGATCGGGTAAAAACTCGCACCGGGTCCCCACTGCCTTCGGAAGCGCAGTAAAGTGCGCGCTGCGCGCGCACAACGTAAGGGATACACGCGCTGCGCGCGCGTATTCCTTCCCTGACCCTTCGTGCCCCCTAAAAAAAAATCATTTCTGATCGGGTAAAAACTCACACCGGGTCCCCACTGCCTTCGGCAGCGCAGTCCCGTGCGCGCTGCGCGCGCGTATTCCTTCCCTGAGCCTTCGTGCCCCCTAAAAAAAATCATTTCTGATCGGGAAAAGACTCGCACCGGGTCCCCACTGCCTGCGGAAACGCAGTCGCGAGCGCCCTGCGCGCGCACAACTTAAGGGATACACGCGCTGCGCGCGCGTATTTCTTCCCTGACCCTCCCTGACCCCTAAAAAAAATCATTTCTGATCGGGTAAAAACTCGCACCGGGTAAACACTGCCTTCGGCAGCGCAGTCCCGTGCGCTCTGCGCGCGCACAAGTTAAGGTATACGCGCGCGGTGCACGCCTATTTTTTCTCCACCCTTTCAGGCCCTCTTAATTAACCTACATATACCAATTTTGAACGATCTAACTCATTTGGCTGAGATGCAAAAGAAAACTAATTCAGGACACCTCAAAACGTGTAAATCTGGTTAAAACTTTCGATAATATAAAAGAACTTTAAAATATCTTTCGAATGATGTATTAAAAAAAATTTAATCATAATTAGAAATTGAAATATTGAAATTTCAAAATATTACAGCGCCATAAAAGAAAACTGATTCAGGACACCTCAAAACGTGTAAATCTGATGAAAATTTTCGATAATATAGAAGTACTTTAAAATATCTTTCGAATGATGTATTAAAAATAATTTAATCATAATTAGAAATGGAAATATTGAAATTTTAAAATATTACAGCGCCATCTGTTGGTCCTCAAAACGTGTAAATCTGGTGAAACCTTTCGATAATTTAAAAGAACTTTAAAATATCTTTCGAATGATGTATTAAAAATAATTTAATCATAATTAGAAATTGAAATATTGAAATTTCAAAATATTACAGTGCCATAAAAGAAAATTGATTCAGGACACCTCAAAACGTATAAATCTGGTGAAAATTTTCGATAATTTAAAAGAACTTTAAAATATCTTTCGAATGATGTATTAAAAATAATTTAATCATAATTAGAAATTGAAATATTGAAATTTTCAAATATAACAGCGCCATCTGGCGGTACAAATTTCTGTATTCCACTGTTCGATTCCAAGTCAAAAAAGCTTTCTAATGTTATATTACTTATGAAATTATTTTAATTAGTAGCTGAGATACAAAAGAAAATTAATTCAGGAGACCTCAAAACGTGTAAATCTGTTGAAAACTTTGAATAATATAAAAGAACTTTAAAATACCTTTCGAATGACACATAAAAAATAAATTAATCGTAATTAGAAATTGAAATACGCGTATTAGAATATTGCAATTTTTTAATCGCAGAACCAAAGCACGTGATCTTTTTTTTTTTTTTTTTTTTTTTCTTCGCTTCCGTCGAGAGAGAAATGAACCTCTTCTCTTCCTTGAAGTGGTTCCCATGGTAACGAAAAGCGGCAATGAACACGTAATACGATCTGATAAAATGTGATTCGTGTAAAGATAAAATTTAATTTGCAATTAAAATGTAAATCTTTTGTTTATTGACCAAAATCGATGAAATTTCAACTGCAAGTTTGTTTTGTGGTGTTAAGATTGTATATGAAAAAGAAATGCGAAAAGTGAAATGTGAAAAATTTGAAAAATTGAAGAAAATAGAAAATTGCATTTTTTTATCCCACTTAAAATCCATCTGTTTATCCATCAGTGTCAGGTGCTTTTTTTTTCGCTTCCGCTGTCTAGACGATCGTTTGCAAAGCTAAGATTCTTGTGATTTGTTGCCAACATTTTTTTATAGTTTAGTTAATTTTAAAAAATCTAATTGTCCGATCGATAAGCCGTTTAAACCATCGGATTAAGAAAAAAAAGCCCTTTCCAATGGTATCTTGTTTGTAACTATACGACTGATATTTCTAATTTGTTTTCCACTTTTTCCGTAAAAATGTCGCTTTTTAAGCATTTAATCATGAATTCTGGGTCATTTTTCGTTAGACAATGGTCGACATTTTAATTAATATCTCCACTAATTAGGGTCGCATCATTTAGCAAATTAGATAACCCAGATCTGCGATAAATTCTCTGTCCGACGGTACCAGTTCGAAGTCCGTGCGACCGTTATCGGCGGAGTTTTTGCTGTTTCAAGCCGTTTCTCACAGACAGACACACAGACACACGCGTACAGATTTTAATAATATAAGGAGATATCATTTTAATTAATTAACATCTACTACAGATATTAAAGGGGAACAATAACATTAAAATTCATAGAATAAAGTTTCTAATGCATTTATCAGACTTGCGGATAGTACGCCGAAAATTATTATAAGAATAAAATGTAATGTAAAAATCTAGCATGTCAGATAACTCCGTTTTGCACCAGAAATTTTAAATATCTGACATCATTTTAACTAAATAACATCTACTGCAGATATTAAATGGGAATAATAACAATAAAATTCATAGAATAAAATTTCTAATGCATTTATCAGACTTACGGATTGTACGCCAGAAATTATTATAAGTATAAAATGTAATGTAAAAATCTAGCATGTCAGATAACTCCATTTTGCACCAAAAATTTTAAATGTCTGACATCATTTTAATTAATTAACATCTACTACAAATATTAGAGGGAATAATAACATTAAAATTTATGGAATAAAATTTATAATACATTTATCAGACTCGCGGATTATATGCCAGAAATTATGATAAATAGAAAATGCATTGTAAAAATTTAACATCTCAGATAAATCCATTTTGCATCAGACATTTTAATTATCATACATTATTTTAATTAATTAACATATGTTACAGATATTAGAGGGAAATGATAACAAAAAAAAAAAAAATATATATATATATATATAGAAAGAAATTCTAAAAGTATTTATCTGACTAGCGAGTTATTCGTCGAAAATTAAGATAAACAGAAGATGTAATGTAAAATATTAACATTTACAACTAAACGCATTTTGAAAGCGAACCGTTAATTAAGAGACAAGTGTAAATCTGTTACAGTTACACTGAGAAAAGAAACATACTGTCTCTATCAAGAACGAATAAGAAGTCGTTTTCTGAAACCCTCAACTAGAAATATAGAGTTACGAGCTATAGGTTAAACAAAACTCCTGGATAGACGAAATGGTCGAGAATTTCTAGTCTATACGCTTCTATATGGAGAAGCAACATTATGAATATTATGGAGAAAATGCATCCTTTGCGTATTGCGAGAATTTCTCGCTTGATTTCCTAGAATTGGGTCATAAACCAATATTCTAGTTACCGAAACACGCCTCTTGTGTTCACATTTATTTCCAGAGATTTTTAAATGCGTTTGACATGATAATATAAGAAAACGACCTAGAATGGAAATAAGGATTTTTTTTTAATTTGCTAGAAAAAGGAACGAGAATTTATAAGGATGACATGGAGCTACATTTACTAGAGACACAATTTTGTTTCTAGATGTCAGTCACAGAAATTTTTAAAGGGAAATAAAAACAGTAAATTTTACTGAATAAAATTTATTGCTGCTTTCACGATGCACTCGTGCCAGGTTCTTTCGCCTGCTGAAGGGTCGTACTTACTTCTGTAGCTGAAACAACGGTTGAAACAATAGTTTTTTTCTAATTTAATATCGTTTACTTCAAAAGTTATTTTTTAAATATTATTTTAACTTAATCATATTATCATATAGATTTCTGAAGCCAAAAAATTCTCGAAAGAAAAAAGTCGTATTTTTTTTTTTTTTTTTTTTTTTTTTTTCGTTTTACCTATTTATGATCATGTATGAGACTAATAGCCATTTTTCAAATTATTTTAGCAATTGCCAGCAGAATATATATTTTTAGCGTTAAAGGGTTAATGTGAAGCTATAACAATCGATTTGTGATATTTCTTCCGGTTATATATAACCCTTAAATGTCGTGTGTTGCCTTTCGGAAATATAACCAATTTTGTCTTCTAAAGTATTATTAGAATAATATTTAGGCTCTAATGCATCATGTTTTGAATTAGCAGCAAACTTCTTTTCTACTCTAAACCATACTTAAAATAAAGTATGACTTTTAAAAGTATATTCCCGTGATTTCTTTAAGAGAGGTAAGAATAAAACATTCTAAAATTGATTTAAAAAATAATCGGGCATTTAAGTACTAAACACAAAACATATTTTGAATGTAATCGTCAATGTAAAATAAATTGAAAATTAAGGAAGTGACAGGTAAGTACAATTAGAATGGTTTCTGTAATCTATATGGTAATTATTCCTTGTTATACTACATCAGAAAGTAAAACACAATAGTAGAAGGAAAAGGGGTGTTCTACTTCAGCAGGAGGGGTTGAGGGGCTGTGGGGTTAAGGGCTCCTTGTACTACTACCTGGTCAGTGTGTTATCTTATCAGTGTCGCGTGAGCCTGAAAGATAAGGACGTTATTATCTTGAATGAATATTATTTTAAGAGAATCTTAATTAGGATTTTAAAATTAATTTTAAACTTAGAAAATTTTTTTAAAAAGAGAATTTCATATGTTTGATGAGATTTTTCTTATACTTAAAAAGAAAGAAAATGTAATTTGAAATATTTTAAACTTAGAAAAAATTATGATTTTAAAAAGAGAACTTTAATTATTGATTTTAAATAATTATGATTTTAAACTTAGAAAAAAATTATGATTCGTGAAAGATAAGGAGGGTTAGAATTAAGAGATAATGAATGTGATTTTTCTTAATTAATTATGATTTTAAAAGATAATTTTAATTATGGTTTTAATTATCACTGTCATCTATTAGTCGATTTGAGAGAATTTATAAAAATAAGGAATTTAACTGGAGGTAATGTATTTCGAGGACTTAGCATTTTTCGAGATGGTTAGAGAATTTAATTGAATGAATTTAGGTGTTGCCATTCGGAGATTGTAAATTCAAAAGAGAATTTTAGAAAATGTACTCACCTTTAGTTTATGTTGGAATTGAACTCGGAACTTTCCCTCTTCAAGTCGAACCAGAGGGCTTTAAAAAATTAAATAAAGATATATACTCACCTTGGAATCGAACCAGGAACCTTCAGTGTCTGGTGTAGTCATATGAAATGTAATTATAGGGGTCCCACATCGGTAGTGTTGCCCTCTGTTAGTCGATTCAAGAGAATTTTTAGAAATTAGGTTTGAGGGAGATAAATATTTTTAAATAAAGAGATATACTGACCTTGGAATCGAACCAGGCACCTTTGGTCTCGGATGTAGTTTTATTAAAAGGAGTCCCACCATCCACCCGCCACATTTAACTCACCTTGGAATCGAACCCGGTACTTCATCTCTTCGAACCTCTGGCGTTTGACCTCGCGACCATGGCCCCACCATTTAGAGATAAATAAAGAGATATACAGTCGGTAATAAAATTGTCCGAACACTAGCAAAAATTCCTATGTAAAAAAAGTACACTTCATACGGTTTTGTTAAATAAATCCTTATCGAATCATGTTCTTACACTGACTAAATGCAGGATACGACAAGGATTTATTTAACATAACCGTATGAAGTGCACTTTTTTTACATAGAAATTTTTGCTAGTGTTCGGACACTTTTGTTACCGACTGTACTTACCTTGGAATCGAACCAGACACCTTCCCTCTTCAAGCTGAATCAGAGGTCTTTCAGCAAACTCCTTCAGGTGGATATCTGAAAAGAAATAAAACTAGTGTGTGCCTATCCCACTTCTTGTATGGGGAGGCTTTAGACTCCCCCATAGGCGGGTTTACACACACCTTTCATACACCATTCACACACACACACATACACACACACACATTTTCATGACTTTGCCATTTAGAAATTAGGTTAAAGGGAGATAAATATTTTTTAATAAAGAGATATGTGCATGATTTTTGTGTTATATGTAGTAATAATTGTGAAATCCACTGTTTATCTTTGAAATAGAGTATTTAAAGAACTTTATCAGAGCACTCTCGCTTTCTTAAATTACAGGATGTTGATATTATCTTGCAAATTTTTTGTTTGAACTTCCATTTTATAATAAAATAGTTATATTTTAAATAAATAGAGATTCTTGTAAATGAGTTGTCTTAGAAATTTTGTGAAAGAAAATTGAAATAATGTGGTAAGTGCGTATTTTCGGATATATGTAGAAATAGTGATTAAGAATTGTGTTTATCTTTGCAATTCAGGAAATGTTTAAACATGTATTCATGAGATCTTGATTATACACTTTTAAATAGATAATGAGTCTTTTAAAATGAGTTGTATTAGAAATTATGTAAGAAGATATTTTTATGTAGTTAATTGTTAGATAAGTAGTTTTCGTTTAAAAATATGTGATTTAGAATGAAACTTTGATAGTGAATTCGCATAGATAATTACTGAGTTGCGATAACGTTTCCCAAATATTTAAAGTGTTAACCAATATCAGTTCTTTTTATTTTTCGGATAAAGTCTATTGATATTTTTTTATCAACTTGCTACTTTTAGTGAAAAGTTTAACTAAGAATTAATTAATAATTGCGTTGAGGTTTTGAATGTATAATGATAATATTTTTAGACATGTACTCATCTTTGATATGACGTAGAATTGAACCCGTCACCTTTTCAACTTAAGTGCTCATATTTAATATTGTATTTTAAAATGAAATGAGTGATTATTAAAAGTTAAGCATAATAGAAAAAGTAACATACGAATATGCCTTAATGAAGTGATTTAGGATTACAATTAAACTAAATTTGAAATATTTAATCTATGTTTAATGAAATGGGTGATTATTAAAAGTTAAGCATAATAGAAAAAGTAACATACGAATATGCCTTAATGAAGTGATTTAAGATTAAAATTAAACTAAATTTGAAATATTTAATCTATGTTTAATGAAATGAGTGATTATAAAAGTTAAGCATAATAGAAAAAGTAACATATGAATATTTACAGTGCTTACTACAACAGAAAACAAACATAGAAAAACAATTAAAAATAGCTCAAGAAAAACATAAACTATATACAATCTGTTAAAATAAAATCAGTCTCAATCCCTTTGATGAAATAACAAGTTTAGCATATGCACATTGTGAAATTGATTAAGATTTAATATTGCAAACTTAATTATATTGAGTGAAATTATATACAATACTTATTAGGATGTAATTTATTAGGTGAACGATACTTATAAATGATGCAAAAATGTTGAAGTACATTAAGGTTTAATAGTTGCATAGTTATATTTTATGTGCATATATAGTACTTTTGCGATGTTATGTAGCTTATTAGATGTCCAATAGTTATAAATATTGCAAAAATGTTGAAGTACATTATGGTTTAATAGTTGCCTAGTTATATTTTATGTGCATATATAGTACTTTTGCGATGTTATGTAGCTTATTAGATGTCCAATAGTTATAAATATTGCAAAAATGTTGAAGTACATTATGGTTTAATAGTTGCCTAGTTATATTTTATGATGTTATGTAACTTATTAGATAAACAATACTTATAAATATTGCAAAAATGTTGAAGTACATTAAGGATTAATAGCTGCATACTTATATTTTATATGCATATATAGTACTTTTGGGATGTTATATAGCTCATTTGATGAACAATACTTATAAATGATGCAAAAATGTTGAAGAAATAGATAGACTAGTATTCAACATGATGGCTTCTTTTGTGGTCACGTGATTTTTCTTTTTTTCGAGCAATCAGAAGCGTGGATTTTTAATGAATAGTATTATAAAATTAAGCCCTTTGTGGAATTAAGTGTTTTTATATATACAGATATTTTTGAGGTAACATGAACCACTCAAAAGTATGTATTTTTAATGAATAGTATTATAAAATTAAGCACTTTGTGGAATTAAGTGTTGATTATATTCAAATAATTTAGGAGTACCATGAACCAATCAAAAGCATGGACAGTATTACCATTATGAAATTAGGTTTCTAAATGATTTAAGTATGCAAGTTTCAGAAAAAAACATGAAAAGCTTTTAATATCTACCAGCTTTAAAATCTGTGATGCGCAAATTATTTGTTTTAACATGTTGATAAACTAGATTACATTAAAAGGTTTGGGTATTAAAATGATACATATTTGGCGTGATTAATAGGGGTTCTGAAGAATTTGGCTGCTTTTCCTAGTGTATGAATTTAGGTTATATTTGGCGTGATTTCGCCAATAATTACAAATTTGGTGGTAAACCTACAGTATAAATGCAGTCGCGAAGAAAATTTTGTCAGTTGCTGCTATATTTTTGAGGAGTGCGCACGTTTAATTTATTGTATTTTCTATAACACTCTACTTTTTAGTGAGAGAGATGGATTTATCTGAAAAGATGCCTATTTCAAATGAGTTGTCATCAAACTTGGATACTAAGAAACTACCAAAAACTTTTAGTTGTGTTTCTTGCAGCATGGTATTTAAACGAAAATGGGATTTGCTTCGACACATGAAAATTCATCTCAACGAGAAATCTTTTATTTGTAATGTATGCCAGAAAGCATTTACCAGATCAGATGAGTTAAAGAGACATTTAAAAATTCATGAAAAGACTTCTATTGAACATAGATGTGAGCAATGTAGTGAATCCTTTAATCGCAAGTATCAGTTGCTGGTGCATATTAGAAAAAACCATCGAAAACCTTTACCAGTGCATTCCTGTGATCAATGTGCAGAAACATTTAGACAGAAATATAAACTTTTAGAGCATGTTAGAGAAAATCATCGAAAACCCTTATCGCAAGCAACATTAAAGGGAATGTCAAATTCTGACCGAGATCTACTCAAGGAGAAAATTATGCATTTTAAAAGAAAAAATGTTCTTAATACATTTACAATAACCACATTTGATAATAAAAACAAAGATTAGGATTTGACGTCATTTTTTAATAATTTAAGAACTGACATTTTAAACGAATTAAACTTTCAATTAAATGACCAAGGAACATTGAAATGGTATATTAATGTAGAAGTTATTTTTAGTTGTATCTATGAAAATGGAGAGAAGGATTTTATTACTCAAAATTTTAGGTCAAAAAGTATAACAACTCTTTTAATAAACGATTTGAATAATGATCTTGAAAACGCTTTTAACAAGATGAAAAAGTGTTTTGATGAATTTAGCGAACAAGGATCAGGTTGGACATTAACAGAAATTTTCAAATTAGAACTTTGTATGACTAAATATGGTTCTTTTCAAATGTAATATCTGATTTTACTATATATATATATATATATATATATATATATTAAAAATTGTTAGTTGAATCTTATAAAATTATTGTAAACTTTGTATAAAAATGATGCATGTAAAAATCTTATAATTTGAAAAATAAAAGTATGTGTATAAAAATTTTTTTTTTAATTATTTATCTCATATAAAAATTTTATGTAAAAGTTTAAACTATTAATCGGATTTTTAAAATAAATGCACTTATGTTAATGTAGAGGTTTTTTTTTTTTTTTTTTTTTTTTTTTTTAAACTATATATTTTAAAACTACATATTTTTTTAAAAACGTTATTTCATAAATAAATTGATATTTTATAGTAAATATATAATCATAATCTTACCAATTTTAGAGATTGTATAAAAAAATCATGAACTTTGCATTTGACACATAGTCTAGAGTAATACTAATCTACTTAAAAGTTTAACTTTTGAAATTAGACATGAACAAATTATCTGTTTTAACATGTTGATAAACTAAAATATTTTACGAGATTTTTTAATGTGATTGAGGATAAACTAGAATATTTTACAAGATTTGGCTATTAAAGTAACACATCTGCTAAGATTTGGCGAGATTTTTTTAATGTATTTGGCAATAAATACTGATTTGGCATTAAACATAGAGTATAAATTCAGTGTCAGAGGAAAATTTAATCAGTTTCTGACTTGTTTTCGTGGTTCAGTTTTCATATAGCATTTTTAAAGTTTTACTTTGATTGAATTTATAATGGATCTATCTGAGGAAGTGCAAGTTTCTGTTCATCAACAACCCTCTTCATCATGTTTGGAAGATGAAACTTTACACTTAAAGGATGCAAAGCCATATATTTGTGATATATGTAAGAAAGCATTTAGGAGATCGTACGATTGTAAGAAACACTTAAAAATTCATGAAAAACCTCGCATAGGATATGGGTGTGAATACTGTATGAAAATTTTACTCGTAAACGGGATTTTTTAAAACATAATGCAAAAATTCATAAAAAGACTTTACATAATCACAGTTGTGATGAATGTAGAGAAGTGTTTAGGACTAAACAAGATTTATTGAATCATAAAAAAATGCTACATCGAAAGGTTTTACCTGAATATCTATGCGTAGAATGCAACGAAAGTTTTCGATATAAGTATGAATTATTACGTCATAACAGAAAAAATCATCGTAAAGATTCTTCTGCTTACGTATGTACAAAATGCAATGAACGAAATACTCTGCCGATCAACAACTTAGACAGTGAAAATATGAACTTAACGAATTTTTTGAATAATTTGAATACTGCTTTTTAACCAACAGCTATTCTTTAGCCAAAAGCTTTCATGATGAAAATAACAATATGTATTTTTTAATATTTTTAAATAATGAAAATATGAATACCGAACGCATAACACAAAATATTGACTCACCAACCAACAACTTTGAGAGTGTAAATGCGAACTTAACGAATTTTTCAGATAATCAAAATATTGTTTTCAGTTCATCAACCAGTGAAAATGTGATCTTATCAAATGTTTTGGATAATAATGAAAATGCATACAACGTTTTACCCACTGCTAATGGAAATATGATTACTGAATGTTTGACACAAAGTAATATTTATGACTCACCAACGAACAACTTTGAGAATATAAATGTGGATTTTACGAATTTTAATGTAGAGTGTATGAGTAATCAAAATAATTTTTCACCGGTGAGTGTTGATAACGACTTGTTGACATTTTTGGATAATTTTAATGTACAGTGTATAAGTCAATGTAACCTTAACGATTTAACAACAATTTAGATTTATATGAACCTGTTTTTATATTGACAATAATAATGTAAAATAAATTATTTTAATCAAAAATTGGGTTTTTATTATGAAATTACTTTCTACACACCATTTTATATTACAATAGATACGTTATGTCACGAAAAAATCTAAACATCTTTGTTTCCAAATCTTTGTTTTTATTATCAAATGTGGTTATTGTAAATGTATTAAGAACATTTTTTCTTTTAAAATGCATAATTTTCTCCTTGAGTAGATCTCGGTCAGAATTTGACATTCCCTTTAATGTTGCTTGCGATAAGGGTTTTCGATGATTTTCTCTAACATGCTCTAAAAGTTTATATTTCTGTCTAAATGTTTCTGCACATTGATCACAGGAATGCACTGGTAAAGGTTTTCGATGGTTTTTTCTAATATGCACCAGCAACTGATACTTGCGATTAAAGGATTCACTACATTGCTCACATCTATGTTCAATAGAAGTCTTTTCATGAATTTTTAAATGTCTCTTTAACTCATCTGATCTGGTAAATGCTTTCTGGCATACATTACAAATAAAAGATTTTTCGTTGAGATGAATTTTCATGTGTCGAAGCAAATCCCATTTTCGTTTAAATACCATGCTGCAAGAAACACAACTAAAAGTTTTTGGTAGTTTCTTAGTATCCAAGTTTGATGACAACTCATTTGAAATAGGCATCTTTTCAGATAAATCCATCTCTCTCACTAAAAAGTAGAGTGTTATAGAAAATACAATAAATTAAACGTGCGCACTCCTTAAAAATATAGCAGCAACTGACAAAATTTTCTTCGCGACTGCATTTATACTGTAGGTTTACCACCAAATTTGTAATTATTGGCGAAATCACGCCAAATATAACCTAAATTCATACACTAGGAAAAGCAGCCAAATTCTTCAGAACCCCTATTAATCACGCCAAATATGTATCATTTTAATACCCAAACCTTTTAATGTAATCTAGTTTATCAACATGTTAAAACAAATAATTTGCGCATCACAGATTTTAAAGCTGGTAGATATTAAAAGCTTTTCATGTTTTTTTCTGAAACTTGCATACTTAAATCATTTAGAAACCTAATTTCATAATGGTAATACTGTCAATGCTTTTGATTGGTTCATGGTACTCCTAAATTATTTGAATATGAACAACACTTAATTCCACAAAGTGCTTAATTTTATAATACTATTCATTAAAAATACATACTTTTGAGTGGTTCATGGTACCTCAAAAATATCTGTATATATAAAAACACTTAGTTTCACAAAGGGCTTAATTTTATAATACTATTCATTAAAAATCCACGCTTCTGATTGCTCGAAAAAAAGAAAAATCATGTGACCACAAAAGAAACCATCATGTTGAATACTAGTCTATCTATTTCTTCAACATTTTTGCATCATTTATAAGTATTGTTCATCAAATGAGCTATATAACATCCCAAAAGTACTATATATGCATATAAAATATAACTATGCAGCTATTAATCCTTAATGTACTTCAACATTTTTGCAATATTTATAAGTATTGTTTATCTAATAAGTTACATAACATCATAAAATATAACTAGGCAACTATTAAACCATAATGTACTTCAACATTTTTGCAATATTTATAACTATTGGACATCTAATAAGCTACATAACATCGCAAAAGTACTATATATGCACATAAAATATAACTAGGCAACTATTAAACCATAATGTACTTCAACAATTTTGCAATATTTATAACTATTGGACATCTAATAAGCTACATAACATCGCAAAAGTACTATATATGCACATAAAATATAACTATGCAACTATTAAACCTTAATGTACTTCAACATTTTTGCATCATTTATAAGTATCGTTCACCTAATAAATTACATCCTAATAAGTATTGTATATAATTTCACTCAATATAATTAAGTTTGCAATATTAAATCTTAATCAATTTCACAATGTGCATATGCTAAACTTGTTATTTCATCAAAGGGATTGAGACTGATTTTATTTTAACAGATTGTATATAGTTTATGTTTTTCTTGAGCTATTTTTATTTGTTTTTCTATGTTTGTTTTCTGTTGTAGTAAGCACTGTAAATATTCATATGTTACTTTTTCTATTATGCTTAACTTTTATAATCACTCATTTCATTAAATATAGATTAAATATTTCAAATTTAGTTTAATTTTAATCTTAAATTACTTCATTAAGGCATATTCGTATGTTACTTTTTCCATTTTGCTTAGCTTTTAATAATCACCCATTTCATTAAACATAGATTAAATATTTCAAATTTAGTTTAATTTTAATCCTAAATCACTTCATTAAGGCATATTCGTATGTTACTTTTTCTATTATGCTTAACTTTTAATAATCACTCATTTAATTTAAAAATACAATATTAAATATGAGCACTTAAGTTTAAAAGGTGACGGGTTCAATTCTACGTCATATCAAAGATGAGTACATGTCTAAAAATATTATCATTATACATTCAAAACCTCAACGCAATTATTAATTAATTCTTAGTTAAACTTTTCACTAAAAGTAGCAAGTTGATAAAAATATATCAATAGACTTTATCCGAAAAATAAAAAGAACTGATATTGGTTAACACTTTAAATATTTGGGAAACGTTATCGCAACTCAGTAATTATCTATGCGAAGTCACTATCAAAGTTTCATTCTAAATCACATATTTTTAAACGAAAACTACTTATCTAACAATTAACTACATAAAAATATCTTCTTACATAATTTCTAATACAACTCATTTTAAAAGACTCATTATCTATTTAAAAGTGTATAATCAAGATCTCATGAATACATGTTTAAACATTTCCTGAATTGCAAAGATAAACACAATTCTTAATCACTATTTCTACATATATCCGAAAATACGCACTTACCACATTATTTCAATTTTCTTTCACAAAATTTCTAAGAGAACTCATTTACAAGAATCTCTATTTATTTGAAATATAACTTTTTTATTATAAAATGGAAGTTCAAACAAAAAATTTGCAAGATAATATCAACATCCTGTAATTTAAGAAAGCGAGAGTGCTCTGATAAAGTTCTTTAAATACTCTATTTCAAAGATAAACAGTGGATTTCACAATTATTACTACATATAACACAAAAATCATGCACATATCTCTTTATTAAAAAATATTTATCTCCCTTTAACCTAATTTCTAAATGGCAAAGTCATGAAAATGTGTGTGTGTGTGTGTGTGTGTGTGTGTGTGTGTGAATGGTGTATGAAAGGTGTGTGTAAACCCGCCTATGGGGGAGTCTAAAGCCTCCCCATGCAAGAAGTGGGATAGGCACACACTAGTTTTATTTCTTTTCAGATATCCACCTGAAGGAGTTTGCTGAAAGACCTCTGATTCAGCTTGAAGAGGGAAGGTCTGGTTCGATTCCAAGGTAAGTACAGTCGGTAACAAAAGTGTCCGAACACTAGCAAAAATTTCTATGTAAAAAAAGTGCACTTCATACGGTTATGTTAAATACATCCTTGTCGTATCCTGCTCTTAGTCAGTGTAAGAACATGATTCGATAAGGATTTATTTAACAAAACCGTATGAAGTGTACTTTTTTACATAGGAATTTTTGCTAGTGTTCGGACAATTTTTTTACCGACTGTATATCTCTTTATTTATCTCTAAATGGTGGGGCCATGGTCGCGAGGTCAAACGCCAGAGGTTCGAAGAGATGAAGTACCGGGTTCGATTCCAAGGTGAGTTAAATGTGGCGGGTGGATGGTGGGACTCCTTTTAATAAAACTACATCCGAGACCAAAGGTGCCTGGTTCGATTCCAAGGTCAGTATATCTCTTTATTTAAAAATATTTATCTCCCTCAAACCTAATTTCTAAAAATTCTCTTGAATCGACTAACAGAGGGCAACACTACCGATGTGGGACCCCTATAATTACATTTCATATGACTACACCAGACACTGAAGGTTCCAGGTTCGATTTCAAGGTGAGTATATATCTTTATTTAATTTTTTAAAGCCCTCTGGTTCGACTTGAAGAGGGAAAGTTCCGAGTTCAATTCCAACATAAACTAAAGGTGAGTACATTTTCTAAAATTCTCTTTTGAATTTACAATCTCCGAATGGCAACACCTAAATTCATTCAATTAAATTCTCTAACCATCTCGAAAAATGCTAAGTCCTCGAAATACATTACCTCCCGTTAAATTCCTTTTTTTTATAAATTCTCTCAAATCGACTAATAGATGACAGTGATAATTAAAACCATAATTAAAATTATCTTTTAAAATCATAATTAATTAAGAAAAATCACATTCATTATCTCTTAATTCTAACCCTCCTTATCTTTCACGAATCATAATTTTTTTTCTAAGTTTAAAATCATAATTATTTAAAATCAATAATTAAAGTTCTCTTTTTAAAATCATAATTTTTTCTAAGTTTAAAATATTTCAAATTACATTTTCTTTCTTTTTAAGTATAAGAAAAATCTCATCAAACGTAAGAAATTCTCTTTTAAAAAAATTTTTCAAAGTTTAAAATTAATTTTAAAATCCTAATTAAAATTCTCTTAAAATAATATTCATTCAAGATAATAACGTCCTTATCTTTCAGGCTCACGCGACACTGATAAGATAACACACTGACCAGGTAGTAGTACAAGGAGCCCTTAACCCCACAGCCCCTCAACCCCTCCTGCTGAAGTAGCACACCCCTTTTCCTTCTACTCACAATATTGTAAAACAGAAATTATTCTGATGAAGGAGTAAATATTATCGATCCTGCAATGAGTAACAGGATATGCTATTACGAAATTTAATATGCATTATAAATCCATACACATGCAATTATTTTGTTTGTCGAATTCTTATAATTAATTGAAAAACTTAATTTAATTATACGTTTGCACTTTAGAAATCTGTAATTAAATTGTGAAACATTATCAAATTTTAATTATATATATATATATAAACGAAATTGCTTATTTCGAATTGCTGAAAATGTTATTTCAAAGATTTACATATTATTAGGTTTTTAAATAATAAAATTTTTACAATATATAATTTCACAAAAATAATTAATTTTCTTAGTAAAATGTAATTAATATTTCCTTAGTAAAATGTCATTATATATCTAAAGGATTGTATGGCTATTGTTATATACATAATTAAAACCATAAAAAAAATTATATTAGTATAATTTGAAATTAGAATTGCGAAGTTTAAACCTGGAAGAAGAAACATGTTTTTTCTACAGATTACTTGGCAACTTCATTTAGTTGTTACATCGTCTAAATATTAGTGTTAAAACTTCGCGATTGCACCTTAAAATTATTATTATTATTATTATTTAATTAATAGGCTTTAAGCTAAAAAACTCTCAAAAATTACCTTCAAAGCTTTTATTATAGAGAAAAACACAATGTATTGCATTTGTGAACACTGTAACTTACCACCACCAACAACAAAATGTTTATAATTAATTACACAGCTCTGCAAAAATAAAGTTGGAAAGATTTAATTTCATGATTTTAGCTGATACATATGTTTCATGGTGTGCGGAAACCGAAAATTAAGCTAGTTCTTCCCTATCACGTATAGATTTTTACCAATACAGGGTGTATACTGACACAATTTCTTTTTTCCCCCGTAGTTTCTAGTATGTAATGATGGAAACAAACTATAAAAGTTACCATATAATTATATTGGTGGAAGAGTCGCGGATAAACTATCTTGATAGACACCAGTGTTGTGCACGAACGCGTTCATAAGCTTAGCTCAAAAATTTTAAGTTTTGAGTTGAACTTCGCTCGTTTTTTAAGTAATGAACTTGAGTTGAGCGTAGTTCGTTTTTTACACGAACTTGAGCGTGAAAAAGCAATTCAAACTCAAACTCATATTAAATATTTCTGTCTGAAATAGGAAAAGGAAAGTAGAAGAAGAAAAGGACAGAAAAAAAAAAAAAATAACTGTGCTAAATGGATCCCTGAAAAAAGGGCATTTGGGAAAAAAGGCACCAGAAAAAGGGGCACTCCGAAAAAATGGCACTTTTGCAATTTGCATTCCAGAAAAACAATAAACATCAACTAACGAATTTAAAGCGTGATGTTTCATAATACATTTTTAGAAATTTCAATCAATTAAATTGGTACCATTTTTACTTACTATATACCTCGGGGTCTAGGAGCAGACAGGAAGAGAATAATTGTTTTTATATCACTTTCTTATTGATTTTAATGAAATTTTGTCTAATAGTCATTTGCTGCTTATGAAAAAAATACAGCGTCACACATACTTTGAGGGCTGAAGGGGCGGGGGGGAGGAAATTTTTTTTTATATAATCGACCTGGGATCGAACTCAGCACTTCCTGCCTAGCAGCTCTGAAGGCATTTGCACATATATTAATTTGCAATTTGAGTGTAATATTATAGTGATATTTAATTACATTTAAAGATTTATGGAAATTATGTTATCAAAGATTGGCAAAATCTCGTTGTGTATTTTAGAAAATATTTATAAATTGTCTGTATTTTATGGGATGCATTTTTTTTTTTTTTTTTTTAATAAATATTTACGATTTTGAAAATATTTTATGTAGATTCAGTATATTTTTAGTTACGAGAAACGATAACCATATAATATAAATAACTTTTTGAAATATTTAAGGCAGCGTTTAGTGGAATAATCATCATTTTTGTAAAATTCTAATTTTAGTTTTAGGAGCTATCTAAGATGAAAATGGTAATAAAATTTTCCCGCTTTCATATATTTGAATAGTTATTTTTGAAAACAAATAAAGAAATAAGTAATAATTATTTGTTTAATAAAACAAACAAATAAATAAATAAGTAAGTAAAATTTTAAACCATATAAATATTATGATGCGCATTATTAATACAGCATTTCATCCCCGTTCTTGTGCTTTGTATGCCCTAACTAAAATTTGAAGGAATCTAGAATCTACATTCGTTCTTCTTGGTCAAGATGTTTTCAACATCATGCGGTTTTCTTGGTCAAGATGTTCTCATTCATGCGGAACTAAGCCGAATCCAATATAATGAGAATTGTGCTGGTATACGCCAATTTGTATGTGGGGGAGATTTGTTGTGTGGGCAATTCTGGTACACAAAAGCAATTGCCTAAAACACATTCCTTTTTCCATTGATAAGAATAGTTAATGGTTAAAATGGGCGTTATCGCATGGGAATAAATATCACCCAGAAGTCGTTTGCAACGTGGTAGGTCTTGTATAAGATAAAAATAAATTACTTCTTTGCTTAAATGCGTATTTTTAATATTAAGTTCTTAATTTAATGATTTAATAGAAAAAAAGCTATAAGATAGTAGAAATAAAGTAATATATATATATACATATTGAAAATCTTTTCAAACATTGAATTAGATGAAAACAAGCGTCACATGAAGTAATAGAAACATTATAAATAAGTCCATGAGGCAATTAATAAATTTTATTGAAATGCTAAAAGTTTTATGATGTTATATAATAATAATAATAATAATTGAAATTGATTTTTATTTTCCCCCCAATTTTCGGCTTTTACAATCAAATACAATTTTTTCTATTTTATGATAGTTGCCATATATATTGAATCGCAGTGTACTATGCATTTAGAATTGCATAAATGCATTAACACATAACATTGAAACGTATGTTATTTTTATTACCTGAGAAAGTACAGTGAAGCAATATAAAAAAGTGACTTATCATTCGTGTTAAATTGTTTTTACTTTTCTATAAAGAAGTTAAAAAAAGAAAAAAAAAGAAAAAAAAAAAAAAACTGCCTTTGTAGTTTTCCTTTCTTAAAGTGAAGACGCATTTAGAGAAATATCTAAAGTAGCCTACTTTGTGTAGGATAGAAGACAGTGCAGAATTTTTTACCCCTTCAATTGTTTCAAATTATGAGCAAGAAATATGACTAATATATACAAATTGTGATTAGGTTTAATTTCGGTAAATCCAAAATACATAAAATTCATACATTTTAATATAGTGAAAAACAAATTTCAGTGATAGGAATTGATTAAGTAAATTTCATTTTCTTTTTATTGTTTAACTGTATGTGGGTGTATTTCTATATCTCTAAAAAGACGTGCATACTTAGTATTAACTCATACTGACTGATTGATTTTTGTTACAGCAATTTGTTTGATAATACACATTAGAAGAATTTCTTCTTTTTAAAATAGATTTGTAAAATAATAAATCAGCAAATAAGAGCATAATTCATAATTTCTATTAATTATTAAACATTCCCTAGCTTTACATCTCCGCGTATTGAAAATTTTTTCATTTTCTACTGAAAATATATAAATGTAAAAATTATAATAACGCTTTTTAATAAAACATTACATCATCACCATTATTATTATTGCAATTACTTAATGGAAATTTTGTGACAAATAATTACTAAATGGTTACTTTTTTTTTTTTTTTTTTTTTTTTTTATTCTTTTTTTTTTTTAATTCTGTGTCGGAATTATAAAAAAAATTCATATGAAACAGGCTGTGTTCTATATAAAATTTAATATGATTATGACTGTGAGAAAATGTATTTTTTTAAGGAACAGAAAATGCATTCAATATTAATTTAATCATGTTTTTAATTTTACTATTTATAAAATAATAAAAAGTAACCATTTTCATATTATGCATCGTATTATTTATCTCTGTGTTATGTTATGTTTTTAATTCGGCATGCTTATTACTTTCTCTTACTCATGTATGGAAGAGAAGGTATTGTTTGGGGTAGAATTTTTGAGATTGAGTCTGATATATTTACGCAATTTTAGGTTCCCTAAAACCGACAAACAGGTTGTTAGCTGTTTGTTCCAAAGTATATGTGCGTGTCTATTATCAGTATAACTCAAGAACAAATATTAGCTAAAAATTGAAACTCTGCATTCTAATTCTTTTTAGTACGAAAATTTTACTTGGAAACTTGTACTGAAGTAGGACAAATGCCAATGCGGTATGGACAAGGACATTCAAAATTAATCAGTTACGTCTATGGGTGAAATTTCATTTAAGTACAGATTAACATGTATTTAGACTGCACTAAACAAAATAAAACAAATATGTATTTCTTATAAACAAAAAATTTCTTATAATCAAAAATTTTATTATTTATTTATTTAATTGGATAAAACCGAGGAAATTGGCAAAGTTTACCTTCTGAAAGGATGTTGCTTAAGAATGATAATTATTTTCGCTTACTTTTATGTTACACGAAGCTTTCTTTACAGCTCTATACCTCACGTTACCTTTATAGGATAATTCCGCATTTTGAGGTTCCTTGAATATAGAAATGAAACTTTTAACAGTTCCTCTGTGGTTCTATAATCGCAATAAATGAAAAGAAATAAATGGAAGATATTTAAATTTAGAATGCTAAAGATTATCTGGGAATGTCACTTAAAATTTTTGTCTAAGATCAGTAAGTTACTGACACAAGTTTTCTAAATAGTTTAAATGCATAATTTAAAATTTCGTTACAACTTATTATTATTTTTTTTCCATGAATATGTAAATAATTGAACGGGGCATTGTGTGTGTGTGTGGGGGGGGGGGAATTCCGTCACTCAGAAATATAATATATATAAAACAATTTAAGCAAATTCAGATTTCTATTTTTAATTTCATTAAACTTATATACTAAAGAAAGCTATTTATTATTTGCTGAATTTTCGAAAATAAGATTTCACCATAGTTACAAGTTTTGAATCATAAATGATATTTTTTAAAACTGGGTTGACCTCTGAGATCATTTATTCTTGAGATAATTTGTACGCAAACTAACAAGTTGACACACATGATTTTTCCTTTAAAGTAACCTAAATAGCAAGCAAAATTTCCTAATGTTTTATCCAAGAACTCAAAGCCGACATTGACTGCGGCGCAAACAAATAAAGATTAATTAAGTCAAATCATTACACTATTTTAAAAATAGTATTATACTTCAAAACAACGGAACCTGAACTTCCAAATGATGAAATTTGTTTCCTATTAATAGGTTTTCTCATGTGCATAATCAGACGTATTGGAAATTTGAGAATAAAAAAACACACAAAAATAGGTCCACTATTCAGAAGTGTACGCTAAATAATTTTTTACTACAATTAAATTAATAAGTTGTAATTAAGAATGATAAGTTTATAAGTTTAATTAAGCATTAAATTAAAAATAATCTTCATGGTAACTGGTAATTTAAAAAAATGTAAATTATCTATGAAAGTGTTCACAGAGGAGATCTATTTAGAAAAGAAAAGACAAAAAAAAAAAAAAAAAAAAAAAAGCACTTAAATATGAACTTTTAATGAGTTTCGCTCCTTTTTAAAAATGAATTTGAGTTGAGCGCGTTCATTTTTTTAGACATGAATTTGAGCGCGAACAAACTCTTTTTTTGCACGATGAACTTGAGTTTGAACTAGCTCGTTTTTTTTCGTGAATTTGCACAACACTCATAGACACCCTGTATTAGCAAAAAGCTATACATGATATAAAAAAAAACTGGAATAGGTTTCGGTTTCAACACACCGAAAAACGTAAAGATCAGCCAAAATTACATATTCAAAATTTTAAATGTAGACTCGCCTTATAATTTTTTTTTTTTAACTCTGGCGTAGGAATTCTAAAGAAATTATCTATAAACCTAAATCAAAAGAATTAGAACATATTGCATTTGTATATCTCTATAGATTGTTTAAAATTTCATAAACACAAAAAATAACATATAATATACTGAAAAAAGTCCTCATAACACTGAAAAGTAACTTTGAGCAATTTCCATAATGTAGCTTCATAACTTTATGGTCATTTATTTATGACATTTATACATTTTTCTAGTTGAAAAATAGTTTTGTTTTTCGTAATAATCTTAATGGTGTTTCTCAGAACCTATGTAAAAAATTTAAGGTGTCACAAGTTAAATAAATGTAAACGAGCACTTTATCTCATACAAAGGACGGTTGCAATACAAGTAGTTAACCGTTAGATGGCACTTTAAACTGAAATTTCCCTCACTGGTGATTGAGCGTGTTTCTGCCCGAGCTATTTTCTTTAAATTTTTAACTCCCTCTCCGTCCTCTTTTTTCCATACTCTAATGTGCGGTGGTACTTTAATATTCTCTCTCTCTATATATATATAAATTAAACATATACTAAACGTAAATTATCACATGCAAATATATAATTTTAATATATGATTTTAAAATATACCTTTTACAATCCCTAATGCATGGAAAATATCTTGTAAGACCTTGTATTAAAAAAATCTTGAGTGACACCACTCGGCTTTCCGAACATTGAGTAATTAACGGTTTTGTAGATAATGTAAAGTAACAGGAGTTGTTAAATAAACAAAATGAAGAAAATTATAATAATGTGTTTGAGTATATTTCACCATATAGTACACGATGTTGAATTTAATGCTACTCAAGTTTGAGCCCATAAATCATAATGTTAAAGAATTTTTCGTTGCGTTCCTGTAAAAACCTATAGATATAGATTTATCAAAATGCTTATATTTAGTGCAACAGTGACTTATAATATTCATGTAAATTTTTAGCTCGATTGAATAAGGCGTTTAGACACCACTGCACTTTTAAAAATTTTGTCCTATAGGCCATAATGATAAAGATTTTTTTTTTTTTTTGTGTGTGTTCAAGTAAAAAAACTGTAAGTACTAAATTTACTAAAATCTATACAGTTCGTGCAACTGTGACCTATAACATGTGTATAAATTTTCTTCTCAGTTTAATAAGGCGTTTAGATGATATATCACGTTTTTAAAATTTTGCCCCATAGGCTATGAGGATAAAGAATTTTTCTTGGGGTTCCCTGTAAAAAGGCAATGAGCCCTAGATTCACCAAAATGAATAGGATTCGTGCTACTGTGAATTACAACATAAGTACCAATTTTCAGCTCTTTCGAGCAAAGCGTTTAGACGATAGCGTGTTCACTCACACACATACATACATCATCGTCAAAATAGTCAAAACGGATTCAGGGGACCTCAAAACGTATAGAAACATTAAAATCTCACATTGGAATTTCTCGACGGATTTTTCACCGATGAAACTATTTTGATAGACAGCCTGTATTAGCAAAAATATATACGTGATATAAAAAAAAAACTGGTTTCGGTTTCAACACCCCAAAAAACACAAAGATCAGCCAAAATTATATATTCAAAATTTTAGTTGTGGTCCCGTGTTATTATTATAATTTTTTATACTATGGAGTGAGAGTTCTCAAGAAATTATCTATAAATCTAAATCAAGGAATTAGAACATATTGTATTTATGTAACTCTATAAACTGTTTAAAATTATATAAGCGATAAAAATAATATATAATATACTCAAAAAATTCTTATAACATAGAAAAGTAACTTTGAGCAAGCAATTTCCATAATGTTGCTTCGTAACATTATGGAGTTCTGTTGTTCATTTACTTATGCCATTCATGCATTTTTTCAGTTGAAAAGTAGTTTTATTTTATTTATTTATTTATTTATTTATTTTTGTAATAATCCAAATGGTGTTTCTCAGAACTCATATTTAAAAAATTAAGGTGTCACAGGACACATGTAAATGAGCACTTTTTCTCATACAAAGAACGATTGAAATACAAGTAGTTAACCGTTAGATGGCACATTAAACTGAATTTTGTCACACTAGTGATTGAGTGTTTTTCTGTCCCAGTTATTTTCATAGGCCATAATGGTAAAGAATTTGTCTTTGTGTCCCTGTAAAAAAAAAAAAAAAAAAAAAAAACTATAAGAGCTAGATTTACCAAAATCAATAGAGTTCGTGCTACTGTGACTTACAACATACGTACCAACTTTCAGCTCATTCGAGCAGAGCGTTTAGACGCTAGCGTGTTCACTCACACACATACATATACACACACATACATACGTCATCGTAAAAATAGTGGAAACGGATTCAGGAAACCTCAAAACGTATAGAAACATCAAAATCTCATATTAGGTTTTTTGGCATGATTACTATACTTACATATGTATGTTCGGAAAGTAAAATGTTGAGTTTAATTATCATTTTCATGAGAGATAGTGATAATGTAAAATGTATGTGTGCGCTGTATTTCATAACGTACCTTTTGAACCTGAAAACAAATAATAAAAGATAATCATACCATGATCTATAAAACATATGCTTCTGTGTAAATGAGTAACGTATTTAAATTTCATTATGGTTTGTGGAACGAATAAGTATTAATATATTCTTTATAGAAATACTTCTGATAGAACGTATTGCTTTAGTATATTTTGGCTGTTTGTGCACAATTGTGTGGTTTTATTTATACTATTTTCAGTAGCAAACACGCCACAATTATATTGAATTACATGTATAAAGTTCAAAGAATTCTAAAAAGATTCACAAAATTAGAGTGCGGATAGACAGATGAACAGATAGACAGAACGACAAACACAAATTATAAGTACTTTTAACTTTCCTAAAATGAATTTAAAAATAGTAGAGAAATTGATTTCTTAACCTTTTACATTTGTAAATTTTTGAAATTTAAATAATTTTTTTTTTTTAAATAATTTTATTGCTAAATATGTTATTAGTTTACTAGAATAATTTAAGTGCGAAGAAAAACATTTTTTAAAGTAAAAAATAGAAAAGAAATGTATATTGAAATAAAATACAACCAAACGAATGCAACAGAGATTAAAATATCAGATTAAAATATCACATTAAAATATCAAAAAAATTAAATATTTTTAATGATAAATGAATTTAGGACTCCTTCGCATCATAAGATGTATCAATGTTTGCCGAATACTCCAAGGTAGACATTTCAGATGCTTAGAAATTTGTATCACATTAATTAATGAACTTAATAATAATAATAATAATAATAATAATAATAAACAGCTAATAAAGGGATATTTGAAATCCTGCAAAATGTTTCTTTTATGACATTGTTTCTTCTTTCGTGGCATCCTTTTTCACAGGGAAACTAAAAAATATAATGCATGGTGTAAAAATAAAATAAAATGAAATAAAATAAATTAAATCTCAGTGTTACTATTGGTAACAAAAACATTAAATATTTTTAATGAAAAAATGAATTTAGGATTATAGTAAGCAGAGCTGTCAACCTAATCCTGCAATTTGTTTGTACCGCCCCTTTTTCTACACCAATATATTTTTAGAGTATTTGTTTTCTTAATTCATCGTAAATATATCTGAAGATAATTACTCTAAAAATTAAGTGGTGTGGAGAAAGGGGGGGGGGGGTACTAACAATTTGCCGGATTAGGTTGGCAGCTCTGAATAAGTCATCTGTAGATACTTTTATTCGACTTTTAGGAAATTAAATTTCTCATTTGAAATTTCTTATCCTATTTTAAGATTTCTTTAAATGTTTTCGATTTCTTTAATAAACAAATAGTGTTTGCAAGTAAGTGTTGAATTTGGGGATATTTTGGATATTTAATTTGTATTTTATATCAAGTTTTTATTGAAATAACTTGAATAGTGAAAACATCTTATATAAACCGAGATTTAAAAAAAAAAAAAAAAAAAAAAAAAAAAAAAAAACATTATGTCGAATTTAATCCAAATGAAATGAACATTAGCTTATATTTCATTTTATTTCAGCATCTGGTGAAAAAAAAAAAAAAAAAAAAAAAAAAAAGATTTATTAACGAACATTATGATGAAGTTAAACAACTATTGCTGTAGTGTTTTAAGTTAAATCCAGAAAGTTTTAAAAGGGAATTTTAAAAAATTAATATAGCTCACTTTAAATGAAATTTAGTTTTTCAACACAAATCATATTTAAACGGTTAGCTAAATGGGAACATATTTAGTATGGAAACCATTTGACGAATTTTAAGAGTTAGAGGTGCATTAACTTTTAATTTCCGAGACCATGTTAGCCGCTTTAACTCTAGCCCTGCATTAAAAATATAGCTAAATTATAAAAAACTGCAAATAATAATAATAATAATAATGAAGTATTTACAATATTCACATAAACTATTTATTTTCGAAGTGTCTCATTAAATCATATTGCAGAAAAAAAGCTTTTTTAAAAATTACATCTTTGCTGCTACAAGCGCCATTTAAAACGAAGCTGTACATTAGAAATATACAGAGAATACTACATTTTATATTAACTTTAGTAAGAAATAGGTTTATATATATATATATATATATATATATATATATGTATATATATATATATATATATATATATAAGCAAATAAACTCAAAACTTCCTCGTGAAATGGTGACAAAAATTTAAAAGTCGCCAATGGTATATATACTAAAGCTGTAATTCAAAATGGTCTAGATATTACGAATTCCTTTCTATTAATTGTGATTTCTAAAATATTGTTTAGTTTTTGTCTTGTGGTGTGCACTATTAATATTCCTATTCAGTGAAAATCAAAGCAGGAAACAGGCGAGCCCGTTAATAATAATTACCGAAGCGAGTTGGTGGTTGGTGAGTGAAGATAGCATGGTGCCGAGCCCCCCCTTGTATATATAGCTTTATACAGAAAGTAAAAAAAAATAGGTGTAAGAGTTTAAGATAAGTGGGCGTGGTTAACAAAACAAAACAAAAAATGTTAATAAAAAAAAAAAAAAAGTCTAATTGAAGTATTGAAAAAACACCTGCAAAATAACACTTCATGTGAAAAACACATATCCGCTTCTACCAATTTTTCACATGAAGTTCTATTTTGGAAGTGTTTTTTCGATACTTTAATTAGTTGTTTTTGTATTTATTAAAATTTTTATTTTCTTTTTGTTAACCATACCCACTTATCTTAAACTCTTTCACCTGCTTTTTACTTTCTATTTAAAACTATATAATTTCTGTATAATTTTTGGTGCTGCCTTTGGCGTCTTTTTAATACAAGTATACTTTAACTAATATGTAAATTATATACACTACTCATTATATATATACTACTATATATCACTTATTATATCACTACTATTAAATATATACTCGTTATATATATATATATATATATATATATTATAATTAAGTTAATAATTACTTTTATTATGTAGCGCAAAGCGCAGCTCAATTCTATATTTTCAAATAAGATAAATTTCTACTTTTCATATACACATATATACTTAGTTGTTTATCAATAGTTAATGAAGGTAAGATTTGTACTCACCTTCATTGCCAGTCCGCATTTCCATTGCGTTATCCACTGTTGATTCAGAGGCACGTACACATACATATCCATAATCTAGGAGACATCAAATCTATTGAATCTAGAAAAGACTTATATTAATGGTGTTTTTATGTTTCCTTTTTTTTTTTTTTTTTTTGAATAAATCTGGATTATATACGTTACATATATGATATTTAAAGATGCTATAATATGAAGAAGCATTTTACAGAGCTCCTTTCTATTCGTGGTTAGTAAAGTGATACATGTACTTGCATATAAGCGCGGGAGTTAGAGCGAAAACTGCTGATGCAGACAGTTTAAAGGGCAGAAGTTGGGAGCGTTACGTATTTGCGGTACGTGTGCATTGAGAGTTCTTTAAGAGAGATGAAAAAAGTCTTAATTGAAATTAATGTCCCTGAATTAAAAAATATTGGGCACAAAAATAGTCACAGTTTTTCACCTTTTTACATCACTCCTATTTGCTTAATATTTGAGCTATTCAAGTAAATTCAGATTGTCCCGAAGTTTCGTGAAGAGTGTTCTTGGTAATGGTTTAGTCAAGATGTCAGCAGTCATGCTGCCGCTGTTTATGTATTCTAATTTTATTATTTTATTTCCGTACAGCTGTCTGATAAGGTGAAATCTCACGTCCACATGTTTTATTTTTGCTTGATGTTTATCAGACTCAACTAATTTTATTGAAGATTGATTGTCCTCTAGTATAGTCACTGGTGTAGTTTGTTTCATGTTTAAATCTTTGATATAACCATCTTTATAACCATATGATTTCTTGGGCGGCACTGCCGGCAGAGATATATTTTGCCTCAGCAGTTGATAAAGTAATGCTGTTCTGTTTCTTAGATACCCAGTATATTGAATTCTTGCCAATAAAAAATATATTGCCGGAAATCGATTTTCTATCATAGAGATCGTTGGCAAAATCAGCATCAGCATATGCTATTAACACTGGTGGTATGTCATTATTATATGATAACTTTAGATTTATTGTAGTCTTTAAGTACCTTATCACCCTTTTTACTGCTTCCCAGTCACATTTCCTGGGTTTTTCATTGTGTCTGAATAGAAAGTTGGCAGCCGCGCTTATATCTGGTCGGATGATTGATGAAATGTATAAAAGAGCTCCACTGCTTTTCTGTAATCTGTATTATTTGGTAAATAATTGTCATTATTATTATTTTTAAAATAATTAGTATCGATGGGGGTGTTAGTGGGTTTTCATCTGTTAGGTTAAATTTATCTAATAATTGTTCAAATTTATTGGTTTGATCTATTACCAATTTGTTGTTATCTGGTCTGGTTATATTTATTGCTAGATAATTAAC
Organism: Salticus scenicus; assembly: GCA_963930645.1. Taxonomy (NCBI): domain Eukaryota; kingdom Metazoa; phylum Arthropoda; class Arachnida; order Araneae; family Salticidae; genus Salticus; species Salticus scenicus. The sequence continues at coordinate 98,025,481 of OZ005661.1, forward strand.
AACGTTCCCTAGGTATGTACTGTTATATTCGCGCCTGAGTTGCTCAGTTACTTCTTTTATGCCTTTTTTGGTTCCTGTGAATAAAATATCGTCTACGTACACTAGCATGTAGACTGTTCTATCGTTAATACTTCTTTTATATAGACATTTATCAGCTAAACTTTGTGGGAAATTAAGATAAATTAAGGTCTCATTTCTTTTCAAGTTCCAGAGACCGTATATATAGAGGAGGAGCAGGTGTCTTTTTCATCAAACCAGACGGAGCGCAGGAATGCCACGGTATTCCTGTTGGGAAAATCGCCTCCAACTACACATCCGAGCTCGTCGCCATCAAATGTGCTCTGGAGATTTATCTGTCTAAGGAGGACCAGAGTTCCAAAGGCATCATCATATTCTCAGATTGCAGATCAGCATAGCAAGCGATCCAGAAGGGCAAATGTCAACTCAGCCATCAGATCATTGAGCTCACAAACAAAATCATTGCTGCCCAGGGTTCCTGCATCTTGCAATGGATACCGGCTCACGTAAATATTTTCGGTAATGAGAAGGCCGATGAGCTCGCAAAGGCTGCACGTAATTCTCCTCAGCCATCCAAATGTCTAACCCTCGTTGACGCCAATGCCGTCGCTGGCCGAAGACTAATCGGTCAACAAGCTAAACGAAACTCCATTCCGGAATTGAACTGTGATAGAGCCTTATCAACTATTTTAACCAGACTGAGAACAAACCATTTAAAGGGGATGAGGATTTCTGAGGACGGGCAGCGTAGTTACACCAACTTTTGTCCTCACTGCCCAGACGACATCCCACTGTCTCCCCAACACATCTTCAGCTGCCCAGCAATCCTGGCCAAACTTCTTAATATCGACTTTGAAGACCCAGTAGACCTACTTTATACAGATAGGGCTGTCGAGGTTGCTAAAGCTGTCTTCGACAGTTTCGGAGCCATTTAATTGCACTTTCATAGACACGACATCATCATCAGACCGTATATATCTTTATTCAATTTACATACTTTGTGCTCGTCCCCGGAATTTATGAAACCTTCCGGTTGCGACATGTAAATTGTTAAGTCGAGTTCCCCATGCAAAAATGCGGTTTTTACAATTAGATGATTTAATTCTAAATTTTTATATAGTGCCATGACTAAAAATGATCTAATTGTTGTGTGAGACACCACTGGGGCAAATGTCTCATTGTAATCCATCCCGTATTTTTGGCTAAATCCTTTAGCTACCAGCTTCGCTTTATACTTTTGAATTTCTCTCTTATGATGTATTTGGCTTTAAACGCCCATTTGGAGCCTACTATATGTGCGTTGGGTGGAGGGTCTACCAATATCCATATATTATTCTCTTTGAGTGAATTTATTTTATCTTTGGCTGCTTTTAGCCAATTTTCTTTTTCTACAGGGTTTTTTCTTTTTAATATTTCATGAAAGGCTTTGGGTTCGACTACATTTACAGCGTCTGATAACAAAGCGAATCTATCAGGTGGAACCCCTTTGTTGGCTCTTTCTGAACTTCTGGGAATATTTTGATCTGAAATTTCATCGTTCTGTAAATTGGATTCCTCAATGTAATCCGATTCCTGATTTTGTTCAGTTAAAACTACCGAAAAAGGTGATTTATTATCTATTTCGTTAGCAGCGGTTTCGTTTTCATTTCCATTCATTAGTAACTCTTCCTTGTCATTGTTATTGATTATTTCACGCATTTGATCTGTTTCGATAAATCTGACCGTTCTACATATTTTTACATTATTATGTAAACTCTATATCCCTTCCTTCTGAGGTCATATCCCACAAATGTACCCAATTTAGCTTTGCTGCCTAGTTTCCTTCTATTTATTTCATGAGTGTATATATGTGCTTTACAACCAAAAGTTTTAATATTTAGAAGATCTGGTTTGTTTCCTGTCCACCTTTCATACAGTGTTACATCACAAGCTCATGTGGGTAATCTGTTTTGCAGGTAAGTTGCGGTCATAATAGCTTCGCCCCAGAATTTATTTGGTAATCCTCTCTGTTTTAATAAACACCTAGTCATTTCAACTAAGGTTCTGTTTTTTCTTTCCGCTACGGCGTTTTGGGTTGAACAGGGAGGCACGATAAGTTGATATTTTATACCGTCATTAGTGAGAAATTCTTCGAATTGTTTATTTGTGTATTCCCCACCATTGTCTGAGCGGAGTATTATTATTTTCCTTCCAAACCTATTCGCAGTTAACGCATGATGTTCTTTAAATTTTTCGAATGCTTCATTTTTATTTTTCAATAGATATGTAAATGTATGCCTACTATAATCATCAATGAAGGTTAAGAAGAAATTTTTACCACCGACGGTCGACGTTTGAAACGGTCCGCATATGTCTGAGTGGACTAAATCCAAGGGTTTAATTGCTCTATAATTGGCCTTTTTTGGATACGAGTCATCCTCTAACTTTGAAATTATGCTTATTTCGCATCCCTCATTATGTTTGCATTTATTTAAATTTGTTCCTGTTGCCATGTTCTTTTCGGTGAGCTCTCTGATATGTTGATAATGTTTGTGACCTAAATGCTGGTGCCATATTCTAATACAATTTTTATCATTGCACGTTTCTGCAATGTTTATACTTTCCGATAAATTTTTATGTGTTTTTATCTCATATAAATTATCGGTTAAGTTAGCCTCAGTGTATGTTTTGTTATTGTGTTTAATTTGACAATTTTTGTCTTTGAATATGGCAACGCAATCATTTTCAGTTGCTTTCTTTATCGAGATCAAGTTAGTAGCCATATCAGGGATATATAGTACATCCTTTTAATGTAATACTTTTTGTTTCATTGTCGGAGTTAACTACTGCTATATTTATGTCCCCATGTCTTAGAGAGATTACGGTCTGTCCGTTCGCTAGCATGACATTTACTTTTTCATCGCTTTTTAAACATGTAAATTTATTTAAATCGTTCCAGACACGTGCGTAACTTCCAGTGTCTATTACGAATCCACACTTTTCAGTTTTGTCTATAATAAAAGTTAATATTTTCAGTTTATTTTCTGTTTCTTCAATTAAATGGTTTTTTTTTTTTTTTTGTTTACTTTTATATCTAGTACTGTTACCGCTATTATTATTGAAATTATTATAATTGTGGTGTGGGTTACCTCCCATGTCCTTTAAGTGCCAACACTCATTTCGGATATGTGATTATTTTTTGCAGTAAGTGCGATATTTACTAGTTTGTGTTTTATTTTTAATTTGCATTTTACATGCGTTTTCTCCCTGAGGGTTTTTGTTTTGTGTTCTTTTAAGATACTCGTCGGTGAGTTTATTACGTATAAATTTGGCTGTTAATTCCTGTTCATTTCTACTCTCAATTGCTGTGATTAGTGTATCATAGCTTGGGAGGAGGGAGCAAAGCACCAATGCTGCCAAATGGTGATCCTGTATCTCTTCACCAATGACAATTAGCTTATATTTAATTTGATAAAAATTTGTAATGTGATCTATCAAATTGCCGTTTTCAACCAATTTGGCTAAGTATAGCTTGCGTAATAGATATAGTTTATTTGTTAGATTGGATCTTTGATGGATACTCTGCAGAGTATCACATGTGTCTCTTGCAGTATTTAAGTGTCTAACGTTGATAATTTTAGTATCGTCTATTGACAAATTTATAAGGGATCTTGCTTTTTTGTCTTTTGCACGCCAGTTGGCAGTTAAAGGTTCAGGAGGTTGGTCGGTGATCACGTTAAATAGATCCTCTTTTATTAGGATAATTTCTATTTTAAAGTGCCACAAATCATAATTTGCGGCATTTAATTTTTCCACGTATGTTATGTCTTTGGAGAGTGCCATTATTTACTTTAATATCCTTTTTCTTTTCAAACTCAAATTTATTTACTTTTATTTATATTTAAAAATAGATTCACATATATTTAATTCACTGATATTTGGATAATTTGTAGGCAGTTTTTTATTGTACTTCTATATATATTTTATAACACGTGTGCAATTATATATATATATATATATATATATATATATATATATATATATATTTATTACCACACTTTATTTATATATATTTCTTTGTAACCATTTTTGAATTTAATATTTATTGATTAACATCTTTTATTATATATTTAATGTTCAGTTCTTTCATAAAAACTACTTATTGAGCAAAACATTTGAAATATAATTGAGACCCTTTAGTACTGCTTATTGAGCAAAATATTTGAAATATAATTGAGACGTTTCAGTACTCATGATCTTTTATAATTAAGTTAATAATTACTTTTATTATGTAGCATCTTAATTATATATTTTCAAATAAGATAAATTTCTACTTTTCATATACACATATATATTGGTTAGTTGTTTATCAGTTGTTAATGAAGGTAAGATTTGTACTCACTTTCTCTGCCAGTCCGCATTTCCATTGCGTCATCTACTGTTGATTCAGAGGCACGTACATATCCATAATCTAGGAGACATGAAATCTATTGAATCTAGAAAAGGTGTTTTTGTTTGCTTATTTATATATTTATTTATTTTTTAATGAGAACTTCCTTTTTTAGTAAATGTGTATTTAATAAATATGGGTTATTTGCGTTATATATATATATATATATATATATATTTAAAGATGCTACAACATGAAGAGCATTTTACAGAGGTCCTTTCTATTCGTGGTTACATAGTAAAGTTATACATGCACTTGTATATAAGCGCGGGAGTTAGAGTCAAAACTGCCGATGCAGACAGTGTAAAGTGCAGAAGTTGGGAGCTTTACATACTTGCGATACGTGTACATTGAAAGTTCTTTAAGAAAGATCAAAAAAGTCTTAAATAAATTTAATGTCCTTGAATTTGAAAATATCGAGCACAAAAATAGTCACAGTTTTTCTCCTTTTTACATCAGTATATACCTCCATACATACATACATCCACATATATATACATTTATATTTGTACATGTATGCATGCTTTTCATATTATTATGCAGGATTTTTCAAGCATAAATGCGCCAAACTGAGCATGTCGAAAACCATTACGCTAATGTGAATTGGTTATTTATGGAATTTTCAAATCACTAGAAAGGTAAATCACAAAACCAGTGAAGGGAAGAATTGCAATTTCAAACTATTTATACATCTAAATTAAAATATATCTTAGTTAAAATCACAGTTATACATTTGAAATTACTTTTCTAGTGAACTCAACACTATATTCTTTTACGTGTCTTTTTTGGAAGCAATACGAAGTACAATTTAAATGAAGAAATAAATGGTTGAAGATTTAAATTTATGATGACAGATAACAAATGATGTCACAACTATTAACTTAAGAGGTAACTGATGGAACACTCAACTAAAGAAATAATAATGTTGATGTTACATAAGGAGGAGGTTATTTTTTTCTTTTCTTTTAAAAATTGTCGCATCGGAGGTATTTATCAAAATTCTACTTTTAATTTCTTTCAATATTAATAAAAGTTTTTCCTGTTTTTTATACGTCATTTTTAAGTGATAGAAAATAAACTCAAGACACTGTTTTAAACCTGATTTTAAAGATATTATTATTATTTTTTTTTTTTTCAATTGTAGAAAAAAAAGTAATTTTTTTCACTTATACTTCTTTTCTCTTTTATTTACGATAAGAATTACCTGATCATGAAATGTGGAATTCCAAATTTTGAAAAATGGTTAAAATTACTTTTCTTAATTTTTGAATATTATACTCTAATGATGTGTAGAGAAATAAATAATTTAAAATAAGGGAGGTTTTTAAGCTATTCTATAGCTTTTATCGCGGGATTTGAGCGCGACGACCGAATCGAAAAATTCCGTAACGAAAAAAAAACCTAACACAGTTCGGTAGACGCACGAAGGTAGACGCTGTACGAAGCTGGCACAGATCGAGACGAGCTGCTCCGAAATCGGACGAATACATAAGCAGCTGTTTGTGAGAAAGTATATAGGTGTATAGGTATCTATCATCTGTGTACAACAGTGAACAGCTGTACGCGTAAAATTTGTGTATAAAGTAGATCAGATAAAACTTGAATATCTCCATTCGACTTGCACGCCTTTAAAACCTATTAAATACCTTTTCTCTATTAAAATTTGTTTTCTTATCATTATTGTTATCTTATTCATTAATATCAAAGAAAAACCTTGAATATCCCCATTCGACTTGCAGGCCATTAAAACCTATTAAATACCTTTTCTCTATAAAATTTGTTTTATATCTGTCACCACGCTCAAAAAGTGTAACTTGAATTAATATCAAAGAAAAAACTTGAATATCCCCATTCGACTTGCAGGCCTTTAAAACCTATTAAATACCTTTTCTCTATTAAAATTTGTTTTCTTATCGGTCACCACGATCAAAAAGTGTAACTTGAATTAATATGAAAGAAAAAACTTGAATATCCCCATTCGACTTGCAGGCCTTTAAAACCTATTAAAATACCTTTTCTCTATTAAAATTTGTTTTCTTATCATTATTGTTATCTTATCATTATTGTTATCTTATTCATTAATATCAAAGAAAAAACTTGAATATCCCCATTCGACTTGCAGGCCTTTAAATCCTATTAAATACGTTTTCTCTATTAAAATTTGTTTTCTTATCGGTCACCACGCTCAAAAAGTGTAACTTGAATTAATATCAAAGAAAAATTTTTAATACCCCCATTCGACTTGCAGGCCTTTAAAACTTATTAAATACCTTTTCTCTATTAAAATTTGTTTTCTTATCGGTCACCACGCTCAAAAAGTGTAACTTGAATTAATATCAAAGAAAAAAATTGCAGATCCCCATTCGACTTACAGGCCTTTAAAACCTATTAAAATACCTTTTCTCTATTAAAATTTGTTTTCTTATCATTATTGTTATCTTATTCATTAATATCAAAGAAAAACCTTGAATATCCCCATTCGACTTGCAAGCCTTTAAAACCTATTAAATACCTTTTCTCTATTAAAATTTGTTTTATATCGGTCACCACGCTCAAAAAGTGTAACTTGAATTAATATCAAAGAAAAAACTTGAATATCCCCATTCGACTTGCAGGCCTTTAAAACCTATTAAATACCTTTTCTCTATTAAAATTTGTTTTCTTATCGGTCACCACGCTCAAAAAGTGTAACTTGAATTAATATCAAAGAAAAAAATTGAATATCCCCGTTCGACTTGCAGGCCTTTAAAACCTATTAAAATACCTTTTCTCTATTAAAATTTGTTTTCTTATCATTATTGTTATCTTATCATTATTGTTATCTTATTCATTAATATCAAAGAAAAAACTTGAATGGCCCCATTCGACTTGTAAGCCTTTAAAACCTATTAAATACTTTTTCTCTATTAAAATTTGTTTTATATCGGTCCCCACGCTTAAAAAGTGTAACTTGAATTAATATCAAAGAAAAAACTTGAATATCCCTCTTCGACTTGCAGAACTTTAAAATCTATTAAAATACCTTTTCTCTATTAAAATTTGTTTTCTTATCATTATTGTTATCTTATTCATTAATGTCAAAGAAAAAACTTGAATGTCCCCATTCGACTTGCAGGCCTTTAAAACCTATTAAATACCTTTTCTCTATTAAAATTTATTTTCTTTTCGGTCACCACACTCAAAAAGTGTAACTTGAAATTATATCAAAGAAAAAACTTGAATATCCCCATTCGACTTGCAGGCCTTTTAAAACCTATTTAAATACCTTTTTTCAAAAAATAGAGTTAGATCATTGAAATTTGGTACATCGAGTTTTTCGATACCTACAAATCGATTGCGGATATTTTTGATATATTCTCATTGCGGATATATTCTCATTTATTCAATAAAAGAAAAAAAATGTTTTCTTATCGGTCACCACGCTCAAAAAGTGTAAGAATTAATATCAAAGAAAAAACTTGAATATCCCCATTCGACATGCAGGCCTTTAAAACCTATTAAATACTTTTTCTCTATTAAAATTTGTTTTCTTATCGGTCACCACGCTCAAAAAGTGTAACTTGAATTAATATCAAAGAAAAAACTTGAATATCCCAATTCGACTTGCAGGCCTTTAAAACCTATTAAATACCTTTTCTCTATTAAAATTTGTTTTCTTATCGGTCACCACGCTCAAAAAGTGTAACTTGAATTAATATCAAAGAAAAAACTTGAATATCCCCATTCGACTTGCAGGCCTTTAAAACCTATTAAATACCTTTTCTCTATTAAAATTTGTTTTCTTATCGGTCACCACGCTCAAAAAGTGTAACTTGAAATTATATCAAAGAAAAAACTTGAATATCCCCATTCGACTTGCAGGCCTTTAAAAACCTATTAAAATACCTTTTCTCAAAAAATAGAGTTAGATCATTCAAATTTGGTACATAGAGGTTTTCGATACCTACAAATCGATTGCGGATATTTTTGATATATTCTCATTGCGGATATATTCTCATTTATTCAATAAAAGAAAAAAAAATTGTTTTCTTATCGGTCACCACGCTCAAAACGTGTAACTTGAATTGATATCAAAGAAAAAACTTGAATTAATATCAAAGAAAAAAAAAATACTGCATAAATAAAATAAATAAATAATTATAATTGCATAAGTTGATAAAAAATGCTATGCAATAGCTTTACCGCGGCAGTCCACGAGTGCCACAGGTAATTTTTTTTTTTATTATTATTATTTTTAATTATTATTAAATTTCAAATTTTTTATACTTAAAAAAGGGAATCAAACTACTTAACGATAGAGGGCGCTGTGTGTGACCAGATCATACATTTTCTTAAAAAACTGTACTTATTCGCATGCAAATGTTTACAGGCATTTAAGTCCTATTCTATGTGTCCGTCGTCACCCCAAATTACACTTTGCAAACGAGTTATAACACTGCTAACTGCGGCTTCAGTCGGCGGTTCATACCAGAGGGAAAACATCTTCCCCAGTAACGCTTTATCCACCAAGTCAGCATCGCAATTAAAACTTCACGTATGTACAAGTAGGAGGAAAAATAAGAAATAAACTGTTCTAATTGCAAAATTATACAATTTACAGGACTTTCATTTGCATAATTTTCTTTCACATCCGTGCGAAAAATTTAATTATTTGTCTAACTATCGTCGACAAAAAAATTAATTTTTATTTGTTTTCATTACCGAAAAAAAAAAAAAAAAAAAAACCTTCCCGAGTATGATTTTCTCTCAAACTGTTTTCAATTCTATCAATTCATTCAATAGTTATGAATTTTTAAAATGCCTACAGACGTATGAGACTCCATATATTCCAATGTATTCTGCACTGTAAAATTTAATAGGATATTTTGAGAAACCTAAATTTATAAATTAGAAATTTCTTTTGAGGCTTATAGTACAGTAAAAATATTATTCCAGACAATATCCAGACAATCTGAAAAACAACTGAAAAAGAGTATTAAGTGTTAAATCAAATCTTTGAAAACGGTTAAATTTCTCTCTGTGTTATCCACAAGCTAAAGAAAATCTTCGAAATTTAACATCGCAAACACTATTAAAATGTTTGGTTCTATTGAGTTAAAAAATAAATTTTATTGACACTAGAAAAGCTACACACATTACCATATTTGTTCCATTTATTTGTATATATATATATATATATATATAAATATCCAATTGAAAAGCAAAACCGAACTCACATTTAAATATAAAATTCAAGAATAAAACAAGTCAACAAAAACTTAACGAAATTAACAAACAAACTAAAACCAAATAGAGTACGAGAAATATCTTTAACATAAACCAAAACTAAAAATGAAACAGAGCGAAATTAAAATTAATATGGAGACAGGCGGCATGGCTTACAACATGCACTGCAGGGTTAAACCAGTTTTACGCATGCAACGTTCCCCTCACCTGCCAAGACCAAATGAAAAAAACTCATGAAAACAATTCTCTAAACCATCCTTCCTTTCAAACAACATTTACAGCTCAGTACTCCTTTTATACTGATTCACGAATTGGTACGTCATACTTTTCACCAAATCTCTATGGAAACCCTGAGCTATAACCCTGCAGTGCATGTTGTAAGCCATGCCGCCTGTCTCCATATTAATTTTAATTTCGCTCTGTTTCATTTTTAGTTTTGGTTTATGTTAAAGATATTTCTCGTACTCTATTTGGTTTTAGTTTGTTTGTTAATTTCGTTAAGTTTTTTTTTACTTGTTTTATTCTTGAATTTTATATTTAATTATGAGTTCGGTTTTGCTTTTCAATTAGATATTTATATATATTTAGTTGAGTGGAGTTTGATGGCGTGGCTACGATTTCACTTTAACAACGGAGTAAGTTGATATCTGATTTTGAGAGTTATATATATATATATATGTGTGTGTGTGTGTGTGTGTGTGTGTGTACAGGGTGGCCATTAAGTATCCGGAAAATTTTTGGGAGGAGCTTTTATTGACTACCTACTTCATTATAACCAAATTTTTGTTGTTGTAATGCTTTTATCTTTAAATACTATTTATTAAAATAATTTATAAACAGGCAGTTTTTGAGCGATCAGGGAAAGAAAACTCTATTAGAAAAATGGAAGTTTTCGTGATTTTTTCAAAGTGTGGCGCATCTAAGATATTTTGTGGTACGATGAGAAAGTTTTTACTGTTTAATTCTATAAAAACTCTCAAAAGCATTGCAAACTTTTGGATCTAGCTCTCAAGAACACCTGAAAACGAAAAGATGCAACAAGGTCTTTGTTTCTAAAATGTTTGATGGTTTAAGCTGAGATGAGCAATAATGGAAAGACTTAACTGTTTTTTTTTTTTTTTTTTTTTCAAAGAAATTGCAAAAAATAATGGAAAAGTTTACCAAAAAGATGTTTTAGAGAAAGCTGTACTTCCATGGAAGCAAAAATCTTCCGGTTAAGATCTATCACCAAGTTTGTGATCTGGCCCATGGAGTCGAATCAATGTTTGCTTTAATCGATGGCAAAGTGAAAATGTACCTGACCAAAAATCTGTGTTCTTCTAACAGCTCTGTTTTGTATCAATGGGCTTTTCAGTGTGTGGGTTCTAAGGAGAAAAATTGCGAACACAGAAAATCATACATTTGATAGACTCAAGAGAGCCCTGAACAAAATATGGGAGGATTTAGAACCAAAGTTCTTGCGCCGCACCGTTACCTCACTTCCGAAGAAGATGGCAGCTTGCGTCAAAACCGAAGACTGCCATTTCGAAAACTCATGGTAAAAAATAATTGTTAGACATTACTTGTTGCAAAAATAGAAGCTTTAAATTCATTTGCCATTTCACTAATTGTTTACTATCAAATACTTTTTCCGGATACTTAATAGCCGCCCTGCATATATATTGTTGGATATTTCACTGAACGGTAACATATACATAAAAAAGTAATAATTTATAAAAATTTGCTTAGTTGAAAAAAATATATATGATTGAATTAAAAACATTACTCTATGTAATCTAAACTATGAAATGCATATTATCTAAATATTTAGTAACAGTATATGTGTATCACAGAAGATTAACGCATGAATATAATTATGTTTAACTCCGGTTATCGTACACATTATGAGGAATTATAACAATAAAGATATGGCTGTTAATTCCAGTGTGGTATGTTTTAACGGCGCCAAAGCAATTTCATTATATCAGATTAGATTACTAATAACCCTGTTATTTTAGAAAATAATCTGGTGTGTCACTCATAATACTATCTCTTACCCTCAAATTTAATACTATAAATACAGGTTGGAGATTAAGAGGTAAGATAACGAGTTCTGTTATGTAAACCTATGTTAAACAATTCAAATTAGGCTTAGGAAGAGTTTTATATGATAATTAGTTCTGTGTGAACCCCGTTTCATTAATGTACAAAAAACAAGCGATGAATATTTAGCTTAAAACATACTTTAATTACCATATCTTCATGAGGAATTTATTTCAATTCCCGAACAGCTTTCCTGGAAATGGTAAAATATTAGTAAATCACATCCACTAACAACAAATAACTAGCGTGTTGTGCTAGTGTGTAACTATTTGTAACGCAATCGTGATAAGATTTTTTAAAATTAATTAAAATATGAAAATAATAACCTGGTAAAAGCTTTAAAAATGGACCAACGAGATATATAAAGTAGAGTGATAAATGGTAACCCTTGAGAGGGTCCAAGATGAGTCATGTGGCATGCTCTCCTTGCACCTGCGTATTCAGTGGTTTCCTTGGTAACAGCTCAGTTTCAGTAAATTTCTATGGCAACGGTTTCAATGTTTTTGTTTACTTTACGTAGTTTAATATTCTTTTGTTCTAAACCATTTTGATTTTGATTTTACTTCTTTTTTATTTCGTGTAAGTGAACTTTAACCGACAAAATGCTTAAAAATAGTTGAAAAATTATTATTTGTTGTTAAATTTAGCTCTTTAAAAGTTTAAATTTTCTTTTATAAACACTTTTAAACTTTGTTGAGAAACGATGAAAAAAAAGGTATTTTATTATTTATTATAGGGCAGTTCCTTGTTTGTAAACAAACATCTCAACTTTTATGAGTGGTTGGCAAAAAGGCTTGGGAAAATCATAGCGATGGCGGATCACCAATATAGTATCAATGGTGGGCGGGGCGCGGGAAAATCGAGCGCGCTTTTTTGCCAACCACCAGACGTCACGAGGAAATGCTCTAACAATTTATTTCGGTCTAAAACAATTTATTTCGGTCATAGGACTGTCATGTTACCTAATAATAATGATAATTTGTCGAACTGATATTTTAAATGCAAAAATACCGATAAAGGGCCAAACACAGCAACCTATTGGAGCATGTCACGTGATTCATCTTGAACCACGGAAAGCTAATCCTTCATCCATTGAATCAGCACTCTAATTTATATATCTCGTTGAAATGGACAAGTAAATTTTTAATTGTTGCCAAAATAAATAAATAAATAAATAAATAAAAATAAAAATAAAATAAATACCTTTTTCTTTTTCAACATAAAATGAAAAAAAAAAAATAAAAAAATAAATAAATAAATATTAAATTTCTCCTGCACATTAAAAAAAATGCAAATATGAAAATGGAGTAAAAAATAAATAAATAAAATAAAATAAAATAAACAATATACCTCAATTTTAGATTTCCCCCCTTTCGTTTAAATAGTATGTTTTTGGCACGGATGAATCGCGCTTGGCATGAAAGCTAATTTAGCAATACATTAAAGAGCTTTACTTATTGATAATCTCGGGTAATTTTTAAAATTTTGATGCTGAAATAGATCGGACATTTTTCGCCAAGGACTCCACTTTCGTAAAAGCCACTTAAAGCCAAGTAGCGCATAAAAATATGATTAAATTATAAAATATTAAAAAACAGAAAAGAAAGAAAAGGAAAGGAAAGGAAAAGGAAAAGAAAAAGAAAAGAAACAACAAAAAAAATATAATAACATAAATTATGTGTTCTTGTCTAAAGTGACGATAAAATTTCAAATGTCGCCAAGGGGAGCTACATTAAGGCTGTGCCATGATCTGGTTTACACATTTCATTATTTCGTTATTTATTTTTCTTTACACCAATTACCATTAACTAACTCAACTAATATTATAACCACAAAAATTGTCTCATGCGAGAGAAGTAGCCGATCATATCACATTGTAAAATAATATTTGGTGTGAAATTGTTGTCATTTTATGGTTGATCGAATAAGTCAAATAAATATAGAAAATAACGTGAAAGAAAATATTATTACACCACGTATAGTGTTGTTCATATGTAACTGGGATTCAAATATGAAATGACTACTTCATTTTTTTTATACTGTCCGTTTCGAAACTGTCATCTGATAAGCACCCAAATGGAAGCCAACTGGTAAGCTATTGTCACAGGCAATAGGGAGAGACACCCGAGTGTCTGTGAATGACTGAGTCGATGCCGAATGCAGCGGGGAACCAAAGCGGGCTTTAAAGCAATTTCATGATTTCTTTAAATTTTATTTTTGTTTGTAAAGCGATATAGAAAGAGTTTACTTTAAATATAGTGAACAGCGAAGCGAGAAAAGCCTTCGTTGATTCACTACCTTCATTGATTTCATAAATTAAAAAATGGTTTCGTTAACAAACTTTGATCTATTGGCACGCAGGCAGCTACAGGCCGAGTTTTGTACATTTCGAGATTTTGAAATTTTTCCCGCATTCGGAATTTGATTCGTTCCCGAACCGGGGCTTTGATAGTAATATATAATTAATTACCTTTTTTTTATTTAAAGTTAACTGATTTCTTTTTCGCACGTAAGTTCGGGACTTTGCTTATTTTGGGGTATTTCCACGTGCAAATTTGTCACATATCATATTTTGGCCTGCTGATTCTAAATCTGTAATAGCATTTTTCTCACATAGATTTAGGTCAATGTAAAAAGTTATTGAATTTACATAGGTTATGGTAAATTTCCTTTTTCAGGTTTCTTTACATAATAACAATACTAACTATTCAATACATGTTACTCAAAGTAGTTTTAATAAGTTTACACCACTTTTAATAATCACACATAGGTTGAGGCCTACCATTTTTTTTTTCTTTTTTTTTAAATCATTCCAAGATTTAACAAATATTTCAATTGTTCAACAAAGAACCCTTTAGATTTTGTAATTAATGGAGCACTCTGTAAAAAATGAACACGCTAGATTACATCACAATGTGCGGGTAAAAAATCGCCAGTACCTTATGCTTAAATTTCAAGTGTGTTGTAAATATATACGCGCTTGAATTTTCAATGAGGGTGTTGTAATTTTACAGCCCGCTGTGTTGGATTTGTTTTTTTTTATTCGAAAAAAAAAAAAAAAAAAAAAAAGATTAGAATTTTTTTTCCTTTACTTATTTTAATTTGTATGTGTTTTAATTTTTATGTCTTTTAAAGCATTTTTTTTTTCATTTTTTTTATTCTGTCAAGATAAGTTTGAAGATGTTATGCATTTTTAATATGAAATATAGTAGCTTTAATTGCTTTCAAGGAATTCTATTTTATAAATGAATGTTAGAATTGTAATACAGCAACGATTTGTTTTCAAAATAAAAATATTTAATCCATTAAATTAAAAAAAAAAAGTTTTATTAACACCTTATATTGTTATTACTATTTAAAAAAAGAAAAAAAAAAAACATAAATTTTTAATTCGCTAAAGAAATATTAAATTAGACAAATCAGAAGCATTATTTAAGAAGTACTTCAAATAATTAAAACTGCTTTTATATTTTTATGCTTTATTAAACAATATTTTGCAGCATACATATATCTGTACAAGTTTAGAAAATGTATTAATTTTACAAAAAAAAAAAAAAAAATTATTAACACATTTTATGTAATAACTACAAATAATTTATCTGAAAAAACGATCAAACTTAAAAAAATAAAAATACCAATAAAACGATGATAAATATTATATATAAAGGAAACTTGAAAGAAAATAAAAGTAATGAAATGCTAAAAAATGCAAGAAAATTTCATATTAAGTATTTATTAAATAATGCCATAATATTAAATGTCATAATATTTTTAAGTGTTAAACATTGATACATCATTTTTTTTTTTTTTTTTTTTTTTTTTTTTTTTTGTAAGTAATAATAATTTAAATCAATTTTAAAATAAATTAGTTTTAAAAAGTTGTCGTTCAATAGTTTTATTTCGGGAGGAAATGATTACTGTGATGGAAATTTAATATTCATAATTCAAAATGGAGTTTCACGAGAGAGAGCATTTAATTAAGATTCGATTTAATTAATAAAATGCAGACCCTTCTCAAACATATATTGAGAGAATTAACAAGGAACAGAAATAAAATCAAAATTAAAACAATTATAACTTAATTGTTACTTTAAATTTTAAGTTGGTCTTAATAAGAACCAAATCATGGCTTCGATCCTCCACGTTTTGCGTTTACCGTTTATCACAGCGGATCGGAAAGGCAAGGCGTAGCAAACATTTAAACGTTTTAGTTTATGTTTGAAGTTCATTTGGGTATCTGTATCATATAACTGTTTCACGTCATAGTGAATGTAAAAAAAAAAAATTCTAAGACTCTAAACAAACATTTGAACTTTAACGATATAGAAGCCTCTAATGTGCATATTACCTACTTAAAATGCAGAAAACTCTTGATTCCACGCTTTAACAGGTCATTTTAGTTAATCTGAAGATTAGCTTAGTAATCTGCACATTAACAGATTTCGAGCTTTAACGGTAACACATATATATCCATGCGTGTGATATTTATAAAAAATACTTTTGAAAAAAAAATATATATATATACATTTTATTAGAATATTAGATGTAGTAAATATTAATATTTAGTTACATATTTCTTCACACATATACTAAGAATGTTTTGCAAACTAATATTTCTTTATTAATTCGCATTTATGTTAAATATATTTTATTAAACTTCTTATAAAAATATTTTATAATATGTCTAAAAATATAACAACAACTTTAATAACTGTTGAAAATTAATTAGACAATTGAGTTCGTGATTCCAACACGTTTTAATCATGAACCTAAATACTAATGTCATATTAGCAGGATAAATAAACAATATCAAAATAATTATATAGACAAATAAACATAAGATACTTCATTAAATGATATTATTTACATTTATAAGAACATTACAATTTTAATTTACAATATACTTCATGATTTAGAACCTGAAGAAAATCTGCTGAATTCTATGAAATGATATTTACTAAATAAATTTCGAACGCAATATATCGTCATTGGAAATGTAATCTATACAATAAAACGGGTACATACAATTTTCATATAATTTACCTTGAGAATATGTATTTCCTTCAAAAGGAGCTTTAAACTACTTAATGGTAATGCACTTTGGAATTGCATAACTATCACAGAATCTTATTTATGATACTAATTTTCGTCTCATTTTGAATGAAATATATTTTAATATATTTATTTGTAAATTGTGAAAATCATTCGGTACATTTTCATATATACAGTAATGCATAATATAATTACAAAATGAATTTTAATTTTTAAAATGTGCATTAAGTATTTACAAAACATTTTAAGTAAATGCCGGAAAAATACTTTATTCATTATAATAAACGGCTAAATGGTGCTTGACTACTAGCTGTGTTGTTGTTGTTGTTGGCGTATGCCACTCTGAAATTCCGAGCCTAGTTAGTGGAACAAACCGGATTTAAGACAAGAGGGTTGCGCCTTCCGTTTTTTAGAGGAGCGCCACATAGGGAGGAAGAACGACTTTAGCTCCAGAAACTGGTGAAAAATGGCAGCACCAGCCACACAACAAGAACTTTAATTTTGATGCGGATCAAGGCTGAGTTAAACCCATGTTTCGGTACCCCCAGAGGTATAAATTTTGATGGGAACTTGGAGTACTTTGCGAGTACGACGAAATTTAACGTACGCCAGCCACCATTGGCGTACACGACGGTCTTCGGCCGGCTCGAGTACCGAACCCGCAATCTTTCGAACATGAATTCTTTGCTCTTACCGACCAGGCTACCGCGGCCTACAACTAGCTCTAAATAAAAATATATACCATGTAATTATTTATTATTTAAATAAATAATTATTATACAATATTTTAAATAATATTGTTATACATTTACTATAATCATCCGTCGTATTAAATATATTGATATATATAGATATATACTGATTAATCTAACGGTACATTTCATTATTGTTAACTATTTCAGTTTTTATATATATATATATATATATGGAACATTCGTTTTGTAACACGTATAATATGATAAACATTTTAAACAAGTTAATTAATTACGCTTAAATGATCTTTTACTATAGAAACATGTGATTTGACAGTTCCAGATACATATTTTTCTCCTTACAGAATAAAATATTTTCTTAAACTATAACGGCAAATAACGAAAGTATTTGCTCTTTCTACCTTATTGACATAGGGACATGTTAAGAGAGAGTACTAATTGTAAAATCGATATGAATCGAGAGATAAAAACTTATCAAAATATATTTTATTCTTTTTTAATGAAATGGCAAATGACTTTTTTCTTAGACTATTAACAATACTATTATGTATTCTTGAGTACAAAATATTTTTGTCACTGTCTGGAAAATAATTTTAATTTAAATACAGAGAAGATTGGAAACACCTGGGAGAGGATTTCATCCTATATTGGATTGATAAAAGCTGAAATCGATGATGATTTATATAGATATCTATGTGTGTGTTACTTAAAAATAAAAATGCATTGAAAAAAAAAAAACAATTGATACATTTTATTAGAATATTCGATGTTGTAAATATTAATATTTAATAACGTATTTCTTCAGACATAGCTTAAGTACGTTTTGAAAACTAACATTTCTTTATTAATTCCCATTTTAAGTTAAATAGATTTTCTTAAACTTTTTATAAAAATATTGTACAATAAGTCTGAAAAATAATAACAGCTTTAGTAACTACTGAAAACTAATTAGACATTTGATTCCATGATTCCGACACGTTTTAATCCTGAACTTAAATACTAATATTATATTAGTAGGATGAATAAACAATATTGAAATAATTATATAAACAAATAAACGTAAGATACTTCATTAAATGATAGTATTTACATTTATAAGAACAGTACAATTTCATTTTACAATATCTTTCATGATTTAGAGCGTGAAGAATATATGCTGAATTCTGTGAAATGGTATTTAAATCTTAAATAAATAAATTTCTAACGCAATATATTGTCATTAGAAATGTTATCTATACAATAAAACAGTAGATATCTTTCCATTTAATTTACCTTGGGAATATGTATTTCCTTGAAACAGAGCTTTAAACTACTTAATGGTAATGCATTTTAGAATTGCATAACTATCACAGAATCTTAAAATATTTTATTATTTAGGATATGTATTTTCGTCACATTATAAATGAAATATATTTTTCAAAAATGCATTGATTTGTAAGCTGTGAAAATCATTAGATACATTTTTCATATTTGCAGTGATGCATAATATAATTACAAACGAAATTTTAAGATTTGTATTAAGTATTTCGAAACATTTTTAGTAAATGCAGGAAAAATACTTTATTCATTATAATAAACGGCTAAAAATCGTTCGATAACAAGCTCTAAATAAAAAAAACATATCCATGTAATTACTTATTATTGAAATAAATAATTATTATACAATATTTTAAATTATTATTATTATATCTTTATTATGATTATCTGTTGTATTATATATATATATATATATATATATATATATATATATATATATATATATATATATATATATATACATATATATATGTATGTATGTATATATATATAAATATATATATATATATACTAATTAATCTGACTGTACGCTTTATCATGATAAATTATTTCAATATTTTGTATGAATTGGGAATATTTATTTTGTAACACGCAAGATATAAAAAACATTTTAAACAAGTTTTTTAATTAGCGCTTGAATGTCACTTTATTATAGAAAAATATGCTTTGACAGTTTGAAACATATTTTTTTCCTTAGAGAACGAAATATTTTCAACAAATAATTTGACAAATAACGAAAATATCATTCCTCTTTCTACCTTATTGCTTTGGAACATTTTAAATAGAGAGTACTAATTGTAAAATCGATATGAATCGAGATGTATTATTTAAAGCTATAATGGCTAGGGAATGAAAGAGCGGATAAATACACTGTATATATATATATAAAAAAAAAAAAAAAAAAAAAAAACATGAAAATATAATTAAAATTCATGAAAAATGTGTCAAATAGCAATTATTGAAAAACACGTCAAAATAAATAAATAACATCTTTATTTGAAACCCATAATAATTTATTTAAAAAATATAATTCTTTCTTTCTTTCTTTCTTTTTTTAATTAATTAATTTCTGCATGAAAAATTCCATTTCATAAATATATTTAAAACTACAATAAACAAAAGAACCCTCCTTTAATTTTAAATAATTATTTCTACATGTTTCTAAGCAATTAAAAGTTTTTTTTTTTTTTTTTTAAAGAAAAATAGCTTAAATATTGGAATGTATTTGGTTTTATCATGAAGGTAATAATTTGGCCATCTAGTGGCGACAACTCGTAGCTTATATTAAAACCATATGCATTCCTATATTTAATTTATTTTTCTTTAAAAAAAAAAAAAAAAAAAAAAAAAAAAAAAAAAAAAAACACTTTTAATTGCTTAGAAACTTTTGTTTAAAATATTTTGCTTATTGTAGTTGTAAATATATTTATGAAATGGAATTTTTCATGCAGAAATTAATTAACTAAAAAAAAAAAGAAAGAAAGAAAGAGATAATTATATTTTTAAATAAATTATTATGGGTTTCAAAATAAAGATGTCATTTATTTATTTTGACGTGTCTTTCAATAATTGCTATTTGACACATTTTTCATGAATTTTAATTCTTTTTTTTTTTTTTTTTTTTTTTTTAAATATACAGCGTATTTATTCCCTCTTTCATCCCCTAGCCATTGTTACTTTAAATAATAATAAAAAAAATAGTTTGATTATGTTAATATTTAAAATATGTATCATTTTAAAGTCTGAAAAGTAAATATATGAATAAACTGTAACTGTATTTCATAAAGAGATTTTTAATTTTTAAAAAGAAATATATATATATAACTTGTATTTTCCATAAAACTTAAGCTTAACTTGTATTTTACTTAACTTGTAATTACTTTAGCTTAACTTGTATTTTACTTAACTTGTATTAACTTTAGCTAACTTGTATTTTCCATAATTTTTTTCTCCAACTGATTTTATATTATAAAAATTTTAAAAATTTTAAAATTATAAAAATGTAGAGCTTAAATTATATTTTGTCTATTTTTTTCCACCAAATATTTTTATGAAATAATTGTTACCTGCACTTTTGACGAAAATTTAAATTGTGAATATTGGAGCTTAGCCTCAAAAGGGAAAAGAAAATAAATAAATTTCCATTTTTAACATTAACTTGATTTTTTTAAATTGTTTAATTTGCATTTTTAATTCTCTAAAAAGAACTTGCAAAATGTAAATTATGTAATTCTAACTTAAATTTGAAATTTACCACTTATTATTTTAAAGAGTTTGAGAATCCCACTCAATATTTTTTTCTAGTGCGAAGCTTCTCCATTTTGTTTCCAAGTGGCAGGCTACTTGAAAATTTGTCAGCATGATAACGTTTGAAATACTGAATTAATTCAAACTAAATCTGTAGTGTGGATTTATCTGAGAAATATATTTGTTATGTTCATTTGCCAACTTAATCTACCCTCTTGTTTCCCTGTGCCAGTTCACTGAAATTTTCAAATTTACATTAGAAAGTTTCTATGAACCGATTTGCTTAAAACTCCATATATACAAGCCTTCATTAAGAAATCCACCAAGTCCATTAATAAATTGTAAAATTGTAAAATTGTACAATTGTACAATTTTGAAAAAAAAAAAAAAAATGTCAAATAATTATACTTTCACTGAGTTTGCATTATAAATTAAAATTATTTATTTCAATAAATTGATTTATCTTTTGCGTCACGCTATCCAAAACTGCAAGTAAAATCTGTGTAAATATTTTCTTTACGTCACACTACCTCTTTGCGCAAATTTTCACTCAGCTGGATACTATGATACTATGTTTTGGATAGCGGGACGCAAAAGATAAATCAATTTATTGAAATAAATAATTTTAATTTATAATGCAAACTCAGTGAAAGTATAATTATTTGACAGTATATTTGAAAATTAAAAGCACTGTTTCAATGTGTAAATATACATTATTAGACAAAACAAAAGTAATTTTAATGGAATCTAAAAACAAAACTTTTAAAATAACACCGAGGCGCCACTGGAATTTTTATATCATTCCCTTTAAAACTGTTATTTAGAATTTGAAATGTGAATGAAAAAGCATCAGTGAGTGTATTTTATTTATCTGTGTTATCTTGAAGGTAAAAATATTACGTTTGCAAAAGTAGAAAGTAAATGATCAAATAAGAAAATCTATGTATATTTTAACTAATTGCAAAGCGTTACTTAAAATTTGATATCATTATTTTTAAGACTCATATTTCAAATTCTTATAGCCATAAAGTAGCAGCGTCACAAACTTTTAACCCGTTAAGGGTTTTTTGTACTGATATATATATACTGATTAATCTGACTGTACACTTTATCATGATAAATTATTTCAGTATTTTGTATGAATTGGGAATATTCATTTTGTAACAAGCAAGATATAATGAACATTTTAAACAAGTTTTTTAATTAGCGCTTGAATGTTACTTTATTATAGAAAAATACGATTTGACAGTTTGAGACATATTTTTTTCCTTAGAGAACGAAATATTTTCAACGAATAATTTGACAAATAACAAAAATGTCATTCCTCTTTCTACCTTATTGCTTTGGAACATTTTAAATAGAGAGTACTAATTGTAAAATCAATATCAATCGAGATATAAAAACTTACAAAATATACACAATCAGGGGGGAAAATGTTATGTATGGATTATAAAAACCTCTCTACATTTTTCTTTTTTATTGAAATGTTATATTACTTTTTGCATAGTCTATTAATGTTATTATTACATGTTTTTCCGCACAAAATATTTTTATCACTGTCTGAAAAATAATCTTAATTTGAAAGTCAGATATTTATTATCATATACACTTTATATAGAAATGAAAAAAAAAATATTTCAATTATTTGCTGTAGTAATTATTTTTAATATAAGTTACTCTACTAAATGTTACATTCTCTAACAAAAGAAATTAAGTATGAAACGCAGCATTTGTTATCAAAAAACTACATTAAATTAGATAATGACTTGCATTAATTACTCACAATTTTTATTTTGAGTGCTCAGATAGTTTCTCGATTTCTCTTATTGTCTAATACGGTGCTGCATTTTAAACTTGTATGTAGTAAATATCTTTTGTCTCTGAAGTTTGACTTTCCCTATATGCATCAACTTAAAGTTGTTTTAGACATCATACTTCACTGCTTTCAGTGGCATAACTTGTTGAAGCAACAGTTATCGAATATTTTGGGGGGAATATCATCAAAATCTATGTTAAATGGTTCTACCATTTTATGAATATTGTTGAGTGAAGTGTGATGTTAAAGTGACTGCGTTGATTTAAAAAAGAATGTCTAGTGCACTAAATTCTAGACTATTTTATCAGTGAAAACTTGGAGGTGGATATGAAAGATAAATTCAACAAAAGTTATACACAAAATATGCAAGTTAACACACTAAAAACACATTACACAACTAAAATTCACACAACTAAACAAACATTGACACAGTTAAAACTCAGTATATAGTGTCCATCAAATAAATTTCTGTTGTATTTTCCTTCACAAATTTACAAATTAGAAATTATTTATTAATGTATTATCTATAAAAAGGATCTTACATGATAAATTCAGACTAATTCTCCTCAAATATTTATAATCTTAAATATCGAAAGAAAATCAATCATGTATCTTATGAACGACATCATAATAATTGTATATTTTTTTCTCTAAAAAAGAATAAGAAAGAAAAGAAAAGAATATGGCAATTTGTTTAAAATTATCACAGATAGGTCTTCGTTATATTTTTAAGATATTAACGAGTTCTTATGAAAAATACTCATATTAAAAATTTACAATCTTAAAAGAAAGGGGTAGCAGTAACCAATATATGTGCAAAATATTTATTCTGTAAGAGTGTTACTATTATACATACATCAAAAGTCACTTGATAAGATCAGAGAAACTTAACAAAAATTCACCGAACAACTCAGTGGTTCACCTATATCATCAAATACAAATGATGTCACTCCAGTCTTTATTGATAAAGACTGAAAGTAATGATAATGATGAAGATCATATCTATATATATATATATATACATATATATACATATATACACACACACACATACATATATATATATTTATATTTGAAATAAAAATTTTAAAAACAATTAGGAAAAAACCTGATTTTTTTTTTTTTTTTTTGTAAACTTAAAACTAAGTATTTATAAACCACTGCACAAGTTGCATCAAAAGAAAATAAAATACGAAAATAAATTGACGAACTGATAAAAAATGAAAATCAATCCCAAAACACATGGAGGCTTTCTTCAGGGGAGCCACCTTGTGTAGGGAATGGAAAATGAGAAGTTCCTGGGGTACATGGGCTTTAATCCAAAATATTCGTCCCCATCCCCTGATATCTCAAAAGTGAAAGCAAAAAAATATATAGCCATCGAATTCAAGATTAAAAAGGAATTAATACAAAGCATTAATCTAAAGAATCAAATTTACAAATAAAATATCTTACTATATAATAATATATCAATATAAAAATACAAAACTATATAAAGACAAATTCATTTATAGATTTAACTATTTATATTTTTTTACCTTCTCTTACCCATAAGGTAGAGAAATTATTGTTTTAGGGTCAAATTTTCGAACGTGAGTTTTTGTTATATTTACACGTTTTGAGGTTCCCTGAATACGAACATCATGTTTTTAGCGAATGGTGTGCCTGTCTGTGTGTGTGTCTGTGTGTGTGTTATCAGCATAGCTCAAAAACAAATAGCAGCAAAAAGTATATTTACACGTTTTCAGGCATCCTGATTACCGTAGTCAAGTTTTTTAACATTTGATCTTTGTCTGTGTCTCTTAGAGTGACTTAAAAACGAATAATTTTAAGAGATCCAAATGTGGTATTTTGAAGTTAATATAAGTTTGTTGCTGGAAAAGTTTGATCAAGATTGATAAGTTTCAAGGAATGTTGCGGGAGAAAGTTGTCTGAATAATTTTAAGTGAACTTTAATCTTAATATGTGGTGTATTTCGTCATTGTATTTCTGATTCAATCTATTGGACCTTTGGTAAGTGACGTCACGTCCAATCAATGATCTGTTCTTTCCTCTTTACTTTATCTCTGCTAGAACAGATCAGTCTTAAAAATGTAGTCGTTTATGTTACTTGTGTATTTCATCTGTAATTGTCATAGTCATCTATTAAATTTTATGTGTTTAAAATGAAACGCCTCGTCATATCCTAGTTATGGCTTAATCATAAATCTTCTCCTGCCTATAAAATACTATAATGGCGACCAGGAATAAAACAAAAGAAAAAAGCAAAAAAGTTTTGCTCTTCAACATTTATTGAAGATAATTAAAAATGAAATCTGCAATTCATAAAAAAAGAGAACGGAATATGTTCTAAATATCTCACGAAGAAGAAATTGGTTATTGAAAATGAATCATAAAGCAAATCGGATGCGGCAGCTGTGAATTTTATGTCTACTGTCAGGGCGGAAATGCATAGGCGCCATCGATAATTACTAGTCTACGATTTTTTATTTTTCGAGAAAGAGAGGGAAAAAGGTATTTACACATTTATTTTATTTTTTTTCTTTCTGTTCTTTTATTTGATTGCATCTTTTTATTATTAGAAGTAGCATATTTTCATTAATTTTTTTTCAAAATTTTAAAGAATTCAATGATTCTGTTGAATCTTTTGATACTTATATTAGAAGATTAGAACAAAACTTTATATTGTTTGTTAAAAAAGATGAAAAAAAAACTTAGTGCTTTAATTACGTTTATTGGACCGAAATTATATAATTTATTTACAAATTTATTGTTCCCAGATCTTCCTGAATCAAAAACTTACACTGAATTAGTAGATGTCTTAACAAAACATCTGTGTAAGATACCTAACAAAATTAATGAACGCATTAAATTTAGAAAATGTTTTCAAGGAGATAACGAATCTGTGCAGGATTTTAGTGTTCGTTTAAAGAAATTTACAACACATTGCGCGTTTACGGGTGATTCGCTGTCAGAAAATTTGTTAGAACAATTTTTACGCGGATTAAAAAATGAAACAATCCAAAGTAAATTAATGTCTCAGGTTGAAGATTTGACTTTTGAAAAAGCAGTAGAACAAGCCGTAACTATGCAAAGTACTGAAAATGACATGATGGAATTACATAATAAGAATTTGAATTTGAATAAAGTTTCTGTTAGTGTTAGGAAACCAAAACAAAATTATTCTCAAAATAACTTAAGTAAACAAAACGTGAACAAAACTGCGAGTGCAAATAAAAGTAAAACTCATTGTTATCGTTGTGGAAATAGCTCTCATTTAGCAAATGTTTGTAAATTTATTAATGCAGTTTGCAATTTTTGTAAAAAACGCGGTCATTTGAGTAAGGTGTGTCGGAACGCACAAAACAATGTTACTCAAAAGAAAAATGTAAATGTTCTTGATACTGTAGACATTTTGTCGTTACAATCTGAAGGCACTAAACCTATAAAAATTTGGGTTTTGATAGAAAATAGTGCTAAAGCAGAAATGGAGCTTGATACAGGATCGGCGATTTCCGCTGTACCGATAAATCGTTTTCGGAGATTATTTCCAGAACATAAAATGTTTCCTGCTGATGTAAAATTAAAAACAGCCACGGGAGAAATTTTCCAGCCCGAGGGATTTGTTAGAGTAAAAGTAACTTACGAAAACAAAACTAGGAATGTTAAGTTATATTTAGTTAAAAAAGACAATTTTCCTTTATTGCTAGGTAGGGATTGGATAACTACATTTAATATATATTCCCAAACAATTTACAAACTGTTCCGGTAAACAAAGTACAAATCTCGGAAAATTTAAATAATTTACTGAATGAATTTCCGGATTTATTCACAAATAACGTAGGTGAAATTAAAAATGTTAAAGCTGAATTACATTTAGAGAAAGACTCATCACCAATATTTTGTAAATCGCGAACAGTTACGTATGCATTAAGGAATGCGGTAAATGAAGAATTAGAAAGATTAGAAAATGAAGGGATAATAAAAGCTGTTAGTACTAGTAAATGGGCAACACCTATTGTTCCGGTGGTAAAACCTAATGGGAAAATTCGTTTATGCGGCGATTTTAAAGTCACGGTAAATAAATTTTTAAAGGTTGACAAATACCCGCTACCAAAAATTGAGGATATATTACCAACTTTAAGGGGTGGATTACATTTTACAAAGATTGACTTAAATCAAGCATACTTGCATTTACCGGTAGAGGAAAATTCACAAGAATTACTTACTATTAACACTCCTAAAGGCTTATTTCAATTTACGCGATTACCATACGGAATTGCCAGTTCGCCAGCAATATGGCAGAGAACTATAGAACAAATTTTAAAAGGTATAGAGGGTATTTCAGTTGTTATTGACGATATATGTATCTCAGGGGAAACGGATGAAAGACATTTAGAGCGATTAAAACATGTGCTAAAAAGGTTACGTGAATATAATCTTAAAATAAATAAGGAAAAATCTTTTTTCATGAATGATGAAATTACATACTGCGGTTACAAAATTGATAAAAATGGCATACACAAAACGCAAGAAAAAATTTCTGCTATTTTAAATGTTCCAATACCTAAAAACGTAACTCAGGTAAAAGCATTTTTAGGCTTAGTATCTTACTATTCTAGATTTGTTCCTAAATTATCTACGATTGCTTATCCTCTAAATGAATTATTACGTAAAAATGTAAATTTTCAGTGGACTAAAAAATGTGAAAATTTATTTAATGCAATTAAACAGGAAATTACTTCCGAAAGGATTCTCACCCATTTTAATCCGAAATCACCCTTAATTTTAGCCACTGATGCTTCTCCTTATGGAATTTCGGAAGTACGTTCGCATACAATGCCAGATAACTCCGAAAAACCCATAGCTTTTGCTTCTAGAACTTTGTCTTCTGCAGAAAAGCGGTATAGTCAGGTAGATAAAGAAGCGTTATCAAAAATTTTTGGAGTAAAGAAATTTTTTCAATTTTTATATGGTAGGAGATTTACATTGTATACTGATAGTAAACCCCTAGTTTCCATATTTTCACCCGTAAAAAGTATTCCGGTACTTTCGGCAGCTAGAATGCAAAGATATGCATTATACTTACAAACATTTAATTATGATATTAAATATAAAAAATCTGCAGAGCACGGAAATGCCGATGCTCTATCACGTCTTCCATTACGTAGTGAAGACTTACTGCTGCCGTTGTCCGATTCGCTACAGCCAGAAAAAATGTCACCAACTTTGTCACCAAATTTATTTGGCAACCCTGATGAATCCGATTGTTTATTTATTCATCAAATCACTTCGTTACCGTTAACTTCAAAAACGTTGTGTGCAAGTTCTAAGCGAGATCCAACATTGAAAGAAATTTACCGACATTTAATATCAGGCACACAGATGCCAAAATACTTACTTTTTGGACATAAACAAGAAGATTTTTCTATACTAAATAATTGCATACTACAAGGGAATCGTGTTGTAATTCCTACTGTTCATAGACAAAAAGTGTTGGAAGATTTACATTTTGGCCATTTTGGCATAGTTAAAATGAAAGCACTGGCACGTAGTTTTGTATGGTGGCCAGGTATTGATAAAGACATTGAGGATTTAGCAAATAACTGTTCTGTTTGTGTTAAATTAAAACAAAATCCTCCTAAAATGGACAACCATCATTGGGAATGGCCTACAACACCTTGGAACAAAATACATGTAGACTTTTTTGGTCCAATGATGGGGAAAATGTTTTTAATCGTAGTAGATGCCCACAGTAAATGGACAGAAGTGTTCATTGTTCCTAATACCACTGCTGAGAACACTATAAACTGTCTTTCTTCGCTTTTTGCCAGATATGGCTATCCTGTGTCCCTTGTGTCTGATAATGGGCCACAATTCATTTCAGAACAATTCGAACATTTTCTACAAAGTAAAGGCATAAAACATAGTTTAACTGCAGCATATCATCCCTCTACAAATGGTCAAGCCGAAAGATATGTCCAAATAATTAAAAAAGGATTGAAATCCTTAAGTTCAGAACCCGGAAGTCTCCAATTTAAGTTAAATGAATTTCTATTCCAATACCGAATAATGCCTCATATTACAACAGGGGAGAGCCCCGCATCATTATTTCTCAAGAGAAATATCAGATCAAAACTGGATTTGCTTGTACCAAATGTTAAAAATTATGTTGAAAACAAACAACATAAAAATGTTTTTAACAAGAAAAAGATAAGAGAATTCCAAATAAATGAAAAAGTTGCAGTACGCAATTACACATCAGGAGATAAATGGAAAATAGGTAAAGTAATTACCAGACTAGGTAAACTACATTACAAAATTCAAGTAGGTTCATGTGTATGGAAAAGACACGTTGATCAACTAAAAAGTGTAGGTTCCAGAGTACAAATGGAGGAAACTACAAGTCCTGGTGAAATTGAAAAGAACACTCTTGATGGAAATATTCCCATGGTTTCCGATAGCAAGAGTCCACACCTACAAAGCAATGGAGAATCTAAGTCTGGTAGGAGGCCTGCCATTATACCAGATCCAGTGAAAACCGATCCTGCCATTATACCAGATCCAGTGCCAACCGATTCTGCCATTACGCCAGATCCAGTGCCAACCAATCCTTCCATTACACCAGATCCAGTGCCAACCGACAGTAGATCTGTGTCTACAAAGCCTGGAGAAATTGACTGTGATACAAATATCAACAGTACTCTAAATAAAAATGAACTAAAATCTGAACATTCAAAACTTAAAAATACTAATTTGTCTTTTTCTGAACAGGCTGTAAGAAGATCATCTAGAGTAAGAAAACCTCCCATCAGGTATGGTATACGGAATTAAGGGGAGGAGAATTGTGGTGTATTTCGTCATTGTATTCCTGATTCAATCTATTGGACCTTTGGTAAGTGACGTCACGTCCAATCAATGATCTGTTCTTTGGTCCTTACTTTATCTCTGCTAGAACAGATCAGTCTTAAAAATGCAGTCGTTTATGTTACTTGTGTATTTCATCTGTAATTGTCATAGTCATCTATTAAATTTTATGTGTTTAAAATGAAATGCCTCGTCATATCCTAGTTATGGCTTAATCATAAATCTTCTCCTGCCTATAAAATACTATAAATAACATATTTAAATTATATATAAATATAGGTGCAGTAATGAAACAAGGATGGAGGGGGTGGTAGCTCTCCCCCCTCATACAGATTTAATTACCATATAAAACTCTTCCGAAGTCTAACTTGAATTGTTTTAACATAGGTTTACATAACAGCACTCCTTATGTTACTCTGAATCTCCAACATGTATTTATAGTATTAAATTTCAGGGTAAGAAAAGTCATGTGAGTCAAACACCAGTTTATGCTATAAGTTAAAAGAAAAAAAAAACATATTTTAGAAAGGATCATTTTTACATCTATCTATACATAAAATAAAATAAGATGTGTGTGTGTGTGTAATTGTGTACGTTTGTCCGGACCACTTAAAGAAAGCGGCTGACTGCAGTGCTACACAAATTTGTATGGAGATTCGTAATGACCTTGCATGATGCTTCTACAAGCCCGATTTTCGAATTTTTGATTAGTTTTCTTGTAATTAGAAGTTTTTGTTCCATTGAAATTGGATTTTGCCATAGTGTTTCCGTGTCACATTAAAAAAAAACAAGGTATTTCCATTTGAAAGTAAATATGAAACATTTCTTATGTTGGTCAATGGCTTAGACGGTTAAAGCGTCAAGTTGTTAATGCGATAGGCGTGGATTCGATACTCGGTGGCGGATGTGCTACTTTTATTTCCAGATACAGAATGGATACGATGTCAGTTGTAAAAGAAAACATTTCACTGTCGACACAGTATCCTTAGAAATTATGTTTAGATTTTTTAAAAGCTTTCTTTTAGTTACTAAAACGCACAAAATAAATATTTAAGTGAGAAAAAAAAAATCTAGAGCCTTAAAAATCATAAAATAAATATTTATTCTTGAAGAGATATAGCTATAAAAAAATCAACGTGTCATCAATAAGTAAATTAAAATATATATATATAGATGTTTCACTTTTGCAAGAGGCGAAATGTTTTATAAAGCATTCGAGAGCAACATTCGAAGTACTTTTTATATTTGTTAGATTTTTGATTTTTTTAAATTAATTAAAATATGAAAAACTTCTCCTTATAATAGCTTGAAAATTAGTCTTAAATTAAAAATATTAGTTTTAAATATTAGTTTTAAATTTAATTGTTGCCAAAAAATTTTCCAGTTAATTATTTTCGAAAAAAAAAAAAAAAAAAAAAAAGAGAGAGAGAGAGAGAGAGAAGGAGAGAGAGAGATGTATTTTCACCCGAATAATGAAACTTTGCTACTGAATAATGAAACTAAAATATTTAATAGATATTGAGATACAGTTATTTTTGAAACCGTAGTTCCTAAATAAAAAGAAATTTACCTTTCGCCGATAAATACTCAAATTGAAGTACCCGAAATAGAGCTTTCTACAGGCAGTGGTAACCTGAACACGATGCAGTACGAGCGGAAAGAGACCTGCCCTAGGCAGTAGGTACTCGAAGCAAGGTTTAGGGCAATATATGTAATTTTCAATGTAGGTAATTTTTTTTAATGTAGTTTTTTTTTTTTTTTTAAGATATTATTTATAATGTGATATAAAAAAAATAAAACAAACAGTGATTGAATTATTTTGAAAAATCATTTAAATATAGTGACCAGTGAAGCGGGCGTCGCCTGCTAGTATTAAATGTTTACTTTTCCACACTTTATTTTTTTTCATTTTTACTTCCTTATACGAAGTATGAAGAAGTATAGTAATCCCGAGTTGCGAAATGGTTATTGTTTCTCTCATAGCTCAGAAACGAATCATCATAGAATGTTGCAAATTTTTTGTGTGTCTGTCAAGATGTCTAGTTGTACACCTGCAACTTTGGTTTTATTATGAGCTCTCGTTTCAGAGATATCAACGACTTTACACATATTCGTGCCGTCTGTATGCAAGTATTTGTGCGTGTGAATCTCGTATAGCTCAAAGATAGTTAGTTGGACGATGAACATTGCAAATTGGTATATAGGTTAGTTATAACATCTAGTTGTGCACCTTTCTTTCTGGACTTTCTGTGACTTTTCGTTTTGGAGTTATTTACGAAAATTATATTCACCATGACCAAAAATACAATGTTTTTGGCCATTATGTATTTTATTAAGCAGAAATTCCTTTTTTAAGACAGAAGCAGGTTCTAGTCGACAAATACCATTCATTTATTTAATTTTCAGCCTGTAGATAGATTTTGTAATCATAATGAGGAAAATAAAAAAGTTGTCGACATGTTAGCGTGTAGAAAGTAATTCGTAAACAAACAAGCAGGTTCTAGTCGATGAATTCGCTTTATTTAATAAATATTCAGCACTTAGATAGAGTCCTTAATTTTATTGTTATGAAAGTTGTCGATATTTTAGCGTGCAGGAAATTATTCTTAAAGAGATATGCAGGTTCCAGTCGACGAATGCACTTCATTTAATGAATAGTCAACCCGTAGATAGAGCCTGTAATAATACGGATAAAAAACATTGTCGACGTTTTAGAGTGTAGAATGTAATTCTTAAAGAAATAAGCAGGTTCTGTTCTTTATTTAATTAATATTCAGTCAACAGTTGAATAAATCTCTTTTCTGTGTCTCAATAATCAATAATTAATAAATGTTCTTGAAACCATCAAATGAAATGGTCATTTTTACTACAGAAATCAAATTAAAATTGTTATATATACTATACATACAGCACATATTTCAGTTATGTTACTGCCCACGTTTCAGTTGTGTTGCAAAATGCTTACAATCCATCAAAAACGTAACACATTTGAGTGTGCTTTCTGATACCTTTCGTAAATATTCGCCTTTCTCGATGTTTTATCTGTTAAGGAATAGAAACGTTTCTGTTATATATTTGATTTTTTGTTACGGAAGCGAACATTTCTAAATTTTGGAAACTAATCGGAAAGCTAACTGATCGTTGCGAGACGTTTCTGAAATATTTACAATGTTTCGATGTTACATGATTGTTACGCTTCTGTAACATTTTGTGCTGTTAGGGAACAGAACATAAATTTTGCCAAATCAGGAACAACCGAATATTTCGAAATCTGAATGGAATTTGAATTCATCGAGAGTATTGTCAGTGGTTCATAGAATTTTCAAGGTAGTTCTGCGTGGGAAATTAATGCATAATTACAAAATGTCTAGAACTAGACTCCTATTGAATTTAGAGTTTCCGAATTTTGTGAATTCGTACTACCACCTTCCGTCACATTTGAATTCCTAATTTGAGGTTAAGTCAATGCCTACCATCATGGAAATGAAAAAAACTTTCGTCTGTTTCCACTTTTACTACGTATAGACAGTAGCATATAAAGATATAGTCAAGTTCTAGTCATCAATTAGATACTAGATTTAGTCTACAATCACTAGCAATCAATCTTCTTTTTTTATTTTATATTTTTTAAAGTCATTTATAGAACTTTCAAAGAATTTATTTCTTCTCTATAAACCAGCAACATTTCCGGAAAATTCCAGAACTTTGTTCGTAATGAAGTTTGAGCTTCCAAACTCTAGCAAACCTAAACTACAAATTTTAGCCAAATTTAGTCGACAACTCGCCAAATTCGATGTCAAGACCAAAATCTACTCTTGCTGCTAATTTGGCGGCTAGGCGAGATTAGCGATAAAACTTTGCGGCAAATATCGTTTCAGGATAGCCAGAAACACTTTTTCAATTTTAGCTGAATTGTTTAACTTAATTGTTTTGGTGAAATTTATCGTTTCTCGCCACTAATTTTTGCCAAAGCGAACAAAACTGGGCCATCAATACTCGAATGATTTTCATTGATCTCAAGCCGCCAATGAGAGATTCTATAATAAGCCATGAAGTATTACTATTCCTGAAAAAAAAATACTATATTTGACTCGGCGATATATATAATCGTATCATCGTGACATTTTGGTTAGATTAGCAGTTTTTTTTTTCTTGTTTTGTTTTTGTTTTAAGGAATGTTCATGGACTGGAACTAGCCTGTTTATTTAAGTATTGTTTGCCACACAAAAAAATGTCAATATTTTTATAGCAATATGTATATTCCTATGGTTGTATAAGGAAGTCATGTGGTGGTCACATCAGATTTTTTGAGGTATTGCCGCTACTGAAAGTTTCATATAAAGGCACATATTTCCATTTAATATTTTTGAATTGAACTATAGTAATGCTGTTCAATGGAATATACATTGAGGCAACAATTCTTATGGTTTTTGATGCATTTTTTATAGACTTGAAATGTTTAAATTACTGGTTATTAGTTTGCATTTTTTCAGGAATTCATGGTTTTCAAAGTACTAAATTTTCCACAGGTGTTAAAGAAAAGACTTAATATATATACATATATATATTACATATATTTGGAATTATAATATAACCTACTGAAAAGAATTAGCAATAAATTTTGCAATATATTTGAAAGCAAACATATTAAAAATAAAAATAATTTTTACATAGACATGCACTTTTTAAATTTTTTCCTCAAAAAATAATTAATAAATTTTATAATCCATCACTTATTCTTAAGTAGGTTCTATTTTCTATTCAAGAATGATATATATATATATATATATATATATATATATGTATGTATACCGATTTTTGCATTTTGACTATCAGGAATTCTTGAAAAAAATGCAAACTGAGAAAATGCAAGTTAAAGATTTCAAATCTTTAAAACAAATGTATCAAAAACCATAAGAATTGTTGCCTGAATATACATTTTATTTAACGAACCTAATATAGTTCAATTTATAAATATTAAGTGGAAATATAAGATTTTATATGAAACCTACAGTGGTGCCAAATCAAAGGTGCCATGTCCCCATAAAGAAACTGTTGGAAAAAATGACTTGTACGCAAACAGTTAGTACAAAAATAAATATAATTACAAAAAGTCACCAGGTGACAAAATTTTGCAATAAAAGCAAGAGTCAACAGTTTTGCTGACAACTTGACGTTTTACCACTAGCGATTTATTGCGACGATTTGTGATCGCAGTGCAGCGGAGACATTCCACTGTCGCAAAAACTTTGGATTCCATGGAAAAAAGAGGAACAGAACCCTTTCCGTATAAAATTAAAACACTAACCATCGTAGGCCAACCATAAGCAGCAGCCAATTGGAACAATCTAAAATTGGTAAAAAGGATTACTCCCAAGCCATTAAAGTTTACAAGAATAACTAAGCAAAAATTAAGAAGAAAATAGAATAATAAAAAAATTTGTATACTCAGACTGCTTAGCACAATAGAGCTCCAAAAATTTGCAAAATGCAAAATATTAGATAAATAAAACGTTCTGAATGAATATCTAAAATACACAGCAACCAATTTAAAAGAATGTTTCGCTTTTATACAGAATTTCTGCATAAATGCTCGTTTATGCTTTTCAGCATAAATCTAATGACGAATTACTATAAAAACTAAAAAATTATAATATTTCTAATGTTTATATGAGGCTTACTGTGTGCATTATAGTGAATTTTTCTTCAATGACTCCCCTTGGATCCGTGTTGGAGATGGATGGAGAAAAACGTGTGAGCGTTTTGAAGAATTTCACTCTATTCTATTTTAGGTCAGTTTTAGATCCTCAGATTTAGTTCTAAAATAATTGTGATAATTTTTTTGTATGCTCACTTTCGGCTCATTAGACATCTTTTTGTTCATTATTCTCCTTTTATCGTATTATCATTATCTTTAGCTTATATAGGCATATATTGTGCTTTAAAGTATGTTTAAAGTATGCAAAAATGTCTAATTAGTAATACATTTTGAATAGCTAAAGAGGCAAATTGTATTAAATTTTGAGTTAAAATTTATTTTCTTCTTGCAATGTTAATATGAATTCTATGCACCTTTTATGATTTTAAATAATTTTGCATTATTGTAAATAAACCTTTTGTTTTGTTATGTTTTACTTTAAGTGTTATAATTGAGTAAAATTAATCTGTATATGAAATTAATTATTCATTTGCAATTATTTATTTATTTGCAATTATTTAATTAATAGAGAAGAGAGTTTGATTTTAAGGTTAATGATATTTAATCATGGGCGTCTTACAACACATGACTGGTTATTAGTATAATAATTAAAGCGTACACTTTACAATTATCAACCAAGGGCACTAAAAGGGAGGTTGTTAAAACACAGGTAAATTGTAATAGAAGTTCAAGAGCTAGTTTTCACCCAACAGAAACAATGAAGAAATATTTCCCTAAATTAAGACATTTTTTTATATTATTAGTAAAATTTCATTTTAAAAAAGTTACTTCTGTCATAAAATATCTTCTTTATACGTTTTAGAATGTTCCTTAGCTGAATAAAAGATAATTCTACGAAAAAAATAAATTTGTCAACTGACTATGAATAGCTTTTTTTTTTTTTTTTTTTTTTTTTTTCAGAATTTTCTCTTATTTCTTTAACGGAAATCTTTCTACATAAAAGGAGTACAAAATAACGTTCCATCTTTAATATTATATTTCTTATTCCATGAAAAAACTTTTTCTGACGCGAAGAAAAATTTCCTTTTCGGATTTTTGTTGCTAGCGGAATGAAATTGTATCTCTAGTGATACAGGAAACTATATTTCCATAACCCTTTAAAAATATTTTTCCTTAATTTATTTATTTTTTTTCTGTGTAACTATTATTAAAATTATCTGTAACATTCAGCTTATAATCATTAATTTTTATTTTTATTTTTTCAAATAATATATAGCCACACTATTTTTAAAATAAAATCCATGTCCACTCATATTGATTCAATATATATATATATATATATATATATATATATATATATATATTGAAAATGAATTAGATGTTTTAAAATAAAAGCATTTAATAGATTTTTCGGGTGGAAATAACTATTCGAGACGAGTTATAAAATGAGAATTTTTATGCTGTGGCAATCACAAAAGTTTCTTCTATGTCAATATAAATTGTTTCATGGTTTTATATCAATCTACATAGAACAACTCCCTAATTTAAATGTTTTTTCCTCCTAAAATATTTTGTTAAACTCGATTTTTTTCACGCATGTAGTTTATTATATACTATTATTTTTCCAAACAACCGAATATATGGTACAGTATTTTCTAAAGAAAATATTAAACGAACATGTATGTTTGCTGCAATCACAAAGGTTTCAAAGTGTATCCCAGCAAACGACAATTCTACGGGAACTTGAGACTAAGATCCGTGAGGTCATAAATTAGGCTTTTATACATATGAGCTAACATTTTGTTGCGTTAGGGTTACCACATGTATTCAGTGCGTTTCAAAAATAAAGAAATGCTATAGTATCTATTGCCTTGTGTTACTTCTTGTAATATTTTTCATAAATTTAGCAAAGTAAACTACAATATGGGAGGTTGTTCATCAATAATATGCTGTAATCAGTTAAGAAAAGTATATAATATATTTAGATTTTCATGAGATAGTTTAAGAGGAATAAAATAAAGTTACTTTTGTTTGCTTATATTTTACTTTGCATTTCTGACATGTGCAAGTGTAAAAATAAAAATAAAGTGTTATTTAAATTTTAATATTTATACTGATAAGCATGAATTAATATAAAGGAGACCTTTTATTAAAGTGTGCTTGAGTTTATGTTATGCATTTTGGGATCCCAAAGTTGCTTTGTTTCCTATCAGCATTGCTAACATTCACTAGTTTACTTCAAAGAGAAAATGGATTTTTTTTTTTTTTAGATATTCATTTCATATTATAATTTATGTTTATTTTCTTTAGGAAAAAAAAAATCATTCAGTCTTTTTTTTTTTTTCCGGGGGGGGGGGGAGAAATCTAAAATTGCCTTTCTTTTAATGTTTGTTGTAAATGAACATTATATGCTAGAAAAAGCAGATCAAAAATAAATAAATAAAAAAACTTTTCAGTTTTATTCAGTACGTTCTCTCTCTCTCTCTCTCTCTCTCTCTCTCACTTTTATTTTTATTTTTTGCAAAAGTTATAAAATTGTATTACATTTTTTGTTTGTTTGTTTGTTTGTTTGTTTATTAACTTTGACCAATCATAACTTCAGGTTAAGATATTTAAAATGGGCTGTGAAATTATAAGTATGACAAGGAGAAGTTGTCTCCTATCGATGCAACAAAACAGCTGCGAATGCGCCAGCGTTAATAATTTATTTAGGAGGCTTTATATGTAGTGTTCCGCTTGAGTTCTTAAAAAATGACGTAGCAAACAAACCTGTTTGTTTAAGGAATTGTCTAGAAAATACTGGAGTACACACTCAGTTGTAACTTTTGGATAGATAATGGTATATGATATATTACATGCGAGCGAAAAATTTACTTTATACCTACAATATTTCAGGATAAATAATATATATTTCAATAGGGAGTTACTTTTTGCCCATACTGTATGTGAACGAAACATATACAGGACGGTAAAATACACAAAAAGGCAATGAACACTGCATATCAGAATAAAAATTTTACATATGTATTTTGATTCAATTTTAACCAATAAGTGTTTAGATATAGGGGAAAGTAGGTAAATATGGAATACCATTTCTAATTGAACATACCATA
The DNA here is from genome assembly GCA_963930645.1 of Salticus scenicus. NCBI lineage: Eukaryota > Metazoa > Arthropoda > Arachnida > Araneae > Salticidae > Salticus > Salticus scenicus. Next base: position 98,064,020 of record OZ005661.1, read on the forward strand.
ATAAATTTAAATAATTTGAATCATTGTGGAATCCAAAATTTCAAATGTTGTTAATGTGTTTTGATGGATTTATGTTACAAAAAAAAAAAAAAAAAAAAAAAAAAAAGAGTTTACATGCAAAATTTTAGTTAATAAAAAAAGTTTCTTTCGAGACCAAACGGATGGACATGGACAAAGCGGATTATACGGAATAGTTATGAAGGGTAACGCGTAATATTTATTTCCTTAAAGGATAATATGAAATAGCGTACGGTATAGAAGTATTTTTTATCATGAATAATTGCAATATAAACATTTTATTTTGAAATTATTATTGAAAATAATCAGTAGTGGAAAATTGATCAAGAATCAAGTTTTACTGAAACTAAATAACTGTACTGATTTAAAAGGAATCATTCTTCAGACTTATTGTCCATTTATATTTGAGAAAGTTAGTACCATACTTTTCATTATACATTAAAAAAATTATTTGTCGTTGAAACTTTTGATTTTCTTGTTTAAATTTTGCTTGCTATAACAATTAAAAAAATTAAACAGGCCTGCGAAATTGTAATTTTCATTTTTTTTTTTTTAACTATATGTTGGGTGTCTCTGATGTATTTTGGTACTCTGAAACCAGAAATGATTGCTTTTTCTTCCTATGACGTACGAAATTTTCACAAAGTAATGATGAAGATAGGAAGAATTCACTTAGAGGCTATAATTTAGAGGCAAATTTGAAATAAATCAGGCATACAATATATTAAAATAGGCTATAATTTACTCATTATTATTTAAAGGTGCTTCTTTGCATCGAAACTTCTTTTAGAGTATTTTACCCAGTGCTCGGTTTAAGCATCTTGAAGAAGGGGGAATTTTCTATCCAGCATCCAACAATAATCTGCTAACATATCAACACACCATAGTCCCTGATATCCTCTCTATATTTCTTTTATGACTTTATGAAATAATTCTCATTGCTCTTCACTCACATCAGCCAGATTTTCCGGAAAACAGCTTAACCCTTTCAGTCGCAGTGTTCCCGCTGATGGAACACCTAATTTTAATTCTCAAGTGCAAAAAGTCATGACGGAAATTTTTTAGCAAAAATTTACATTTATAACATAGCAGAAAAGGCCCTTTTTTTAACGTGAAAATTTAAAATTTCTTCCATTTTAATTATGTTCGTAAATTCCGGTGGCAGTGTAATTTAAATGATCCGAATTACCTTGTCCCGCAAAAGATTAAAATACTCCGGAATAAATTGAAATGTTGGGATCTATGCATCTTTTACGAATTTTTGTTGTCGATAATGTTTACTTATAAAGTGATTTATTTATTAAATTAAATATTATTTGAATTTAATAAGGTTTACTTACAGATGTTTCAAACTGGAAATTTCTCGAAAAGGAACAATGCTATTTTTTTATTTTTTAAATATTTATGATCAGCTATGTGTCTAAAAGCCATTTTTAAAATTAGTTTAGTAAGTTTTAAACTAAATTAAGTAGTGGACGTTAAAGGGTTAAATGGGAGTTGAAATGCTGGCGCTTTAAGCTCAGACAATCCCATTTTTTGTCAAAACTTTAAGTAATGGAAATTTTTGCATATTTTTTCCTTAATCGGAATAAAAAAAATACACCAGAAAACATACCACCTTGAAGAAAAAAAAAATCATCGTCGGTCTGTGTTATTTCATATCAACACATTAAAAGTTTTTTTTTTTTTTTTTTTTTTTCTATGCAGCACAAATTTTGTAAAACATATTTGTTTTTCACAGTAGGTGACGCGCATAGCTAATTGATAAATGGAATTTATATCACATACTTTGTCATCAGAGACATATATTATAAAGATTTCTGCCGCCATCTATGTACCGGAGCTGAATCGGCCATCGTATAGAGAATATTTTTTATCGTTCACGATGGCTGAAAAATAAACCGTTACTAAAATTTAGTTTCCATTTAAAGGTCCAGGCTTGAAATCATATTCAGGAACATATTTTGTTCCCTTGCAAGATTATTTAAAATTTTCCAAAGAACGTGACCACAGTCTATTAAAAGCATGATAATTTTTGACAATAACAGTATGGAGTGGGGGAACAGCACCGGGCATAAGAACTTAACCTTTTTGAGTTAAATCGTGACAGTAAGTGTCATCCAAAACTGGAGCGAAAAATGCCATTGCTTTAAGCGTTTAATTTTATAATAGCCAAGAGATGAGAATGGTTGCGGTATTCATTACAAATATTTTTAAAAAGTTTTTTGTAAAGGCTACCAGTAATTCATTGGCAGATGTTAGCGAATATCGGCATGATTTTGTCAAGTTTTTAGTTCCTGGGAAATAACCAGCTAAGCAAATATTTTGTCTGAATCATGTAAGACAATTATGCGACAAGAGGGTGCATGCGAGATATTTCGACGTAACATTAAAATAAGCCGAATTATTTATTATCTGGATTAACAAAACAAAAGGAATAAATGAGTCAAAACGCTTATTTGCAGAGCGTTAATTTTTTCAATAGGTTAGAATTGTTAAATGAATAATGGGATAGATCAAAGATTTTGTCTCAGTTGCCTTGAAAAAAAAAAATATGAAAGGAAACATATTAAAATTAGAAAAAATATATTGCAAATTTATCATTTATAGGTTAAAAATAGTTATATCGTTAAATTTAAAATAGATGTTTGAGATTAAATAATTTTATTTATAATTTTATTTATTTAGAGAATTTATCTATCTTTTAAAGAGAAAACAAATTTTATAATATGTCATAATCTACATCACATATTTTCTCCCCCTTGTCAAAAAAAAAAAAAAAAAAAAAAAAAATAAGAAAGAAAATGCAACCATGCTCTTTCTAAATTTACAAATGTATAAGAATGCAATTAACACAAATAAACAATGATATATAGTAAAATAGCACACTGATACAATAAAATAGTTATATATGTAATTATACAAAATAAATGAGTAATATGGATCTATGGTCATGTATAAAATACAAATACAATTCAATAATAAAGAGGCAATCTTTATAAAATACTACACTTAAGGTAACATGCCATATAGTTTATTTATTTATTTATTTTCTATAGTCCATTGCTCTATAGGCCAAACAGATATATTTGGTGAGATATCTTATTATTATATATGTATATATAAATAAATAATGTCAATGTAATTAATTAAATTATTGGTAAAATTTTGAAACAAAAATCGTATAAAAACCGTGTTACTTAATTAAACAATCTGGTATAATTCTATTTTGAAGAGACAAAACTTATTCTTTTATCTTTATTTTTTATTTTTATTTTCTGTATTTATTTGTACTTTTTTAATACATTAATTATTATTATTATGCGTACATTAAATCACATTATATAGTCTGGAAAATTAGTCGGAAAAGTAAATTTATGCATCTAATGCCATACACGCTACTACCCCCACAGAATAATAATTGGCCAGACATTAAAATGCAAGGATAATAGCCTACATAACAATATTACTACATATATATTGGAACTCTACAATACACATGTAGGACACAATTTTACATCAAAATGAAAAAAGGTGTGAAAAATTAAAATAATTGAAAATAAGGTGCGAAAATAAAGTTCTCGTAAGATGAAAAATTGTCTTTCATATTTGGTAAAAATGTGAATGTGAACTTACCTAACATTGTTGAAATGTCCTTTACATACATAATTAAGAAGAATGTATGAGATAATGTGTGTGTAAGAGATAATATGTAGACAGAAAAATATTTGTAGCATTATGTTAAAAAATGTCGTATTGTGTACAAAATATTATAAAATATCGTCATTTAGTTAACATTAATTGAAAAATTAGAATTTTTCTATGTATGGTGTATGTATGTGAAAGCGTGCCAGTTGAAGTTTAAAAAAAAACAAAGATTATCTTCTATGCAAAAGACAGAAGTAAATATTTTTTTTTACAGTTACTAGACAAGGCAAAGAAATCATGTACATTTATGATTGATCAAAGATTTACCTTAAAAGAATTGTTAGGTAAATTTTTGTAAAATGTATAATAAGTGAGTAAAATATTTGTAAAGTTGTGCATATATAAATATCTGTATAGTAGACAAATCCTGCTCTAAGTAACCTATAAATATTGCAATACAAACAAATGCTTCAAGAAATTCTTTTAAGTTTTTTTAATAACAAATATATGTCTGAATGGCATAAAACACTATCGTGAATTGAAGAGAAATATGTGTATGCAAAGAAATGCAAATATAAAAATTTTCTGTAAATTACTAAAATAGCATGAAGTAACAAAAAAATATTGACAAATACCAGAATTTATAGAATAGGTAAACACTGTAAATATGTTAAAAAGCAGATGTGCTAACAAATACTAAATTCCTTTTATTATTATTATTATTATTTTATTATTATTTAAATAATTGTGTTAGTAAGAATGATGTGTGTAAAAACATGTCTGTAGAATAATGTCATTTTAAAAAAGAATATTAAACATATTTGAAATTTTGAAATGTACAAATATAGATTACTACATTTCAGTGAAAATATTGATGTGTGAAATATATTGCTATGTGTGTCACTAAAAAAAAAAAAAAAAAATGAAATATAATTTTTTACAAATGCGTGATGTATAAATAATGAAATATTTAAAAACGCTTGTGGTCATAGAAAAATAAATGTTAACCAATTCTCAAATGAGTGACGGCAATACATATATGTAGTTGAATCAGGTAAAAGGAAAAGGAAAAAGATGATCGGATGAAAAAAATCATACCTGTTCCAAAGCATAAAGTTAATTTATGTGTGTGTAAAAATTGTGTAAAAAATTTTCAAAAAGTAAAGAAAAGTAAACACTGTATATGAAGGAATAATCGTCAATATTGCGCAAAAAATTTGCCATAAAATGGTATGTTATCAAATATTACACATCTAAAATGACTGTGTAACTATAAATAAAATGTCTATAAATATTTTTCAGGGTAAACTAAAAAAAAATGATGATAAAATATTACTGTATACTAAAAAACATAATTTTAAATATATTTTGAAAAAATTCTTAATTGTTATTGTCAGAAGTATATGAAGTTAAAAAAACCAACAAAAATATCAACACAGTATTTAAATGAAAAAAAAAAAAAAAAAAACTTTTGGACTGTGTAAAATAAAACTTCAAAATAACTTAATAACAAAAGTATAGCATTCATAATCACCAAAAATTTTAAAAGCATTTTCATTCACAATTTACTGAAACAGTTTTTTTTTTTTTTTTTTTTTTTTATCATTAATTTTTATATATGAAAGGAAAGTAAACCATGTGAAAAACAGATAAAACTGAAATTTGTTTTTATTATTTTATTTTATTATTAATTAATTAATCTCTTATTATTATTATTATTACTTGGAAGCCTTTAAAATATGTGATAAGTATCCTGCTTCATTCGTGGTATCATACATGTTCTGTTAAATTTCAGTTCAGATAAGAAAAATGTGTAAACTTAATTAAGTGCTATTCCTGATTAATAGGGCATGAATCTATTATCTTAAGGGCCCTCTTCACTCAACGCCGCCAGAAGCCGAAGCTAATGTTTTTCTATGGGAAATTTTTCTTTACAAATAACTTTTTAACTAATACATATTTTTAAATTCTGTTTTCACATTCTGAAAATTCCCAGATGTTAGATTGACGCACCTTTTTTAAAAAATTATTTTTTAAATTTTTTATATTTTATTTTGAAGCTGCAAAATACGAATTTTCAATATGTGAATTTTTTTCATTTTTAATTTCAAAATAAAATATTAAAAATTAAAAAAATAATTTTTTAAAAAAAGGTGCGTCAATTTAACAGCTGGGAATTTTCAGAATGTGAAAACAGAATTTAAAAATATGTATTAGTTAATAAGTTATTTGTAAAGAAAAATTTCCCATAGAAAAACATTGGCTCGGGCTGTCGGCGACGGTAAGTGAAGAGGGCCGTTAAGGGCCCTCTTCACTCACCGCCGCCGGAAGCCGAAACTAATGCTATTCTATGGGAAATTTTTCTTTACAAATAACTTATTAACTAATACAGATTTTTAAATTCTGTTTTCACATTCTGAAAGTTCCCGGCTGTAAAAGTGACGCACCTTTTCTAAAAAATTATTATTTTTTTTTTTATATTTTATTTTGAAGCTGCAAAATACGAATTTTCAGTATGTGAAATTTTTTCATTTTGCAATTTCGAAATAAAATATTAAAAATTAAAAAAATACATTTTTAAAAAAGGTCCGTCAATTTAACAGTTGGGAATTTTCTGAATGTGAAAACAGAATTTAAAAATATGTATTAGTTAACAAGTTATTTGTAAAGAAAAATTTCCCATAGAATAGCATTAGTTTCGGCTTCCGGCGGCGGTGAGTGAAGAGGGCCCTTAACAAAGCCTGCAGAAGGAAATGTGTAAGGAAAAAAGTAATCTATTGCGGAAAAAATGTTATTTAACTGCACTTCGCAAAGCAGTTAAAAAAACATGAAGGTCTGACTGAAAATAAAAACGTATATATTAAATCATGCATGATGCACTGCAAAAATACTTATCTGAGCAAGAACAAATATGTGCAAACTATTTATCTTAATACAATTTTCTGAAAAAAAAAAAAAAAAAAAAAAAGTAGAAATTTACATGTTAAAATTTTTTATTTTAGTTTATTTTGTTTCTTTCGTTATTCATTTATTTTATTTATTTATTTAATTACTAGCAAACCCGTGCGAAATATTCGCACTTTATTTCTTTTCTTATTTACCTTTAAAATTTGAAACTCATAAATGTTATACCAATTTCACCACCTAACTAAAATTTTAATTTACCAGAAGAAAAATTATTATTAAAACTAAATTAATATTGTACAATAGTGAAACCAAAATCATTCGAAGAAAGGTTTCCAAATAAAATTAATGGTTCACGACCCAATTTTCATACTTCACAGGCAGTACAGTTTTAGTATAGGAAATCCACGACGTCTTTTAAGTTTTTGTCGTCATGTGGGCGATGACTTTTTATTTTTATTATTATTATTTTTAAATAAATAAATAAAATAAAATAATTCCTATTTTGATTATATTTTTTACGATTGTGTTTTTTTAGTGAATTTATGACACAAAAGTTCTGTATATATCTTTAAAATATTGCTAAGTTCAAAATGACGCTCCCAAAGATTCTGAAGAAGCAACTTTTAAAAATACATTTTTTCCATAAAATAATGTCATCATACAAATGTCGTCATTTTTTCTTAGAAGTCCCAATGGACTTAAGTCCGCGTGCTTAAATATTGTCCATGTATAAATATTATTTTTTTTATCCTCGCGTATTGTATCACTTCGACAAAAAATAATTGAAACTAGCCCACGTTAGAGAAATATTATATAGATAATTATTATTGTTATTACTTTTATTATTTTGTTACGATGAGTTGCTTAAATTTTTTTTTGAAATATGCAAAAAATATATAATATAGATTTTTTTTTTTTTTTTTTTATCTGAAAAATAAAAATATATTTTAAAAAGTTAGTCATTTTTTTTTTAATTTAAATATGTTGATATATAAAAATATCAAAAGAAAGAAAAACATATTTATTGTTAAACGTACTCATCATTGTTTGGAAAGTCAACACCAAAACTTCAAGAAACATAATCAATATCAATTGCACTCAAAGATAAAATAATAATTATTATTACCTTCATTTATTTATTTTTTAAATAAACTATTTATTAAAATTGTTCTTTTTTTTTTATTAAATTAAACGTTTATCCTGAAATTATTTAACCAAAAAATATGTTTTGATCATGAACTAAGGTTCCATCATAAAATTTAAGGGTCATGGTTTCAAAAATTTATAAAAAATATTGATGTTAATACAAATGTTAATGTTAATGTGTATGAAAATAAGATACAAAAATATTTTTAGCACGAAAAAGTGTATTTTTAACAGTTGTTTCTTCAGAATCTTTGCAAGCGTCATTTTAATAAATACTACTACTAAAAATTTACTTTTAAGTACATAAAAGCAGTAATAAGTATTAATTATTTTTGAGCTATATTACTGAATAAAATAGTTTTAGGGAAAAAATTGTGCAAAGCATGAACCTAATGAACAGGTACTGAATTTAATCTTCCAGATTATCCCCAAAAGCACTAACCCACTTCAGCATTGTAGCTTCAGACTGTCTTTGGTTCTTCCGTTATCTATCCAGTTCCGTTATCTATCTCTATTCTCGTCTAGTCATTACGCAGAAACCGGTTGTTGTAAAGCGAGACAACGACGATTTGCTATTCTCTTTCGAGCTTGTTTACAATCGTTAAGTTACCGGTAGCTAGGAGGCAGTTGTTCAGCTGAAAAATCGTCGTTTATCACAATAGAAATGGGCGCGTCTGTATAATGTTTTAGTTTGCTCAGTTAAAGGGCCATTTCACATTTTCCACCATTGAAAACCGGTTGTCAACATCGCTATTCACAATTTTCCCCACCCAAAACGGATTACGAATGACCCCATGCAACTGATTGGTTTAAAATGTCACCCTCGAACGCAGAGAGTTTCTTCTTCCACTCAAGATAACAACGGTAGACCAGAATAACACTTAGCCGGAAGATGGTTAATACGGTGGATAGAACAGTTGTTACAGAGTGTCGTTAACGATTACAAGTGGTGGTTAATAAGCAATTAGACGAGAATAGAGCCCCTGTTTCTGCTTCTACGCCTGTCCAGATCCTTCCCAACGTTGTTCCATGTGAGATCCTCGGCAGCTGTAGTTCGAGTTGCTTCATGATATCCCTGTAGAGTCTCAACTATACGCAAGCCTTTTCAGATTTTGGGTTGGTCCATGGTGACCCTGAAAAGCTTCAACTAAATATTTTATAACTTATGATTTATGGACTGACTGACCGAGACTTGAACTATAACTGTAATGTAGCTTTATGATATATAGTGAATGTGTCGCGCTGCACTTATCAAACTTTTGTTTTAATAAGTCCTGATGGTGCCCAGAGAAGCTGGGCGAAAAGCTTTGACCAAATATGTTTGTAATTATTTTTAAAATGATTTTAATTAAAATATATATTTTTAACACGCTTTTATTAGCTTCACCTGTATGTACGTATGTTTGTATGTTTGTAACCGCTCTGGGAGCAAACAAAAAATCTATATTGTATAATATTATAGTTTTAAAAAATTAAAGAACACGCTTTTGTAGAAACGTGAACTAAAAAGCACAAAATATCTATCTTAGTATTAAAATGCAGGGTAAGAGAAAATAGTGTGAGTGACACACCATAATATTTACATACATTTAAATCTTTAATTAAAATAATTTAGAATTAAACAAAAACCATTTTTTTTTTAAATCTCCGCT